>CM066730.1:130322522-131007522 GCA_033961575.1 Aselliscus stoliczkanus | reverse complement strand
CATAGCGCTGATTACCCATTACCCTATAAGATATATACATCTCACTTATATGCTTTGTTTATTGCCTGTCTCCTCAAAAATCCCAAAGGGGATTTTTGTCTGTTTATTTTTCATTGCTGTATCTAGGGGCCATACTTAACAATTAATATGATTAACAATTGCTACAGCCAGATACCCATTGATACAGGCAGTGGCACTATGGCAGGACCCCTGCTTTGCCAGCATTCCTTCCATTAATTGCTAGATTGTGGCAAGTCCAGGGGGTTCTGGGGTAGAGGTTGGGGCAGACATGAAGTTAGGGGTCAGGGTGGGTGAGTTTCTTAACCCTCAATGCAGTGTGTGTGTGTGTGTGTGTGTGTGTGTGTGTGTCCTGGATGAATTCCCAGTGCCTAGACTTATGCTGGCACATAGTAAGTGCTCAATAAATATTGATTGAATGTATGCACTCCCATTTGATAGATGAGGGGGCTGAGCCACAAATACATTAAGGTACGTGTGCAAAAACACAGCTAATAGGCGACAGAGCCAGGGACAGACAGTGCCTACACAAGTCTGGCCCCAGAGCCTGTGCTCTGAACCATTAGGCACTAATGTTGCAAGATGGCTCATATTAGAAGAAGGAAAGAGAGGCGTCTGCTCTTCGTGTACCTCGCACATCATCCTTATCATATTCTTATGGATCCTTAAGGCTACTTAAATTCCTCCTAGGACAAATCGGGGGTCCACATAAATGAAACGAAACACCTTTCTGAAACAATTGGAAACAAATTTGATTCACTCATGTTTTTTATTTCCCTCTTTCTCCCATGACTGTAGTAGCCACCAGGAGAATCAAGCAACAAAACACGGGAACAGGCAACATTTAAAAAAAAATTACTGCTAATAGATAAAACTCATAACTACAGGATACCCCATGTGGTGGCAAAATAATGGCCTCCAAAAGACACCCATGCCCCAACCTCAGAGCCTGTAAATATGGTGCCTTACTTGGCAGTAGGGTCTTTGTAGACCCTTCTAGGTTCAGGATCTAGAGAAAGGAATGAGCATGGATGCTCTAAGTAGGTCCCATAGAATGGCAAGTGTCCTTGGATGAGGAGAACCTTTCCCAATTGTGGTCAGAGACAAATTCAATGAATGAAGAAGGATTACAGAGATGCAATCTTGCTGACTTTAAAGATGTAAGAAGGAGCCACAAGGCATGAAATGTGGGCAGCCTCTAGAAGCTGGAAAAGGCAAGAAAATGTGTTCTCCCTTGCAGCTGCAGAGAGGAAAGCAGCCCTGCTCACACTGGGGTTTTAGCCCAGTGAAGCCTGTGCCAGATTCTGACCTACAGAACTGCATTTAAACTACTAAGTTAGTGGTAATTTGTGATGGCAGCAACAGAAAACGAATAGGCCACAGCAAGTACAGGTAAAATGAAAAACTCAGCCAAGTCGTCACAGTGTTAAAAAAACTAAAAATACCTAACTGTTGTTTTTAATTGTATTCAATTATATTCATATAATACATAGCTATAATTGCTTTAACATTTTTGATTGATGTGGTATTGATATCAAAACCTTTTTCCAGTCTTTTAAAAGAATGCACGATTTTCATGAGTATCACAAAATAAAATTAAATTAAAAAGGAACAGTGTGCTATATCAATTTATGAATCCCTATTTCTTTATTAAATCAAGC
Source organism: Aselliscus stoliczkanus (assembly GCA_033961575.1). Classification (NCBI taxonomy): domain Eukaryota; kingdom Metazoa; phylum Chordata; class Mammalia; order Chiroptera; family Hipposideridae; genus Aselliscus; species Aselliscus stoliczkanus. The sequence continues at coordinate 131,005,843 of CM066730.1, read as the reverse complement.
AGCTTGTCATTTACATACAGCAGACTTGATATAAGTGGGAGAAGATCATTGCCAGGATTTTGAACTCCGGGAAGTCCACCCTTGTATTTCTTTCTACAAATGTAATCAGCCTCCAACACTTATTTCTTTCACACTATGGCCCTTGCATTTGTTTCTTTTGCTGTTACTAGTTCTGGCTCCATCACTTCATGACTGGACAGATAAAATAAATGTCTAACTATTTACTTTGGCTCTTGCCTTTCCCCCGCTGATTTATCCTACACATGCTCCCTAGGTTCACCTTTCCAAAAGACCTCTGTCAGGCTGTCCTCCTGTGAGCACATACCCACACCTCGTCATCAGGCATAGCAGAGATTCTCAGTCATTGGCAGGACCTGATTAGTGATGAGGGGAAGTGCAAATGACCTGTTATGTATCCCGTAATGATATTCTAAGATTTACAATTTCCTTATTTAAAAAATTGGGTTTTTTAAAATGCAGTTTTAGTTACTGCATTTGAACCGTTACTCTATTCCTGAAGCAGAGCCTGGAGACAAAGCTCTACCACTACTATACTACCAGCTAGCATTTTCTGAGCATTTATTATGTGCCAAGCATATGATAAACATACTGCATACATAGTCATACTTCATCCTGACAGCTATCCAATGAGTTAGGCATTATTATGCTTTTTTTTTTTTTAATGATGCAATTGAAGCACAGAGAGAATAGGTAACTGTCCCTAGTTAGTGGGTGATAGAGTGAGGATTAGAACCCAGGATGATTGAAAAGTCCCTGCTTCTCATCATTACCCCATGACTGCCTACTATAGACTGATACACAAACTTGAGGCCCAAGTCTTGCTTGATTTGGGAATAATATCCTTTCTCCTCTGCCCCTTAGTTAATGTCCCTCCATGGTAGACCCCTGATCCATACTCCTTCCCTGTCGCGTGTCCCCACAGTTCTCCGTCTCCATGCTGGATAATTTCATTAGACACACTAGATAGCCAGAAGACTATTCTAGGGGCACAGTTGGTATTTTTATTTAGCTCCAAACTTTATAAATAGTAAGACAGTAGTTAACAATTGAAGTGCCCTGGTTAACCAGCCCCATAAAGTAGATGTTTCATTTTTTCTATTTTCAAAATAAAAAGGTAAAGGTACAGAGCTTATAATTTGCTCAAGATCATGGAACTATTTTTATGGTAGGTCCTGGATGTTAGCTATGTGTGGCTGATTTCAGTGCACCCTCTTAATTAATTTCTGGGAACTATCTCCTAAGTGGCTGTAGCTTTGGGGCTAACAGGCTTCCTATTTTACATACAGCATTATGTTTCTATTTCATTTCCCTGTAAATAAACCTTCTGTATAAGTTTTTATGGTAATGGAAAAAATTTTTAAACACATTTTTCATCCTTTTGTCCACCCTTTGAAACAGTAAAATTGATAAATTGGTTTTGTTCATCTCACTTTAGAACACAGTTAATCTTTTTCTTAATTTGGATTTGTACTTTTGAATGCTTATTTTGTCTGATTCCTGCCTTGGAATACTTTTTAATCTGAATATATTACTGTCTTAGGAAAAGGGGGCTTTTTCTTAATAAAACCGAACAATGCAATTTCTATGATAACAATTGCTTAATTATTCTAAATAAATATAATATATCATGTATAATGGATCATTGAACAGCTTTACCATATGAATGCTTGAAACCAAGAGAAAAAGTTGTAAAGGCCAATTAAATTGAAACCCTGGAAGGGTTTTGGAAATTAAACATAGAAAAATCTGTGGCCACGTTTTCTGAATTGGCCTGTGCCTGAAAGAGCCATCCCAGGGGCATTACTGGCTAAGGAGCAGTTTTAGATTCTGAATCTAATTCCACAAACATTTATCAGATAACTGCAGTATAATGGGGCATGTTTTGTGCTGGGCATGCAGAATGTAACAAGACACAATCCTTGTCCTCAAAGAACTGAATCTAGTGGAGAAGACAGCCATGACATATAATAAATAAGCAAACAAACAAACAAATAACAATAAAATAATTATAGCAATATAGTATGACAAGTGTACCAATGAACACATCTATAATTCAAACCCTGCTCCCTGGTGCTACCTCAGACTTTTATGAATGTATTTTCCAATCTCCTTTGACTGATTACTTTTTCTGTAAAATGAATATAAGGAACTTATTTTTATGCAGTTAAACTTAGATTAACCGAAAAGGACCATTAATTGAGTTCTTGGATTGGCAACAAATAGAATTTTCATCTTGTTACATATTCTATTTGATTTAATATTCTTATCTCCAAAACACTTAAGTCACTTCTACAGAGGTTCCCAAATTTTATTATATAATATATAAGAATCTCCTCAGGAACTCGTTAAAAATACAGACTCCTGGGATCCCATCCTTATTTCTAAGGTTCAGATTCATTAGGTCAAAAATTCATTAAGGGCCCAGGAATATGCATTTTAAACAAACTGCCCAGGTAATTCTGATGCTGCTGGTTTGGGAGAGAGCATAGCCCCTCCGCTGTCCCTGCCCCCTCCATGTCATGGTAGTCTGCCAGTCTTGGGCTGGTTTGCTGTTCTTCTGATCTACTCTGCTCTATTCTGCTCTGTATCACTGGAGTGCAGGCTGGGTCCTCAGATTCTTGTCAAGTGGCTTCTTGGTGGTTTTGGCCAATGGAGGGCGCTAGAAGACAGGAGGAAGGGATAACCTTCTCAGTCTCTGGGTAGACTTTGGGAGTGGCTACATGCCCTCTATGGCTCTAGCTCTGCTGAACAACAACCTCACTTGACCCCTCAGGTCAAGCCTAGAAGTAGAGCAATTACTGTTTTGTTGGCTTCTGAGTTGCCTCATTCTAGCTGATGCTTTCAGTGCTCTGCCCTCATATCTGAGAATCCCCTTATCATTTCTTCCCAAGCCAGTCTGTCTTTCAAAGGTCAGCCCCTACCTGTGTCTTTGTTGTAGGGCCACCCCTCGGGTTCTGGAACCTACTTTGTGTGTACAGCAGGCTGACAGTGTCTAAGAATTAATATTCCCTTGAGGGTAGCCCTTAACCAGTGACTGACTGGTATAAATAACACAGCTCCCTCCCAACATAGCCAGGACAACTCTGAGGAGTATATTTTGCATTATAACAGTGAAATGCTTGATCTCTTTGACTCCATCTTGTTCAAGCCTGGGTTGTTCCCATGGCCTTCAGGCTAATAGCTCCTGCTTAGTCTTGCACATATAGACATGCCAATCATTAGAGGAATTTTGCTTTTGGCTTGAGTTTTACATAACAGCCCCTCCCATTTCTCCTTCCCTTGACATAAAAGAAGAGTGAACTCAGTACTTCCTTAAGAAGGATTTGAGGATTAGGTCTTTTGTCTTCTCATTGTTGCCTTCTCAATCAATAAAACTTTCTTACTCCAAACTCTGATGTTTTGAATTTTGGCCTTTCGAAGTGTTGGGCCACAAACTTTGGACTGGGAACAGGATTAGGCTCCAGCAGCACACTTTGGTATCTGATTCAATAAGGTTCCCTGTAGTGCCGGCATTGCCTTCCCTCCTGTGGCACTTCCTCATATCTACCCATATTCCTTGCATTTTCCAACAAATTGCTTACATTGGAAGTTGAACTTAGAGCCAGTTTCTTGGAAACACAACTAAGATGCTCACTGTTCCTGACTGGCTTATCAGCCTCTTCTATCACCCATGGATCCAATTCCTAGCACCACATTCCCTGTGTTTGAAACTCTCAGAGGATTTTCTCATCCTGGTTAGATGCAGTTAAGTACTAGGTACTAGGTACTGTAATCACACAAGAACTTCATTTCTTTAGCATGCTTTCTGCTTTAATCCAAGCTGGCTTTGTTTATCCTGATAGAACTATGACTCACTTGCATTCTTTCCCCAGATTCTCCTACCTGTACATATACTGTATGCCCACTCCTTGTAATCATGAAGCCTTTAGGACATTAGGTTCTGGTCAGCATCAAACGCACTTAAGAATAAAGCTTCAGGTCTACCAACCATGACCAAGTACAATAATCAAACTTCAAACTAGAATAAAGTTTTAGTCAAACAAAGATAACACCTTGGCCTCAGTCATGTTTCAGCTCTGGATTCATGAAAGCGGAACGGCCCCACGGACCACATCCCTTGGGAGCCAGACAGAACAATGCCATGACTGGCACCAGGACCGGAGCCATGATGGATTGCCCCCTGCCTTAGCCCCAACCAATCAGTAGAACCCACAACCCCACTTCCACAGTAACCATGATGAATGATTTCTCCCTTATATAACCTAGTCACTAGGGGCCATTAGGGAGCCAGGTTTTTGAGAACACTAGCTCACCTGTGTCTCTGGGCTTGGCACCACTTCCTTAAAGAAACCTTTCCTTTCCTTGCTGCAGTTTCCTGTTCCTGCCTTATTCGTCTTGGATGCGTGCAGGCAAGAAGACCCTCTGTGGTAATGGTACTAGGTACTACAACTATTCAAGTGAATAAGCATGTTCCTTATTCCCAAGGGGCTCTCAGGCAGAAACGGAAGACAAACAAGTATATAAAGCCACGGCATGTGATGGATGCAGCAATTCACAAATGTGCAGAGTTCAGAGGGGAGAGAAATTAATTGGAGATCTGGACTGGCAGCTGAATGAGATCAGGGAAAACGTCACAGTGGAGTTAGCACTTAAGCTGGATTTTGAAAGATGAGTTTTCTAAGTTCTAAAGGGAGGGGCAAATGGCATTCCAGACAAAGGAACAGTGTTTGTGAAGTTACAGAAGACTAAACCAACCTCTTCTATTTAGAGACACATAATTGTTTTTCTGGAGCACTAAGTGGGATTTGGAGAGCAGCAGGAGATATGGTTAGAAGGGGCCCAGGGACCAGAGTTGGAAAGCTGAGGTATGTCATGCTCTAGAATTTATGCTGTAGGCCTGAGATGGGTATTACAGAGTTTTAGGCACAGGAGTGACCTGGCTGGATTTCACCTGCAGTGATAGACTCCAGAGCTCTGCAGAGCATGGCCAGTTTGCTCAGACCTCAGTAAGCACAATACACAACACCTAACTGAATTTCTCCTGGAGGAGCTGCATTCTTACGATGACTCCTGAAGTTCAGACTTTCAGGGATGAAATGCACAAAAAATATAAACAGATTCCTTCAGTGCCCCCATTTATTGAGTGGCCCTGTTGTAGGCATTGGAGATTCAATGGAGATTCAAGACAGACAGGCAGTGTCTTGCCTTCTTGGGCTACAATATATGTAAACACAGAGGCAACACGACCTAATGTCCCTAAACATGTTTTTTGAGAGGACACTTATTCGTCTCTTGACATAGTCTGTCAAAAAGTGTCCCTTGGCAAAGTAATTGAGAAATTCTACATATTTTATCTTTTATTAAAGATATATAAAAACAAAATTTGCTAATTACAGCCTCTGAGAAGACTTTCAGTAAAGAAACCTGATCCCTAACTCATTTTTTGTGTGTCAGCCGTCTGTTGTTTTTACCTGTTCAGTGTGGGTTTTCCTTTCTGGAAATAGCACCCTAATTTTGTTCTGGGGAACAATTCCTCTTGATTAGATACAGTGCTGCATGGCTGCCAATCAAAATGCCTTGCCCTGTTCTGGCCAAGGTGTGTCCACACAGCCTAAGGGAGGCCAATCGGATGCTTTCTTTCTGGGACTTGAAACTTGAGTAGAGAAATGCAGTGATTAAACACAGTTTAAGGTCATTTGTCCCAGTGGTACTCTGCTTCCTGGATCTTTCCAACTGCTCTTTTTCCTGTGCTTTAAAATTTTTGGTTATCCAGCTTGTAACAGAAAATAATCAGTCTTTCTGACTCCATCTTTCTCACGCCTGCCTAGTTCCTATAACATGTCAGATAGCAACTTCTGCTTAGTCCTATACACAGATATGTTCATCATTAAAGGGATATAACCTGTAGCCTAGGAATTACTGAAAAAACCTCCCTGTGCAAAACTACCTCCCCAGGATATAAGGAAGTTATGTACAAAAATGACGATTCTTCATCAAAAGATTTATAGGAACCTCTTGACTGAGACCATGGTAACTGGAGTTTGTTGACCAAAAGCAAAGTTCACCATCTCCCTTGAACCCTTGCTGACGTCTTAGATGCCTGTGGTCATCATCCATCACCTCCTGACCTGTAACCTCTCCTATTCTCTTCTTCCCTTGACATAAAAGAAGCCTGAATTCTCTACTTTTTCAAGATGGTTGTTTAGGACGCTAGTCTGCTATCTTCTCAGCTTGCTGGCTTTTCGAATAAAGTCACTTTCCTTGCCCCAGCTCCTTGTCAGGCGACTTATTGGCCGGTGTGTGGGGAACAGTTCAAGCTTTCACTTGATTGCAAGCTTTCCCTTGTATGATTGCTCAGGTTGTGCACTGCATAGGGCACCATGTATAAGCAAGGGAAAACATTCATGCTGTAGACCTATATTAACTCCTGTGGGAATGGAGGTAGATCGTGGAGCATCTGCAATGTCTGGCTGCATCTTGATGTAGCAAAGGAGAGCTCTTTATGAGGCAAACTTGTGTCAGCATCCAGAAATATACATTCACCTGGATAAACATGTGCAAGATCTCATTGATGCCTGCAGGTGCACAACGTTGTCCTGTCCCTGTGTAACCCCCAGGTATTCCCTGGGGTTGCTTCTCTCATTCTTCTACTGCTCTCAAATGCTGTCAGATGCTGTCAGAGCATCTGAGAACAAGTCCATCTAGATACAGTCCCCTTAGCTGTGGAGTAAGGCTGAGGGCACGGAGTGTGCCTCCTGCAAATGATGTGTTTCATCCAATATCAGGAGGTGGCTGACAAGCCAGGGATATGGGCACATATGAGCAAGTGGCCACAGCTTCTGCTTGCCAGGGCTCTTGCAAACTTTCTTTAGAAGGGCCTGAAATACCAAGAGTGTGTGTCTATATTAAATTCATTCCAGCTGCTATAAAAAAATACCATAGTCCGGTGTTACACTAGAAAATTCAACAAGTAAATTTGAAGATCTAATTGGTTTTATTGAATAATTCATGAATGGGGTAGCAAACAGAGAGATACTCTGAGTGCTATATACCTGATGCTGAATTAGAATAATATTGAATGTCAATGATAATGATAATAATATATATTTTGGGGGTACCAAAAAATGTATACAAGTGGACACTTTGGTCAACTTTGCTCAAGCAGCAGTTTGTCATAATCATATGTGTCTGGAAGCTGATGGTAACCACTTTGAGCACATCTTGTAATTGCAGAAGTCAAACGTGACTTGTATTCATCTTTTGTTATTGGTATATATTGAGGATTATAATTTTAATACAGTTTTCCTTTCTTAAAATGTGTATACATTTTTTGGTACCCCCGTGTGTGTGTGTGTGTGTGTGTGTGTGTGTGTGTGTGTGTGTTTCATGGAATGTGGAATACATCATAGGGAGCATAGTCAACAGTACGGTAACAGCTATATACGATGTCAGAGGGGTAGCAGATTGGGGGGGTTATCACTTCGTGAGGGGTGTAAATGTCTATTATGTTGCTTTGTACACCTGAAACTAATAAAAAATAAAAATTGAAGGTTTTTATAGGAAAAAGGGTGTGGCAGGGGAGTTATTAGCAAAAGAAAAGAGAGGATTAGTTTTAGACCAAGACTTCTTCTTTGTTTAAGGGGAACAGACCCCCTAAATGGTAATGGTTTTATCATGCGGTTGCTCTTCTTCCCGTAGGGGTTGGGGAGATGGAGAGGGCCCACATTACAGATGACCTCATTAATGTTGACCAGAAAATGACAGACTGGTTGACTAAGGTAACATTTCTGATGAAAGACAAAACTGCAATTAGGCCAGAAATTATGTCTAGGTTTGCTATCATGGGCTTTAGCTCTAGTGATGCCATTTTGGGCCTGTAGTTTTTCTCTTTAACATTGGGCAGCTTATAAACAACAAAAACTTCTTTCTCACAGTTCTGGAGGCTGGAAGTCCAAGGTCAGGCAGGGTGCCAGCATAGCGGGGTTCTGGAGAAGGCCCTCCTCTGGGCTGCAGACTGTCAGCTTCTCACTGTGCCTTCATGTAGTGGAAGGGAGAGGGATTTCTATGAGTTTTCTTCCATAAGAACACTAAACGCGTTCACGAGGGCTCCACCCTCAGGACCTCATCACCCAAAGGGTCTACTTCCTAATACCATCATATTGTGCTTTAGGATTTCAACATGTGAATTTTGAGGGAGGTACAAACATTCAGACTATAGCAGTGTGGAGCAGGAAGCTTTAGTTTTACTTCATTCTGAGTAGGACACATATTCTTGAGCCACCAATTTTAAAAATAAGCTTGATTTATGAAATCAAAGCCATCCCTCTCCTGCCCTTCCTTTTATTCCTTCACTCCTTTCCCTTCCCCTTCTCTTTACCTTTACAGGTGAGGTGGCTACCTGCCTGGTTTCTACTTATCCTGGGTGGCGTGAGTATGGTGTTTATTTGTGCAATAATAAACTAACTTAGTAATTTTTTATTTGAGGAAGGAGCATCCTTTGAAATTGAATACTAGTGGCAGTCTTGTCTCTGAGCTACTCCGTAATCCTTCTAAAATACCTTAGCCAGTCAGAGTCCGGTGAGGTTGCTCATATTCAAACCTCAGGTGATACATCCCATGACATCTTCTAATATGCCTCTATTTCCTCAAAACCATTGGAAATACTTGTCCATGGAAATAGTACAGGACAAGGGAAGAAGAGACCTAATTATCCTGATGAGAAACTCAAAGCCCATTAAAGTGAATAGGAGGCAGGACTTATAGCAAAGCAGAGAGAAGACACAAATCCTTTTCCTCAAAAACAACTGGAGAAAATGATTCAGAACAACCATTTTAGTGTTTTGGAAACTGACAAAGACCAACAACAAAGTGAGAAACATTTATTCCTGAAAGGCTGATGAACTTCAGTAGAAACAATGGGAGTCTGCGGCTTTCTTCCCTGATCTGTTAGTACAGCACCCCCACCAGGGTGGGGCTTCCTGTGAAAACCAGCAGCTTAGGTGCCAGAGGGGACTGACTTAATTTGAAGTGGAGGGCACTGTCAGTGAAATGAGAAAACTCATTAGAAAGCAAACTGGAAGAGCCTATAGAGCCTTGCCAGCCTGAGGTTGCAGCCAGAAATTTAACAGGGAGGGCTTGGAAATTAGATAAGCTCTCCACACGTCACTGGCTGACAAAAGAAGTCCTGGGGGTGCCTAGTGGAGAGTGAAAGCTGGGGCCGACTTGAAATCTACATATATATATCCATATAGATATAGATATATTTTATATATTTTTCCTTAATTTGTTTAAAACATAAAATTGTACAAAGCAATGATTATGATACTGTACTGCTAACCATACATATATATGATGTACAAGTATATGATATATATATATCATATATGTATAATATATATGCATATGTATTTTATATATATGATATATATATTATGATATATATATATCATAATATATATTAACAATAGCATAAAGAAGGAAGAAGGACATAGAGCCATATTGGAGCAAAGTTGCTCTATTTTACCAGAATTAAGTCAGTATTAAACTGAAGCTAATTGTAGGAAGATGTATATTATAATTCCAAGAGCAACCACTAAAAACTACAGTTCAGAAGTAAAGTGATTTGCACAGGGTCACCTAGCCAGCTGGTGGGTTGAGACAACACTTCATCCATCTGCCTCAGTTTTCCATATGTCAGCTTAGGACGCTACTACCAGCCAGCCTCCTCACTGTTAGGCTCTGATCTCCCCTCCTAGCTCTGACTTAGCCCTTTGAAGTAAGCACCCAGCATACTGAAGGCTACTTGGCCTCTGGCCAAAGTAAGAAAATCTGATGTGACCAGCAGTTCCCTCTCAGTTGTCCTCCTCAAGAAGGACGTGGACTTGGCTGCCCTTCCCTGAGGCTGAAGGGCTCAGGAGTGATGTCAGGAAAGTCAGGTTGCTTTGGGGACAACTTGAGTACCCCAGGATTTTTCATCTTTTCTGTGCAGTGGAATCTAACGGAGGCCTTACACTATATTCAATCAGCTGACCATAGTCTCCTACATTTCCTGAGGTTCCTGTTACTCAGAAGATGAATTTCACCACTGTCCTCACCACTTCATATACATACACACTGTCCCCCTCTCCGCAGCTTCCACCCTCCCCCTCCAAAGCTCACTTTTTATGTCCCAAGATATCCAGCTCACTCCTCCCTCAGCCACTTAGACTTCTCCACTAGCAGGCTGGCAGTACTTGGGATTTATCACACTGTGCTTAGACCAAGCCTGGATGCCAGAGGCTGTGGCTTCTGGACTCCTCCCACTTTCTACTCATTATCTGGAATCTTGACCAGTGTTTCTAAGGCTTTAATGTGTAGAAGGATCACCTGTGGAGCTTGTTAAAATGCAGATTCTGGTTGAGTAGGTCTAGGAAGGAGCCTGATTCTACATTTCTAACACAGTCCCCAGATGGGGATGCTGCTGTTTGGTGGACAATGCTTGGAGTAGCTAGGGTCTAGACTAGAGCATAGCGGTGTTCTAAGCCCTGCCTTGGAGATGATATTGACACTGGTATTATATTGAGGGTACTGAAAAACAAGAAATGAAAAATAGGGCTTTAAAATATACAAAGAAACATTTAAATCAGTGTTATTGACTTTAGAATGTCAAATTTTAAAAAAACCCTTAATACTAATACATTTTGTTGTATTTTTTTCTGGGTTTTACTATAATCCCTGGCTCCTCCTGACTCTCTTTCAACAGAATTCAACATTATACGGATTCATCTCGAAGCCCTTCGAAGGAGTATATTGATTGAGGTAACAAAAATAACTTATTGAATTTATCCATCCAGTCATCTCTGCAACCATCTGTTTAACCATCCAGCCCACCATCTTCCATTTGTCCAACAATTCCTAGAGCCCACTATGAGGCATCTCTGCTGGGAAGGAAGTAGGTGTTAATGAGACAGTTTTCGCCCCCAAGAAATTTCATCTCTGGTGGAAATGACATAATTTTGGGGATATATTCCCAAGAACAGTGTTAACGTAAAGCTCTAAATATTGTCAGAGTGCTAGTTAAGGACGTGGCTGTAAATTTAAGCCATCCATGATCAAAACATTCAACAATATAAACAATACTTTCAACAATACAAACAAAATAGGATTTATTTTCTATATAATTTAACTTTTCTGACTTTTCCTGCCTATTTTCACTTTGATCAATTTGAATTAAAAAAAAAGATTCTGAAGTGTACCTGTTTTGCTTTGGGGAAAAAATGTATTTCCTTTCCTTAGTACAGACAAAAAAAATAAAGGGAATTGGCAGGGGCGTCTTCAAGAAGGTAGTTATTATCAGCATAAGGGGTAGTGTTTGTTGACGTATTTGAGTCAGGAAGCTTTTTTAGAGATCGCAAAAACCATGAGGTGCCTCCAGTGTGGAGTAGAGAAGAATCAACAGATTGAGAAGGAACTTTAAAATTTTTATCACCCATTCCTTCCTAGATTGGAGGTACCTGCAGGATTTCTACTTTCAGCCTCTTCCTCCCAGCAAATCATTGTATTCTGGCAGTGCCTCTGCTAGTATTTCCATCAAGGCTAGGAATCTTAAAAATTCATACATATTGAATGATGATGAGCAACACCTCCTGCCTTATTCATACCACCACCCACAGGCCAGCTTCCCTACTACTTCTTCATGTACACACTCCCATTTATTGCAAGTTCATGCAAATTGGGGAGATTTGCAAGTGACCTCAGAGGGACAGACAAGATGCAAACATACATGAGAACATTCACTTGGGAGAGAAGAAGAGATAATACACTCACTGAAGGATATCCATGAGTCCTGGCCCCTCTGTTCTGCCTGGCCAGTCCCTTCTTGGGCATCCACCCCTTTTCCCATGGCTGGCTAACCCATTTCTCTCAGTTCCTTCCCTAATTCCCCTTGTGGGGAAAAGAATTGTTAGTGTGAATGGTCAAGGTTTAGGACAATTGATTGGTCTATGCTGACTAGTGGGCAAGATTACTATATCTTAAAGTACATAAGCCTCTTGTCTTTTTTCCCTGCTTCTCATAACTTGATGAATAAATGGGTTCTAGATGACTCTGTTGGCTCATTCTTTCTTCAACTTCCTTCCTGCCTATGTTCAGCCAAAGTAGTAAGATGTCATGATGGAAACTCGGGGCAGGTCACCCCAGGCCCCATTGTAACCTTTATCAAGGCATTGCATTTGCATTTTAAGCTTGTGCACAACTCATAATAGAGTGGTACTTTGATTTGTAATTATCAGCCCCTTTTTAGATGACTCCTTCAGGCACTCCAATGGAAGGGGAGACATTACAGAGCAGGATTTGGTTATTCTTGAGTCTCTGGCTGTAAAAGCATTAATATCTCACTCTAACTCTTGGGGATAAAAAGTAGGATAGTGTATTGGTGAGGGTTCAGTGCAGGAAAGAGAGGCCAGTTTAGCTACTTCATGGAGAAGGATGTTTAATGACAGAAATTAGGTGCTAGTAACAATCATTGGAAGGGTAGGAGGAGCAAACAAGTCAACAGAAGGACCAATCCCTGGTAAGTTACCACCTCTAAGGTCACTCCAAGAAATGCTGAGTAGAAGAACTCACCATCCTGTAGCCAAGGACCCTGCATTGCATGATCTGCCTGTTACCTCCAAAGGATCAGAGAGCCAGAACAAGGAGGCTACTACCCCTACTACCTCCATCACAACTGCCTCTCTGATAGATACTGGAACTCTGCCATAGAAAAATCTCCTATCTCCAAGATAATGTTTTCCAGCCCATTTTTGCCTTCTATATCTCCCATAAGTGCATCTAACTGGTGAGACATAATTTGCAGCCACATCCTACCTGCAAAAGAGTCTGAGGCTACAGCTTTTAAGCCTTCCAGCTTCTTCAGGATGGGCAAGCACACCAGGAGAGGCCAGAAAGGAGGCTGAGCAGGGCGTCAGTCCATCCATCCACCACAGGGAACAAATGAAGGGTACTGGGGTATCACAGACTGAATGTTTGTGCCCTCCCCCATTCATGTTGACACCCTAACCCTCAATATGATTATATTAGGAGGTGGGGGCCTTTGGGAAATGATTAAGTCATGAGAGCAGAGGCCTCATGAATGGGATTAGAGCCTTTAGAAGAAGAGGTATGAGAGAACTTCCTTCCTCGCTCTGCTTTCCACCATGTGAAACTACAATGAGAAGACAGCAGTCTGCAACCCAGAAGAGGGCCCTTGCCAGGGCCCAACCATGCTGGCCCTCGGATCTTGAATTTCCAGATTCAAGAAACATGAGAAATAAATTTCTATTATTTGTAAGTCACCCAGACTGGTACTTTGTTATAGCAGACCAAACAGGTAGGTGGGTATGCTACTTTATACTTAAAAACAGCTACATGCTTGAGGAAAACCTGGAAAATAATGACAAGTATAAAGAATATAATAAACACCAGAAATTGGTTGCAAATAAGAGAAACTCTATAAAGCAACCTTCTTCAACACTTGTGAGAAGGTCATTGGATTTAGACAAGGACAAGGTCAGTTGCATTGGTTCTTGATGGTTTCCTGCTTCCTGTTTCAGGAACTTGACAGGAGTGAGTTTCTGCCATTCATATTTTCTTCTTCCTGATATTGGGTGGATGCTGGTGCCATTTTTTCAAGATCAAGAATATGAAAAAGTGACTCCCTTGATCCCCTCATCCCTGAGATTCCTCAATTTTATAATCTGTATCAATTACATTATGCTCTGATGTTTAATCATTTTGAGGCTTCAGAGAGTTGTGTACTTCATAACTTCAAAAATCATTTTAAATAAAATTACAGGTTTAAACACCAACTAAACCAATAATATAGGAGAAGTTTGCAATGGGTGAGGAAGACAGGCAGTTGAAAATAAGAGTCGGGAGCCAGAGTGCTAGGTTGAAGCAACTGAAACTGAAGTGGTGGTTGGAAACTTTTGAAGCTTAAGGATACCTCCTGCTGAATTAAGGACAATCCTGCTGAATTAAGGACAATCCTGCTGAATTAAGAACTAATATAGAAATATAGAAATCAATAGATGGAGATCAATATTCTGTTTCATTACTAACAAGGCTGCCCTGGTGACAGTCCCTTCTGATTTGAAATTACTTACATTCCCAAGGCACACAGTTAACCTTAGCACATGGAAGAGAGAAGAATTTGTGCTTTCCACCCACAGGTTTGTACAAAAAGAGAGAGGACAGGCCACATGGCAACAATGGGCTTCAACCTCTACTTAAAAATGGGTGTCAGGGCCGGCCTAGTGGCTCCGTTGGTTAAGAGCATGAGCTCTGAGCAACAGGGTCACTGGTTGGATTCCTACATGGGTTAGTGAGCTGCGCCCAAGCTGAGCTGCCGCTGAGCTGCCAACAGGTGGCAGGATGGCTCAGCTGGTAAGAGCACTTGCTCCTAACAACAAGGTTGCTGGTTCAATTCTGGTTCGACTCCTGCATGGTATGGTGGGCTATACCCACCCGCAACTAAAATTGAATATGGCACCTTGAGCTGAGCTGCCCTGAGGGGCCAATGAGCAGCAGATGGTGATTGGACTTGGAGCTGAGCTAGCTGCGCCCTCCACAACTAAGACTGAAGGACAACAACTTGGCTGTTCCCCTTCCCCAATTCCCCAATAAAATATTTAAAAAAAAAAATGGGTGTCAGATTTTTGTCACTCTTCCATTAGATAAATCACCCCTTCTTCCATGGGAAGAAATAGGATCCATTCAGGTGGGTTTTTCCAATACTGCTTCTTCTTGCAACTAGAAGTTCTGTATTCAGAGACCTGAGGATAGGAGCATAAAGTTTTCTCTAATAGAACTGAGATAATGGATGTTAAAATCATTGGAGAACAAGAATAGAAGAGAACCAAAATAAAGAGTTTGAGGAGTTCTCTAAAAAAAAGTTGAACCAGCACAAGAGAGACAGTGGTCAGAAAAGTAGATTGAAAAACCAGAAAAAAAATGATGGTCAAGAAATCAAGTAAAGAAGCATTTGGGAAGTAGATGATGGTCAATGGTGGGAAGCATGAGTGAGATGAGGGGTGAAAACTGATGTTTTTAAAAAGTAATTTATGAGGTGAAATTCACATAACATAAAATGACTTATTATACAGTGAACAATTAATTCAGTGCCCCTGAGTACCTTCACAATGCTGTGTAACCACCACCTCTATCTAGTTTCAGAATATATTCATTACTTCAAAGTAAAACTCTGTATGTGCTAAGTGGCTTCTCCCTGTTTCCCCTCCCCTAGTTCCTGATGACCGCCAGTCTGTGTTATATCCCTACGGATTTATCTATTCTGAATATTTTATATAAATGGAAGCATACAACCTGTTTCCTTTTGTGTGTGGCTTCTTTCACTTAGCATAATGATTTCGAGGTTCATCTGCATTGTAGCATTTATCAGTACTTCATTGCTTTCTATAGCTGAATAATATTTGTGTGTGTGTGTGTGTGTGTATTACAGTGTTTTAATCCATTCATTCTTTGATGGATATTTAGGCTCTCTCTACTGGCTATTGTACATAGTGCTGCTATGAGCATGTGTGTACATGTACTTCTTTTAGTATCTGTTTCCAATTTTCTGGAGTATATGTGTTGGAGTAGAACAGTGGAGTCGTATGATAATTCTATGTTTAACTTTTTGAGGAATCATCAAACTGTTTTTTGAAAACTTACTTTTGATTTGGCAATTTGATATTCATTGTTGAGCCCAGCTAGAAGAGCTTCAGGAGAATAATGACTGTGGGAAACAGATGGTAAGGGATTAAGAAGTGAATGAGTTTAAAAATTTTGAACAGCTTTATTGATGGATACTTGACATATGATAAACTGCACATATTAGAAGCACAGTTTTCAGCCTTGAGGGGGAGTAGGCGCACTTCTTCCTCTGAGATAGGAATAAAATAAGTAAGAGTGGTTTTGTAAACAAATAAGTTAAAAATGGAGGAGAGAAATATTGAGGTATTTGACACCTGATAGTCTCTTTTCCCAGTAAAAGTGTTGAATTGCCAAGTTGAAATGAGAAGAGTAAGTATGGGAGTAGAGGGGTTAAGGAGATGTGGTAGAGGCAGTTAGGTGCTTACCCCAAATCCATTCTCCCCTCTTTCTTACTAATAGAATCTTGATTTTGTTTAGGTTGGTGATACACACAGCTAAAAGACTGCTTCTCTCAGTTTCTCTTACAACTAAATTTGATTATCTGGGTAAGTTATGGCCAGTGAGATATCAATAGTGTTGTATTGGACTTCTGTGAAAGTTGTTTGAAGGGAGATAACTCAGCTTTGAGGAATGTCCTTTTGCCCTCCTGTCCTTTCACTTTCCTGCTGTCTAGAATATGAGCATGATGACTGGTGCTCCAGCAGCCATTTTGGGTCATAAGGTGACCTTGCAGAAGCCATCTGCTGAGGATGGCAGAGCAAAGACAGATACCTAGGTTTTCATGCTTTTGTGGTATCTCCATAGCACACCTAGCTTGTCAACGTCTGATTTTTTTTTTTTTTTAAGATTTTATTGGGGAATTGGGGAAGGGGAACAGCCAAGTTGTTGTCCTTCAATCTTAGTTGTGGAGGGTGCAGCTCAACTCCAAGTCCAGTCATCATCTGGCCACCCGTCAGCAGCTTGCAGCCACTCAGCTCAAGGTGCCATGTTCAATCTTAGTTGTAGGTGGGCACAGCCCACCATCCCATGCGGGAGTCAAACCAAGCAACCTTATTGTTAGGAGCACGTGCTCTCACCAGCTGAGCCATCGTGCCACCTGTTGTCAGTTCAGTGGCAGCTCAGCTTAGGCACAGCGTCACTGGCCCACGTGAAAATCGATCTGGTGATCCTGTTGCTCAGAGCTCGCACTCTTAGCCAACTGAGTCACTCAACTGGCCCTGATTTTTTTTTTTTATACCTAGTTGAGAAATAAATTTTTATCAAGTTTAGGTCACTATTATCTTGTATTTCAGTTACGTATACCTAAATACAATCCTAAGCGAAACAGGAGAGTATTAAAACTTTGTATTGTATCTGCGGTAAGTGGGAATGGGAATGTATTAGAATCCAGTAAAGGGATTCATGAGCTGAGGCCTCTGGAGGGACTCATCAATCTGCAAGGTTATGCGTATTTCTTTACTCTTGGCAACCTGGGAGCAGAAGCAGAAACACAGACTTGATTGATTCTCCACGAGGTGGGAACCATTCTAGCAGATATAATAGAATGATAGTTGAGTGAGGAAATGAGGATGCTGTTGTTATTGGGTTTGAAGTATCTGACCTTGGGATCCAGATTGAACAGGAAAGAAAGTAAAGCCAGGTGAGAACTGATAAGGAGGGGACTGATTCTTGAAGGGGATTTTGGAATGGTTTTAAGGGTAGGGTTTCACGAACTTGTGAGTAGGCAGTGGGATTTCTACATCTGGTATTTCTGAGGTGGAAATTAAGGGGGTAATAATGCTAAGGCCTGGGAATGACCATGGGATTGAGGAGATTGCTGTAGTGGAATGGAAATAAAGCTATTGGTAGGAAGGAGGGCCAGAAAATGTGGGCCTTGTTTGAATGGGGGCTGACCCTGTTCACTGAAGTTGACCCAGCAGAATATCAATTTGAAGTCTGCTAACATAACTGAAATCAAGAGGAAAAACGACTGAGCTTCAGCCTTAAAAAGACAGGTTACACTGAAAATTTCTGGAAAGAAGTAAAAAATGGGCTGATGGGTGATTAAAACAGGGTAGCTAAACAGGCATTGTGAGAAGAATGCACGAACCACCACCACAATCAAAATGCAGTGCGTCTCTAATTAAGTGAAAGGAGCCAGGGGATATCTGGCCAAAGATCCCTGAAGTGGCCAGTGGCTTTTGGAAAGGCATCAACAAATTAAATCAGACATTTTCTGGTAAGACATCTTCTGAACACAAATAACATTTCAATTAGTGTCATACAGGGAGGATCATTCCTGTTAAAATAAGTGACCCTTTTCTAGCTCTCAGGGATATGACATTGCAGAACAGACCTGGGAAAGGAATTCTGTGTATGTTTTTAGAGAAATCATTGTGGTTTTGTATTGATTTGTACCAGAGAAAGAAAGTGTAATTTAATGAAATACATAATGTTCTCAGCCAGGGAAGCACATCACCCTGGAAATGGAGGGAAAGTGGTCGATAGCCTGGCTTCTCCAGATGATGGCTAGGTATGTGAGCTGTGCTTTTAGAGCAGAGGCTATTAAACTTTCCAGCACGGATGCCCTCTCCTCAGAACACTAGCAGAGAGTGGGGCTTGGTGGTAACAGAGTGATCAGGCTATCTAACTCTGAATCCTTGCTTTTTAAGATATTAACCAGGTGTCCTTGGGCAAGGTATTTAACCTCTACATGTTTCGATTTCCTTACCTTAAGAACTCTCCTCCTCATTTCAACCATCCTCAGAGGTCAGTAACATTACCAGTTTTTGTGTACACTTCCAAAGATATTCTATGCATTTAACAGTCTGTGAATGTGGTTTCTTTCTTTCTTTCTCTTTCTTTCTTTCTTTCTTTCTTTCTTTCTTTCTTTCTTTCTTTCTTTCTTTCTTTCTTTCTTTCTTTCTTTCTCTCTTTTTTACAAAAATTGAAGCACTTTTCTGTATCCTTTTATTAAAAAATTAACAGGACTTTCTTGGAGATCATTCACAGAATCACACAAAGAGCTTCCTCAACTGTATTAAAACAGCTTTTGCGTTCATTATCTTATTTGAAAATGACTGGTTTACTCTTTCCTTGTTGTGCAATAGCAAGCAAGGTTCATAAGCTTGCTTGCTGACACAGTGAGAAAGAGTCAGGCCTTGGATTAGGATGCAAAACTTCTAATTCCATGTTGATTGTTCATTTCTTAGACCAGCCTAATACTGATCTGAGATTCAAGGCTTTCTCTCCAACAAGTCCATTTGGATGTTTGCATTGAGAGGCACTGTTGCCCTAGGCAGTCTAACTAAGTTTAGTTGCTCCACAAATATTTGTTGAGTCGACTAGAATTGGTTAATTCATAACTCTGGATAATGATTCACATTTTTATCACTAATCCCTCATGTTTCCTAGGAGATATACCCTTAGCATACATGCTGATAGAAATGCTGTGCATAGGTGCAAATACAAAATGTCTTGGTTCCAGCCAAGTGCCAGTTGTTTAGCAAGCTGGAAAAATTGATCCAGGGAGTCAATCACACCAGCAGCTAAGGCCTGGGAAACACACTGTGCATATTGCCTTTCCTAAGGCAGGCAGGGCACCTACCTATCCCAAAGGTGGAAGGATGAAAGCAATACAGAGCTTATAAACTACATGGGAAGCATTTTATGCTTTCAACACAAATTTATAGTGTAAGGTATTATAATAATTTATTTGTAATATAACAATGCTCTAAACTCATCTAATTATGAAAATTCATTCCTGCTTATTAAGGCAAGGAGATTTAAAATGGTGGTTGGGGATGGCCGGTTAGCTCAGGTGGTTGGAGCACAGGGCACGGTGCTCATAATTCCAGGGTTGCCGGTTTGATTCCCACATGGGCTTCTGAGGTGCGCCCTCCACATCTAGAAGGGAACAATTTCTTAACTTGTAGCTGATGGGTCCTGGAAAAAACACACTGTTCTCCAATAATCCCCCCCGACAAAAAAAAAAAAAATTCTTGAAAAAAAAAGGGTGGTTGCTGTTAAGTACTTAATTGTGTTCGTATTTTTGTTTCGTGTTGTATTTATGTGATGCTGGTGTCCTTGTGATAGTACCAGGGAAAGAAGCTATCTGGATGGCATTAAGGACAATTTACATGGAAAGTCTTCAAATCACAATTTGATTCCTTCTATTTTTTTAGGTTCTTTATAGTTCATAAAACACTTTCAGATAAAATACCTCATGTGATCTTCAGAACAAACAACCGTAGGTAAGGCACTGCTTAATAGCCTTATTTTTCTTTTGGAGAAATTGAGACCCAAGGAGGTATAATGGCATGTCCAGGGGCACAAGGAGGAAAAGAGGAATTGGTGATCTGAACTCCATTCTTCTGAGTTTAAGTCCAAGTTTTTCCACTTTGCCTTGGGTTCCCTACCTATCTCTCCATCCATCCACCCATTCATCATTAATTCATTTAACAAAAGTTTTTGAGTGCCTATCACGAGCCAGGCTTTGTACTAGGTGCTACGGCAAATAAAAAATGTGAGTCAACCATACCTTGTATTCTCAAGAAATTTATAACCCACTAGGGATTATATATCAGCTTTAGAGTTGAGTAATTCTAAACTGAGACAGAAAGTGATAAGTAGGAGAGAATCAGAATATCCTACAGGGGTTCCAATGCAGGAAGGGTAAGAGAACCTGGAAACAAAGTAATACAAGATATTAACAAGACACGATTTACTCATGATGGAGCCGTAGTATAGGAATGCTACCTGTAGAGAGAAACCTTTAAATTTGATTGCCTGAGCAAATGGTCCAAGGGGAACCTGAAATGAGCACCTATATATAGGGGAGCACCTATAGAAAAAAAGAGAGAAAGTGAACATATCTGAGTTCCAGCCAGTGAAATGACCTTGTTGTTTTTTTTTTTTTTTTTTTAAAGTACCCGGGTTTGAAAGTTCTGAGCCAAAGGTAAAGAGCCTGAAAAGTGGCCAAGAACATCTAGGTGGCACAGAGAAACCGTGCTTCTAAACTTAGGGAGCATTTTCTGCTCGCTCCGAACATTTGGAGTATCTCATGGGCAACAGCAAAGTGAAATCAGATATAGCTCCTTCCAGAGCAGGTCTGGATAGAAACTAAATCACCAAATGTAGTAGAGTTAGGACAGCTAAGAAAATTGGAAACCCGGAGGTTTTAGAAATGAGGCTGTTAGGAGAGTTCAGGTAGCAGTTATGCAGGCGAAGCAAATGAGTTTTAGGAACCAGGATCACCGCGGTGTTCTTATTGAATTGGTCTGCATATTGAATGTGAAATATGTATGTTATATAGCATTTTCTCTTATGGATATATTTGGTATGATTTTTGATGGTCATTTACCCTGTATATGTAATATTTCATGCAGTGATAAGAAAACAAAGTAGGGAAATAGACCAATGAAAAATTATGCCATAAAGATAATTCCCTCAAGAAATTAATCCAAAACTTGTCCTTATTAAGATATTATATACATATTGTCCCATCAAAGATCAGGAGTCATACTAAATGGTACAGGAATTGGGTGCAGTGGACCCCAAAAAGACCAAATGATAATACTGTCAATCAGCCAATTAAACCAGGGGGTTTATACACAGGGAGAAAATGTGGTTAAATTTGTGTTTTCCTTCCTAGGTTCTAAGAGCCTATGAAGAATGGGACCCTTTTCTGATCTTCGCGGCATTCCCTATGCTTAGTACTACACCCAGAAGGTGGAGATACTTCTCTAAAAATGTGCATCCAGCTTCATCTGTCTGAACCTTGCATATTCCTCACAGTTCTTCACAGACTACATAGATGATGGGGTCTTTAAGTGATATACACATTCAGTGTTACAGGACTTCAGACAAGGGGAAGTCACTTCTGGCTGGGGAGACCCTGAAAGCCTTCTTAGAAGAGGCGAGTCTAGAGCTGGTGTACTTTACACTGCAAAGAGAAACCAGAATGATGCTCCCTAACACTGCTCTATCCAGAGGTAGCTGGGATGTTGGCAGGGGCTCAGGGAGATGGAGCAGGAAGAAAGCTTTGGACCTAATAGCCTTGCATCAGAATTGTAGCTCCTGCAAGAAGTCTGTAAGACTATTTGCCTCATAACAGAAATAGAAATTTGATCATGGAGAGATTCCCTAATAGATGGAGAAGGGAGAAAAGAAAGGCAGGGAATAGGACCAAATCTCTGGGTAAAACCTCCCGAAGATGATGAATGGACGAGAAGTCAAAGTCAGGAAGAGGTGAACATGATAAAGGATGCCTCGTGCAGACCAGAGCTGCATGCTGATAAAGGAAGCAGAAAGGAAGCAGGTTTTCAAGTGAAAAGGGAGGAAAGTCTGATAGGGTTGCTTTGGAATATCTGGTCTTCCTACTTGCAAAACTAGAGTTTAAAAAAAAAAAAAGATATATTCATGAAAGCAACTGGAGAGAAAAAGAAACAGATCTTCAGTGAGGCGCTGTGGATTTCCTAGTTTGTGCCTCTCTGCTTCCTCACGTTTCCCTGAGCAGTGATTCACCACCGGAGGCCTCATTTCCTTCTTGGGGCATCGCCAGCTTATCAAACTTTAAAATGAGCCCTGTCCCCATCCTCTGCTGTTGTCTCATTAGCTCTGTGAGAAAAACATTAATTTCTTGAAACACATTTTCTTTGTGATTACTGGTTAAATGCTTCCAGGCCTAAATGTCCATGCATTTTAGAGAAGAAGTTCAGAATATTTGTCTCCAAAACCTGACGAGGGATTTATCTGAAACAAAAATGTGGCGCGCCTTCATTCTTTCCTCTCCCCTTCCATGCCCCCAATTCCATATCCAGCAGAGGTTAGGATCTTCCCTGAAGAAAGGGAAACCAAGTTTTGTTGGAGAAGTCAGCAAGCACAATCACTAAGCACGATGTTGCCATAGTTCCCATGATGCCTGTGGCACAAGCTTCACATCAGAGGCTTGACTGAAAACGCATGAGCTCTGTCACCTTAACACAGGAACGGGAAATTCAGTGATCAACGCATGGGTCAACTCAAGAGTGGAGGAGGAAGGGTCTTTGAAAGGTATGACTTCCCAAAAGCCAGGGTAGATGACATGAGGCCTTCCTCAGCAATGGCAGAGCAGAAGCAAGAAGACATTTCTGGGTAACAGGCAGTTATTGACTATCACTCTCTATTGCTAAAGAGGACAAAAAATGCTACCAATGACATGTGTTTGAATACTTTCTACGGGACAAGCACTGAATGTTTTACATACGTTCACTCATCTAGTACTTACAATAACCTGAGTTGGGCACAGCAATCAAGACAATTTTGTACAAATAAAAGAAAAAAAATATGAAATAATACAGATAAAGCAGTTCTCAATGACCACCACATACCAGGCTCCCTGGAGTTTCAGATGTTTGTCTTTCTCTTTGCATTTACATAAAGGCATTTGATGGCTATTTAGACTTTGCCCTCCCCCCCCCCACACACACACACACCCTGCTTTTTCCCCCATTATAAACAGCATGGCATTGACCATAGCTGTATCTGTCTTCCTGTGAACTTGCTACTTATTCTTCGGGGTAAAGACCAAGAAGTGAAATTGCTGGGTGGGAGGGAATGTGATCTAAAAAAAAAAAAAAAAATATTAGTTACTCCAAATTATCCTCCAAAAAGGCCTTTTCAATTTATTTCCTATCTAACAGTGTTCAAGAAACACTTTTGCTATTCCTCAAGAAAACCTGCTGTTATCAATCTTTTTACATTTTGTGCCAATCTCATGTGTGAAAAATGAGGTCGTGTTATTATTTTAGTTTGTTTTCTCTTGATTACTAGTGAGGCTGTGCATCTTTTCACATTGACTATTTGTCTTTCTTCTGCAAATTACCTCCTCATATCTTCATTTATTTTTGTTTGGGGATATTTGTCTTTGTTTTGTTGATTTATAAGACTTTCCATATTCTACATGTTTGTGATTTGTTATATATGCAGCAATTTCCGCCCAGTCTACACTGTCTTTTACTTTCAGTCTCTGGGGATTTTTGCCATTTAAAAGTCTGATGTATTCAAATTTACTAATCATTCTTGCTTTTGCATTTTGTGCTTTGTGTATTCTGCTGTATTTTATTTTATACTTTTAATGTTTTGCTTTCATGTTTGGCTCTTTAAAACATCTGAAACACATTAAACATCTGAAACACATGTGGAAGGTCCTCTCTTCTTACTCAAGACACGCAACATATGGAAGAGAATTTTAATTACAGAGATGAACCCAAACACAAGATGGGGGAGTAGAAGTGGGCATCATCTCATCTGGGGATGTGCTGGGAGGTGCTGGCAATTTCCAAGAGAGTGTTTCCTAGGGCATGCAACTAAAGCCCCAAATAACTCAGGGAAAGAAACTCTTTTTTTTTTTTTTTTTATTAGTTTCAGGTGTACAACACAATGCAATAGTTATACTCTTTACCCCCCAAAGTGAAACCCCCCTCCCCCAGTTCTCCACCCCACTCCCCCGCATATCATACATATCCATCACAACTCCCCTGACTCCCCTCCACAGTATACTCCACATCCCGTGACCACCCACATATTCAGTTGCAGTTGGCATACAATACTATACAACATCAGCTTCAGGTGTACAGTGCAGTGATCAAGCCTCTACTCCATCCATGAAGTGGTCTCCCTAACAAGACATGTGACTATCTGACACACCACAAAATTTTTACATTATTATATTCCCCGAACTGTGTTTCATATCCCTGTGGCAATATTGTAGTTGTCTATTTATGCTGTCTAATCCCTTCTCCTTCCCCCCTATCCCCACCCCCCTTCCCAACTAGCAACCCTCAGTTTTTCCTCTACATCTACGAGTCTGTTTATTTTGATCATTCACTCAGCTCTTCAGACTCCACACACAAGTGAGATCACATGGTACCTGTCCTTCTCCGAATGACTTATTTCTCGCAACATAATAGTCTCTTCACAACATTATCAATTACATTCCCAGAACTGCCCCCATATCCCTGCGACAACATTGTAGTCCCACATGCACTGTCCAAAGTCTTCCCCATTTCCCTCTTCCCCACTCCCTCCCAGCCAACAACCATCAGTTTTTCCTTTATACCTGCTTGATATGACTTCAATCTTCTTAAATTGTCTCTCTGGGTTAGCTTGTTTACCCCTTTCTTTTGTTTAAAAAAGCCCTTTTAACATTTCTTGCAATGCTGGCTTGGTGGTAATGAATTCCTTAAGCTTATTCTTTTCTGAGAAGCTCTTTATTTCTCCTTCAATTTTAAGTGATAGCCATGCTGGGTAGAGCAATCTTGGTTGTAGGCCTTTATTTTGTGTCACTTTGAATATCTCCTGACACTCCCTTCTGGCCTGCAGAGTTTCTGTAGACAAGTCAGCTGTTAGTCTAACAGGAGTTCCTTTGTATGTAACCTGCTGTCTTTCTCTTGCAGCCTCTAGGATTCTGTCTCTGTCTTTAACCTTTGCCATTTTAACTATGATGTGTCTTGGTGTGGGCCTGTTTGGGTTCATCTTGTTTGGAACCCTCTGCACTTCCTGGGCATGTATGTTGATTTCCTTCACCAGGGTAGGGAAGTTTTCAGTCATTATTTTTTCAAATACATTTTAACCCCTTGTTTCTTCTCTTCTCCTTCTGGTATCCCTATGATTCGAAGGTGGTTGCGCTTCACCTTGTCCCATAGGGCTCTTAAACTATTTTCATTGTTTTTTATTCTTTGGTCTTTTTGCTGTGCCAACTGGGTGAGTTCTGCAATTTTATCTTCCAAATCGCTGATCCGCTCCTCTGCTTCATCTACTCAACTGGTGATTCTTTCGAGTGTGTTCTTCATTTCAATTATTGTATTCTTTAGTTCTAACAGGTTGCTTTTTATGGTTTCCCTATCCTTCTTTATGTCCTCGCTAAGTTCCTTAAACATTCTTATCATCAGTGTTCTAAACTCAGTCTCTGAAAGGTTGGATCCCTCTGTTTCATTTGGTTCCATTTCTGGAGGTTTCTTCTGATCTTTTACTTGTGACATGTTTCTTTGTTTCCCCATTCTGGCTGTCGCTCTGGGATTGCTTTGATGTATTAGATAGATCACCAGGAGAGCCCTGGCTGGATCACGCAGGCACACAGCTCACGGCCCAACACTCCCAGGAAAACTCCCAGTCTCAGCCTGTCCCAATCAGCCGCTCGCAGATCAGGCCGAGCAGCCCGACAACCAATCACCAGCCTGGCAACTCTGCAAGTGGAGTGCAGAGAGCGGGGACCCGAGGCGGCTTGCGCACTCCCGCGTCTGGGTGAGCAGCCTGTTGGAGCCGGAGCACGCCCACCAGGCATTTCCCTGGCAATGCAGCACAAGCCTTGTGGAGGGTGGGGATCCGAGGCGGCTCACGCACTCCCCGGTCTCAGTGAGCAGCCTGTTGGAGCCGAGGGCATCCGCCCAGCGTTTCCCTGGCAATGCAGTATAAGCTGGGCAGAGGGTGGGGATCCAAGGCCGCAGGAGCGCACGCGCATGCACACACGTACTTCTGCGCCAATTCCACCAGACCAATGAGGTCTCAGACCTGATCCTCCGTGGGAGGGCCCAAGCCCGACAAAATGGCGCCCTCCCTACACCACTCGCGTTATGGCTCCGCACCACGAGAACAACAGTTCAAAAACCTCCAGCCTTTGCACCAAAGGTGCTCAGCTCAGTCCGTCCCCGCAGGCTCCTGGCTCACACAGCCACTCCCTCCACCAGGAACCAGGCAAGTGCTCACCGGCGAGCAAGCCCGGGCGCCGGCCCCACTGATTCTCCAGCCGCTCCTAGCCTCACCGAGCTGAGCAAAGAGAGTCCTCACTAATTTACTGCCAGCCATCCTAGAACTTCTCTTCCCGGCAAAGGAGCTCTGGGCTGGTGAGCCTGGTGTGCGGCTGGAGGGTCTCTCCCCCAATCAGAGAAGCCTCTCCACAGCTGGGACCTCCCCCACGGAGTTCGCCCTCTCTCGTCTCTGCCCGTCCCACCAGACCCGATGCGGCCTCCTCTCCAAGTTCTTTGTTTAGTGGTTCTGCTCCTCCAGTGCTCCGGGGACCTCCAGGGTCGAATGCTGTACAATTTGCTTGTAATTTTGGTGTGATCCTGGGAGGCAGTCAGCATAGCGTCTGTCTATTGCGCCATTCTATCGGAAGTCCCAGCCAGGAATGAAACTCTTTCATACTTGTTTTCTTCAAGATGGACCTGAAATGGAGTGTTTTCTAGAATACATAAGTACTCTGGGATAGTACTAGGGTATTAAGAGGGTATTAATTATCAGATGATGAAAGGCTTTTATGGTCACATATGTTTGGGGAGGCTTGTCTAAACAATGTTAATTGGGTTTCTTTGGGGACAGTTCAATTAGTGAACATTTATGTGGATCAGAGCCTGCAAGTTGTCTTCAGATGGACATTTACCATGTGTTGTAAAATCCAAGGGATCATTTAGTTCAGAGCTAATGTTCTCAAAACCTTGGCTGCATTTTGGAATAGGCAGGAAAGCATTAGACAAATGTGGGTGAATCCAAGTTTCTTAGCCCCAGAAATTGGATTTGATTGGTCTGGGATGTGATTTGGGAATGGGGATTTTTAAAAGCTCCCCTAATGATCCTAATGTGGAACCCAGGTGGAAAACCACTACTTAGCCAATGGCTTCATTTAGTAGTCAGGGAAATAAACATCAAAACGGTGGTGAAGCATCCCAAGCTAGTCTGAGAAATAGCTGGGGCCAGACACAGACGTTTGGAGCCCTGGGTCTGGCCCTGCCCTCTGCACTGTGCTGCCAACACAATGAGGTGTGTAAGGCGCAGCCTGGAGTGCACATTGCAGGTGTAGGCTTGGGCGAGTACCATATGCTTTCTTATAGTGCTTGTGCTTCTGAAAGTCCTCAATTTCCTTATCTATAAAATGGGCATAATAATATCCTCTCTACCTCACTTCAGAGTTTGTTGAAAACTGCATGAGCTAATGCATATTATCTCATTTCAAAGTGTTTTTGAAAATGTACAAACAGGAATGATGAGAGTTAGGCAGGCAAAGGCAGGGAATCGTGCCTAACACAGTGCCCTGTTCCTTCAAGGGGTTCAGATGTTTGTTCATAATGATTGATGGTGGGCATAAAAAGCAGCTGCTGTTACAGAACAGTTTCTACACACACACACACACACACACACACACACACACACACACACACATACCTGGAACCCCTCACATCCTAGGCAAATTGCCAACATTGTCTCCCTCAGGGAACCTTTGATTAAAGTTACCATATTTGCGGCCCCAGACAGTCAGAACATAAATTTCATATAATTACCATTCACATGAATAAGCATGAACATTTGTATAATTGTGCATGCTATGTTCAATAGTCTCTGACTTAATAAATTGGGATACCCTGTGGTGGTCATGTTGGGGGTATCCTTTTCCCTGGGTTGTCCCCTAATAAAGAGGACAATTGTCAGGGCCAAAAGGTACTCACCAAATGGAGGGAGCTAGGAGAAGTTACAGGAGAAGGAAGAGGCATCCAGGTGCCCCAAATGGAGCCTCACTTTTACTACAGCAAAGGAGTTGATGGAATACTGTGGCTTGCCTAGAGCATCATGAAACTGTCAAGCTTTTCCCGCAGTGGCTTTGGAAACATGGTTCTGCAGAAATCTGGGAAACCAGCCTGCAAAAGGCACGTGCTTGGGAGACCGGCTCACTTCTTAGCCACAGAAGGAATTTAGAAGTCTGATAGGTGACTTCTGACAGGAAGGACCCTCCATAATCTCCACTGGCCACCACAGACATTCCCTTCAGCTGTAGACCCTCAAAAACAACCCCAGGCAGTCTGTGTCATCATAATTAATTCAAAATGTTTACATGGTAGGTGCTGCGGACACAACAGAGAACAAACAGATGCCATTGTATACTTGTGGAAAATATAGTTGCATGGAGGACATGGACAGAAAGCAAGTTAACAGAAAAATAAAATGATCTAATTTTTCACTGTTATGAAGGAAGGGCTGGAAAGTGATCGATGGACAGGGGTGGGGCATCTGTTTTAGTGACAATGGTCGGGAGTGGGGACCTGATGGGTAAATGAGAGAGGAGCACTTCAAGCATTCAAGGGAATGAATGTGTGAAGGACATAGGGGGATGCCAACTTGGCACGATCGGGGAAGTGGAGGAAGACCAGTGTGGCTAGAAGGTAGAGTGAAGACGCAGACATGGCAGATGAGCAGATATGAGTGGGGGCCTGGGTCAGATCATACTAGTCATGGATAGGTGTGACATGTGTATTACACAGCAATGTCCAGCTGCTTGGGTGATGGACAGGGGTAATATTCGAAATAATCAACATCCAGCAGGGGTGGATTTGTTTTTGTGGGGCCAGAAGCTTATAAAATTTGGGGGTCCTTATTTAAGGAAAGAAACTAAAAAATGTAGTGTTACCGTTCACGAACCTAGATTGGCACATTGTTATCACCCAGAGCCCAGAGTTTACGTTAAGATTAGCCCTTGATGTTGTACATTCTATGGCTTTTGATAAATGTATAATGACATGTATCCATCATATATATGGAATACAGAATAGTTTCCCTGCCCTTAATCCTCTGTGTCCCACCTATTCATCCCTGCCTACCCTCTAACTCCTGGCAACTACTGATATTTTTACTGTTTCCATGACTTTGACTTTTCGAGAATGTCATATGATTGGAATCATAAAGTATGAAGCCGTTTTAGATAGATGTCTATTTTTTAAATCTCTTTTTAAAATTTTTTATTTTGTCTTATTTTTTATTGGGAAACAGTGTGTTTTTCCAGGACCCATCAGCTCCAAGTAAAGTAGCTGTTTCAATCTAGTTGTGGAGGGCGCAGCTCTGTGGCCCATGCAGGGATTGAACTGGCAATCCTGGTGTTATGAGCCTGTGCTCTAACCAACTGAGCTAACTCGGGTAGGTGTCTATTTTTAAGAGCAAGACAAACAAGGGCAGACACCTCCAGCAGACCCCTGCTCACATCTCTCTGGGCAGAACCAAGTCACATGGCTGCTCCTAAACAAACCCATCAGGGGTTGGTCATACAAATTACAGAGACACAGCTCTGGCTATGATGAGATGATGAACTGGCCTCCCCCATGCCTCATACAAGTAATGTCTGTGAAGACTGCCCTTAAAATGTTCTTCCTTTACTTTAAAGACATTTGAAATAATCAGCTCTTCATTCAGCTTATGCTGCTATCTCTCTAAAGAGACGTAACACTGCACAGCTAGTTTAGCTATAGTAACTGATCCGATGAACATGAACGCAGCATTCAGGTGGCTTGTGAAGCAATGGGAAACCAGCCATTGGCTGATGCCTGGTTGTGGTTGTATAGGCCGGTCCTGTGGTCTCTAATATTAGCCTGTGGTGCTCATCTACCCCAGCCTGCACCATTCCGAATACTGAAAGATGAGTACTAATACAAAGCTTAACTAGAAGGTGTATCAATTCCAATTGCTAAGTACTGATATACTAATATGTGCTGATAATTTTTTTTTTCACCTGTCTTTCTTTGTTTCTGCTAAAACGTAACCTCAGAAAGCCCTTCCCTGACCATGCTATCTAAAATAGTATCCTCTGTGACTCTTTGAGTCTTCATTCTGCTTCATTACTGTTTAAAGCACTTCTTTCCATATGACATAGCATTATACTATTTTGTTTGTTCTCTATCTACCCTCTAAATTAAAGGAAGAAAGGACCGGCCGAGTGGCGTGGTGGTTAAGCACTGGCCTGGGAAGCCAGCAGCCCCGGTTCGGTCCCACATATGAGGGCCAGTGACACTGCTCTCAAAATAAATAAATAAATAAATAAATAAATAAATAAATTAAAGGAAGAAACTGTGTTTTGTTAACTGCTGATTCCCCCAGAGCATGTTTGACACACAGTGGGGGTTCAATAAATATATGTTGAGAGAGAAATGGGACCACCTGGCTGACTTAAACTGATCAGGATTTTCTTTCTACGTCAAGGAAAGGATTAAACCCCAGAATAAAATGCAAGCCATATTTCCCCAGAGTACGGGAGCATGATTGTGGAAAATCATCTTTGTGAGTCAGGATGAGGTGGTTGCCTATGTTTGGAGCTTCCTGGCTCTAAATAACCTGTGGTGGCCTTCCATCTTAATGGGGGTTAAAATAACTCTTGGCACGGAGGGAATCATATCCTCCATAGTCCAACCCATGCAAACTCTTCCTTCAAAACGCCTGGCCCATGAGGTTGCCGTTTAATGATTTTTTTTTTTTTGTCTCATCTAATTTGAGGTCTTGAAGTAAGGCCATGACTCAGATATACGTCACAGATGTACCCTGTTGTTTCTTACAAAAGCAATAAATAGACTTCCCTACGTAAGTTTCCCGTGTTAAAACACCCATTCAAATGGACGAGTAGGTTGAGTTATTAGTATTATCGAAAGCAAAAATAATAATTTTTCCTTACACAGACTACTATACACTTTTCAAAGGTTCCATCTCTATTCTCTCACATGTAGGTTGTAACAGCCAGTAAAGCAATAATGTAATCAGGGAAGATTGCTTCTTTTTTTTCCTCTTTCTTCATTTAAAGATGAAGAAACTGAGATGCTCTTTTCCTTTCTTCAAAGCGACGTGTCCACACAATTAATAAGTGATACAGCTTGGATTTGAAGCCAGGTTTCCTGACACCATATCCGTTCTCTCCACAATGGCCATATTGACAATCTTTCTTTGTCTGGCCCATGCTAAACAATTAAATTATTTATTGTGAGTCTGAATTGAATTTGGCAAACATTCAGCAAGCGTATGCCAAGTCTATAGCTCAACCCTAAGGAAGGAGGGTCTCTTCCCTACTTAAGCATTTATGTCTAAATAGGTCAACCATTTAAACACTTACTGTATGCTAAGACCTGGGCCAAACTCTGGATAACACAAACAGTAGAAGGCAATTTACCAAAGGGTGACTTTTGACTTCTTTTCCCACCTCTGAGTTGCCACTGTGCTTAATTTTAACCTCATTTTATCTGCTTCAACATGTTGGGAGGTGGTAAAGGTGTAATGCATGAGCTAAATTTCAGGACTGCCATCCTCTAGGAATTGTCCTGTTTGTTGCCATTCTATTGCTTTGGAAGTGGCCATTGCCTTCTGGCTTTTCTGAACCCCCCTTCCTGTGCAATGTCCTCAACTTGTTAACTTGTTTAGTGTCCTAGATCCTGTCTGTTGACACAATACACATTGATTTTTTTTTTAATGGCCTTGTAACTTTCCCCAACATACAAATGTAATTTAGAGTGTTAATGCCAGAGGAAGTTATGAGGTGTAATCAAATTGGAAGGGAAAGGATCCATGGCAAAGTGCATTTGCCTGGCACTATATATAAGACTGAAAAAGTACCAATCATTCATATCAAAGTGTAAAGGGTTGATGGAGATTTGGGAGGAAGCTAGAGCCTGCCTCAGATTATCCTAAATAAAGCCCCATGGCTTCTGCTACCTAAATGAAACTGAGATGCCAGAAATGCATTGGTATAATGTTGAGATGAAATTCTCAGGAAGATAGGGATCATGGAGTGCATCTGTTACACTGACTCATTCACTCCCCAACAATGGCTATCAGAAGGTCTCAGAAGACACATCTTTCAGTAAGACATTTAGATGAAATTTGTAAGTATGGCAAACTGGATTTCCTGACTAAACCTCCTATGAAAAGCAATTGAAAAGTCTGGATAAAATATCTTTAAAAAATTAAGTGCAAGCATGAGCTGGAAAGAAAGTAGAGAATACTTAGAGTCCAAAACCAAAGTGAATAAAAAGGAACAAACTATTAATATCCACAAAATGGATTAATTCCAACATCATTGTGCTGAAGGAAAGAAACCAGGCGCAAGAAAGTACACACTGCATGATTTAGTTTCTATAAAATTCTAGGGACTGCAAATGAATCTATAATGATAGAAAGTAGGTCTATGGTGGTAGAGACAGTACAGTCACAGAAAGTGGCTGACTGAGATGAGGGCAGATGGCAGGATGCAATACAAAGAGGCAGGAGGAAATGTTTGGGGTGATGTAAATGTTCATTTTCTTGATTATAGGGATCATTTCATGAGTGTATAATGTTAACATTGATCAAATATGTACAGTTTATGGTACTTCAATTATCTAGCAACAGGTTATTTTAAAAAACAATAACTGGGCCGGCCGAGTGGCGCATTGGTTAAGAACTGGTTTTGGGATGCCAGCGGCCCAGGTTTGGATCCCACATATGAGGGCCAGTGACACTGCCCTCTACAGCCAACAACAGCTCCACCTGGAGCTGGTCTGTGTGAGCCCCAGCAACGGTGTAGGCTGCAGCCCCTGCTGCAGTGGGCTGCCATAGGCTACAGTGAGTGGCCGGCAGCCAGCGTGAGCAGCTGGCAGCCGATGTGAACTGCGGATAGCCGCGGTGAGAGACCATCCAGAGGCCGGCGACTGATCTGCCTAATCCGGGAAGAACGCAATGACGATACCAACATGGGCCAGTGAAGCAACATCCTCCGCAACTAGACTGAAGAACAAAAAGACAGTAACTTGTCTGTTCCCCTTCCCCAATTCCCCAACGCTGTTCCCTTCCCGCAATTCCCCAATAAAAAATCTAAAATAAAAACAACAACTGACTAACAAAACCCAAAGTGATATCAGGAGCCCAAACTTAAACTTCAGGTATGAAGTGTTTTTTAACCTGAAGGAATACACCAAACTAGTGCTCTTGAGTCTCTCTTTCACGACCTCACAGGACAAGGTGAAAAGGAGAAAAAGCCCACATTGGTGAGTATACTAGGAAAGCTCCTATACAAAGCTGGGACCTCAAAGTTCCACCCTCTAATGTAAGGCTGACCATCAGATAAACTAGTCTCTCATTCTCTACCCTCTCAGGGGACAATGAGTTTTATATCTATCTATAGTTATTTTATCTTGATAGCAAAAACCAGGTTTCTGGATCAACGATCAAAGAAATAGCAGGGTCTGTTTTCCCTCTGGGGTGTTGTGATTAGAGAAGATATTCATTCTGCATGTATAGAGTTTATACAGGAACTGCTGTGCGGCAGCTACCTTCCTCTTTACAGAGAGGGAGAAAAAGATTTGTTCTCTGGTGTAAACAAATTTCATCTGGGAAAAGATGGGAAGGTCCCTAAGTGTCTAAAACCCTTTGAAATGTGGAGAAATAACTCCAGGAGAGGTACAGTTGCAAATCTCTCCAGGGTTGTTATACCCTCTTTAATTAGTGTTTGCTATTCACTCATGCTTTGCCAGGAATTTTTAGTCATGTACAAACAGGAAAATATTGACCTGTTTTCCTGGGGGACATATGGGAAAACTGCCTATTTTGAGCTTACTTATTCAGGGGTGGGGGGAATATCCACTTGAGCATTTTTAAGCACAATATGGCCTCATGTAGACTGAATTTCCATTACCTGGATGGGAATAATAAATTCAACACTTAATTGATGAATTAACAGCTGATTAGGTATAGCTCAAGACAGAACTGGAAAATAAATCTAAAGAAATCAACCACTATGAAGCAAAGAGAGACAAAGTGGTGAAAACGAAGTTAATGGCTATGGAAAATAAAGTGAACAGATCTATCATGAGTCCAATTGGAGTCCCAAAAGGAGTTAAGAGAGATAATGAAAGAGAGGCAATTTTTGAAGAATGATGACTCCCAGAATTGATGAAAGAATCTAATTCTCAAATTTCAAAAGACCAATGAATTCCAAGCAGGTTAAGTCAGGAGACACACACTCCCATATACATCATAATGTGTATTAAAAGCAGCAAGTGAGAAAGACATATTATCCTCAAAAGGACACTTAGACAACTAGACCAAGAAGTCTATTTGAGATATAATTCACATACCATAAAAATTCACTCTTTTAAAGTGTGTAATTCGGTGATTTTAAGTATTTTCTCAAGGTTGTACAACTGTCCCCACTACCCAGCCCCAGGACATTTTCATCACCCCCAAAAGAAATTTCATACCCATTGGCAGTTGCTCTCCATTTCACTCCCTTTCTCCAAGCCCTGGCAGCCAACAATCTAATTTCTGTCTCTATGGATTTACTTATTGTAACATTTCACATAAACAAAATTATACAATATGTAACCTTTTGGGTCTGGCTTCTTTTACTTTGCATAATGTTTTTAAGTTTCAGCCATATTGTAGCATGTATCAATACTGCATTCCTTTTTTTTTTTTTGGCTGAATAATATTTCATTGAATAGATACACCACATTTGTTTATTCATTCATCTGTTGATGAATATTTGGATTGTTTCCACTTCTTGGATATTATGAATAATACCACTATGAACACTCATGCAGAAGTTTTTGTTTGAATATACGTTTTCAATTCTCTTGGTATATACCTATGAGTGGAATTGCTGGGTCAGGTGGCAACTCTATGTTTAGCTTTTAAATGCACTGCCAAACTGCTTTCCAAAAATGGCTGCACCATTTTACATTCCTATCAGCAATACATGAGGGTTCCAACTTTTCCACATCCTTGCCAATACTTGTTACTGACCATGTTTTCAATTATAGCCATACTAGTGAGCGTGAAATGGCTTTTCATTGTGATTTTGATTTGCATATCCCTAATCACTAATGGCATATGTTTTTATATGCTTATTGGCCATTGATATATCTTCTTTGGAGAAATGTTTATTCAAATTCTTTGCCCATTGTAAATTGAATTATTTATGTCTTCATATTGTTTATATATTCTTGATACTAGATCCTTATCATATGTATGATTTGCAAATAGTTTCTCTCATTCTGTTGGTTGTCTTTTCACTTTCTTGGTAGCATTAGACTTTTTTTTGAACGATGGATTACAAAGTTACAAAAAAAAAACCCAACTAAACTGTTTTACTGTTCTGATGTACTGGTGCCCTCTTTTTTTCAGCCTTCACTGGGTAAATTTGCAAACCCAAATGGAAGCTTACACAGCGATGTACTATAGTATTGGTAATCCTGAGTTGGTCATTTGTCTTCAACACATTGCTTTAGGGAATAATGACTGCTTCTCAATGACAGCAATTGAAGAGTGGTTAGTAAGACAAAACAAGTAGCAGTTTAGGTATAGTTGTGTCACATGTGTGCACGTTGCCCGTGTGTTCGTGTATGCATGCATGGGCACATGTATTTAGCTCCAGAGCTATTGGGTCAGGTTGGAAAATGACTAATGGTCTTCCCTGGGATGGTGATCAATATTGACTATATGTGGGTGGCTGCCCTGGCATTTCATTTATTGTTTTTGTCAATTCACTACACTGCGTAAATAGGAGAGAGAATAGAGTTGATCCTTTCATTTCCCTTCAAACAGATAGAGAAATTCCTTCTGTGCACTTCCTATTTATTTGTTCATTCAGCCTCTCATTTCAATCCCTTCCCCAAACCTCATCCTATGGACCACAGAATTTTCAGTGATTTGGCCAGCTCATTATCTCCCCATCTAACCATATCTTCCTTCTGTTGCTGTCACCACTCCCCTGGTCAGCTGCCCCTAACTCATCTCCTTGCTGAAGTCTTTCAATATTTCCAATCTGACCTCTGAATTCATTAGTGCCCAAGTGTTCTTCCAAAAGCCCACATCTTGTCATTTACACCCTGAGAACTCGATAAAAGAATCTAGGTCTGGGGCCAGCCGAGTGGCTCAGTTGGTTAAGAGTTGGCTTAGAGCGCATGCTCTGAGCAACAGGGCTGCTGGTTCGATTCCCACATGGGCCAGTGAACACTGTGCCCTAGCTGAGCTGTTGCTGAGCTGCCAACAGGTGGCAGGATGGCTTTGCTGGTGTAAAAACAAGATTGCCTGTTCAATGGTGGGCTATGCCCACCCGCAACTAAAGATTGAACTCAGCACCTTGAGTTGAGCTGCTGCCTGGATGGCTCAGTGGATAGACCTTGCACTCTTAACAACAAGGCTACTGGTTCGATTCCCACATGGGATGGTGGCTACGCCCACCCGCATCTAAGATTGAACACAGCACCTTGAGCTTAGAGGCCACGAGCTGCCGACGGGAAGCCAGATGGCGACTGGCGCCCTCCACAATGAAGATTGAAGAACAACTTAGCTGGTCTGCTCCCCCAATTCCCCAACACTGTTCCCCTCCCACAATTCCCCCAATAAAATCTTAAAAAAAAAAAAAAAGAATCTAGGTCTTTTGAATATTTGTCCTCAGTAAAGTTTGTTGAAAGAAAACATAAATGAACATTTCACTTCTTTGCACAAAATTCTTCACTGCCTCCCCACTACCTTTCGCCTGAGTCTGAAAAACTTGGCCCGGTATCCAAAGTGCCTTCCAGATCTTACCATCATCAACATTTCCTGCTCCATTTCCCTCCATTCTCTTTTCCTCTCATTCCTTGTCATCACCGACAACACAGCTGCCCTGTATTACTCTGCCCCTTGTCACCAACTGCATCTCCAGGTTTCTGGCCCTTTACCCA
The DNA here is from genome assembly GCA_033961575.1 of Aselliscus stoliczkanus. NCBI lineage: Eukaryota > Metazoa > Chordata > Mammalia > Chiroptera > Hipposideridae > Aselliscus > Aselliscus stoliczkanus. Next base: position 130,968,692 of record CM066730.1, on the reverse strand, counting down.
TTTTCTTTCTCTTCCAAGAATGTTCTTGATTTATTGTTTTAAGCTAATAGGGATTCATCGTATCCTTTCAGGCCCAGTTCCAGCCTTTTTCTTTTTTGCAGACTATTGGGATATCTATTGTGATCCCTCCCTCTTTGCTCCTGCAACCCTTTGTCCATTCCCCTCTGACAACAGTTACTCTCATCCTGAAAGGCTGGGATTTTGCCTAATTTGAACAAATTCTGGGCTAATAACTGATGTTCAATAAACATTTGTTGAACTGAGCTGAACTTTTATGTGCAAGCTTAATTTTTGGTTATATCACCCAGGAAGAAAAATGAGGAGAGGATGTGGGTATAGATTCCATAGAATTATGTTCTATTGATTACCCAGAATTTTTAGATATTTCAGATGCCACCAAGCTGAAACTGCTGTCTTATGGGGCCCTTGTGCTGTTCTTCTCTTTTTCCTCTTCCCTCTCAGTTTCTGGCTTGCCGCCCCCTCCTCTACATGCCCAGTAGATATGGGATCAGCCTCTTTCTTCCTCTGGCTTGTTTGATGGCCCCACCAGGAAGGAGCAAGGTGACAGTCCTCCCAGGACTGCCTCCATGGGGACCTGGAATGTAACAGACAGTTGTCCAGCTGCAGGAAGGCAAAGGAACAGGGGAACAAAGTAGGTGTTCAGGGCCCTTTCCTCTCTTGTTCTGTAGTGAAATTCCCCTAAGATATTGTGAGTGGAGATAACTCAGAACAAGGGGGATCCTTCTTCTGGAATTCAGAACGCTACTCTAGCACCTCATCTTTCCCCTTCAGTCTTGGACAGTTGCTCACTGCTCCTCAGAACTACATTGCCTTTGGAGTAAGACCTAGGTTTCAGCCAAAGGGTCATGAAGCAAACTGATAAAATTCTGACCCATTAAACAGCGCAACCTGCTGATGGTAATTCATCTGCAAGAACCCCATAAGGACGTTATACCTAGCTAGGGCCTATACGTAGCACGGGATTCCGGGGCTGGCTTTCCCTTTCTTGCATGTAGTAATGATCATCTCTGTCTTTATGCTAGTGGGTGGCATCTGCCTCCTTAGTCCCTATTAGCTTGTCTCGCCGTTTGGCCCTTCCTTCTTATAACTTTTTATAACTGTTGTACGTAGACTAACTCAATGCTTCTGGACAGCTTTGAAAACAGATCTCCCCATGCATCCCTCTTGTCCCTGACCATTCCCGCTAAGCTCCTCCCTGCCCCCCATATATGTAGAAGACAAATCCAGTACATAGCAAACATCTACCTGCACTGTCCAATGCGGTATCCACATGCTATGGGTCATTATTAATTAATTAAAAGTGATAAAGTAAAAAACTCATACTAGCCCCATTCCAAGTGCTCAAGAGCCATATGTGGCTACACATTGGTTAGTATAGGTTTAGAGCATTTCCATCATCACAGAAAATTCTATTTGAATGAAGTGTCTCTATGAGGAGCTTGTTTGTCTTTCTGGGACTTGTTCATTGAATTTTATCCGAGCAAAATGATTTTCCATTGTTCATCATTAGTTCCTAGAAACTAAATTGGGACTCATTTTCACTAGCATGGGTATATGAATGAATACGTTACAAGAATGGCCACTGTTACGCAGTGCCTATTTTGTACCAGGTACCATGCCAGGCACTTTCTATATGTTACTTTTGATCCTCATAACAACCTTATGGATTAAGCTATTTTTATTTGTATTTACAGATACAGAAACTAAAGCTTAGAGAGATAAAACTAGCACAAGGCTATACAGCTAGTCAGTAGCCTGGGTTCAAACTTGGTCTGTGTGGCTCTCAAGCCTTTTCTAATAGACTATATCTCAGCGCCTCTGCAGCATGAAAGACCATTTGAAATGAGGACTTGCCCAAGCTGAGACATGGACTTGGGGGAGTTAGTACACAATCCATGTTCTCAAAGGCCTTTCTGTCTAGCTGGGATGATAAATAACTTCACTGGTACTGTCATCACATTGCAAACATTTGTACAAGAGCATTCTGATGATATCAATACCCAAGAGGTATTCTAGAACTGACTTATTAAGGAAAACAGAGGTAGATGAGACTGGATGGTAGAAATACTAAAAAAAGGAACAATTAACTGTGATTGACTGGGAGACACAGAGAAGGTGTCCCAGGAGCTGAATCTTGATGGATGAGGAGGATTTCGACAGGCAGAAGGGTGCACTGGATAGGAACAGCCACTTGATGAATGGTTGACACCCAGACTGCAGCCTCCTCCCCCTCCTCCCTGCAGCCAGAGTGAGCTTTCTAAAACACAAGACTGTCACAGCCTAGCTTAAAGGTTTGGGTGGCTCCCACTGCCTTGTCCCGACTCCCTGGGATGGTTTGGGAGACTGCCCTATCTGGATGCACCCCTTTACCCACCACTCTCACCTCGAAGCATACAAGTGACTTGTTTCATTTTAACCCACAAAGCCCTCTCTCACCTTTTATTCAGATTGTCCTTCCTGACTTGAGTGTGTCTTTTATTTGTGTCTTCTAATGTAACTTTATACATTTATCCATCAGGCCTAGTTCTTTTTCTTCCCTTGGACAAAAACATGGGCAGACTCATGACTTTTCTAGTTAACCTAAAGTTATACAAACCATTTCAATTTAAAAATCAGCAACCAAGTCCTAGCTTCCCAAGTAGCTGGCTAATCCGGTTCCCTCCATTTAATTCTCACTATTACTCTTTATGATGAGACCCCATTATCTATCACCTGGGGTTCTTCAGTAGCCTTACCTGGCTTTCAAATTTGTCTCTTTGCCTTTCTAAAGAATAAATGAAGGTTTTTTCACAGTAGTTTTCAGTGGCTTCCAATTGCCTGCTGAGTCAAATGTAAATTCTTAACCTGGCATTCAAGATTCTCCATGATCTAATGCTAGCCCATTATTACAATCTTATCTCCCATCAAACTTATGATATCTGTGCTGCCACCAAATTTCTGTGCTCCTTGAACATAACATGCCTTTACTCATGCCATCCCATCAGCCTGGATGCCTTGACCCTCCCTTTTTGGCCCATCAAGATCTACTCCATCATCCATGCTATCGTCTAAACACCACCTTCTCTTAGAAGCCTTCTCCAGCCCCCTAGTTGGAATTACTAAATTATTTCTCAGTAGTCCTGTAGCTACAGTAGGACTTTAAACAAGACTCACACACATCACTTCATCTTAAGACAAATTTGCTAAAAGCCTAATTCTATCAAATGCATCAGCAGTTTCCTACTGCAAAGCAGGGGTTTATAGGTGGAGTGAGTTGGACAAAAAAATGAGTGATGAATCATGAAGCCCTGCATAAGTGACAGGAAGGGGTGTTCTCTTTCTGTGGTGTGGTGAAGGATATTCTAGATATAGACAGATGGGGGACAAATGCAGGACACAGAAGGTGATAACTGGCTAAGGAAGTCTCCATTTCGGCTCACTGAAGTCCATGGGTAGTCTGGGCTCCTGGGTTCCAACAACAGCACTCAGCGGAAGATGTGTCCCTGACAATATGATGGGCTGCTGGATCCAGGAAAACTGAAAATTAGGAATTCAACTCCAAGCCTGTGTGTCGTAAACGAAGAGAAGGGCACCCTGAAGATCAGAAAGTTGGCAGCCTGGGGAAAGGGGCTTGCCAAACATCTTACTCTGTTTCCTGACTCAGTGTCTTTAGATTATTTTAGGACGATGAAATTCTGTAACATAACTGTATGCCAAGATGACTTCCGAGACGTAGAGTGTGAGTGTGTGTGTGCGTGTGTGGGGGGGGTTGGAGGGTGGGGAGGTATGTGATGTAATAGATAGTCTGGTTCAGTGTAATAGATGGTCCCAGCCATGGAGCTCTCACAAACATGTTTATGAGTCTTCAGAAGCAGCAAGTCACATTCATCACCAGGTTACACAGCACCTACTTCATTCCATGTTTTGCTTTATAATGTTAGCACTGTATAGATTTGATGCCCCACTAGACATTTTTTACTCCTCAAGGATAGGCATCCTGTAGAGTCTGCTTTAGTGTTCACACAGAGAATGCTTTTTACACTCACTTTTGGTGTTTGTTTATTGAATGGTGGCAGCTTTCTTTGTTTCAGCTTCCCTGCTGTTGGTGGTTGGTTCACTCAGCTGCCTGAAACTTACACCTAATTAGAACAAGGCTCCAAGTTAAAGCCAGGTGTGAGTAGATTGTCATCATGCTAGTTACTTGCCCATTCAGGTGAAAGTTTAGTTGACAATAAGTGATCAAATAGTGTGATAAGGACAGAGGATGGGGATATTGAGTTATGTTAAGTAAGGTTTTACATTTAAGGACTGGGTAGATAAATATGGGACACATGAGTGTATAAGTAGAATTTACTATGCTACAACGTGTTTTTATAATACCATTTAGCTCACACACCAGAGAGAGAGAGAAAAAGAGAGAGAGAGTGATCTGTATAATGTTCAAGTTGTATTGGTTCTCACATAATTTTCCTCTGCAAGGGAAGCTGTGTTGGTGGTAGTAGGATTATAACTACAGTAGCAAAGAAAAACTCCTCCGCTTTATTGCTGTATCAGAAGAAACCTCTCATTCCATTTTTGGAAAAGGAACTATGAGCACCTCCAACTGGGGCTTGCTTCCTGCAGCACACACCCCAGCCTTGCACACGTCTGGCAGGTTGCCTGACCTCCTGCACCCACCTTAACGGCGGTGCAATTGCATTGTCTTTGCAGCAATGAAAGTGAGTGACAGCTATACATACAACTATGGAGGAATCTCCAAAATATATTTTAAGCAAAATAAAGTGACTCAAAGTAATACATACAGTGTGATATGAAAAGTTAAAAAATGTCCTTTTCAATATATATTCTTTAGGGACACTGCATACACATAGGAAGTGCAACGAGGAAAAGGGGATGATTAATAGGACGTTCTGGAGGGTTACTGTGTCTGCGTGTAGAAAAGGAAGCCCGTCCCAGAGACGCGTCAGGAAAACTACGGTACTGGAATTCTGTGAAACTCTGAGAAGGTACATGGTGTGTGTGTTTCCTTACTACTCTTTAAACTGGATGAATCACCATACATGTTCTTTTGAATTTAAGATATGTTTATTAATAAAATTTAAAACATTACTCTACCCTCGAATGGTGCCTGTTGTCTTTTGCTTGTTTTCCTTGCCTGTTATAACAGTCCTAAAACACCTAGGAAAAACCATGAAAGGTTGAAGCGGACATAGTCATAACGAACATTCAATACAGTGGTTGATGATGACAATTAATATAAAGGGCAAAGTTTGAAAAGCAAATGAATGCCTATCTAGAGCAAGTTCCCTTACTTATTTCACATTCCCTTCTATCAATTACAATTTAATCAAACTCTAGTTATATTTAATTTAATGCTAAAATCCTTTCCTAATAGAAAATTGAAATTTACTAAACCAGAACATATTTATTAAGCACCCCTGTATGTTTTTATGCTATTCTTGGTACTGCAGATACCAGCGTGAACAATATAGGCATGTACAAAGAATCTAAATTGCTTGATACGGTGTCTTGAATGCAATAAGCAGCAGTACCAGTTATATTACTGTTAATATTGCTGCTCTATCTGTTTAGCCTGACAGCTTGAAAGCTCTGAAGCATTTTGGCATCAACATCCCCTTGAGGCAGCCTCTCCCACCTTTGAAGGTTTATCTCTGCAATAGCATGTTAGTCAGATTAAGCTTGTTTAATACAAAATCAAGCCCCTTCTCCCCCACCCCAAATTTTCATGGCTTCAAACAAGAGTCTATTTCTTATTTGTATCCATTCTGCTTCAGTCTGGGCTGCTTTTCAGTGCAATTGTCCTCCATGTGGTAGGTTCAGCATTTCAGGCATTTTGTGTTTGTGACGCGTGCTATCAAGATGTGTTCCCCGCATCACCACTGCAGGGCAAGTGTAGCTCGAGAGTCTTCAATCATATGTGGTTGGCTCATGCAGGTTACATGGCTCCTTCTAACCTCAAGGGTGTGGGAGAAGAGCATTTCCCTTATGGATCTGGAATGAGTGGGTACCAAATAACTATGAACAGTGGCACATCCATAGGTAGTGTCATTAAAGTAGATATTACAATATCTCAGGTACCATCCCCAACTCTGTTTAAGCGCCAAGCAACTCTACAAGGAAATTATTATTATTTAATTTCTCCAGATGAGAAAGTACCTCGGCCTACCTAAGATGACTTTCACTATAAGGGGTTGAGAAAGAATTCAAATTTTGTGCTTGACAATAGTCATGCTTTTGTGCCCCTTTCACATTTCATATAGAGAAGTGAATCATGAACATAATTCATGCTCTGCTTTTAAGCTCCCAAACATCAACATAATAAGAGGCTCACATCGCCTGGAGATGTTCGTTATTGAGAACGGTCATCGTCAGCTCCAATTGGATGGATACTGCATACTTCACTATATAAAGGAACATTATTCAACTGGTTTATCAAAGCTACACTCCCAATTTCTTATAAAAGTTTTTAAATGCCCAGATTTGCAGCCTGCTTTAATAATGTAACAACCATGGTACTATCCTCCTAGTTCCACTATTCACTAATGGACAACCATTAATAGGTGTGATAGGTTGAATGATGCCCCTCCCCCAAAGATGTCCATACCCTAATCCCTGGGAACCTATGAATATGTTGTTTACATGAAAAAAAGGGACTTTGCAGATGTAATTGAGGGTCTTGGGAAGATTATCCTGGGTTATCTGGGTAAATCCTTATAAGAGGGAGGCAGGAAACTCACAGTGAGAAAATGAAGATATATAATGACAGAGGTTAGACTGATGCATGCTGGAGATAGAGAAAGTTTCCAGGAGCCAAGGAATGCAGGCAGTCTCTTAAAATGGAAAACTCAAGGAAATGGATTCTCCCCCTGGAACCTCCAGAAGGTTCAGACTTCAAACCTCCCAAACTGTTCAACATTTGTGGCATTTTTAGCTGCTAAATTTGTATAGAGCAGTAATGAGAAACTAACGCTGTTTACAAACAGAAGTGCAGCATCCTGCATTTCTGGCCCATGTATAGCCCTCCTTAGGAGATCACTTAGTTCTTCTCCCCATGCTGATCTCCTTTAAAACTTCCTTTTTCGTTCCTTTTCATGATTGATGATCCCTCCTCTCTACTTCTTATTACCTATCAAAACACTTGAGGATAAAAATATTTTTTACCAATGTTAGAAATAACTGTCAGATGCCTCCTCTAATACATTTTGGAAGATAATAAGGTATAATTTTAAATTAGGGGAAGAAGCAAGATAGATAAGAAGTCACATGGGCTTGTGAATCAGATCGATTTGATCTTGAATACAAACACCACCAGCTAACAGCCATTTGCACTTGGGTGTTGTAAACTGAATGTTTGTGCTCTGCCCCTTCCAAATTCTACATTGAAGTTCTAATCCCCAGTGTGATGGTATTAGGAGGTGGGGCCACTGAGAAGTAATTAGGGTTAGATTAGATAATGAGGATGGGACCCTCATGATGGGATGAATGTCTTTATAAAAAGAGGAAGAGGCATGAACTCTCCTTCTCTCTGCTCATGCAAGGATAAAGGGAGAAGGCAGTCATCTGCAAATCAGGAAGAGTGTTCTCACCTGACACTGAATCTGCAGGTACCTGGATCTTGGACTTTCTAGCCTCCAGAACTGTGAGAAATAAATGGATGTTTACCACCCAGTCTGTGATATTGTTATAGCAGCCCAAACTAAATAAGACATTGGTCAAGTTATTTACTCTGAGTACTGGATTTTTTATATGTAAAATTGAAAATAGTAGCTTTGTTCTCAAAAGGCTTGTGTGGGAATTAAATGCTATGTAGAGAAACAGCACTCACACATAGGAAAAAAATAGCATGTTGCTTGTGTTATGGGCTAAATTATGTCACTTCCCCCTTTCCCACTGCCATACTTATATGTTGAGATCCTAAACCCTAGCAGTACCTCAGAATGTGACTGTGTTTGAAGATAGGGTCTTAAAGAGATGAAATGAGATAATTAGGGTGGGACCTAATTCAGCATGACTGGTGTCCTTATAAAAAGAGATTAGGACAGAAGAAGTACATAGGGAAGACCATGTCAAGATAGGGAGAAGACAGCAATCTATAAGCCAAAGAGAAAGACCTCAGAAGAGATTGAACCTGCCAACACCTTGATCTTGGACTTCTAGCCTCTGGAAATGTGAGAACATAAATTTCTGTTGTTTAAGCCACCCACTCTGGGGTGCTTTCTTATGACAACCTTAGCAAAACAACACACCTGGAATCTCTGGTAGGCAAGGGCCAAATAAAATGTTGACTGTTCATTTTAATTGTTTTGATAGTAGACTTCACTTTCACGGCATTGTAAGTATTGACTTTTGTGCTTGTCACTATTTGAAACCACTTTACCTGTGAAATTTTAAATTATGGAAATTCCTTTCTCTGATCACCAGATCTAACCTTCAATCCCTTTTTAACTACTAGTTTTGTAGTTTGTCCTCGTTGAGGACTCAACTTCTCCAGAAGTTGGGAAGACACAGGATGTCAACACCAGCCTGGATTCATCTTCTTCCCTACCCAATTTGGACCCAAAGGTCAAGGAAACCTTGTAGTTTCACGGTCTACTTTGTGTAACCCGTTCTCTTTACTCTACCCCTTGCAATTGGTTCCCAACTTGGGAGGTATCCAACCATTTGCTTTCTTTCATTCTGTTCTCAGATTGTCAGATACATACTTAAGCAAATTTTACTACCATGTATCTTCGTGGCACATCTGCTTGAGAAGTACAGAATATGAAACAAACACTCTTCTAGGCTTAGCTTTCACAGCTGTCCTTTGTGACAGCTATTCTCACCTTATAGCTAAGAATAATCTCTACTGTTTAATGAGTACCTACTAAGAAGTCTGTAGAAAAAGCCATGCTAGTGTGATCTGGTGCCGTAACTACATCAATATATCTGTGATTCTCTTGATTTTTCCCTCCTCTTGTTACCTCACGGTTATGAGACAGCTGCTAAAGCTCGTAATTTATTTCCATGTTCAGGGCAATAAGAAAGGGAAGACTTTCACCTGACGTCACCTCTTTCATTATCTCACCAACTCAGTCCACCGTTAAACATTAGGGTTTCTCCTGGCTCTGTTTTTGGTTCTCTTGAGTCCTTGCCACACACATACACTCCATGTATAATCTCACCCCATGGTTTCTATGACCAGCCACACCATGCTGATGATTGAGCAATCTATTGGGTTGCTGGAAAAGTCATGACGTATTTTTTTCTATGTTTTTTTTTTTTGCAAAAATGCATCATGACTTTTCCGACAACCCAATATTTCTGGCCTTCTCTGCTTCCCTGAGCTCCAGCCCCTAATCTGCACTTGGATATCCATCGGGCCTTTCAAAGGCACATGATCAAAACAAGATTCTTTATCTTTCCCTTTCTACATCTGTCCTTTTCTCACATTCCTGATTATAATGGCATTGCCATCTTCCCATTCTTTTATGCTAGTGCCTCCCCCATGGTCTCTTGTCAGCTTCTTTGCTCCCTTTGCCTCTCTTTCATTTTCCACTAATATCTAATAAGCCACTAAATCCTATCAGATCTCCCTCAGATAGCTACAGTCTCCTCTCCATCCCTATCATTCTGCTTTAGCTCAGGTCCATATCAACTTTTATCCCCTCCAAAGCCTTTCCTTGTCCCCACATGTGCTTAGGTGATCTGTGGGGGCAGCCCCAGAGGGTGGCTGAGAGTGTGGAGTTAGACCAAGTGTATGTCCTGGTTGGGCCATTCACCAGCCACAGAACCTTGGGCAAGCTGTTTAAGCTCTCCATGCCTGAGAATGAGGATAATCATACTACTTACCTCTTAGAGCTATTATTTGTGAAGAATAAATAAACTAATGCATGCAAAGCATTTTTAAGAGTGCCTGGCTCAAACCCTGTGTTATTGTTATTATCATTAAAAATACGTGTATAAAGTGTTTAACATAGTGCTGAACTCATGCGGAGAGCTCAGTAAATGTTAATTACTATCATTTTTATCTGCGCTCTGTTTTTCTACTGACGCACGCAGGGTCCTATTGAAGTACTTCTTACTGTGTTTTATAATTAATCTCTTAATGGCTGTCTCCCTCACTACACTGAGGATCTCCCCCAGCAGAACACAGAGCATGCGTGTGTTCATCATTGCTGTATGTGTAGCATTCAGCACAGTGCCTCGTATAAGGCAGGACACCAACAACAACTCATTTTTCAAGTGAATAAGTAGGAAAGACAACAGTTTGTGTGGCTCCCAATGATATACAAGCTCCTGACTGTGTCCAAGTTCTCAACGGTACATCAGCTCCTTTGATCTAATTCTGCCCTTCCCTCCGGCCTCAGACACTCCCCACGGGGAACTCCCCCATGATGTCCCACGCCGACAGAGCTGGATGCTCCCCCCTACGCTCCCCCATCTGTTTCTTAGCACACCATGACTAGTTTCTTATTGTAAAATTATCATGCTATAAGGTGATTATCTGTTTACTTGTTGCCTCCCTCGATAGATTGTCACCTCCTGCAGGGCACAAAGTGTGTCATATTCAACACTGAATGCCCAGTCAGTGCACAGTGCACAGTGCACACTGTCACCTGGTACTCAATAGCATGCATTATAACAATGCTATGAGATAGGTATTGATAGCATTCCTTTTAATATTTGAGGAAACCCAGAATTACTGAGATGAAATACCTTCTCAAAAGCACGGGAACAGAAAATTAGGTTGAAAGCATAGGAAATACATGTTAAGTTTGTAAGCATAATATGTAGCTGCATGGGACAAAGTCCCAAAGTAACCGTGGCTTAAACGAGGTGGACGCATATCTCTCATAAGAGTCTGAGCTGGAATAGTAGCTCTGCTCCACAAAACCAGTAGGGCCCCAGATACCTTCCATTCTGTGGCTCTGCTATCCTAGGCTGCTGTCCTATCTGCATGGTCCAGGATGGCTCACACCATGCTTGCAGTTCAAGCAGTGGGGAAGAAGAAAAAGTAAGGGGAGAACATGCCTCTCTCCTGGAAGGATACCATGGAATTTGCAAAGTTCACCATCACTTTTGCACACATGGCCACATCTAACTGTGAGGGTAACTGGGACATGTGACCTTATATTGGGCAGTCATGGGCCCGACTTAAAATTCCATTCCTTTGAAGAAGGCGAGAAACAATGTTGGTAACCAGTGGCCTCTTCCATGGATATTAAAGCTCCCATTTTCCAGAGTGGAGAGGAGATGATGGAAAAGAAAGGAAATGATTTATAGGTATATTTCTTCCTTAAAGTGGCATAACTTTTTTAAACATGTCAATGACACACAAAAAAAAAAAAAAAATGAGGGAGAGGGTTCTGTTCTAGATTAAAAGAAAATTAAGAGACATATAAATAAACCAAATAAAATGCGTAGCCCCTTTTTAGATCCTAATTTGAATAAAACAACCACTAAAAAGACAGCTAGGGAATTGGAAAATATTCTGCTATTTCAAATATGATAACCTATTATGAGATATGATGTCATACTTTGGATGAGATAAAGGTATTTTTTTAAAATATGTATATGTAAGTATGTAGATATAAAATGACTTGATGTCTGGGTTTGCTTTAAGCTACTCCAACAATAAAAGGGAGTGGAGAAAGATGAAACAATCTGACAAAGCCTTGGTCATTACTGAATTATCTTACTTTGGGTATATTACATTTTTTTCACAGTAAGAAAATTCAAACAGAAACAAAATCCCCCTCCCCACAACTAGCTCAGCCCCACCAATGGAGAGATTTCAGTCCAAAGATAGAGGTAATAAATAAAGACACTTTCTTTGAAAGTTCCAGATCCTTGCAGAGCTCAAGGAATGGCGGGTAAAATCAATACCTGTGTCCTTACCACTAAGCCTTTCTCCAAATGCTCCCTGGGGGCAAGGCTCTTCTTTCAGATTACAACAGCACTGACATTTTAGAAAAGAAAAACAGCACCACAAAATACTTATCATGCTGGACCTGTGGCTGGCCCACACTAAGAGAGAACCAGGGAGACTCCGGGGGCAGCCTCTTTTTGGGAGGAGCTTCCTTCCTTTCCGCCTTAGAATATGGAAATTACCTAAAATCCAGAAGACAAATATTATCATCTGGAGGAAAATTTGATCTACAGCAGGTTATGGCTGCTGAGTTTTTCTTCCAAAAGGGATAGGTAGAAGTAACATGTATTTGTGTCTAGGGCAGCTCTGTGCTACTCCACAATCAGCCAGGGTGCAAGAATAACATTTGTTGCCGCTCTGTTTTGTGGTGCTGGGAAGTTTCAGTGCAGGCACAGCTAAGAGGGGAACAATTTCCTTGCTGAAAAGGTCACCTGTAAATGGCTCTCAGCCCTAACAGCAGGGCTGATTTTCTCCTGATTACAGTGTTATTGGCTTCCAGAGGAAATTAGTACCAAGAAGTACCATATTCTCAGTGTTGCTGATAAAAAAGGTTTTTTACATGCAGTGCTAGAGCTAGACTATGGCAAAATGTTTATGATGAATTAAATAAATGCAGTTGCTCATGCATATAAGCTCATACACACCCATGTGAAGCTGGCGATGTATATGCCAACCTGCACATTAAATTTATTTCAATAAACACTACTTGAATACCAAGTTGTGCCGGGTATTGCCCCAAATACTGAAAAGGCAGACCTGATCCTTGCCCTCAGGGAGCTGAATTTCTAGACTTACTCTTGTTCTTTGAAGATCAGTGTTACAGAGTATCATAAAATTCAAGTTTACTCTTTCCCCAAGGAACCACTGTGCCCTGCTGCCCACCCTGTTCTGCTTATTGCCACATATTATATCCCCCACTGATATGTGCATTAACAGGTGACCCTGGCCAAGGTCAAAGAACCATCAGGAAGGTTTCCCAGTGTCTTTAACAGAAGACCATGCCTGTGACCTGCTTCCATTCCATTCTTTCAATTAGAAGCCCACATCCCTCATTAGCACATTTGCGTCTCCCAGTCTTTGCAATAAAGAAACCTATTGAAGGGCCGGCCAAGTGGTGCATTGATTAAGAGCTGGCCTGGGATGCCAGAGGCCCCAGTTCAGATCCCATATATGAGGGCCAGTGACACTGCCCTCTACAGCTAAGATGGTGAACAACAGCTCCACCTAGAGCTGGGTTGCTGTGAGTCCCCGGGATGGCACAGCTGCAGCCCCTGCTGCAGTGGGCTGCCATAAGCTACAGTGAGTTGCCAGCAGCCATCGTGAGAGGCCGGTAGCCCTTGTGAGCTGCCAAGAGCCTCTGTGAGCGGCCGTCCAGAGGCTGGCGACCGATCTGCCTCATCCGGGAAGAATGCAATGACGATACCAACATGGGCCAGTGAAGCAACATCCTCCACAACTAGACTGAAGAACAAAAGGACAGCAACTGTTCCCCTCCCCCAATTCCCCAATAAAATCTTAAAAGAAAAAAAGAAAAGAAACCTATTGGACCTGGTGTTCCCCAGACTTCTTTAACCTCAGGATCCTTTCATCAAATAACTCTTTTATTTGCGTTTCTTTGGGAAATGTCAGTCCAGGGGCATCTGAAACCATTAGAATTGTTGACACTGGTCTAAATTAAACAGAATAGCAATATGTCCAAGGAGGAACTACTTTTTCAGGTTTCTTTGACTTTTGACTTATTTAAAGCTAAAATCTAAGAAACCAAAAATCTTATAAGACCTTTTTAATAGGCTTGTTATTTAGCTTTATTTTTTCAAGTTAAAGATGCTTGGCTTACCTGAGGGTCTCTCAAAATAAACTGGATGCCAGTGAGAGCTGAGAAATGTGTCAAGCGAGGCCACTGTGTTGCATCATTCCATGTCACAATGTCAGTGTGCTCCCTGGATTGTGTGACATGGACCATCTGAAGATTTCCTGCACTTGGGAAGACTGTGAATGCAAGAATCTGATTTATTCACCTTTGCATCCCTAGTGTATAATACAATGTCTGGTAAAGAGTAGGTACTTGATAAATGAATAGTCTAGTTTCAGGTATCACAGTCATTCAACATGTCTTCTTCAGGGAAACTAAGAGGCCAAATTACGTAAAGGCAGTCTGTAATTGTAAACTGGCAATCACAAGATTTATCACACTGTAATTCTCATTTGTAATATAGGACTAAGGCAGGAATCAGGCTCCCAACAGAAACATACTGGCCAAATGCACTTCTCCAGCCAATTCTGTAGTTAACCGTAAGTTTTCAGATGAAGTGGTTCAGTCGAGAAAGTTACTCAGACTTGGTTCCATGAAACAAGGCTCATGACCACTGTGTGGATGATATTCCAACTAGTTGTAGCTAAGAGGTGAAGGGAATGGGGATGGGGTAGAGGAAGGAAGGAAGATCAAAGGCTGGGAGGAACCCCTGAGAGGTGCCCTTTAATCATTAGAGCATGGGTCTCCCTTCAGAGTAATAAGTTCCTGCAAGTTTCAGAGGGGTAGGAAGAGAAGCACCATTGATTTTTATCTTTGAACATCCAGCCAATGTACCGGGGAATCATGTTGGAGAATGACTTGAAAAATTAAACTTGATTCTGCTAGAATCACAGAATATCACAGTTAATGTTTACCAGTGATGTGTGATGTATATAGCAGAGACCATTTATAACAACCTTCTCTTTATGATGAAGTTGAGACCAAAGAAATAAAGTGGGTTTTTGAGGACCCAAGTCTAATAGTTCATGGCCTCACTAGTACTAGAAAACTTTCTCTAGATCCACTTTTTCCCTTAGATTTCCACTCAGTATGATATAAGCTCATCACATAAGGATGTCAAAACTTCCTCCTACAAAATACTGATGGTAGGTGATACTAGGAAGATTGCAGTTGGATAATACAGTCCTTCATACAATGCTGAGGAATTCAAACAGTGGTTTGACAGTGGGAAACCACTGAAATTTCTAAGCATGGAAATAATATGATTCAGTTTTCTAAAAATTATGAGAATGGAAAAAGGTATATAATACAAACAGCACAAGAAAGCTGAGTGGCTATAGTAATTTATTACAGTTAGTGAATGGAAGAGATGAAATTCAAACACAGAGCATATGGCATGACACTGCAGTGTTTCTCTCAAGGTAGTGAAAATGAAACGCAGTTTATAATCTTGGGTGTAGAAGAAATTCCATCTTCCATTGGCTCAAATGACACACAATTATTTTATATGTCAGTAAAAGAAATGTTGTCAATTAAACTCTGATATGCCATCAAGAATATGTACCTTAATTTCAGAGGTGTTAAAATGTATTAAAATGTGAAAAACTGATGTGTGGTAGAATTAATGATGTGGAATAAATTCTTTTGAATAACTCAACTTAATTTCTGCTGGCATGATCCAATTCAACTTCATTGGTTAAAAACCTAACCCCAGGTTTTCTTGGAGTTGTTAAGGAAAATAATGAAATATACAATCTTCTGCTAACACAGTGAATCCTAAGCATTCTAAGTTATACTGTGATGTATATCACAAGGAATCTGCTGAGGAAATTGCCAAACGAGAAAGAAATCTCAAGTTTTTACATCGCCAGGCAAATAGAATCTCTTGCATGTTAATTGTCTTTATCAAAAGGAAAAATAAAAGTTCTCCTATCATTATGAGAGTTATGGTCATGGAGCCAAGTGGCATAGGCTTTAACTCCCAGAGATAGGCACCATATCCTTAATATCTACATTTGGGTTCTAAGGCCTTTAGGGAAGGTATTCTTGGGATGCAAAACCAGCAAGTGGCTTATTTAGCTTTTAAACCAATTTATATACATTTCAAAAACACAAAAGAGAGCATTTACAATATTTAATTTTCTAAAAAAAATGTTAAATTGAGAGGAAGAGGGGAAGTTCTCTTTTTCTGTTGACTAGAGAATAATTTTTAAATTTAATTTAAAAAAATGTATTTACTCTTACAGAGTTTCTTCTCTTGGAGTGTATCACAGTTCCAAGGTCTTTCAGGATGCTGTATTAATTCCTTAAGGCTGCCTTAACAGAGTGCCACAAACTGGGTAGCTCAAAACAATAGAAATTCACTCAGTTCTGGAGACCAGAAGTCCAAAATCAAGATCCTGGCAGGGCCATACTCCCTCTGCAGTTCCTACGGGAGGATCCTCCCTCACCTCTTCCAGTTTTGGGGAGCCTCAGGTGTTCTTTGGCTTGCGGAAACATAACTGCAATTTCCACTTTTGTCTTCACAAGTCCACCTTCCCTCCATGTCTCTGTTCCTTTTATAAGTACACTAGCCATATTGGATTAGGGCCCACCGTTATTCAGTATGGCCTGATTTTAATGTGATTACATCTGCAAAGAACCTATTCCAAATAAGGTCACATTCATAGGTATTGGAGATTAGGACTTCACACATCTTTTCAGGGGACATAATTCAACCCATAACAGGCAACAAGGGCTAGGGAGTGTGGAATGGTGTGTTGTCCTTCCAATGAGCCACTGGAACTTCATCACCCACTTCAGATTCAGGGTCACTCTTCTGTGACATGCTTGGGACACAGGAATTTTGCTGGGACTGTCTAGGGTCCAGAAGGCATTTATCATTTTGCAGGTCTTGTCTCCTTACCTCTGGAGCATTCCAGGCAGGTACCCTCTCCTCTGTGGTGCTGACACAATTTGTGTGATTTCCTTTATTTTAGGATCTGTAGGCTTCTCTGCCCTCATCCTCTCCTCCCATTAGAATGTTTCTATCTGGTCTAGAGAATGGCTTTTTTCCTTCATGATTCTCCATGACAAGCTGACTATCCTAGGGAGAGACAGGCACGATGGTTTTGCCTTTAGTCCTGCAGATTCCTCTTCAGAGGCAAATAGCACACAGCTGATCACCTGCGTCATTGTCAAGATACAAAGGAAGTTATATATGATAGATTAAGAATTCAAAACTGCACAAGAATTGAGGTACTGAGTAAAAAGAATATGTCTCCTGTTTACAAAATGTTTAAAAACAAACAAACAAAAAAACAGCAAAAGAGTAATTGACCTCTTCTCTCTCACAGAGGTAAACTCTTCTTGCCCCAGATCTCTCTGGGTTGATATTGCCTTTGGATGAACAGGATCAATTGCTGGTTGATCCAGCATTTCTTCCCCACCACTTCCTTTCTTCCTTCTTCTGAGCAACATTATTCCTGCATTTTTCATGCCATTCACTACTTACAAACCAGTTTGCTTCATCACCAGCCATCTCCTTCTCACACAAATGCATATCATCTCCTTCACCCAGCTCTTTTTCTGTCTCTTACCTAATTATGTCATGAAATTCTCTCTCTCCACACTTGCCATGAGTGCAAAATGGCACTAATTACATATGATGGGCATAACGATACTCTAACGACTTACTTATAGCCAGGGAAAAAGAGAGCTATAAGCATTCTGGGAAAATGAAGACATGATAATAACAGTGCCATCATTTGCAAAGTCCTTCAAAGTCCTCAGAAACCTTCTTCAGAATCTCTCGGAAACTTTGCCTACCTCTCTATTTTTCTCTAATCATGCCTGTCCCATTTTAAATAGCATTGTACAGGATAACTAAATTCAAGTATCCTCCCACACCATTTGATCTCTTGGAAAGACGTAAGAGATATTTTATACTGAGGAAAGTAAGACTCAGAGAAGTAAAGGTACTTGCTGAAGAACACATGGCTAGCAGACGAAGGGTAACAGAATACGCCACCCCAAAATAGGCTGCTTTGGCATAATGATAATTTTGAGCTGAAGGCAATTGAGAACAAGGGAATAGAAGAAAAGTTCTCCCCCGATTTGTCTAAAAGCAGGGCATAAATTTACAAAGGTGTCACCCTTTCTACCAGGAAGGACACAGGTTAATGTCCAGAGACAACTGTAGACTTATCAGAGAAGGCACAAACATAACAAAATGTCCTCCTTTTTACCATACTTTTCCTGACAACCTCCCCATCACCAACATCCCCAACACATTTCTTTGCTTTGTCTTTATCTGAAGATGGTATTTAAGCCAGGGTTCTAAGCCACCGCAGAGTAATTCACTTTTTGCTTGGTATCTTCTGTGTATACATGAGAGATATCCATGAGGTATTCATGTTAATACACTTCTGTTTGGTTTTCTTTTGTTAATTGATCTTTTATTACAGGGGTCTCAGCCAAGAATTCAGAAGAATAGAGGGGAAATTGTTTTTCTTCCTCTATATTAGTGACAGGGGATCTGAACTCAGCCTCCCTGTTCTCTGAGTGCTCATATTAGCACAAGACATGTTACCTTCTCATACCTCAATGCCTAACTTATGCATCTGATTTGCTAATACTGGCCAGTAGGGTTTATGCATTCATTTAGTTAATATTTACTGAGTCCCTACTATGTACCGGACACACAGTGCTTAACATAGCTAAGCAATGGAGGTACAGAGGTCAGTCAACAAGACAGGAAAAGCACCTGCTTGTGTGGAGCTTACATTCTTTTGAGAAAGGCACAAAGAACAGCAAATAACTAAATAAGTGCAGTGTCTCCTATGAGAGTCAATACGTTTATAATGGGAGCACTCAGTAGTTCTGACTTGGGACAAAGCCTCCTAAAGCGAAATTGGACATTTTTAGTAAGGCAGCATTTTAGCCAGATTCAGAATTCAATGGTATTTGTTGGCTACTCTACGAACAATGCAAAAATGGATTCCGGGTTGCCAAGAAGTAATTTAGAATATGTTGGAACGTATCTTGTCTTACAAGGTGAAAATGAGGCTAGTTTCTTAATGTGTTCCCCACAGGATTTAACCACAGGCATGACACAGAAAGACGAGCCACAATGCTGAAGATGTCCTGAAATTCTCAGGAGAATAAATCATCTACCTGACTTCAGGTGTTTGTAAATACAGACTAGCAACGTAGTAGGTTTTCAAAGAGCACTTTTAAATCAATGAGTGGAGAAATTTCCATAAAATTTCAAATCTCAGTAGGTAAAAAGAACAATGAGAGAAATATTTACCCTAACTTAATTCTTACTGAGAAGGAAAAAACTGTTGTTACAGTGGACCAGTTTCATATTGTTCTCTTCAAATGTATAGAAATACAATTGATTTTTTTCTTTTTTAAGAGGGCAGTGTCACTGGCCCCTCATGTGGGATCCAAACTGGGGCCACTGGCATCCCAAGCCAGCTCTTAACCACTGTGCCACTCGGCCGGCCCGAAATACAATTGATTTTTGCATATTATTTTGTATCCTGGAAACTTGCTGAACCTATTCATTCATCCTAATAATGTTTAAGTGGATTCCTTAAGATTTCCTATATACAAGGTCACATTATCTGTGAAGAGAAACTGTTTTACTTCTGCCTTTACAATCTACATGTCTTTTCTTTTTCTTGCCTAACTGCTGTGGCTAGAATCTCCAATATAATGTTGAATAGAAGTGGTGACAGCAGGCATCCTTGTCTTATTTCTGATTGTAGAGAGAAAGTATCCAGTCTTTCACTAGTGAGTATATTATGAGGCCTGAGTTATTTGCGGCCAAGAGCATGATATGTTTTGATTGGCGAATCCTACTAGTCATCTCCTCCATCCAGAGAACATGGAGCAAAAGCAGGGAAGAGAATATTCCTCAGAGGAAATATTAGGGTACCAGTATGATAAGAGGGAACAGATACCAAGAAAGCTCTATTAGCAGGGAGCTCTGAGTGCCAGGACCGGCAGCTTTCCTTTCTCAGCTCTCTAGCATGCAGTAAATAGTGCGTATATGTTGAATGACTGAACTCAGATACGTGTGATTCCTGAGTCATGCTTTCTGCTGTCTAATGCTGGAGAAAGACTGATGAACCTTAGGAAACAGGAAGCAGTCTCTAAGAGAATGATGAGCCACTTGTTCTTATTGCTTCCTCCTTCGCCTCTTCCTCTTCCTCCTTCGCTCTCTCCCTTTCTCTTAATTATAGTACCATGATCATAAAAATAGATCTGGAAAATGATTTAAGCATAAACAAAGCAAATGAAATTCCTGGGAATAAGATGGAGAATGTTGTCCCAAGTGGAGCTAGATCTGGGTTCTGGCAGAATGAGGGAGAGATAGACAAGGAGACTGGTAATATAAAGAATAAGAGTGCGGGCCGGCCGAGTGGCGCGGTGGTTAAGCGTGGGCTTGGGAAGCCAGCGGCCCCGGTTCGGGTCCCACATATGAGGGCCAGTGACACTGCCCTCAAAAAAAAAAAAAAAGAATAAGAGTGCAATACAGGAAATTTAACAATGCAGAATAAAAGACTTCATGGCCGGATAAAGGCAAGATGGGTGGCTGATGGGAACTCTCTGGAAAGAAATGGAAAGGGAAGCAACGTATATGGCTTAGGGTTCAAGATCCAGACCAATGGTTGAATTTTAGTTGGAGGCAGATTCCAGCTCAATATAATGAAGAAGTCTTTTTAACCATTACAGAGTCTTACTGAAGAGATACTTATAATTATAATAATAACAGCTTGACTGTTGTCTTAGTTTGAAGTTCCCCAGAAGCCAACTCTGAGACAAGGATTTGGGAGCCAGTAGTTTATCTGGGAGATGAAAAGGGATCACAGGGAGAGGAGAAGGGAAGTGTGAGAGAGGCTACAGGGCCAGGAAAGGGCCTTTTACCATGCCGGCCACCACTGTGGACAACTGGCACTTAATCCCACTAGGGAACTCTGCGAACAATGTGCACCATGCAGCTCAAAGCCATTGCACTCATGGGACAAGGGAGCATGGATGTTTAAACACTGACCCCTGACTGCTTCATCCAGGGAGCGTTCACTCCCTAGTGCTGCAGGCCTTCCTACTGAGCGGCAGTGAAGGCTCTTGCAGCAGGAGAAAGCCAGGGGCTGGTGCTTGGAAGTCAGGATAAAGTGCACTGAAGTGGCGAGGGCAAGGGTATCTGGATGGGGCATCAACAACACCTGCTCTGTATTTATTGATGCTTCCTGAGAATTTTCATTGAGAGCAGGGCCCTGCTGACACCTTGGTTTTGGACTTCTGGCTTCCAAAATGGCAAGAGAATAAATTCCTGTTGTTTTCAGCCACTCAGTTTGTGGTCATTGTTTTACGGCGATTTTTGTGCTGAAATGAACACAAGAGATGTGGTTAAAACTTCTCTGAGCCTTAGTTTCTTCTTCTAGGAAATGGGGGTAAGAGCAGCACATGGAACAGGATTCTCTAAGCACCCGGGTTGGAAATGTGAGCTCTCTTTCAGAAGATGCAGAGAGAAGGCATGCCCACTGCAACCCCACATGGGTATCTCGGCTAATGTTAGGGCTGTGTGAATGCCCAGCAGCTCCTGAGAAAATTAGCTCTGGTCTATTGGTGTGGGCACTTTCCTCTTTTCACTGCTGGGGCTCTCTTCTGGCTCTTTCTTTCCAGACAGAGAAAGGCGTCTGGGGGCTCCAATTGCTCCTGGAAACCAGACTGGTTTCAGCTGCTGATAGGTGGATTGCTGCCCACAGGAGGGCTGCTGTCTGACGTCAGAGGTGGCTAGGCACTAATTAAGGGGTTACTATGTTTACAGGAAGATGAGAAAACAAATGTCAAGACTGCCAGCTCCGGTCGCTGTTTCACTGGACAGAGACCAACAATGTCACCGTTTATCTGAGAGCATGGTGGGTCTGACTGCTCAGGCCGGGCTGCACAGGTTCCTCTCGTGGTGGTGCACACAAGGCCTGGTGCCCAAGGAAGGCAGTCTTTCTCGCTCTCCCTGTGCTCTCAGCAGCCCTTCATCATTTCCCTACATGTACTTTGTTATAGGACGGGGAAAAAAGAAGCGAGGAAAATTGTCTAGTTAATTGAAACATTTATAAAGAAGCCACGTTTCCAATTTCTAGCACGGCTGCTCATCATCCCCTGCAATCCGGCTGTTGGCATTTGCAACTGATAAATCAGTCTTTCTAAACAGGTCCTAAGAGGCTGCTCGGATTTGGAGGGACAGGAAATTAAAGAGAGTTGGGAGAGGAGCCGTCAGCCCACGTGCTCCCACCATATTCCCCTGCCCCACAGCACCTATGGTTGGAGAAAGCAAACCAAAGAGGTGAGCTGGGAAAGTAGGGAGGATATTTGGCATCCACACCACAGCCAAGGTCCAGATAGATGCCAGGCAGGACTCACAGTGGCAGCAGGAACTGATTGCCCAGAGCGCCTCGTCTAAAGCTGGCTACAATGAAAACCTCAAGCCTTCTGCCAGACTCTCAGCCAGGAGTTTAATTAGCTAGAAAACTTGAAAGGACTGAACCCCCACCCTGCAATCCTGACCAATAGTACCTAACTCTGGAAGCCTTTTGTGGCATTGAGACCCTGGATATCCAACACAGAGCCCAAGCTTCCAAGGAAAATGAAAAATGGATGATTGGAAAGGGTGCTGGCAGTATGGGAGATAGCACCCCTAGGGAAAAGCAGACCCCAGGAGGGCACAGTGCTGGGGGGGGGCTTTGATGAGGAAACCAATCTGGCAGCCTATTTGGATTCACCTGAATGAAAATAAAAATTAATTGCAGAAATGTTTCCCCAAAGGTTTCCATTTTTCTCATGTATGATGACTGAAATTTCAGCAAGAATTAAAATGATTATAGGTACCATTTATGAAGTGCTAAAACATGCCTTCTCCATACATTTTGGATATTCCTTACAATAACCCTGCAATGTAGGTGTGAATTTTCCCTCTGGATAGATGAGGAAACTGAGGCTCAGAGATGCAAATTAAGACGTCCAACGTCACACAAGGTGGAAATAAGTGAAAGCACCTGTCCAGCCTGATGCCACCACGGTCCATGATTCTTCCCCTTTCTTGGTGTTCCAGTTATATATTGGCACATAATAAGCCACCTCAAAAGCCAATGGAGTAAAATCAACAACCATTTTATTATATTTATGATTCTGAGGGTAAGGGTTTAGGCAAGAATGGCTCATCTCTGCTCTACAATGGCTGGGGTCTCAGCTGGGCTGACCTCCAGAACAAGAGATAGCTGAGACAGCTCTACTGGGGCCATATGTCTGGGGTCTCAGTCCTGACTTTCCACCGGGTTCATCGGCTTTTCTGCATATCACATCTACGGATGTCCAAAACAATAACTTCTTCACTCACATATCTGATGCATGGATTTGATTGGCTGGAACAGCATCTCTTTCTCTCTCTACCCAACCCCTCCATGTAGCTAGCTTCGCGTTCCACATAGCACGGTGGTCTCAAGATAGTCAGGAGTTTTATATGGTAACTGGCTTCTCCAAGACTGACAGGAAGAGACAGGAAGTAGAAGCTGCCGGTTGTTTAAGTGTTAAGCCCAGAAGCTGGCACAGTATGACTTTTGCCATCAAATAATGGCCACATGAGTCACAAAGCCTGCCCAGATCCTCTACTACATTATTAGATGCTTCATGGCCATCATCTCCGCTCCTTCCCAGCGGCCACAAAACAGAGGAGTTCTTTCCCTTAAATTACACTGTTTGGGATGATAATAATAATGCCCCAATTTTGATTAGCTTTTTAGGCTTACAAAAAGCTTCCGGCTGACTCTCTTATTTGAGCCTCACAATAAGACCTTGAGGTAAGCAGAGCAGGCTGTACTATCTTCATTTTAAGAAAACTAAGCTTTCAAGAAGCAAAGAGGCTGACTAGAGATATATGGCAGGTAAATGGCCCAGCCCACCCAACTCCTCACAGCCCCTGAATACAGCTGAGAGCTTTTTCTACCATAACCCCTGCACTGCTAATCTGATTTCACTTGTCATGTATTATTATTCTGCAGCTAAAAAAAAAAAAAAAGCATTTCCAGAGGGTTTTCAAAATAATAGCTCTGTTAAAATAACAGGCAAGCAAAGATAACTCTATTCACTGAATTTAAGATAAAGATACTGCTTTACTTAAACTAAAGTTAATTATTATTTACTTGTTTGCTTTTTGCTTTTTTTTGAGGTGAAATTCATATAACATAAAATTAACTGTTTTAAAGTGTACAATTCAGTGGCATTAATATGTCCCAACGTACAACCATCACTTCCATCTAGTTCCAAAACATTTTCTTTGTCTTCAAAGGCCTTGTGTTTTATAATACAAAATTTGTATGATAATTTTGCCTTATACTTGAAATCAAAATGCTTTGTAGGTAATTTATTAATGCTAGGTGTTATTAAAATGAAAAATGCTCTGTCTTTGGACTCAGACTGACCTGGATTTAAATCATAGTCCTTCAATTTTCTAGTCATGGGGACTTCAGAAAGGTATTTAACTGAGCCTGTTTCCTCATAATTCATAAAAGGGAATAATGATGTCTACTTAGAAGGGAAATTATGAGGATGGGTGAGATAATGGACTTCAAGCACCTCTTACAGGGCATGGTTCTCGGTGGTTGCCTAAATGATGGTCATTGTTATTCATAGTATTAATGACCAGAAAAGAGTTACAGGACATTAGGAAAACCATCATAACCCTCTGGGCATCAGACTCCTAGATGGAAACTGAAAGAGTGAGTCTAAACAATTTCTAAGCTCTGATTTTTAAGATGATAGATATCTAACAGGTCTATCCTCCTTCCCTCTCTTTAAGAAGCCTCATTCCTTCTCCACCCCCACCCCCCACACACATCAAATTTCTCAGCTTCTTGATAACTTAATTTTTAAAACAGCTTTATTGAGATGTGTTTGATGTGTAATGAACTGCATTTCAAGTGTACATTTTGATAAGTTTTGACATATGTATACATTTCACCATGACCAAGATATTGATCTATCACTACCCCCAAAAGTTTTCTGTTGTCCGTTTGTAATCATCTCTCCTATCCTTCCCCACCTTCTAACTGTGTGATGTTTGAGATGTCCCCATATTCCGTATTTTTGTTATCCAGAATATGTAAACACACGGGTTCCCTCAGGTATATAGAGACCATGTGTGTTTTGCTCATTATTGTAGTCCAGCAACTGGTGGAATACAGGAAAACAGGAGGTGCTCAACAAATATTTGTTAAATTAATGAATAGCCCCTTTGTCCCTCTTCTCCTGAGGCTGTAGTTATCAATGCTAAGACAGGAGAGACCTCTGGGGCCTGGAGTGTCTGGGAGCATTTTACAAAGGAAGAGAATTGCTTTGAGGCTCCGATGATGAAAGGGGCTTGCTGAGAAAGGGAGAGCTAATGGCTTGAGCACAGGCCAGGAAGCAATCTGGGAAAGGCGAGAAAGTATGGAATGGAATCAGTGGCAACGTGGTGACTGACATGGCTGACAAGTGATAAGGATTAGGCTCCCTGGAGCTGTGGGGGAACTGGAGCCTTTTTGAAATACGAAAACAAAAATAAAAACAAAGTAGGAGCTGCTGGTACGTTGGCTGAGAAGAATACGATGCTAGAATTGGCATAGGTATTCAAGATCAGACAAGTAACCCCAGAATGCAGATGAAAAGATGAACTCCAGAGAAGAGAGATAAATTTCTCCAGCTCTCCTAGTAGAATAGTGTGAGAACCAGGAAGAATTCAAATTTCTTATTCTCTGCCTGCTCTACTCATTCACCATTTAAGATTTATTTATTTACTTAATTTATTGAGCTCCTACAACATACAAAGCTCTGTGTGAGGCACTGGGATGGGAGAGATGAAAAATACAGTTCCTGGCAACAATAAGACAGAAAAGGTCAGGGTGATGCAATGTGAGAAGAATTTGACCTGATAGTTATGGCTTTGAAGATGGAGAAAGGGGCTGAGAGCTAAGGAATGCAAGCAGCTTTTGCAAGTTGGAAAGGGTGAGGAAACATTCTCTCCTAGAGCCTTCAGGAAGGATTGCAGCTTGCTGATACCTTGACTTGAATCCAATGAGACCCATTTCGAACTTCTGAACTACACAGCTATAAGGTAATACACCTGTGTAGTTCTAAGCCACCCAGTTTGTGGTCATTTGTTATAGCAGCCATAGAAGATTAATACAACCCCTTTCCAGCTATAGAGCCTTGGAGTTAGTTACTTAAATTCTCTGAACAACAGTTTCCTCAATACATAATGATAATGGTACTTAACCCTTTGCTCATTGTGACAAATAAGTGAAGAAATAGAAATAAAGTGATTAGAGCAAGGTCTGATGTTATGAATTGTGCCCCTGCTCCCGCACAAATTCATATGTTGAAGCCCTAACACAAAGTACCTCAGAATATGACTAAATTTAAAGATAGGGCCTTCAAAGAGGTGATGAAGTTAAAATAAGGCCAACAAGGTGGGTCCTAATCCAATCTGACAGGTGTCCCTACAAGAAAAGGAAATTGGACACACAGAGAAACACCAGGAATATACACAAAAAAGAAGGGCCATGTGAGGACACAGCAGGAAGGTGGCCACCTGAAATCCAAGGAGAGAGGTTGGGGGAATTCAAACATGCTGAGCATCTTGACCTTGGACTTCCAGCTTCCAGGACTGTGAGAACATAAATGGCTGTTTAAGCCATCAGTCTGTAGTACTTTGTCATGACAGCCCAAACAAACCAAAACACCATCCCAGATCTTCCGCACAGGCTGGAATACTTGGGATTTGGCCTGCACCTGTTTCAAACATCCATCTTCTGACACACAGTAGGGTTTCTCCAGATGGGCTGCTTAAAAGGGGACTCATTTTGAGAGATGCATTTAGGGTCTCTGGGCTGCAGAGACCCTAAGAGTGAGAAGACTTCAGCCATTCATCCATGAATATTCTCCTCCCTGGATACACTCAGGATATAAAAAACCATCTGGCAGATGAGGGCCCTGGCGGTTACCATGGTGAGGTGGAGCAGAGCCGGAGACTGGGGTGTGTTTGTCACTGTCTGACACTTGAGCCCAGTGAAATGTCAGCCTGGCTTGTGTTCATTTTGGACAATATTTTTATCTACTTTTTTTTTTTCACCCAGCTAAGTCATTTAAAAAAACTTGTGTAGGTCCAGTTCTGATCACTGGGTGTTTTCACCTTCAGATAAAAAGCTCTTTGAGAACAAGGATTGAGTGTTTCTCCATTTTGTCCCCTCTTTCTGGTCTCTCCCCTTCCTCCCTCACCCCTGACATTCCCCATAGCAGTTTTTAACCTGTGTGTGTCACTGAGTTGATACTCAAAAAGTATTTGTCGGGTTGAGGTGAATTAATTAACCTTTGGAGATAGTACTTGGTTTTCGTGTTTGCTTCTGATTTTAAAGGCACTGACAATCAATTTCACTGGGAGTGTATAGTTCATTCAAGAGACAAACTCTGATAGTTGGTTTCTAGCCCCAGAAAGACAAACGTGAGCAGAGCACAGGGGCTGTGCCAGAAACATAGTGCAGACAGGACTGAGAGCAAGGGCTCTGGCCTTGGTTGGACCTGGGTTCTCATCCTGGGTCTGCAGCCAACTCTTTGGGGTCAGAGACTTCACTTCCCTGGTTTCTTTCATTGTCCTCAAAATGGGGTCCTAATCATACCCGTTTTACAAGGCTTAATGGAGATGGTGCAGGTAAAGCCCTGTATCCAGCACTCAGCTAACACTCTAGCTGTTACTGTACCACACTATTACAGGGTTTCATTGGGCTCAGTCCCCAGTTCTGCCAGTTTGGGCACTTGTTTCCCGATCATTTGTGTGTCTGCTATTATAATTAAGCATGACATCAGGGTGGCCTGTGTCTTGGTGACTTCCCTGGAAAGCTGCCTGAAATCTCTGCATCAGAGAGAGCCTGGGGCTTCCCCAGGTCACTGGGAGGCCAGGCACACCTTCTCCCTGTCCTGATCAGGACCCAGTGAAGCTTCACAGAGGCAAGGATGAGGCTGGGGTAGGGAGAGACCCCACCCTTTCTCTGCTCCCCTTGCTGGCCTTTCCCCTCATACACGCTTAATATTGGCAAAATGAATGATGAGAGGGAGCTGAATTCCAGGAACCTGGATTTACATTCTAGCTCTACCTTTTACTAGTTGTGTGACTTTAGACTAATTTTTAAAACCCCACCGTGCCTCAGTTTCTTCATCTATAAACCAGAAGCTGACAAATGGAGGGTAACATGAGGGATAAGGGCCTGATGTGGGGACAGCCACGGCCCCAATATCATTGCCTACCTAACGGATCTGTACTAAGCTGCATAAGAGAACAGTTCCTTAGGACCTGCAAGGACTGAACTTTGAGTGACTCCTCACTTGTGGTCTCTGACATCTTTGAGTTCCAAACACTTTGGTCAAATTCAAGGTTCAGTGCTCAGAATCACTAATCATCAGGGAAATATAACTCAAACACGCGAGATATCACCTCACACCTGCAGCGTGACCATCATCAATAAATCAACAAACACCAAGTGTTGGTGAAGATATGGAGGAAAAGGAACCCTCATGTACTGTTGGTGGGATTGCAAATTGGTGCAGCCACTATGGGAAACAGTATGCAGGGACCTCAAAAAATTAAAAATGGAGCTACCATATGACCCAGCAAGATCTCTTCTGGGTATTTATCCAAAGAAATTCAAAACACTAATTCTAAAAGATGTATGCACCCCTATGTTTAAAGCAGCACTATTTACAATAGCCAAGACATGGAAACAACCTGAATTTATCGATGGATCGATGGAGCGATGGATAAAAAAAATGTGGTATTTTTCCAACTAGATAAAGTTTTCCCAAATGCTGTTCTATGAAACAAAGGTATGTTATACTGTTGCAAGGCAAAGTTCTGCCAAATAAAGATTATTTGGTCAAATAAGTTTAGAAAGTGCTATACGCCATGTTTCTCCCTCTCAGATCTCACAAAGTATGTTAGTTGACCAAAGGCTCTGAGAAGCCCTGCAACGTAGAAATCTGCCTATCTTTGTTTAACTGATTGTCCATGGAACCATTTTGCTATGTAACACTTTCAGGTGTCTCTTGGTACACACATATTTGGAAACTGATGAATTACACTATGAGCTTTTTGAAGGCAGAAGCCATGTCTTGTAAATATTGGCATCTCCTAAGTGCCTAGTAGTTGTACACATAAACATTGGTTAGTAAATGCATATTGAGAGACTGTTCTAGCAATCCCCTCCCTATTTTTTTTCTTATTTTTCTTAGATGTATTTCCAAAAGAGCAAAGGCTTAATTGCAACTTAATGTAATTGCCTGTAAATCATAATGAATTTATTTCCTTTTTTGCCAAGAGTAAACCAGAGCAATTTGTAATAATTTAGTCACAAATATGATGGGCTCACAGGATTGATTCTAATCTAAGCTCTATCACTCTATAGCTCTGTGGCTTCAAGCAAGTTACTAATTTTTGGATGGCCTAAGAGCCCTTGATTGCTGCCTGCCAAATTCCATTCTCCCATAGTCCTGTTTGTTTGTTTGTTTTTAATTTTATTGGGGAATAGTTATAGTCATTGGTTACACATTGCTTTCATGCTACAATGGCATAACTGACTCTTTTTAGGGAGGACGCAGCTCACAGTGGCCCATGTGGGGATTGAAGCAGAAACACTCTAACCAACTGAGCTAACTGGTCACCCCTTTCCACAGTCTTTACATCTCCAAAGGTTGGCACCACCACCATCAACCTATTTGCTCAAGCCAGAAACCTAGATACCATTTTGGATTCCTTACTCCCCTTTTCATCCAATTCACTAGCAATTCCTATTGCTTCTACCACCAAAATACATTATATCTCAGAGTTATCCATTTCTTCTACTTCAATTGTCAACTGGATGGGACCATCAACTATTATCTCTTGCCATAACTAATAACTACCTCAATGGTTGCTCACTATTTTTTTTTTTTGTCCCACTATAATCTATTACAATGTCAGCCATAGTGATCTTCTTAGAATGTAGATACTTAGATTATGACACTCGACTACTTAAAAAAATCCTCAGGCCGGCTGAGTGGCACATTGGTTAAGAGCTGGTTTTGGGATGCCAGCGGCCCCGGTTCAGATCCCACATATGAGGGCCAGTGACACTGCCCTCTACAGCTAACAACAGCTCCACCTGGAGCTGGGCTGTGTGAGCCCCGGCGATGGTGTGGGCACTGCCATAGGCTACAGTGAGTGGCCGGCAGCCAGTGTGAGCTGCCAATAGCCACAGTGAGCGACCATCCAGAGGCCGACGACCGATCTGCCTCATCCGGGAAGAGCGCAATGACGATACCAACAAGGGCCAGTGAAGCAACATCCTCTGCAACTAGACTGAAGAACAAATAGACAGCAACTTGTCTGTTCCCCTTCCCCGATTCCCCAACGCTGTTCCCCTCCCCCAATTCTCCAATAAAATCTTTAAAAAAAAAAAAAATCCTTCACATTTCCACTGCGTTCAGAAAAGAATCCAAACTCCTTATAATGGTATATGTATCTTTGCTAACCTTTTCTGCTGCCTCTTGTCCATCGTCCCTTTGATCTCTGCATGCTTGATATATGAGTTATCTTTCATTTTCCTACACAATCCAAGCTTCTGGCTCCTCAGAATCCTTATACATACTAGGTACTCTACCTAAAACAGCCATCCATCCACATGTAGGGATCTTTCTTATACTTTCAGCTTATAATTTCAGCTTAAATGGTATTTCCCAGGAAGACCTAGCCCGACTCTCACCATGCAAAATAGGTCCCTCTTTCCTCCCCTAGCTTTCCTCTCTCTGTGCCTTGTTCATTTCCTTTAGAGGACCACTTGTCACCATTTGACATTGTTTTCTGTGTTGTGTTTTTTTTCATTTATGTTTCCAGTGGAATATAACCTCGATGGGCCAGAGACCATATCTATTCCTTGTATCCCCAGCGCCCAGCAGAATGACTGCAAATATACAGGAGGTGCCCAGTTAAAAAATAAAAAAGCTTTCATTTTCTCAATCTGACAAACATGAACATTACTTGCCTTATATTTGGTTGAACCTTACCACATACCTTTAAATTTGCTCTAAGGAATAAATTCATGCAAAAAAAAAAAAAATGGAGTCTCTACCATGTGCAAAGTATTGTGCTAATTAATGTGATATGTCTTGAAGGAGAAGGCATTCTGGGAAGAAGTTTGGGCTTTGGAGCCAGAAAGACCTGGATACTACCAGCTCTTCTTAACTCTCACATTTCTGGTTAAACGTTACTTCTCCTGGCCGCCTTTCCTCAAAAGTGAAAACCAAATCATTATCTTAGCTGCCCCACTCACGGGCCCCCACAGCAAATGATTCCCAGACCTAGTATGTGTCGCTGTAAGTACTGGTCTGCTTATCCTTCTTTATTTTCCGTTAGACTCCTGGGGACTATTTCTGTCATGCTCACTTTTATTTTCTCCTCCCTCCCACTCCCACCCCTATCCATCCCTATGTTGGAAAGTCTAAAATTTCATGTGCTGCCTTGAAATCTTTGAGACTCATAGGGCCCCACAGGCCTACCTGTGAATTGCACTGCTCTCAGCAGGTATGCCTCCCAGCCAGCCGGAAAGGTTCGCTTATCAGCAGAATCACCTGCACCTCACTCAGTCCTCAGCCTAATGGGATTCAGTTTCCTGACAGCCCACAGAATTATTCAGACAGGCCAGTCACATCCTCCCACACCACTCTCTTTTTACAACAACCCCCCCCCCCGCCCCCCAGCAACTTCCAGTTGGTCCTGCATAGTGCACACTGTCCTCCTGCCCTGGGCGGTCAGCTGATGCATCTAATTCCATAGGGAATATGTTCTAAGACCTCCAAGTGGATGCCTGAAACTAAGAACAGTACCAAACCCTATATATTTTTTTTTCCCATACACACATACTTATGATCAAGTTTAATCTATAAATTAGGCACAGTAAGAGATTAACAACAATAACAATAAAACAGAAAAAATATAACTATATACTGTAATAAAAGTTATGTGAATGTGGTCTCTCTCCTTCAAAATACCTAACTATACTCTACTCACCCTTCTTGTGATGATAGGAAGTGATACAAATGCCTACATGATGACGTGAAATGAGGTGAATGAGGTAGGCCTTGGGACATAGCTTTAGGCTACTGTTGACCATATGTCAGAAGGAGGAACACCGAGCCATGACAATGTCATGTCTTCCACCCAAAAATGTATGCCTTTTCCATCTTAACTAAGCATTTGCCATGCCCTATTGCTATCGTGTTAGCAGTTTGAGGTACAACAGCAAAACTAGCACAAACTTCTTTTTTCTTTTTCATAATTTCACAGATAGAAGACTGTTCTTACCTTGGTTCTTAGCCTATGTTTTCTTCTTTCCGTATGAAGTAGAGAACTTTCACCGCTTCACTTAAAGGAGCACTTTACCTACAGCTTCTCTCTTTGGCACATCTGAATCGCCAGCAGCATGACTCTTGTGCTTTGGGGCCATTATTTAGTAAAATAAGGATTACTTGAATTTCACTGCAGTACCATGACGGTAGATCCAATAACTGAGACTGCTACCAAGTGACGAACGGGTGGGAGCAGGGAGCAGTGGGTACAGCATGGATATGCTGGCAAAAGTGATGACTCATGATGACTCCGGTACTGGGCGGGAGGGAACAGGACCTCGCGAGACTTCATCCCACTACTCAGAACAAGGCATAATTTAAAACTTATGAGTTGTTCAATGTTGGAATTTCTCCATTTTGTATTTTTGAACCACGTTTTTGACCACAGGTAACTAAAATAGCAAAAAGTGAAACCGCAGATAACGGGGACCTCTGTAAATGACTGTGGATCTCATCTGTCCAGTGTCAGGTTGTTGTCTGTTTGTATGTCCTCGGAACCCTAGGGCAAGATTCCCTCCCTCATCAATGGGGTGGAGAAGAGGTAACAAGGCACCCACCTTCGACCCCTCACACACACATGTACGGAGCAGGTATGATCATGCCCTCTGTAATATAGACTACACATTTTTCTCAATCTTGAATGTGCATGAACATATACTTTGGAGTTTTAAAAAATGATTAACTCTGGGCCCCACTCCAGGTCCACAGAATGAGAATAATAGGGGTGAGACCCAAACGTGTATATTTTTGTAAAGTGTCATTACTGATTCAGGTGGATATCCAAGATTGAGTGCCACAGCCACCTCTTGAGTCTCTGATGGGGAACCTTCAGATCCTTTCTGGTAACATGGGCTCAAAGGACCAAGTTATCATCCCGAAGGGAATGTCTGACAGAAACTGTTGCTCAGGGATGACAAACATAGTCATAACTTTCAAGACCCTCCTGAGCCCTTGGCAGACAATGCTAATTGATCATGCGTGGCACTCTTCCCTGCTTAGCCTGGCCTAGACCTCAGAATCCTTATCAGCTACTCCCATTTGATGGATGTTATCACGAGAGATGAATCCTATTTTTTTTCCCTCTGCCCAGCTGTCCGTGATTTGTGCCCTCTGATGAAGGGAACTTTGCTGCCTGTGACTACTCTTGCATCTCTTCCTTCTGCAATGCCACTCCCAGTTCTAGGGCATATCATTGGAGAACAGCACCTTCTCTCAAATTTTATGGTTAACTGGCCCAGAAGCCAATTCTCCAGGGTATTTTTTGCTTCAGGTCATACCTCTTCCCTAAACTTAATGCCCTCTTTTATGAGGTCCTAGCATGTCATGCTATCTATATTCCTCTGTGCTTGTTCATATCTCTGGGTTAGATCCATTTGGAAATAAGCACATATGATAGAATGATTTGGTATGGTAGAGAGAACTCAAGATTTGGAATCAAGGTGGAATTCCTCGACTCATCAGACTGAGCTGTGAGATTATATAGGCAAATCATATCCATACTTCTTTTTTCTTATTTGCCAAGTGAGAACAATAATATGTCCTACCAACATTATATAATGTTACATGTGTAACATTAATGTAACATATAATGTTGCAAGGTGGCATAATTAACAACATTTAAAAGTTAAAAGTCTAACAGTGTGTGACTGTTTCATGGCTCTGCCAGAAAAATCTCCCTCTTTTCTCCAGAGCAGCTGACTAAATAGGGCAGCTTTTCCAGAGAAGCAGCCACAGCCCATATTCCATTATCTTAATTTGAATGTAAAATGGAACCATCAACCTTAAAGTGTTAATGAGTTGCCACTTAGAAGGACCAAGGAAGCAAATTAGGTTCGCTTGCATACAGCATCAGAATTGCCAACTCTCTTCCAGACTGAGCTGTTCAGGTCCTCTCTTCTGTTTCTCATCCATGAATTTAGAATCTCCAGCTGGTACATTTCATCCACATGAGTAAGATCAGTGGCTTTCCTACCATCCCTGACCAGTCTCAGCTCACTCCAGACTGTGGCTCAGCGAATGGAGTTGAATATGTCCGGTACTTGGTTTTAGCAGAAATATGGAGGTAGATTAGCCACAAATATGGCAAGGTGTCTACTCACTGGAAAGCATGCCTTAAAAAACTTCCTGATAAGTGTCTTTGCTGGTATACAGAAAAGAGCTTTGTTTCGGGGGGGAAAAAAAAAAAGGAATGATTCCTGAAATTTTATAAACAATATTCAAAGAGTTAAAATAATAAGAATGAATCATAAAATAAGAAGAATAGGAAACTGATGATGATGTTATATAAATAATCTGCCATGTGCCAGACACCTTGCCAACTGCAACATCTATGTAGTCTTTTAAAAATTTAATTTCAAATAAAAAACTTATATGCACATGGTTTTAAAAGTTATTTCTACAAAGCTTATTAAAGGTAAGCAGTTGGCCTGCCATATTTACTCCATTCCAACAAATCTTTCCTACAACCCAGAGAACTGTTTTGAATCCTCATAGCAGTTTCTTTCTCAATAATATGCTTATACCCCTACTTCTCCAATTTAGGTATTATGTCCTGACTTCCTGTTATGGAGGATGAGAATTCAATTCTCTTATTCCCCTCTTGGAATACACACACACACACACACACACACACACACACACACACACATTAAACTTTGCTTTTCCCATCCTTTTAAAATATCCGTATCATAAAATCTGGACATAAAAAATCTGGTATTCATAGTTGAGCCATAGGTATGTATTTTTTTTTTGTTTGTTTGGTATTTGCCACCTCTTCTTTTGAGCTTTTCACCTTCGGTACCTTATTTTTAGATTTACAAGTGTTCTCTTTTGTTTTATGAATACTCCTTGTAAAAATAATAAGAAAAATACTGTTCTTATTTTGTGGCTGCAATAGAGTCTTCATTCTCTACAAGAATATTAATGATAGTTATTTTTCTCTTTTAAGTACTTCTTTCCACATTGTCTCTCTTTTTAACAACTTCTCTCTTTGTTCGGTGTTTGTTTTGGTCTCCATCATTCAGGTTAGAGATTTTCTTCATAATCTTCAGTTAACCCTGGGCTGTTAGCACGTATTTAAGAATAGGATACTAAAACAATCCACAGGGAGGCATGGAAGGACTGAGCAGGCCTAGTGGATGGGTGGGCTTCATAATACGCAGGTCAAAATCAGCAATGTCAGTCTCTACATGTCTTCTCCCGTAGGGTGGGCAGATTACTCACAGAAGGCTCTTCTAGTCTCCAACATGACTAGACTGTCTCCAAAAACCAGTCACATTCTGAGACACTGGGGGTTAGGATTTCAACATATGGGGGGCGTGGGCACAATTCAGTCCCTAACCAGCAGACATTGCTCTAATCAATTTAGTCCTACTCCTTCACTTATTCCTCACAGTGAGCCGAGGTTTAAGTATTATTATTATTACTATGTATTGAGGAAACTGTTGTCCAGAGGATTTAAGTAACTAACTCCAAGGCTCTATAGCTGGAAAGGGATTGTATTAATCTTCTATGGCTGGTATAACAAATGACCACAAACTGGGTGGCTTAAACCTACACAGGTGTATTACCTTACAGCTGTGTAGGTCAGAAGTTAAAAAATGATCTCACTGGGCCCAAATCAAGGTGTCGGCAGGCTGCAATCCTTCCTGGAGGCTCTAGGAGAGAATGTTTCTTCACCCTTTCCATCATGCCGAGCTGCCTGCATTCCTTAGCTTTCAGCCCCTTCCTCCATCTTCAAAGCCGTAACTATCTGGTCAAATTCTTCTCACATTGCATCACTCAGACCTTTTCTGTTTTCCTCTTACAAATTAAAGCACCCTTGTGATTTTGTTGGGCCCACCCACATGTAATGCAAGATCACTCCTTATCTTAAGGCCAGCTGATAAAGTTATCTTAATTCTCCTTTGCCCTGCAAGGTAATCATGTTATATTGATACTAAATTATATTTTACTTTAAACACTGGGAGAGAATTTGGCTAATGGAAAAAGGGCTGAAATCAGAGTTGAGATATCAGTGTTCTATTTTTGACTGTTCCATTCTGTAGTTAACTCATCTGTGTAAAGATACGTTATATCATATATGCTCTGCAACTTTTGGGGTTGTGATCTATCTTCTTCTGGCAGTGATTCTCAACCAGGGCAATTTGGCAATGTCTGGAGATATTTTTGGTTTTGACATCTAGGGGAGGAGGAGGTACTACTGGTAGAAGCCAGAGATGCTGCTAAGTGCTATGATGGACAGGATAGCCCTTCCCAAGAAAGAATTATCTGTCCCCAAATGCCAATAGTGCTAAGGTTGAAAAACCCTGCCTAACTGTTATGTGACAAATGGATTGTAGAGCTACAAGAGAGGAAGATGGAGAATGAGTTAGGAGTCAGTGGACATGGTGGAGACGACTGTGCTTTAGACTAACAGTAGTCATGGAAATAGAGAGTGGTGGAATTTAAACTCTATTTAAACTCTATTAGGATGAATTGTATATGGGAAATGAGGATGGTGGCCAGGATGACTGCTAGGTTGCTATAAAGACCGTCTGGATAGATAGAGGTGCAGTTACTGAAATGGAGACTCCTAGAAGAAAAATGATAGGTAATACTTAAATAAACCTTATTTTTATGTCAATTCCAGTCTAAGTATATTAA
Source organism: Aselliscus stoliczkanus (assembly GCA_033961575.1). Taxonomy (NCBI): domain Eukaryota; kingdom Metazoa; phylum Chordata; class Mammalia; order Chiroptera; family Hipposideridae; genus Aselliscus; species Aselliscus stoliczkanus. The sequence continues at coordinate 130,931,913 of CM066730.1, read as the reverse complement.
CTCATTGAATCCTCACAACAGACCAGTGAAGTTAAGTGCTGTTAACCTCCCCCTTTTATAAATGAGAAAGAGGAGGTACAGAGAGGTCAAGTAACTTCCCCAAAATCACTCAGCCAGAAGTAAGTGGGTTTTTCAATGCATAATGTCAAATTCCAGAGTTTGTGCTCTTAACCACTACATGATACCACCTTTTGAAAGAGCAGACCTAGGGAGAAAGATTATGTCTCTTCTATGTCTTCATGTCCTTTACGCCTAACATCAGCGTTCATGGTGGATGACATCAGCTCTCCTTTGCAGATATACTCAACACCCTTTTCCTGTGATACTTCCATTATATTCACAGGACAAACTGTGCTCCCCACCCTGAACTTGAATCAATCAATATGTGCGTTTTTTGCTCTTGTGCCCAAGATGCTGGACATTGCTGGCAAAGTCCACAAAGCCTGGGGAATTGCTGTAATTACAAAGCTATGGACATCATGGTCACAACACTCTCAACAGCAAGTCACTCTCTCTGCATTCTGCCCCACCCCCTACATTGCCCTCTCCAACTTCATTCCTCTGTGGTTCTCCCCACCCCATCCTCTTACCCTGGACATTCAGTAGATAACCCTGTGCCCATTTCACCAAGAAAATACAAGTGATAAGGTGATGCTTCCTCATCCTCCAGGCACCCCTACCTATAAACTGACTCATATTCCCACCCATCCTAGGCTCTTTCATTTCCAAGTTCATGGAAAATACTTCCTTCATCCCAATCAACGTCAATCCATCCCTCTTCTGGTGTTTGGGACTTGGCCTTTTCAGGGATCTCCTTCATGAATTATTCTAACATTCTCCCAACCTTTTAATGTCTCTGATTTGCCCTGCATCATCTCAGCTTTTAAGGTGACTCAGTGCTGTGTTATACACGCACGAAGTGTCATTCTTTTTGTGGCTCTCACTTAGCTGGCAGCAAGTATGGGAGAATAACATCTGGTGTGCTTTGGTAAACTTGAATCACAAACATTTCAGTTCTTTTGGGTACAAAGCAGCTTTTAATTTTAAACTATGTCTTTAAGATTATTTACACCCTAATTAAAAGTTAATGATTTCTTTTCTAGCACCAGAACAATCATTCAAGTCAAATCTTTTAGAAAATATCCAATCATATTTCTTTCTCAGAAAGAGTAATTTTCATAACCATAAAGAGGGTGGGGGGAAGACAGGCACACTTGTCCTTGAGTTTAGATCTACTCCAATGTTGTACCTCCACCCCCACTACTCAGTGTCTATCAAATGCCTATGTGCAGGAGGTGAAATATAGAGGGAGAACAAAGACTAATTCCATCTATGAATGATGGAGGAAAAGGGCCACACTCACGTTTCTTACTGAGTATAGATCCTTTCCTTCCTTTACTTAGTCATTCAAAAAGCATTATTGAGTTTCTGATATGAGGCAGGCGCTAAGGAAAACAAATGCTAAACCTGTCTTTAATATCTGGTGGGGATGCAATGTCTTTAAAACTAATCATAACCCAATCCCTTAGTTCCAAAATCCAAAGGGCTCTGAAAAAGAAAGCTTTTTCAGAAGTTAGCAACACTTGTTTAATAGCAAATTCAACCCAACTGATCTGAAGCAGTTTACTTTATTCCAATTATTTAAACATATGCCATGTATTCAGATAGCTCACTCAGAAACATTAATATGTTAAATCTTTAGCATGCTGCCTCAGACTTGATGCAGGAGTTATGAATATGAAAATTTTGGCTTCTGAAATGCTCTCACCACAAGAGTTTCTGTGTATGGATTACATGCCAGGATAAAGACAGAGATTGGTGGAGGGAGCAAAACATTTTGTGAATATACCTCACTGAGTATCAAGTGACGTGCAAATCACTTTATAAGCATCACCCTGCTTAAACCTCAGAACAGCTCAGGTAGGTAGGCATTGCAATCTTCATTTTACAGATCAGGATCTTGGACCTTCACTAGGCTAAAGAACTTGCATAAGGAAGGGGCTTAGTCATGATTTCAACTCTTACTTGTTGATATATGCATGCTTATATATGCACCAAACCATTCGGGAGTAACGGAGTGAAAATTCATCTGAATTTGGTGACTAACTTACGTTGTGTCATAAAAGATGTATAAAAAGTGAGCCATAGGGCCATGGAAGCTCATTTGTTTACAAAGAATCCCAGAGGGGCAAGCAGAAGAGGCAGACACACATATTGCTTCAGGGGGTTTGGGAACACATCTTAGAGGGGGTGGGATTTGAGCTGGTTCTGAAGGAGTCGGCAATCATTTTGCTTGTAAGCTGGTAAACGCATTCAATCTTCTCTGCTTGATAGAAAACAGACTCCTGGAATGGCATCTGGCATCTGTGCTTATGTGAGCTTTCCCCCAGGATCCTTCCTTATTGTGCTCTGCGAGTGGAGGCTGAGCCGGGGCTCATGGTTATGCATGGGCCTATTCCCTTTGGGCTTAGGAGTGAGCCTCAGGGCTTAAGGCCTGTATGTAGGGCCCGGTTGCACAGATTTTAAAGCTTAGCATCCAGGCCACAGGCCAACATGGTCACCCTGGGGATCTAAAAAATATATTTTATTTGAACAAGCAGCTTATTTTTGTCCTGAGTGGTTTTACATCAAACTTCTTTCATATGTCCTGAAACAATGAAAAGGGTTTGACTTGGCTTTGAGAGGGAGCTTAAAGGGGCTTAGCATCCTAGGGGACCTCCAGAACCCTGGCCTTCACCCCATCCTCCCAGGGACATGAAAAATGCTTCCATCACAAGTTATGGTGGCATGTAAGTTTATCACCTGGAAGCCTGCAAATGTGAAGGTTTGGCTCATAATTTGGTATGGCAGAATGTTGTTAACACATCTGTGTTGGGGTGGGGGTTGGGATATTAGGAGAAAGGATACTGTCTTTATGCTAGGTGCTCAGGGGTTTAATGAGAAAAGGGAAGAAAGAGGAAAACCAGGACCAGGTCAGACTCGGACTACAAGCACAGCTAAGAACTGGAAAAGGGGTTTCCAGCAGAGCAGTCCTATTCTGGGGGCATTTCATCCAGGGCTGAACACGCTGGGAGTCAGGGATGCTGAGTTCTTCTAGAGGTGCCCTAGTGGGTTTGTAGCCATCTTATCCTCTTCTGTCCAATGAGGGCAATGAGCTAAGTAACTTCTAAGGTCCCTTCTAAACACATCATTTTTTGTTTCTATGATTCTAAGTTTTTATTTCATTTGTAAAAGATCTAAGCTATAAAGCCAAGGCAGGATATATATATATTTTTCCCCCAGATAATATATGTTCAGACACAAATGTCTATGTTTCGGATACCAGGTTTCAATTTCAGTCACTGCCAAATGGTTTAGTACATATTTCAGCAGGTATAAGAGTTTGAGTCCTTGATGAGCCCCTTCCTTATGCCAGTTATTTAACCTAGTGGAGGCCCAATGGTCTGATCTGTACAATGGAGATTGAAATGCCTACCTCCCAGAGCTGGCCTGGGGTTTAAGATGATACATATAAAGTGACTTACATGGTGCATGGTGTGTGAAAGAGGGTTTTGTCAGAGGATCACCAAGTCTGTGCCTGGGACTGGAGAATCAGAGTGTAAAGGGTTACAGCGAGCTGCAAACCCTTTTCTGAGCTGACCACTCTCTGAGCAGCAGACCTAATCTCTAATGACTGTAATGAGCCCACCTTGTGATGCATCAGATCCATCTGCCAGGCTGGGGCAGAGTCAGAATTAGGTTTTGGCTGCCAGCCTAAGGGTAATCATTGCCTAGCCAATTAGAGACGGGCTTCACTGTGTGTACCTAATAATGGAAAAATTACTGGCCTGTCTAGTTTCATAGCTGACACAGAGTGGAGCCTCCTTCTACTTCTGGCTTCTCCCGTTCCCACTCCGGCTCCATCTACAATAAATTCTGGTTAATAATAATATCTTAGAGCCAATACAGTGTCTTTGTGGATCAGCACTTCATCTCTTTTGCAAATATACCATGTACTTTCACAGTTGGGGCTGGGGTGTGATGGGATATCAAATTGAAAAGTGACTCTAAAAGCACAAGCGTGCGTCTTATTGGCTTTAAATTTTCATTTAAAAATCATAAAATTGTGTAAGTAACACCATGCTAATATAACTGCAAGCTGTGACTAATGTTTCATCGGATCACAGAAGCAACCTGTGCATAAAGAAGTTTTTAAGATGCACCTATACTTATTTCCCAAACATATACTGATCACCTCCATGTGCTAGGGCAGTGCTAGAAGCAGAGGTTGCCAAAGTGAGTTAGATTTGCTCTCTGCCATCAAAGGGCATGTATCATCAACGGGAGACAGGCATATAAAACAATAATTACAACACAATGTGATACAATGTGGTATAACGTTTGACACATAGGAAACACAAGGCAGAAACCATAGATGGATTGGTGAAATGTATAGGAGTATGTGTGCCTGTGTGTAACCAGCAAGCTTTCCCTGCATGGTAAGTATAGAGGAGAGGTTTTGTTCACTCAGCAAATGGTCCTTAATCACTAGCATTTGCCAGGCACTATGGAAAGGCTGTTTCCTGGCAGTGGGCTACAAGAAGACATAATCGCTTCCCTTATAGAGTCTGGGGAGACAGACCAAAAATAAAAAAACAAATAAACAAAATTGCAAATTGTAGTCAAGTAAGTAAATAGATAACGTGGATATAAGCCAATGCCATGAAGGAAACTTGAAAAGAGCTGAGGCAGACTCATAGGACGATAACATGGAATAGGACATCAGATCCTGGAGGAGGTGAAGTTTAAGTTGAGACCAGAAGGGTAAGAGGGAGTTCACCACGAGAAACGTCATCAGAGAGCATTCAGGCAAAAAGAAGAGCATGAATGAGCGCCCTAGGGGGGAATGAAGTACTTGGAAGAAATAGGAGATGACCAATATGAAGGCGGCAACGAATGAGGTAATGAGAGAGGAAGAGAGTAACACTACTGAGGTTCCAAGGAAGAACTTCACGCATTCCTGCCCTCCACCTACCTCCTGACCTTGTCGGTCCCCAGCTCTCAGCTCTCCAATGGCTTCTCACATTTAAGAAAATCCAAAGTCCAGTCAGGCCCCACTGATCTCTCCTGACCTTACTTCCTACTACTTTCCTCCTTGCTTGCTGCCCTTCTGGCACACTGTCCTGCTGGCTTTTGCTTGAACTCTCCAAGCATGTTCCTTATCAGGGATGGAGCCCCTGCTCTTCCCTCTCCTGAGAATGCTCTGTCCCCACCCTCCACCCCACCTCTGTCATTGCCAAGATTCACCCTCTCAATTCATTCCCATCTTTCCTTAGATGTCATCTCATCAGAGAGGCTTTACTTGACCACCCTGGCTTGTGGATGCACCCCATCCCCTGACACGGTCTCCTTGCCCTGCTGTATTTTCTGTAATACTTCATTACCACGGCCAGGTATTTTAATATACATTTCCTTGTTCATCGGTGTCTTCCACTGGAATATAAATTTCATGAACTCTACATGTTAGACCAGGGCTGGCTTCATGGTAGTGTGACCTATGATAGACAACAGGGTCTCATACTCAAAAGGTTCTCTGTGCTTGGTTTTATCCTCTGCCATTGCTGTCCTGAAATTTGTAATAATTTTATCTTTGAACCTGTATGCTGTGAGTGAAGTCCAATGTGACAGTGGAGTATGCACAAAGGAAGGCTGAGCAGAACAGCTATGCTGGACAATGGCCCACGCACACAGGTGTGGCCCAGCAGTAGTGCCCACAGGCACAGTTGGCCTGGCCCCTTGCCATGCACGTGCACACCCTGGGGCAGTCCAGAGTGCTTTGGGGCCCTGAGGCAGTGTCTAGGGCCAGGATGAGCCTCAGGTTGCTGGTGAGGACAGCAATATCAGCCGCAGAAGCAGCTGTAATGGTGTAGGACACAAAGAAGATTCCAACTGGGGGAGCCACTCCAGAACCCCTCGTGGGAAGCTGGCTTGCCCATCTATCTCTGTAGCTTGTTCTTAAGGCTTTGCACATATTCTAGCTTCCAGCCTAACCACTGGGACAGAACTTGCTGGTGCGTAGACAGTAAATTTTGTCAGCAAATCATTACAAAATAAAAGCATATACACCGAAATTGTAATAAAGCATATCAGGCAGTTTATTATAATTCTTCAGAGTTTGGAATCTCTAGTTTTGAAAACTGCTGCAATATTACAAAGTAAATATATTTAGAAGCTTAGAAATAGAAATTAAATACAAAGATTACCGCATCTGACAGAAAAGAATACTGTTTTCATATGAAGCTTCAGATGAACCAATTGTTAACAAGGAAGATCATTTTTAAATTAATTTTTCCTTCTAATTGAAGATACAGTGAGAGAATACATAAGCAGGCATTTTGAATTATATACAAATCATGAAGTTGCTTTCAGTTTCTTATACAATCTCCATAAGTTAAAGAAAGTCAGGGAAAACAAAATACCATCAGTTAAATTTACCTTTTAAAATTAAATGTAGGCTTACACAGAACTCATTTGTATGAAGGGTTAAATCATTTTAGAAAAATTGTTCCATAAGAATCATCAGCTCTAAATGTAATAAAATTTATATTTCAATATAATTTGCCTGAAAGTTATCACAATGTTGTCACAGCCTATAAAATACCCTTAACAGAGCTGTAATAGCTGCATCAGCAGAAAGATCCTTCTCAAAATTAGAAATTGTCAAGCATTATTTTCAATCTTGCATTTGCCAAGAGTAATTGGTGGTTTTTCAGTGTTGTTTATTGAAATACAGTTGTTAAAAATATGAATTTTGATGACCTAATAAGTTAATTTGCAGAAAAGTGATCCAGAACAAAATCTTATGATCAATCAAGCTGTAACACTGATATATTATTTGTTGTTTATTACATAAAGTTATGACACCAGAAATATTGTTTTCAGTAAGTTTATGTTATTACTCATGTACTACTATTACTCTATTATATTTTATAGCCAATAAAATATTTTTAAATGAATTATATTTCTGTACCTTTAACAACACTTTTTTTTCTATTTGAATAAGGGGCCTCTCATTTTTACTTTGCACTGGGCCTCACAAATTGTATAGCTAGCCTTGAGTCAGGATCCTAGCAGAAAACAGCATGCAATTCTGGTGGTTCAAGAGACTTGGATTCAGGGAATATTTAGAGAATGAGGAGAGTTACCCAGTAAGGGCTGTTGAAGGACCCATAAGCTAGCAGTGGTAGGAAGATGTCACTACACATAGAGCTGTAGGTGCAAGAAGAAAGAAAAGTGTTCAGATCCCAATGAGAGCTGGGGCCATGGAGGAGGAGAGGTCACCTAGTAGGAGCGCATTGTCTAGAGGGATGCAGCCATGACCAGAATCTGTGGGCTAAAGCCCTGGGTGTGAAAGAAAGAAATATCCTGATTTCTCTTGCCTCTCGGCTTCCGATCTCCTGGTATACTTTCCGCTGGCCAAACCTTACCAGGATCTAGAAGGCAAGGCAGCCCAGGTGGTGAAGTCTGCAAGGAGCAGTCTCCTGTAGAACGGAACAGGTAGAGGAGGATTGGTGTTGGTGTGTGTGTGTGTGTGTGTGTGTGCACGCGCGCGCGCAGACACCAGAGGATGCAGATTTTGTCTGTTAAACCCACAGCCATATTCCATGCACCTAGAACAACACGTGACATATGGTGAATGTTCAAAAAAATGCTTGTGGAGTGAATGGAACAGACAATTTCACATCTGGTTTAGTGGTGCTGGTAGCTTCTTGTAGATTATCATTTCTGTCTTCCTTGTGAATGGTTTCCTCACAAATGCACCTCACTCTACTGAGCATGGTTTTTAGGAGGGACCCCTGAAGACTCAGACGTCTTCCACCACGTACACAGCGACCTCGTCAGGATGAAGCTCAGAGGTCTCAGCTGTCCTCTGTATGAACTCCTACGGCCCAGGTAGTGCCCCTGCAGTGAACCCAGGCCTGTTATCTGAGCCATGGATGACTGGACCAAATCCATATGTGACCATGTCACAAGAAGCCCTCTGCCTCTGAGGGGGCCTGGCAGGACATCTGCCCAATAGGTTCACCCTATACTGAGAGGTGAATCAGTGAAATCCTCCTTTTGGGGATACATACCTGCTAAGTGAACAAAGAGGAAGTGGGTCTTCTCTTATTCTTTCATTCCCTACATTAAGGACTAAAAACTGGGCAGGAAAAGGCACTAACATTTGTGAGAACCTACTATGTGCAGGCATTTTGTTGTGGGAAGCTATAATGGCTATGCTGTACCCATGACATGACAAGTGTAAGGACAAAAAGCCAACAGCTTAAGCACAGTAGAGTAAAAGGATAAGAAGGAATTCATTGGTGCTATTATATCCGTGAGCTGCTGAGCCAATACTAACAATCACCAATCTCAAATTTATTGTCATATGAATGAAATAAGTACCTTTATTTGTTTCAGCTAATGCTAGTTGGATATTCCATTACTAACAGCATTCCTAATAGATGTGCTAGTCACTGGCCTAAGATACGACTATTCTTCCCTCTTCTCTCTCTTCTGCTTTTATCTACCATTGATACTCATGTGTGTCTCATGGCACTGGGAGCTCTCTCAGCTGATGAATTTGTAGGACTCTCGTCCGGAATTCCATCTTCTTCATTAGAATCATGGGGTTAGTGGACACACCTATTAAACATTTAAGGCTGCATTAAAATTTCACTTCTCTACCTGCTACATTGAAATCCTTGTGTTGTAATTCTTAGAGTGGTAACTTAGTTTTAGCTGTGTGTGTGTGTGTGTGTGTGTGTGTGTGTGTGTGTGTGTGTGTGTTAATTCTTGGAACTGTAGGCATTTAGCCTACTGCTTTATCTCTTGATTTATGAGGCACAACACAGTGGGAAATGTGCAGCCTAAATCTTAACAGCAGGGCAATTGAGATGGGAACATAAACAGCACAAGCAATCAATATGACACTTTTAAGCAGGAGTTTTGTGAATGTGAGGTTGTTCTAAATTATCCTTGGAAGCAGGAGATAAAGCGAGGGAGTAGAGAGGGAATGAAGGCTGAGGAATAAAGATGCTGCCTCCCAATGACAGAAGCTGAATGTCCCTGCTTTGTTTCCAGTGGTCAAACAAGAAGGTTGGCAATTATGTTGAACCATATGAAATTGCTGACAACCGACTGTTTGACCTATTTGATCTAAGATAATTGTGCCTTAATTAGCAACTACCTAATTTTTTTAAAAAAAGTAAAAAGGAATAATTTCTTACTACTTATTTAGTATTATGTATTTACTACACAAGAAACACGTTTTCTGAAGAAGAAAGAAGAAAATGCAGATAAGTAAAATGAACAAAAATGATCACATATATTCCTATGATATCATATTTGTACATACTCTTTTGGATTCTTTCTTAGAATTTCCACCTCTCTGCTTACATTATGCATCTGCTCTTACATACTGTCTACTGTATCCATGACAGGCCTATCATGTTAATCATAAGTGTTTTAAATTCCCAGTCTGATAATTCCAACATCGCTGCGGTATCTGAGTTTGGTTCTGATGCTTGCTTGCTCTGTCTCATCAAACTGTGCTTTTTGGCCATTAATATGCCTTGTAATGTGTTTTTTTTCTCTTTTGTTTTGTTTTTAATGGCCAGACATGATGTGCCGGGTAAAAGGAATTACTGTAAATAGGCCTCTAATAACGTGATGGCATGGTGTGGGGGAAGGGACGCATTCCATTGTCCTATGACTAGGCCTCATGGGCTTGTACCTCTAGACAGTGAATTTCACATGTGCTGTTCGCTCCCTCTGCCTGAGCAGGGACAGAGGGGCTAGAGCAAGCTGGATTTGGGCATTTTATTCCCTCAGACCAGTTTGGCTCTGAAAAAAAAACCCAAATAGTTTAGGTTCTGGTAAAACAGTTTCTCCTGAGGACAGACCTTGATAAGAATGGAATGCTCTGGTGTATTTCAAAATGGTTCATTTTCCCCACCCCCTGCTGAAAACACAAGGGGATTTTTTCTCTGATATTCAGTGTGAGAACCTGGTTGAATTCCTGGAGGAAAACCTCACAGAAGGGTGGAGGTCTTTCTATGACTAGGTCCCCTGAAGGTTTATCTCTCAGACTCATCCACAATGAGCCTCCAGCAAGTTCTCAATTACAGTTTAGGTTTTCCTACCTTGGTACTGGTTCCCATGGAGGTTTCTGCTCTAGAAAGTTGTGATTCTCTGTATCCCCCCTGTCTGTTTCTCCAATTTGGGGTACATGAAAACACGAAATGATTTGTAGGATTGGATGGTGTAGTTCACTAAGGTAGGAAGAACAAAAGGACAAAAAGGTCTTGGGTTCCACTTTGGATTTGTTGAGGTTGCTGAGCCTGCGGGCTATGCAGGTGGTCCAGGAGACAGTGGGGAATGAAAAATAGAAGAGGAGTTGAAAAGAAATGCAAGATTTTTCATCATTAGCAATCAGATGACAGGAAAAACATGGAACTGGGTGAATTTGGTTTTGGTTTAATTGCGTAAACTTCTATGTACTTCTAGATTGTACATTCCTTGAGGGCAGAGCCCACGTCTTTTTACTTCTGTATGTTGGGTGCATTCCATATTGCACGTACTCAAAATATGATGGATGGATAAATGGGTGAATGGATGGATGGATTGGTGGATTGTTGAGGTTATGCAGGAAAAGCATGTCAAGTGCTGTGTATAGACTTCGTTGAATCTTCAAGACAGTGCCACAGAGTAAATACTTTTCTTATATAGAAGAGGAAACTGGGGCCCAGAGAAATTTAAAAACCCCCTGGATCACACAAATGGTCAACTGGAGAGATGAACTATAAATCCTGGACCTCTGAGTCCTGGACCTCAGAGCTAAAGTCTTAAACATTAAATGATATAGTTCTTCCCGCAATCCCCCAAAACTCCTACTGTCCCCATCTTCCTTAACCAGTAGAAACAGAAAACATAATGAAAAAAACAGCATTTGGCCTTTGAGACATGAGCTGGACTTGGGCAGCAGAAATGGGGTAGCCTGAGTGCCAGATTTAGAAATAAAAATACAGGAAACACAATTAAATCTGAATTTCAGATAAATGATAAAAATTTTTTTTAGCATATCATGTCCCCTATAATATGGATTATATTGCATCCTCCAATTAGGCCAGAATTTTCACTGTCTCTGTAATATTTTTACCTCCATACTTCATAGCTCATGCTATTCATTTCTGTGGAACATCGTATCCTCTCTTTTTGCCAATCTTAATGGCAAAATCCATCCTTCCTTATTAACTATCACTTGCTCAGCACTTTCACACCTACAAAATGGATTCACATAGATGACCTTGTTTGACTTACAAAGCAGCCTTGCAACTTTACTCAGGGTATGCATTATTATTAACCCCTTTGTACAGATGAGAAAACAAGGCTTCAATCCAAATTATACAGATCATTTGTTCACACCTGGGACTCTAGGGTCTTATGACAGCAATTTTTATTCTTTTTCCACTTATACACACTGAGCCCAATCTCAGACCTTTTGTTTTGACTCTCAGTGCACAGGTACCTTTCCTCAGTCTTGGCCTTTCAATGGGATTCCTGACTGAAAGTTTACTCTTTTTTTTTTTTTTTTTTTAAAGATTTTATTGGGGAGTTGGGGGACGGGAACAGAGTTGGGGATTCAGGGAAGGGGAACAAACAAGTTGTTGTCTTTTTGTTCTTCATTCTAGTTGTGGAGGACGTTGCTTCACTGGCCCATGTTGGTATGGTTATTGCGTTCTTCCCGGATGAGGCAGATCGGTCGCCGGCGTCTGGCTGGTCGCTCACCACGGCTATTGGCAGCTCACACTGGCTGCCGGCCACTCACGCTGGCTGCCGGCCACTCACTGTAGCCTATGGCAGCCCACTGCAGCAGGGACTGCAGCCAACACTGTCCCTGGGGACTCACAGCAGCCCAGCTCCAGGTGGAGCTGTTGTTAGCTGTAGAGGTCAGTGTCACTGGTCCTCACATGTGGGATCCGAACCGGGGCCGCTGGCATCCCAAAACTAGCTCTTAACGAATGCGCCACTCGGCCAGCCTGAAAGTTTACTCTTATTGTTCAAAATATACGTCTTATTTTTCCAGCAACACATAAGTTCTCTCAAGACAGGAATCTGACATCTATGACATTTATCCTTGCCCTCCATCATGCATATCCAAGTCCACCTAGGTCTGAACCATCCATAAACTTCCAGGAATTCTCTGCAGAGTGAGTCATCAGTATTTGTGACTAAAATTGTCTTTTGTTTTTCATAGATTGCCAAAAATTGCCTGCTTCCAAAAATGTGGTCAAATATTCTTCCCTGACACCCCCAACTGAGTGGTCTCCCCTGGGTAGACATTACCATCTATCACAGAAGTGTCCAGAACAATATCCAAAGAAGAGGTTAGTTTATCTAATAGTAATTCACTCTTCCATTGTTCATACAACAGTACTTAATGACACCTTCAAGGTGCTACACATTGTGTTAGACTGTGGGGTTCAAAATGAGAGACACACAACCTCTCTGCTCAAGGAATTCAGTCTATTAAAAGTGATTTAACTTTCTACAAAACCCACGTACAAAGCATAACATAGAAATGTTGTAGAATTTCTGAGGAGGGAGATATTTACCTCTAGTTTGGAAGAATAAGAAAATAGAGAACTTCAATTTTTTACCTTGATTCTGCTCTAAAATTCATGGAGCCAGTCCTGATATATTAATTATGTGGAATGTAGCCTCAGATTAATTACTGTGGTTATTTCAAGAATTTTAAAAAGGACCAAAGGCTAATGTGAAAAAATGACAAATTCAACCAGAGGCATTGGAGGAAACTGAGAAGTACAGTGAAGAAGGTTAAGCATTCCCACCTCCACCATCTAGCTCTTTCTTTGCCCCTGTGAGGATCAGCAGGCCTCACTCTCTTTTGCAGCCCTTATTCTTTTGCTTATAGCCGTCTTATGGAATGAATGGCTCTCTTTCTCTCTCCTCCCTTTCTCCCTGCCCCATTCTCTTCCTTACCTTATAGGCTTGCCTGTTTATGTCTTATTTATCCTAGTATCTTTCAGCAACCACCTTTTGCAATTTATTTTTTGAAACTTCCCCTTTTGCATAATTCCTTCACCATTCATGTCAGGCAGGATAAACTGGTATTTAAAAATTGTAATCTGGTAACTGATGTTCAAAGAATGAGTATTGAATAACTGAGTTACAAAATAATAATATTATCTCACATTAGTATATCACTCTCTAATTTTTTAAATGTTTTTTATTTGTGTGTGTGTGTGTCTCATAGTTTGCCAGCTTTATTGAAACATAATTGACATACCGTACTGTATAATTTTAAGGCGTACAGCATAATGTTCTGACTTACATATATTGTGAAATGATTACCACAGTATGTTTAGTTAATAGCCACCATCTCATACAGATACAAAAAGAAAAAGAAAAAAATGGGTGTTTTCCCATGGAAGCTTTTTATTATACCACTTCAATATAGACTAAGAACCACCTCAGAATTAGACAAATGTCCAGCATCTCTCAAGAACCCTAAGTTAGCAATCTGTTGATATCCCTGACCTAGCTCCTCAAATAACCAGCCGAAACTTTCCCATGCCTGGCAGGCAGATACGATCCTGACCCTTCCCCTCCTCCAATGGGATAGCCCATTCAACTGCCACTGTTTTTCATGTGCATGTCCTCAGAAATTGGACTATTTCATAGAAGAGCTGCCAATTATTATGGAAAATAGGCATTGTCCTGTTTGGTCCTATTATTTGGTCCTATAGATCTCTCATTATGTCATATACCTTAAAGGAAGAGATGCCCTAACCATCCCTGAACAGGTCTCTTTAGACTTGGACATCCCCCACCTGCCCTTACAAGGATCTCCTTGCATTTATTGAACCACATTGTTGCATTTAATAGGCCAAGCTACCAGACTCTAGACATATTAGAACTATTAACTGCATATGCATCTGTCCCAGATGACACAGTATGGCCAAAGAATGGCCTCAATAAAATTTAATTATCACAATAATAATAAAAATAAAGGTTTCTCAAATAATAACCCCATTATAACCCCATTCCAATTGTTTCAAATGGGAGGCTCAGAGATTTAGGATTCTCTCTAATCATTTGATTTTGGGAAAGTCCAGCAGTGCCCAGCCTTTCCAACAAGTCCTTCAGTCGCTACTTGTTTTTAATGCCATTCCTAACATTGCTACTGCTTTTCTAGCTACCATGGCAACAGTTGCTGCTCTCAAGGCCCTCTTTCTACAGCCTCAGAGAACCCCACATCCATATCATACCATTTATATGAACTTCGTCAATGGAAGCCCTTTGTCCTTTGCCCTCATTAGGGACCTGAGAGCCATTGGATACCATGACCATCCCCTGTGGACCCATGCCCATGTACTTCACTGGTGATATATTGTTCTCCACATCATTTTCAATTTTTACAGCCATTATTGATACTGGATCCCAGATCACTATGCTGCCCAGTGACCCTTCAAAATTGAATAAGGAGGAACGCTTTGTTATCAGTGGTATCACTGAACAGTGAAATTGAGTCCATGGAACGCAAATATCTCTCACCCTTTCCATAAGGCACCATTAAACTTGAAAACTCCCTGAAGTGGTGGCCCCAATAAAATTGCCCAAACCTATGATAGGTATAGATGCTCTAACTAAAAAACATTCACATTGGTTTAGGTCCAAATCTATTGCCCTGACAATTGGCCACACGAAATGGACTCCAGTGGATCTATTATACTCTATTAAAATTGTAAACATGCATAATATCACATTAAATAACATTAAAGAATTAAGACCCATTGGTCATGATTTGGTTGCAGAAGGAGTCCTCATTCCCACCATTTCCCCCTTACTAGCTCTATCTGGCCTGTCTATAAGCCAAATAAGAATGAATGGTGCCTTGTGGTCAACTTCTGCAATTTCTATGTGGAAGCACCCTTTTGCCATACTCTAAGACTATCTCATGTTTGGAATAATGAAATAACTTTACCAAGGTAACTAATTTGAAAGTGGCGGCAGAATTCTGACTCCAAAAACCATTGTATTCCCACAATTGTACATAGTATCTTATATAAAACTGTTGTTCAATTGTTTGTTGAAGACATTGTTTTTTTAAAAACAAAGTCTCTGCATCATAGGTTTTAGGCCTAGAAGGCACTTTATAGATTATCTTCCCTAAATCTCTTACAGTACTTCAGAGATAAAAAAAGGGAGGCCTAAAGATGCCTAGTGACTGGTCCATGTGATGAGACATAGCTGGGACCAGAGCCCAAGCCTCCTTTTCCTTACCCAAATGTTCCTGTATGTCAGCTTGTGTTTTAGGTAAAAGAGGCTTTTAAATATTTTTATATAATATCACCATGACCACTACACATAGAGTCTTCCCCTTAGGAAAAAATATAGAAAAAAAAATTAACTGTATTTAAAAAAAAAACACAAAACCCTTTCTAAGGCTATTGCACATCATAATATATATACCTTGTTCTATTCTTAATCTCTTGTTTTATTGAGACTAAATTATCTTCATGCTATAAAAATAAAAGTGGCAGAGCATGGAACAGATGGAGAGTTGAAAGAATGAGCTGAGGATTCCACAGCTTGGCAGTCTGAAAATATGTTACTACAGTAAACATATTTTTAGCAAACAAATCATGGCAACTCACATGTTGATCTTGCACTAGAATTCTCTAGTTTGGCTCATTTGTTCCCTAAATATAGCTCAACTTCTTTGCAATAAACAGCTATTTCCTCCACTTTTGAGGCCTGGGAGTGGATTTAAGAACAACTGGGTAAAATTGTAAAATTACAATTATGATTTTGTACTGGGTAAAAATTTTCTAGTGAGCCCACAACACAGGTATAAGAAGGACTATTTGATTTCTGCTCCTGATCTGATTTCTTAACATGGAAATTCTAATGTGGAACAATTTCTCCAAAAAGCCATAATTTCTTTAATAATGACTGCTCTGGGAAATGAAGGTCTGAAAATCTAAGTATACAATGTGTCAGTGGGAGAGGAAGGGAACCCAAGATGGAGGAGTAGATAAACACTGTGCTTGCCTCCTCCCATGACTACATTAAAATTACAACTAAATGATAGAATAATCAACTTGGAGAAGCATCTGAAGTCTAGCTGAACAGAAGTCTTTGGGTTTTTTTTTTTTTTTGATAGAATAATCAACTTGGAGAAGCATCTGAAGTCTAGCTGAACAGAAGTCTTTGGGTTTTTTTTTTTGTTTTTTTTTTTTGTTTTTTGAGGGCAGGGCAGTGTCACTGGCCCTCATATGTGGGACCTGAACCGGGGCCGCTGGCTTCCCAAAGCCAGCTCTTAACCACTGCGCCACTCGGCCAGCCCTGAACAGAAGTCTTATAACTAAGGATATAAAGAAGAAGCCACATCAAGGCTGTATCAAGACTGGAAGTGTGACAGTTGAGAATCAGAAGGGCTATCTCAGCTGCAGAGGTTCCCCTAGAGGAGCAAAAGTCCTCAGTCCCACACCAGGCTCCCCAGCCTGGAGCACCAGGGCTGGGAAGAGGAGGCCTCACAACATGTGACTGTGAAAACCAGTGGGGATTCTGACTGTCTGGGTGGGACAGAAGGCTGCGGGGAAACCCAGACATCCTCTTAAAGGGTCTGTACACAGACTCACTTGCTTGCAGACACCCACCCTGGGCTCCAGCAGAGCGACAGTGACTCAGGAGGCATCACAGACATACTGGGAGAAACAGCTGTGTGGCTACAGAGGGAGGACTGGAAGGACAGTTGCCATTTTCCCTGTGTAGAATCCTCCTCCCATGCAACCAGCAGGTGGGAGCCATATTTCCTGTATTGAATCTTCCTCCATGTGGCCACATTTGAATTTGCATTGGCTTGGTGAGCTCTGCTTCCTCCACCACGGTAACTCCCTGGGATGCTGCCCTATCCAACTCATTCAATGCTGGTGACACTGTCACAACCAGCAGCCAGCCCTGCCTGCTCTGCACTTTATTGGACAACTCTCAGGGACCCAGGCAGGCAGTAGCTGACCTTGGCATGCTCTGAGACTTTGGCTGAGTAGCTTCAGGCTTAGCACTGGCACCAAACCAGAATCTACATTAACCTGGTGAACACCACTTGTCCCACCCTGGTGACTGTGAGACCACACCTCACCCAATTTGCATACCAACCAGAGCTCTATCAGCAGCTGAGCCTTCTGAGAGCCAGCAGGCAGCAGAAGGCATGAGGGTATCCTAGGCTTTTTGCAAAACTACCCCAGGCCCAGTTCCAGTGGCAGCTGTCTTTGGTTCATAGCGTGACCTCCACTACACATCTCCAGGTCTAAGCACAGGCAGTGATCAACCAGGGATCACTTTGTAGCTCCAACCAGGTATTCTCCAGCTGGTTACAGACAATGCCTGACCGTGCCTCCACCAGAGCCCATCCCAAGAGGTCCCAGAACCAAAATACCTGGAGGTCAGCTTCAGACCACCACAAAGAACCACCCAATTAGCCCCCACAAGTGGCACACCCCAAAGGACAATCTCAGCAGGCACCAGAGCCCACTGGGGAGAATTCCACTCTGTGGGGTAAGCCCCTTGTAAGCTGTGGATATGGCCAAGCCCCATAGCCAATTAGCCTTAATAATATTTTTTTCTGATCTAGCTCATTGGGCAATGGAAACAAAAGAAAAAATAAATAAATGGGACTACATCAAACTAAAAAGTTTTTGCACAGCAAAGGAAATCACCAACAAATCAGAAGGACAGCCTACTGAATGGCAGACGATAATCACCAGTGATACATTTAGTAAGGGGTAACTATCCAAAATTTATTGGGTTGTCGGAAAAGTCATGAAGTATTTTTTCTATGTTTGTTGTTGCAAAAATGCGTCATGACTTTTCTGACAAACATTATATATATTCAGACAACTCAACATCAAAAAACCCAAACAATCCAATTTAAAAAATGGGCAGAAGACATGAATAGACATTTCTCCAAAGAGAACATACTAATGGCCAATAAACATATGAAAAGATGTTCAACATCACTAGTCATCAGAGAAATGCAAATTAAAACCACAATGAGATATCACCTCATACCTGTCAGAATGACTATCATCAACAAATCAATAAACAAGTGTTGACAAGTATGTGGACAAAAGGGAACCCTCTTACATTGTGGATGGGTTTGCACATTGGTGCAGCCACTATGGAGAATGGTTTGGAGGTTCCTCAAAAAATTAAAAATAGAACTATATTATGCCTCAACAATTCCACTTCTGGGTATTCATCTGAAGAAATCTAAAACACTAATTCAAAAAGATATTTGTATCTATATGTTCATTGCAGCATTATTTACAATAGCCAATATATGGATGCAACTGAAGTGTCCATCAATAGACAATTGGATAAAGAAGAAGTAGTACATATATACAATGGAATATTGCTTGACCATGAAAAAGAATTAAATCTTACCATTTGTGACAACAGGGATGGATCTAGAAGGTATTACAGTAAGTGAATTAAATCAGACTGAGACAGACATTTGATCTCACTTATATGTGGAATCTAAAGAACAAAATAAGTGAACAAAGAAAACAGAGATAGACTTATAGATACAGAGAACAAACTGATGGTTGCCAGAGGGGAGGAGGTTGGGGGAGCTGGGTGAAAGAGGTAAAGGGATTAAGAAATACAAATTAGTAGTAACAAAATAATCACATGGATGTAAAGTACAGCACAGAAAATAAGTCAATAAAATTGCAACAACTATGTATAGAGCCAGATGGGTATGAGACTAATTGGGGGATCACTGAATAAACTACATAAATGTCTAACCACTATGCTGTATACCTAAAACTAATATAAAATAATATTGAATATCAACTGTAACTAAAAAAAAATAATTATTATTTTTAAAAAGAAAGCAATGGGAAAATAAATAAATATAAAATGTGCCATTAGATAATTGCAGTCCTTCTCTACTTATGATTCTCCATGATAAATTTTGATTTTAACTCAGCATCTTAGCATCAAGGAATCTCAACACTGGAATGGAACTTGAGGGCATAGAACAAAGGGTCTCCCCAACTTTTATTACCTGCGAATTACCTTCAACCTATATCTGCACACTAAATATGCTATTTATTTCTTAATAGTTTTTTCTGTAAATTAATATTAAAACTAAAATTTAACTTTAAAAAAATTATCAGCTTTCTTGAGGTGTAACCTATATAACCTAAAACTCACTCATGTAATTTCAATGATTTTCAGTGAATTTACAGAGTTGTGTAACCATAACCACAATCAAATTTTAGAACACTTCTATGACCCTGAAAGGATCCTTCCTGCCTATTTTCACTCTTCGCTCTAAATTCTCAGCCCTAAACAAACAATAGTTTACTTTCTGTCTCTTATAGATTTGCCATTACAGGAAATGTCATATAAATGGAATCCTACCATATGTGGTCATCTGTGTCTGACTTCTTAGGTTCCCTTTGAAGTCAATCAGCTTGTCCAGCCAAAATCGGGGCTCAGGACACTTACTCCTGGGATTCCAGCGGGAGCTGGTGGGGCAAGCCACAGGTGATACCTCAGTGCAGTATTCTTGATTGTGGTCAGCTCCCAACACTGCCCCAGATCATTTCACATAATACAAAGAACCAACTGATCTTGATCCTTCCCCAGGTTCACCTACAGAAATTTTGTATGACTTTAACTTCTTTTATAAAATCAAACTTGACCATCCTCTCAGCACTCCACCCTGGCTATGGCTTTTGTCCAGAAGCCAATCCGAGCACTTCAGTAAAGCACACAATTGGTAGGAGTGACTGGCTGGACATGTGAAGGGCAGGGACTTCATGCAACTTTATGGCCTGCACTTACGGGGAAGTCCTACTTCGAGAGGAATAAATGCAGTTCCTGATCAGAAACAGAGTTCAGTGTGTTACTTACCCACACCTGCCTGGCATAGGGTAGGCACACTCTCAGCCAGCCAGTGTAGGAGGGATAGCCCTGCTTATCTAAGGGTGTCACAGACTCGATAATGCTCAACGTGGAGTGGCTCATCCCTATAAGGAGTTAGGGGACAATGACTTCCCAGGGTCATGTAACTAGTTAGCAAGCCAGAATCTCCTTCCTTACCAGAATTAACCAAACAAATTGCTCCACCAACTTAGAATGGCCAATGAAGACCTGTCAATCAAGAATTCTTTATTCTTTATTCATACTTTATTCTTAAACAAACAAACAAACAAACCTATTTTGGCCATTCTAGCTCATTCCCCTTTTCATATAAATTTTAGAATAAGCTTGTCTATGCCTACCAAACCATGCTCGGGTTTTCATAGTAATTGCATTAAATCTATAGATCAGTTGACTCCTATCGACTGACTAAATTCATGCATGAGCACAAGCCTGGAGAGAAAAGATAAAGACATAAAGAAGCAGTGCAACAGGGACAGGTGGCCTAGGATGGGTTAATGTGCATTTATCGGTGGGAATTCTCCTTTCGGCCAAATGCAGTTCAAGCTGACTCTGTCCATGCCTTTGCTTCTAGAACCTAGTGTGGTTTTCTGTCAGAGCCTGCCAGAGTCCCAGACAATCCAATCACAAGGCTTGGACATGAGTCCTTCTTGTTTCTTCTCTGTGTGGCCCTGAGGTATAGAACTCTAAAGTATGGGGCAAATCTCCAACCACCATTGATCTTAGACTGTCAAATTTCATGAAAGTAATACACATAGAGAGAATGAGCCTGGGCAGATGGCCTCTCTTTATTATTAGCTATGATTTAGACCTCATTCCTCTGTGGAGTTCTTGGTCCCAAGGAGCAGAGTTGGAAAAATGCTTAGGACTCTCTTTGCCGCTATAGTTTTAAATCTAGAATAGAAAATGCCTCACCAGACAGACATGGCCTCTCTTCTCTGAGCCCCTTTATTGGTACCCTTGTGGCATGGACTTGGCCTTCCCAGGGCACACATACCCTTTTCTTAGACTCACAGGAGAAGAGACATTTCCAAAGCCAAATACAGAAGACAAAAAGGGAAAAGCCAAGAGTCACCATGGCATTTGAATTCTAGGGTTATTGGTTTTTTCAAAAAATCATTTTCCTTATCACACTAGAAGCTCAGCCCCAATCCTGTGGCTCTATTTCCCATGGCCTTGATCCGAATCAGTATTTCAGTGTTCCACAGAAGCGAAGCTGAGACAATGGAGAGGGTAGCCTTGGCCTCTCCCTAGAGGCTGCCTTTCTCCAAGCTCTTCCTAATTGTGCCACTAAATCTGTTTGCCTGTACTGGTGGATAAATTGAGTTTCATAAATCATCATGCAGTTCACATGGATGCTAACGTCAGATAAACTGCCTGACAGCATAGCTGTAACAAATCATTGCTTGTTGCTATGCCGCTCCTTAGAGCCCCGAGACAAAGATTCTACAGTGCAATAACAACCAGTTATGTGTCCCAGGGGCAGCTGGAGCCATGGCTTTCACCTTTCAGCCCCTTTGCTCATGTTGCTGCCTTCTTTTTAGAGAGGCTCCTCTATCCAGCACCAAACCCAGCTCAGCAGCCTTCTTTGAAGCCTTCCCCACCCCCCTAGCAATGCTCCCCCAGCAAAAGCATCATCAGTTGTTCTCTTCCCATTGCCCTAACAACCCTCTTCTATTATTATACTTCTAGCATGGCTGGTTTTGTTCCTTATTGAATAGTAAACTGCAGGCAAGGGGAGCCAAGGAGTATTTCTGAGCAGGACAGAAACACTGATTTGTGCTTCAATCAGATGACTTTGGTGGTGATGGAGCATGAAATTATTGGGAGAGAAACCCTGAGGCTGAGTCACCTGCAAGGTGCTTCTCACAATGTGAGGGATGATGAGGTTGGATCCAGTGTGAGGGAAGTCAAAATAGAGAATAATAACTTTGATTTCAGTGTGTTTGTATGTTTTGCCTGAAAGCTATCATTTAGATCTGTCAATCAGTAAAATAGGGAAGGGATTATTTGCATGGATTAAATGAGAGCAGGCGTGTACAGCACCTTACCGGAGGCCTGGCCAATAATAGACACTCAGTAACTGCTTGTTGCTTCCCTTCTTTGCCCCGCTGCAGTAGCTGCAGTTCTGGGCTCTCGTCATTCCTGGGGAGAAGACAGGGGAGAAGAATGATGTGGAAGTAATCCAGGGCAGAGGACTCATCAGTTACAGGTGAAAAAGACTGACCTAAACTGAGACAGATGGATGAATGGCCTTATTGCTCTTGCAGCCACTGGTATAATATATCTAATCATCCAAGATTTGAATTTTAACATGAACAACAAGAGGCCACGTTTCTACACTAAAGAAGGTTGTTAAAATTCACGGAGCAGAGAATCTCTTTAAGGGATAAGATTCATGACGGTCCTTTCACAAGGAAGTAGAAGATTTATTACAAGCAAAGGTTCTAATGTATATTGTGCCTGGTGCCCTCCCTCCTTAGGACAGGGAGGAGGGGAGACACCAAGGGCATTCAGTTCAGTGAGCTCTTTAATCACCTCCCTGTTTCCTTTGCTCATGGCTGCTTCGAGCCGGGAAAGGCCAGAGGAAGGTCGCCCTGACCATCGGCAACTTGTTCATGCTCTCAGAGTCTTTGTTTTTTTTTCATCTAAATTTTGGAAATATTCCTACTTTCCTTGTCTACCTCACAGGGTTTTTGCTAAGATTGAAGCAGAGGAAAGGGAGCTATGACTGGGTGTTCTGTATCTACCCTAAATGCACTCATTTGCCAGAGGGTTCATTTAAAAACACCAACTGAACCTGCTGCTGAAATCTTAAGACAGCTTCCTATTGCCCTTACAAAAGTCCACAGTCTTTAGCCTGACTTTCAGGACCTAGCATGCTCTGCTTCTACTCGCTTGCCAGCTTCCTCGTATGCCATGTCTCCCCTTGCTCTCTGAACTCATGCTGCATCGGCCATCCTTTTAGCTCACTTAAGATATCGTACCTTTTCCCACCCTAGGCCTTTGAACATACTGTTCTCCTGCCCAAAAGACTCTTGCTCCTCATCTTCACTTGGTTAACTCTCATCTTTCTTTTAGGATTCAGCTTAAATTAACTTTAGTCATTCAAATCACAAATATTTATTGAGTATCTACTGTGTGCCAGGCACTGTTTTAGATGCTGTGGAGAGTAGTGAATGAAAAGGCAGAGCCCCTGATCCCATGAATCTCATCTTCTAGCAGTGAGAAACGGAGAGTGAACACGCAAGCAATAAATGAACAAGATAATTTCTTATGGTGGTTGTTGAGAAAGCAATAAATGGGTAATGGGGTAGGGAATACCAGGCTTTCTGGAGGGTGGTAGTTGGGTGGAAGAGGGTGGCATGAATTGATTGGATCACCTCTTAGTGACCTGAGCTGTGACATCAATGATAAAAAGGATAATCCAGGGAGAGAGGCAGCAGCAAGTGCAAAGGTCCTGGGGCAAAGATGAGCCTTGTAAAGTCAAGAAAAAAAAAGAAGGCCCATGTTCCTAGGTCACAGTGATGGAGATAAAGAAGTATACCATATGTCAGAGAGGTGACATAGGGCAAATCATCTAGGACATTATAAACCATGGATCAGGGGCTCCAATTTTAAGTATAAATGGAAGCCACTGGAACATTTTAATTTGCATTTCAATTTTAAAAATATCACTTTGGATGTTATGTGTAGACTGGCGAGTAGAGATGACAGAGAAAAAAAGCATGAAAGGAGAACCTTTGGAGACTCCTATGGGAGGCAAGGTGGAGACACTGGTGGTGCAGACGAGGGTTGTCTTGGTAGAATTGAAGAGAGTTAGGGTGTGTTTTAGAATTAGAACCCATAGATTTTGTTCACAGATTAGATGGTGGGAGTGAGAAAAACAGAGGAGGAGGCAATACAGAAAGTAAGGGAGGACTATCTCTGGGGAGAAATTAAGATTTCAGTGTCTGCTACTTTCTTACAGAAGACTTCCCTGATCCCCAGTCCTGGTTGGAGCTTTTTATTGGATGCTCCTAGAGAAACTTTTAGCTTTCCTTTGTAATACTCCTGCATTTATCATTTGTCATTATTTGTTCAAAAAACTTCCCCACTAGACCTTAGGGGAGGAAGCCCATCTGTCTAGTTTAATTCTGTTTCTCCAATGCTTTGCACAGTACCTGGCATGTAAATGTAGTTTATAATGTAATATAATATAATATAATATAATATAATATAATATAATATAATATAATGTAATGTAAAAGAATGGTATTAGCAAACTTAAAACAGTAATTTTATTATGCCAGATACTACTCTGAATACTTTACATGTACTAACTAATTTGATTTTTACAACAATCCCCTGAAATGGACACTAGTATCATGTCCATTTGTCAGATATGTAAACTGAGGCACAAAGAAAGTAACTAAACTTGCCTAAGGTCACATAGTTAGCAAATACCAATAAATGAATCAAGCTGTTTTACAAACAATATGCTATTTATGTTTCACACCTCCACAGTGAGGTAGGCTTGTGTTCCCATTTTTTTGGTTTGGGGCAAGCAAGACACAGATCTGTGTAAGGGGTCAATATTGGAAGGCAGAGTCAATAGGATTTGAACCATCCAGAGGCAAAGTGAGAGAGACTCTTATGGAGGCAGCATAACATGGTGATTGAGAGCACACTCACTTTGGGGCCAGGCTGATTTGGTTTGGAATGCATCTTTACAACTTACTGTATGTGAGACCTTGACCAAATTAGTTAGAGTAACTGTGCCTCAGTTTCTCCATCTGTAAATTGTAGCACTATGAATAAATACCTATCTTCATTTGGACTGGGTGTGGTAATATTTGTAGTGTACTTAGAAGAGTGTAGCTGTTATGGGAAGGAACTATAGTTTGTCTTCAGGAAATGCCAAGGAGAGAGGGTTCTTTCTTTCCTCAGTCTTTCCCAAAGAGCATCCATCTTGTGTGGAGATATTAGAATCAAATAATCGCTGGGATTAGTGTTGACAGTAACCTAATTCACCCCTTCCTGTTAATCATTTATATAAGCAAACTGAGGCATGCTATGAGGATGAGTGAGATGAGCTATGACAAAATCCTAGGGAGTTTCTTGGAGAAACATAAGACCTTCTGTATGTTAGAGATTTTAAAAAGATTAGAAATATAATACCCCAAGCAAGAAAAATCAGGCCTCTCTTGTTATTGAAAGAAAAACCTTCCTAGCTACATCTAAAACAATCTCTCAATTTTCTATGATTTGAGGGTCAAAGAGAGCAGGGATTATTAGAGTGTTTACTTACTTTCTAATTTTATTCTCCTACCAATCAAAAAAAGAAGCCTGGACAGCGTTGGTTTTCTTTTGCTTTTATTCCTTCTTCCAGTATCTGGTGGAGGCGTTAATGAACTGTGAATTGGTCGAATCCCAGCTCATCAGGAAGAGGCAGAAAAGGGATCAAAATTCAGGAACATCAGGCAAATAACCAGGATTGCCTATGTTGAAACTGATTTAACAATAAAGTGTCTGAAAAGTCAGTCCTGTCATTTCTTTAAAGAACTTTGTCCAAGTTGCTTTCTTTTCTGTCAGGCAATGGGCTCAAAGACGTCAGCCTTTATTTCTACTCCCACACATAAACCATCATTTATCTAATCCTCGGTCCACTGAGCAAACCTGGCTTCCAGAAAGAACTGTCCCGACCTGACACATAATCCAAGTCAAATTACTTGAAATCCAATTTGAAACTGTGTTCTGGAATAATCGACACAATTCAGGGATAGATGTTTATAAGCTGACGCAAAATGTGCAGTCCATTGGTGGAACTTTCGCCTAGGGCTGAGGGATACATAAATTGTTCCAATCTTTCCAGTAAAGCAACTTAGAAATTCAGATCAACAACCTTAAAAATGTTCCTATCCCTTAACCCAGTAATTTCATTCTTAGGAACTGAGGAAATATTCAGAGACAAGGGCTAAGGTTAATGTACAAGGTTGTTCCTTGCAGCACTATTTTCAACTAACACAACAAAATAGGAACCAAAGAAAATATCCAACAATAGTAAATTACTTAAATTACATCATATTTCAATCAGCCAAATATGTGTTTTTTTAAAGAAATGTTAATAGCATGGGAAAAATATTCCCAGCATGAACATGGGAGCAAAAGGGGAGGGGCGGGGGACCCAGGACCCAAAACTATAAGCAATCCATTTCCAATTTTGTCAATCAATTCTATTATGTATGTATGTATGTATGTATGTATCTATCTATCTATCTATCTATCCACCCACCCATCCATCATCTCTCTTCTATCTAGAGGATTTATGACTAGAAAAATAACAGAAAATAGGGGCTGGCCAAGTGGCACGGTGGTTAAGAAGTGGCTGGGGACGCCAGCGGTCCCAGTTCAGATCCCACATATGAGGGCCAGTGACACTGCCCTCCAAAAAAAAAAAAAAAAAAGAAAGAAAAAGAAAAATAACAAGAAATAAATAAATACGTTCAAAGTAATTACCTTGGGGTATTTGGTCTCATGGTGTTTTTCATCTTCACACATTTCTGTATTTAACAAACTTCCTACAGCAAGCATGTGCTACTTTAAATGTGAAAGGAGTTATAAAGAATATCTGCTGCAGAAACAAGCCAACCCTTATCTCTTCTTTGAAATACAAAACCTTCCTGACTATACCATCTCTCTGCCTTCATTTTCCCTCTCCTTCAATTCTTCTGCTACACCTTCTGCTCCATCAATTTTTCTGAACCATTCTTTTTATTACATAATCCTTGCTTTAAAAGATTCTCTGGTGGAGGAAAGATGTAAGATGGTGGAGTAGATAAATGCTGTGCTTGCCTCATCCCATGAACACATCAAAATTACAACTAAATTATAAAACAATCACCCTGGAGAACCATCTGAAGTTTAGCTGAACAGGTTTTATAACTAAAGACATAAAGAAGCCATGTAGAGACTGGTAGGAGGGGCGGAGGCACAAAATGGGTAGATCCTATACCCATGTTTGGCGGTTGAAAATTGGGAGACATATCTCAGCCACAAAAGTTCTCCACAAAGTAGTGCGGCACCCCAGACCCCCACACCAGGCTCCCCAGCCTGGAGTACTTGTGTCATGAAGAGGAACCCCCACAATATCTGGCTGTGAAAAACAGTGGGGATTCCTACCATCTGGGTGGGATGGAAGATTGCAGGGAAACCCAGCTGACCTGTTAAAGGGCCCAAGCAGGCACTCACCCTGGGCTCCAGCAGAGGGACGGTGACTCTGGGGACATTGGAGACATATGAGAAAGACTAAGTTGCGTAACCTCAGGAGAGGACTAGAAAGACAGTCCTTTTCCCATACAGCCAGCAGGTAGGCACCATCTTTTCTGTGTTGAGCCCACCCCCACACAGACAAATTTGAATCTGATTGGCCTGGTGAGCTCCACTGCTGCACCCTGCTGATTCCCTGAGGCAGCAGGAGGCTTTATTAGCAGCTGAACCTTATGGAGACCAGTAGGTGGCAGCAGGCCTCAGAGCATCCTGGCTTTTTGATGAGCTACCCTAGACCTGGTACTGGTGGCAGCTACCTGTGATTTGCAGCATGACCTCTCCCATGCACCTCCTGGTACAGTACAGGCAGTAAACAACTGTGAATCACTTTGTAGCTTATACCAGGTAGTCCCTGGCCAGTCACAGGCAGTGGCTGACCTGAGCCTGCATAGAAGCCCCTCCCAAGAGGCCCCAGAACTAACATACTTGGAGGTTAGCTTCAGACCACAGCAGAGTACCACACACTTATCCCCACAAGCAGCACACACAAACGGCAGTCTCAACAGGCACCAGAGTCCACTGGGGAGAATTCCACTCCATGGAGTAAACCTCTCCACCACCGATAGCAGTCCTTAAGTTGTGGAAGTGGTCAAACCTCACAGGCAGTCAGCCTGAGGGTTAATACCACCCACTGACATGCCAACAGCAATCAAGGCTCAACTATAACAGGAGGCCATACACAATCTACACAAGGGACACGCCTGGAGCACCCAGAGCAGGTGACCAGGGAGACTGTGCCACTGGGCCCCTCCAGAACCCCTACTACATAAGGCCACCGAGGAAGACTGGGAAACATAGCACCCCTACATAATACATCGAAACAAATACAGAAAGGCAGCCAAAATGAGGAAACAAAGAAATGTGTCCTAAATGAAAGAACGGGAGAATACTCCAGAAAAAGAACTAAGCAAAACAGAGGCAGGCAACCTACCAGACACAGAGTTCAAAACAACTGTTATAAGGATGTTCAAGGAACTTAGTGAGAACTTCAATAAAGAGATAGCAAGCATAAGAAAGGACATAGAAACCATAAAAAAAAGAACCAGAGTGAAGAATACAATCACTTAAATGAAGAATGCAATAGAAGGAATCACCAGCAGAAAGAAAAAGGGAATCCAAGAAAATGAAGATAGTTTAAGAGACCTGTGGGACAACATCAAGCATAACAATATGTGTATCACAGGGGTACCAGAAGGAGAAGAGAGAAAGCAAGGGATTGAGAACCTATTTGAAGAAATAATGACTGAAAACTTTCCTAACCTGGTGAAGGAAATAAACATACAAGCCCAGAAAGCACAGAGAGTAGCAAACATGATAAACCTACAGAGGCCCACACCAAGACACATTATAATTAAAATGCCAAGGGTAAAAGACAAAGAGAGAATCCTAAAAGCAGCAAGAGAAAAGCAGTTAGTTGCCTACAAGGGAGTTCCCATAAAACTGTCAGCTGATTACTCAACAGGAATTTTGCAGGCCAGAAAGGATTGGCAGGAAGTATTCAATGTGATGAAAAGCAAGGACCTACAACCAAGATTACTCTACCCAGCAGAGACATCATTTAAAATCAAAGGACAGATAAAGAGCTTCCAAGACAAGAAAAGTTATAGGAGTTCATCATCACCAAACCTGTATTACAAAGAATTTAGAGGGACTTCTTTAAGATGGAGAAAAAAGATAAAAAATATAAATAGTAAAATGGCAATAACTACATATCTATTAGCAGTTGTTTTCAATATACATGGATTAAATGCTCCAATCAAAAACATAGGGTGGCTGAATAGATAAGAAAACAAAACCCTTTCATATGCTGCCTACAAGAGATTCATTTCAGATTGAAAGACACACACAAACAGAAAGTAAAGGGATGAAAAAAATTATTTCATGAAATGTAAACAAACAAACAAAAAACTGGGGTAGCAATAAGTATACCAGACAAAATAAACTTTAAAACAAAGGCTGTAAAAAGAGACAAAGAAGGGTCCAGTAATCCCACTTTCTGGTACTTAGCTGAAGAAACCCAAAATGCTAGTTTGAGGGGACATGTGCATCCATATGTTCATTGCAGCATTGCTTACATAGCCAAATTGTAGAGGCAGCCATGGTGTCCATTGATAGAAGAATGGATAAAGAGGAGGTGGTACATATATACAATGGAATATTGCTTGGCCACGGAAGGGAATGGGTTCTTGCCATCTGTGGTGCCATGGATGGACCTAGAAGCTATTGTGCTAAGTGGAGTGTCAGGCAGAGAAAGACAGATGCAATGTGACTTCATTTGTATGTGGAATCTAAAGAACAAGATAAATAAATAAAACAGAAACAGGTTTATGGATACAGAGAACATTTTGATGGTTACCAGATGGGAGCGGAGTTGGGGTGGTGGGTGAAAAAGGGGAAGGGATTAAGAAGTACAAATTGGTTGTTGAAAAGTAGTCATGGCGGCCGGTCGAGTGGCTCAGTTGGTTAAGAGCACCAGTTTGATTCCCACATAGGTCAGTGACCTGAGCACGAGCTGAGCTGCCAACAGGTGGCAGGATGGCTCAGCTGGTGAAAGCACGTGCTCCTAACAACAAGGTTGCCAGTTTGACTCCCGCATGGGATGGTGGGCTATGCCCACCCGCAACTAAGATTGAACACGGTACCTTGAGCTGAGCTGCCCTGAGCTGCTGATGGGTGGCCAGAGAGCTCAGTGGTTAAAATCTGCGCTCTTAGCAACAAGGTTTCCATTAGACTCCCGCATGGGATGGTGAGCTATGCTGAGTGGCTGCGAGCTGCCGTCCGGTGGCCGGATGGTGACTGGACTTGGAGCTGAGCTTGCTACACCCTCCACAACTAAGATTGAAAGACTACAACTTGGTTGTTCCCCTTCCTCAATTCCCCAACACTGTTCCCCTTCCCCAATTCCCCAATAAAATCTTAAAAAAAAAAAAAATGTAGTCATGGTATGTAGGGTATAGCATAAGGATTATAGTCAATAATATTGTAATAGCTGTGTATGGTGTCAGGTGGGTACTATATTTATTGAGGTGATAAATGGGAGGGGGTTGGGGAGCATGGTGGAAAAGGTGAGGAGATTAAAAAGTACAAACTGATAGTTATGAAATAGTTCTGGGGATGTATGGTAATAACTATGTATAGTGCCAGATAGGTACTAGACTAGTCAGGGGAATCGTTTCTAAAATTATATAAATGTCTAACCATATGCTATACACCTGAAATTAATATAAAATAATATCGAATGCCAACTGTAACTGAAAACTTAAAAAGGGGAGGGGGAAAGTGAAACACAATAAGTGGTCCAAATGTCTAGGTATTAAAAAAAAGTAAGACATGGGGATGTAATTTACAGCATAGGGAGTACAGTCAATAACATTGTGATGGCATGGTATGGTGTCAGATGGTTGCTGGGCTTATCATGGTGATCATTTCTTTAGGTATATAAATGCTGAATATCTATGGTATACCCCTGAAACTAATATTATATTATATCCTAATTATATTTTTAATAAAAATCTTAAAAAAACAGATTCTCTGGCTCCACTGCGTGTGTGTGTGTGTGTGTGTGTGTGTGTGTGTGTGTGTGTAATAGTTTAACTCCTTGGCCTTCCAGGCCTTCATCAACCTAGTCCCAGTATACTGTTTGTGTGTTTTTATTAGTATTTTCTTCTCCTCAAATCTTTATTCCACAAATATCTATGAAGCACCAACTCTGTGCCAAGTTGGCTGCATGCTTCTCTTCTTGTCTACCATTACTCTCCACATATTGCCTCTACCCCAGACAAGTCTCATATTCTCCTACCTTCAAGTTTATGTTCCTTGGCACCGTCCTTACTGGGCCCATTGCAGAAGATCCAGCGCATATACAACGTCCTCTTGCACTTTCACTTATCTCCCCAGCTGGAGCACATGTTCCAGGGACTTAGGCAAGTGCCTTAATCCCACCTTGCTTCAGCTTTTCCATTCGTATGATGAGAAGTGTAGTAAAAACGTGACCTATACATTCGCTGTGAAGATTGAAAGAGCGAATACATGTAAAATTCTTAGAACAGTGCCAGGCATAATGTAAGAGTTCAAGAAATGTTCCTGATTCATGTTAGAGACTGTAAACTCCTTAAAGGTAGGACACTAATCTCATTCTACTTTAGAACTCCCATGGGGCCTAGCATCTTGCTTTGCCTTCAGTTAGGTACTCAATGAACATTTGAGTCAATCTATGAACGAATGACAGTTATAGGAGCTTTTACCGGCCATCAACCTCACCCTTCTGGGCACCCTGTGACTATAAACTGTACCTACCTCATGCCTGTGGTCATGTGGTCACAGGCAGACCCTATGCAGTAGCTGTATAACTCAACACCAGATTTTTTCTGCTCCTGAAGCATTGTGGGGTAGATGCCTGATACCCTGTTCATAGGATTCTACACTGTTCACATCTTTTCATGGGAAGTTGCAGAATGACAACCTTATAGTTTCCAGTCATACTAATTTCCCTGGCCACAAGCCTAAATAAAATTGCATCAAGCCTTTCACTTTAAGCCTACACATTGTATTATCCCAAATGAAAGTCCAGAACAGTGAGTGAAGTGAGTGAAGTGAAGCAGGGCAGGAAGTCCTGTGCAATTGATTTGCAAGTTAGAGAAAAATAAACAAAGGAAGGCAAAAAGAAATAACCAATGTATGACCACCATGTGCCAAGAACTGTGGTAACATTTTCATACATTTATCCTGGTGGAAAATGTTAAAGACGCTTAGAAGCTGTGTGACTATAGTCCAATCAATTTGTTAGTCTACACCTCAGCTGGTTTAGCCAGGTTGCACTATTGTCTTCCCAGATGCCTCTCCTATTCTCTGAACTGTCAACTGTCTACTAGAAAATTCTACTGCATATACACAGTGGGGTTATTTCCGACCTCAAACCCGCTCTTCCTCCTGTGTCCCCATCATCCACTCAGCTTCAGAAACCTGGGGAACACCCTTCATGCCCCCTCTGCTCATATATAATTCATCACAAAATTTTTCTAAGTGCCTTTAACATTTTCTACCAGAATACATGTATAAAGAGGAAACTGTGAATAAATACATAAATATTATTTGAGTTTTCTTCCATCCTCTGTAGGAGAACTAGTATGCACTCAGGGGTAGAATTATATGCAATCATGTTTTTTGTCCTATGCTTAGCAAAGCTGGCCATGTTATCTAAAATGTTCCCCTGCCACTCTTGGTCCCCTCATCCTGTTATTTTACTAATTACTGCCTGCGGTTATATTATATAATATTTATGTATTTGTTCATAGTCTCCTCCCCCTAATCTCTGCCCCACGAGAATGCATCTTCCATGAGGATAAAGACTCAATCTGTTGCATTCATCTCTATATCCTGAGCACCTAAAAAAGTCCCAGTACCTAGTAGGCCCCCAGTAAATATTTGATGGATGGATGGTGGATGGATGGATGAATGGTTGGATAAATGGATAAACGGAGAGCCCAATACACTCACATCTTGGTTATTATTAATAATTTCATGTTTTTCAAATACCTTCCTTTTGATTAGGGACCCCATTGGGTAGCTTACTTGCATTCCAGGATCTAGAACCTGTTTTCTTCTTCTTCCACCTGCCATGGCCTCTTCAAGCTCCTGGCCTGTCTTCCTGTAGCAGTTCTAAAGCGCTATGGTGACACCATTCTCATCCAGTGCATTTCTGGGGAAGTAAGAAGGCTACTTGGGAATTGTTTTTCTGATTATGTTAGGAAATTGTTACTGGGATATGACACCTCAGGAAGCTTCTCTGCTTCAGATTTGATGAAGCCAACCACAAAGTGACAAGTTTCCTGGCATCAATCAGGTTATTGCATTTTCAAGTGTATAATTAGTTCATATTTTTGATCTGCACAGAAAAGTCAGTTGATTATTCACAGCATCATGTGAACTTGGCTTTAGACCTTGCTATTGGAGGACTGAGCAGCTCAAGAAGAACATGGAAGATGCCAAGTGGGACTCTAGATGGGTAAGCAGTTCATGCACAGCTGTAACCCAAGGGGCTCTCAGAAATTCTTAGTGGGGGTAGAGGTGGTAAATGCTGTGCTGTATTACCGATTGAGGGTGAGAATAGGGTCTTTTATATAGAGTATTTTCTCATCAGTTTGAGACAATTAAAGGGTAACATATGTCTCTAGTACAGTCATAAACAGAAGCAAAGAGTCCAGCATCTCAACTGGTACAGTAAGTCCTCATTAACATTGTCAATAGGTTCTTGGAACTGTGGTGAAATGACAGTTAACAAAATAAATTTTACCACAGGCTAATTGATATAAACAAGAGTTAAATACCCACAGCATCTCATCAACAGTGTAACTAAACAACACTGAATGAAACAACATTGTTCAAGGGCCTGCCACATTCAATAATAAACTGGTCATCCAGAATATGATTATGTTAACACTTTTATATCATTGAGATGAAAATATTTTACAAATGTTAACTCATATAATATGCATTCAACACTTTAAGGGTTTATTAGTTTTCTACTGCTGTGTTACAAATTATCACAAATTTAGCAGCTTGCAATAACACGTTTATAACCTTGCAGTTTCTGTGGGTCAGGACTCTAGGCTCAGTAATGGGGTCCTCTGCTCTCACCAGGCTGCAATCAAGGTTGTCAGCTGGTTGCATTCTCATTTGGAGACTGGGGAAGGATCTGTTTCTAAGGTCATGTAGATTAGTGGCAGGATTTATTTCCTTGTACCTGTATCACTG
Organism: Aselliscus stoliczkanus; assembly: GCA_033961575.1. Taxonomy (NCBI): domain Eukaryota; kingdom Metazoa; phylum Chordata; class Mammalia; order Chiroptera; family Hipposideridae; genus Aselliscus; species Aselliscus stoliczkanus. The sequence goes on along the minus strand of CM066730.1, from coordinate 130,897,848 downwards.
TGGGCCCCAAGTTTTTGCTGGATGTTGGTTGGAGATTGTCTTTGGGTCCTAGAGGCCACTCATACTTCCGAGGCTACTCCCAACTCCTTGCCATGTGGACTTCTCCAACATGGCTGCTTACTTCACGGAGCTCACGTAGAGTTCAAGGCCCAGTTTGTCAAGACAGAGTCTTACCATAGCGTAACATAATCACAAGAGTGACATCTCATTAGCTTTGTCATGTACCATTGGTTAGAAGCAAGTCACAAGCCCCTCTCTTTGATGCCACTCAAGAGGAAGGGATTCTACATAGCTGTGAACATGAGGAGGTAGGCATCATTGGGGGGTCACTTTAAGCATATGCATAACACAAGCCTAAAGGAGGAACTATTATCATCCCTACTTTGCAAATGAGAAAACAGAAGCATTTGGCCACATTCACATGATTAGTAGGCAGGAGAGCCTGACTTCAAATTCAGGAGGTCTGGCCCCAGAGTCCATGCTCTTGACCATGAGACTCTGTCACTGTGCTTCACTGAGGAGTGTCCAGTCTGGGTTTCTCTAGTCATAAACTTCAGCAATTTCTTTACCCTGAATTGTTGTCATCTTCCATCTTCAATCAGTAATCTTAATTCTCTCCTATCTGTGTTACACTCCCAGCTTTAAACATACTATATAGAACCCAATGATGTGAGGAGGGAGGCTGTATCCCCACTTTCCAGGTAATTGGGGTTTAGAAAGAATAAATTCCAGCATGACTACAGAATTGAAATGGGGTTTGATTAACAGCTTCCAGCTCCACCCTCCACCATAGTACCATTATCAACACTGTTAAGTGATTTACCTCAATACTCCTTATTCTCCCAGATGATAATGTAGATGTCACAATATCTCTGAATGGTAAGGAACCTTCCATATTCTCCAGCCTGGGGCCTCTAACTGGTGTCTGGCAGGCCAGGCATAGTTAGGCCCAATAGAATTTTTTATAGACAATTTCTAAGTGGTTGCCAATATTTAAAATTTGTTAGATTCCCCATAAAAATCAGAAAAAAAAATTGTAACACTGTGTCCACATTTCCCAATAGAACTTAGTGCAGGCAGCTTGCTATAGATTGGGTATAATCGTCCCATATACTGTCATTGAGACTTCCTCCTTGTCCACTGTGGACCTTGAGTTTGAGATCCTCTCATTTTAAACATGAAAAAAACCTCAGTCCACAGAAGTTTCTAGAGGCTGTCAGTTAGTTTAGAATGGCAGAGCTGATATCAAAGTTAGTCCCTTAAGAAGCACCCCTACCAGCAGGACAGGAAGCATTTTCTCTCAGGTGGGCATTTTTAAGCACCATTCCAAACATGTGACAAATTGCCTTGTTCTCGAATAGCCCAGCCTCATAGCACTACTTAATTCACATTTAAATTACACTGGGAACAAATACATTTCACAATGTTCAGCTCCAGGTTGCAGAGAAAAACAGACTAATACAGGACCGCAATTACGAGTAATTTCTCTCTGAATCTCTCTCTTTCTCTCCCACTCTAAATTAATGACTACCTTTACAAAGTGGCCACATGAGCTTTCAGAGCAAAAGAAGTAAACAGGAGGACATGCATTAACGTGGCAGGCTAGTTACCGCCCACGCTGGAGTTTCAGAGCTTTTAGAAATGGAATTTTTTAGATGTGCTTCTTCTGCAAATATCAGGGGAACATCATCTCCCTGAGTCCAGAGGCGGTGGGTGTTGGGTAGAATGATATTTGCATTAGTCTTTGAGCAAATATCCAGGAGAGGTAAAGAGGGAAGGATGCAGCAATCCCAATCAACTAAGCGATTGCGGACTCACTACGTGCCAGGCATTGAGATATGGCTTTCACAGGCATTATTTTATTTCATTTGCACACCTCGCAAGGTTGTGAGCAGCAAAAAAGACAAAGAAGACACAGGATTAAACCGACATTTTTTTTTTTTTTTGACTCTGTGTTCATCCGGGTGCCAGTAGGAGGATCTGGGGGAGAATCCTAGCTCCAATGACCTCAGCGTGTGACCTTGGGTTACTTGTTGAACCATTCTGAACTTCATCTGTTTCTCCCTTGTCAGTTAAATGCCATACACTGGATGCACAATACACTTTTAGTTCTTTTCTTCCAATTAGACCATGTGGCTCCTCCATGGGGTTATTTTAATATTGAATAAAACTGAAAAAGCACTGGGGTTGCTGTCAGAAAATTTGGATTCTAGTCTCCATACTGTCTTTTACTGCTGTAACTCATAAGGAAATTATCTTGGGGTTCTTTTTTCAATAGTTTGAAAAATAATATATGCACATGGTATATAATTCAAACTGTATTAATGGTTATACAATGAAAAGTAGCTCTTCCCTTCCCACTAAACTGCCATTCCCCTCCTCAGTGCCAATGCCTATTAACAATTACTTGAATAGCTTTCTAAAAGTTTTCTAACACACACACACACACACACACACACACACACACACACACACACACACACGCTAACCCTCAAATGGAAGTGAATTTAAATGTTGGAGTTACTGTGTGTTGGCCCATATTACCTCATTATTTTAATATACCTGGGACCATACTGATAGTGGGTTAGGTAATTTCCAGTCTTCTGTTAATAACAGCAATAGCTGATATTTATGGATTGCTTATAATGTGCCAGGCACTATTCTAAATACTCCATGTGTATTAACATTTTAATGCAACCATCCTGGGTAGAAGCTATTATTATTGTCCCCATTTTACATTTGAGGAAAACGATGCCCAGAGAATTTCAGTACTTACCCCACAGACACAATAGGTGGCAGAGATGAGATGCACACACATCTTTGTCTGCACAGTTGTGCACGCTTGTCAGACTATCTGGCAAACGATGCCTTTTAAAGCAGCAGTCTAATCAAATGGCATTTTTGAAAGATCAATATGATAGTAGGGTGGAGAATGGACCCATCTTAGAACTCTCTCGCACTCTCTGTGCTTTGTTATTTTCTTCCCTGTCTCCCTTGTTAGATGATGAGCAGCTTGAAGGCGGGGACCCTGTAGCCCAGAGGGTAGCACCGTGCCAGCCTATTGCTGACTCTTAAAAAAAAAAAACAAATCTAAGAATTACAGAAAAACAAGGAAGCCTTCAATGGGAGTGGTGTTTTGTATTTTGGCTAGGTTTTAAAGGGTGAATAAAATTTTGATAGAAGAAAATGTAAGAAAACTACCTTGTGTGAACAAACAGAAAGGAGCAGCAATATACGAGTAGGATGTTTGGGGGAACAGCAAATTGTCTAGGTTTGTTGGGGAGAGGGTACATAGTATGATGTGCTCATGGAAGATACTGGAAAAGAAACATGGAGGCAGAGCAGGAGGGATTCTAATGTGACTTTGAGTTTGTGAGATATCGTCTAGGCCACATCCATAAACCTGGAGGACAAAGCAGATGAGCCTCTATGAACACACCCACATATACCCACATACTGGTATCAAATAGTTAAATTTACTGAATCTCATTTTACAAAATTGGATTTATCTCCACATCAGGTTTCTTTTCTCCATTTTTTTTTCACTTCTTCATGTCAAATGGATGGCTGGTTTGTCAGTATCAGTAGCCTGGGAAAACATAATACCAGTGCTGTGGGCATATTTTCAGTTTTCATTTATTTTAATCTTCACCAACTCCCTGAATTCACTGCCTGACATATTTATTTTTCCAAACTCTGGGCCTGTGGACCCAGGTTTATAGATGTAGCTTATAGATGTACTGCTCAAATTCATTTATATACAAACACACCTCTCAGTGGATTTTGTTACATTTCTGTAAATCTTGAGTTTTATTAAGTTACTTGGACATCTGACAACACATGTTGTTTTAAATACATGCTAACATCTTTCAGCACTTGATTGTAGATCCTAGCTAATGCATGTAATCAAATTCAAATTAAAAATTAGTTCCCACAGCTACTCTTAATATAGATGAGCACTGCCCAACAAGACTATAAAGACTATAACCCACAAACATAAGCCACAAATACAATTTAAAACTTTCTGGTAGCCACATTTTGAAAAGTAAACACCCAATTAATTTAAACAATATAGTTCATTAAACTCATTATATTTAAAAGATTGCCATTTCAACATGTGATAAATATAAAAGATTATGAGATATTCTATATTCATTTTTTTTTCATTGGTAAGTCCAGAGTATATTTTACAGTTACAGTATACCTCTCTCTGGACTAGCCATATTTCAAGTGCAGAAGTTACATAGGCTATAGACTACTGTATTGGATAGTGTGAAATAGAAGCTATAGGTGCCAGTTCCTTTGAATAATACTGTTAGCTCAAAGAATGTTTAGAATGATTTATATCCTCCCCGCTCTCATCCAAGCAGTAATAATATAAAGTTTCTCTTGTACGTGTGATTTTTAGGGGGGCTCAACTTATCCCAAACTTGTGTATTATGGTCAAGGAAGCTGAGGTCCATGGAGGTTGGGGTGGGGTGGGGGGTGGAGAACAACAGGGTTGACTTGCTTGGCCTCACACCGCCTCGTTTGGTCTCACTGCTGACAGGTGGAGATGGCGGCTCGGCTTCTTGCCAAGCACCTGCTGACAGAAACCTAGATGGGGATGAAGGGTATTAGCTCCCTACCGGCCCCTGTTCCAGTGGGGAAGGGGCGGGGTGGTGGTGGAAATCTACCACTATGGAATAGATGAGCTTCCTGCTCTGTCCTGTTGTCCAGCACCAGGAGGGGACATCAGAAAACTACCATCCGCTCCCAGAGGGCACAGGATAGTGGGGTGGAACACCAGTTCCCTCTGAGGGGAGGAAGGAAAGCAGGGGTTTTGCTGTCAGTGTTTGTCTGGAGTAGGGTGTGCACTGCCAAAAAGGTTTTCTGTTCTTAAACCGCCCTTTTCCTAGGCCTTTAGCTAGAGGAAATGTGCTTTTTTGGCACGATTTTTGGTCTGTGCCTGTTGGTGTTTCTAGCCTAAAGGCTTCTGCGGTATCCTGTCCAGGATGGATGGGGGACAATGAGAGAAATCACCATCATGTCATTCTCCATCGTGAAGTTTCTAAGCACTCCACCTCTTTCCACTGTTAAGTATTTTCCTTTGCTTGTTTGTTTTGTCCAGGGTTATTTTAGTTTTAAGGAGAACCTGGGAGGAATGGGGATACTCTTATCTTAGCTAGAACCAGAAATCTCTTAAGTGCAAAATCTAAGCAGTACTTTCTAATCCTCATGCTACACAGGGCGCAAAAAAAATGTATACACATTTTAAGAAAGGAAAACTGTATTAAAATTGTAATTCTTAGTATATACCAATAGCAAAAGATGAAAACAAGTCACATTTGACTTCTGCAATTACAAGAGGTGCTCAAAGTGGTTACCCTCAGCATCCAGACACTTCTGAATACGGCGAGCTACTGCTTGAGCAACATTGACCAAAGTGTCCACTTGTATACATTTTTTGGCACACCCGGTTTTTGTTAAAAAGTTTTGCTATGATAGAGCACATGCTTTTCTTTGAAACTCATTTCTCCCCCAGCATTTATTACTGCACATTATGAGTTTCCTCCCACCTTTTGGTCACTTCTAAGTGTCTGTCAGTCTCCTCTTGGACAGTAGTTTTCCAAGTGCTTGTGTTCTCCAGGATTCTGTCCTAAGTTCTTTTATCTTGCCCCCTCTTTTCTCCCTTCACAGCCTTACCACCAGCTATTGTCTCCAGCCCCTCATACCTATCTAGTTCCAATTGGAAACCTGCAACTGGCTATCCTGGCACCTATGTTACCCTAAATGTAACTTATTATTTTCATGTGCACGAGTAAATAGATGTTCTCCCTAAATCAGGTCTATTTTGCATTTCTGAACTTGCTTAATGACCCCATAACCTACCAGGAATCCCACTCAGAATCAAGGTATTCTATGTTAGTTTTTTCCTTTTTTCCAAACTTCTACAGGTCACAAAGCTGTGGCCATTCTCCTTACTAAATAGTTCTCAAATCCATCCTTAATCTCCATGCCCTCTGGCAATGCCTAGAGCTTTTTCTCAAAATTAACTCTCTTAATTGTTTTTAAATTTGTCTACCAGCCTCTTTTCAGTACCTATTAGAGAGACTCTAAAGGGATCTCTTTTTAATGCAAATATGATGAAATCTGCTTACTTCCTTTAGTAATTCTGCATTACCTCCAAAGGATAAATTCTAAACTCTTAACTTCTCAGGCTCATCTACCACAGTTTGCTCCATCCATTTCTGGAAATATGCTTTGATCTCTCAGACCCATTCGTTCACACTGCTCTGCCTGAAATGCCTTGCTTTCCTTCTCTCACCCACACCCACTCTTACCAGGCATAAACTAACTCCTACCATGCATAGAAGATTCCAGCCATGTGATCTCTTGGGGGAAATGTTCTCCAATACTCTGTGTAAAATGCTTCTCTTCCCTGTTTCAAAATCCCCCATGCATGTTGTAAAGTGTTGGTTTGCTTCTTTGCCTCCCATCTGGATTCTAGGGAGGCTCTGAGGAAGCTTTCCTTTCCACATCTGTGTAATACAAATAGAGAACAGAAAAGTTATCTATTTATCCTTTGACTCATCATCTTAGAAAGGAAGCAAACCATCGTGGTTAAGAGAGCTGACTCTGGAGCAGATCACCCAGCTTCAAAAATTGGCTCTGCCAACTTACTGGTTTTGTGATCTCTATCACTTGTTTCCATCTGCAAAACGGGCAAAACGGTATCCACTCCATTGGATTGTTGTGAGGATTAAATAATGTAATGTAGAAAACGTCGGTATGTGGAAACGTTTTGTAAATATTTGCTCCAATGCAGTGTAGACACATTGGCATGTAGATAAGACTATATAAATATTTATTATAATCTTAAAATACTTTTTACTAACCATTGCTTGCAACATTAAAACCATGCCTTCCCCTTTCTAAAGGGTAGTGTTTGCCACTTAGCTATCCCTCCTCCTCTACAAGGAGCACCAAGGAATGCAATACATTTTTCAAAAATTATCCCAGAAAATAGCCAAGATAGGGTATGTTTTTTTAAAGAAATGGGATTACTTTATTAGGAACTTTAGCTAAGAACTATTTTTTTAATAGAATACATAAAAAGCAAATGGTAAGACCACTTAGGTAATTTCTAGTGGTTGAGAATAATTGAAAGTGAATAGGGAATATCTTAATAATTGACTGTTTAAAAGAAGCCCCTGAATGGGTTTTTTTAAGCTCAAAACTTAGATTGTAGGGCCGGCCGAGTGGCGCAGCGATTAAGCGCTGGCTTGGAAAGCCAGTGGCCCCGGTTCGGTCCCACATATGAGGGCCAGTGACACTGCCCTCAAAAAAAAAAACCAAAACACACACACACAGAAAAAAAAAAACAAAAAAACAACTTAGATTGTACTATTATGAAATAGATGTTTATGATTCCTTCTCAACAATGTTCCCTGAAAAATCAAGCTATATGAAACCATTTTTTAAAAACATGTATAAATTTTTCAATATTTGTTTAATAATATTTTATGGGGAAAAAATCACCAGACTAAGAGCCTCTTCCACCTTCTTCAATTGAAAAATAGCACTCAAAAGCAAGGACATGTATAGATGTGTAGTCCCTCACTCAAAAATTGTGTTCAAATATAAAATTAATCTTTCTTAAAACTCTTCTTAAGGAGGAATTTCTCAAATTTCAAATTCCACCATTTCTCCCCTTATCTTCCATCATCCTACATCCAGTATTTCTTGAGGGGAGACTTTTGAGGCAACCAAAGGCTGAGGTTTGTGTTTCACTAGTACCTCCAAGACAGCAAGAGTGAGCCTCCCCGTCAAAGACCCCTGGAGTTCTTCTGATGTCAGTCCAGAAAAGATTATGGATACTAAGCAGCTCTGCATTGCAGTGACCCCTTTAACCATCCCCCGCAACCCTTGGTTAATTTCAAGAGGGCAGGGCATCCATGTATGAAATTCTTATTACAAACCTTTCCCGGATGTGATTGAAATTTTAATGCCATGAGTAATATTTTTGTTGTCCAATGGGGGGGAAAAAAATTACAGCTGATTGCATGCAGGAAAAGCTTTATTAAGTCACAGAACTGTTATACTTTTTAAAAACTGCTATGCAGAATGCCCAAACATTTTTAAATTACTTAGGAAACTGGCACATCTTTAGTAAGCAAGTTCCACTTTCATCATTTTTCTCTGCCCCCACCCTCAATGCTCAGTTATAGAATATTCATTTATTTATCATGTTTAGCATATGTATCTCACAGTCATTTGTCAAAGCTTTTGTCGCAAACACACTATTCTTAACAATTAAATACACAAATGGAAAGACGTGATTAGGCATTTACAGGACTTGACATGTTTAAAAATAATACAGGATAATAGGGTTACAAGAAGGCCGGTGACATATTTCAACTCATTTTACGATTTCATTCTTTTTTCCAAACTATTAGTCTCTGAAGTCTGTCAAGTCTTATGCCTTAAAGGCATCATGCTCCTTATCTCCCCCTCCTCCTGCAATATCAATGTAACGACAGTTGGAATTCTCTTGCCTGGGAAAAAGAAAACAAAACAAAACTTACAAGGGACATTTATTGATGTCTAGCGATTACAATCCAAACCACAGCACGAGTCAGTCATGTACAGGTGACACATAACACTGGCATTGGTCCACATTTTCTGCACACCGTGGGACAAGGAGGTCAGGCTCCTAAGGCCCAGGCTCACAGGCTCACATGATGATGCACTTGCCCAGCAGCTTCTCGGCGACCTTGGGCACCTGTGATTTCTTCTGGGGAGGCTGGTGGCAGGTGGTGGACTTCTTGGCGTGGTTCAGCAGCATGTGAAACAGCTCCTGCACGTTGACATCCGTCTTCGCGGAGGTCTCCATGAAGGCGCAATCCCACTCCATCGCGTAGGCCACGCCATCCTTCGCTGTTAGCTCCCGGCGGCGGCTGTCATCACATTTGTTGCCTACCAGCACGATAGGGTACTTACGCAGGTTTCTACCTTTGATCTCGCGGATCAGCTCGTAGAAGGGCTTCAGCTCCTCGAGGGTTTGCTTCTTGGTGACCGAGTAGACCAGGATGAAGGCATGGCCCCTGGCGATGGCGAGGCGCTGCGAGCCTGAGTGGCGGTGACCGCCAGCGGTGTCGGTGATATGCAGCGTGGCCGTGCCGCGATTGCCGCCCCGCACCTGGTGGTAGGTATCTTCCGTAGTTGGTACGTACTTGTCACGAAAGTTGCCGCGCGCCCATCTCTTCACCAGTGCACTCTTGCCCACGCCCGCGGAGCCGAGGATCACCACGCAGTAATCTTTGTTCCTCCTCTGCGGAACGAAGGCGCGAATGATCAGCAGAGTGGGCAGAGGCCGCAGCCGCTGCATCAGCTTTTCCTTGAAGCCAAAGCAGGAGTTGCCCATGGTCGGGAATTGGCGCCGAGACCTGTGCACAACTTCTCTCGCACTGAGCCAGCCGTAGGCAAAGCCTAGGGAGGAAGAAAAGGGAGAGTGAGAGATGGGACAAATCGGGAACGTTGTCACAGCATCTCCCTGGACAGCTTCTCCTAGGGACGCTGGGAAGGGTCTCAGCTTGCTTCCCAACCCCACATCCTCCCTCCTCTGGGGACACAGCCTGCTTCACTGCCCGCCCGAGGCACACACAAAAGGTCGTGCTGGCGCGGAGGCTCGCTCAGCACCTCTGACGAGGATGCCTTACCTGGTGGCCACACACGGTTAATTTGCTTTTACACCATACTACTCCACTCTGAATGCAGCGTAAGCTGTAAAAACAGCTTGCCAACCCTTAAGAAGCACACATCGGAGGATGTTACCAAACCTTGCCTTGCCTAATACGCCCTTCCTTGTTGCGCTCTTCCTCGGGTATTAAAAATTGTCAGTGTCTCTGACACTGATCAATCCCGGCGGGCAAGGGAATTGGCTGCCGCGGACACCACGATGCAGCGTGTGGTTATGGGGGTGGCAAAGGGCATCCAAGGAGCCCACAAGGGCCAGGATGCTCGGCTCGTGGCGCCAATAGAGACCCACTGCCCGCCGCAAATGTCCACGCGCGTGTCGTCCAGGGACAGGGACCCACCCGCTTTGCGCACAACAAGCCTGCCAGTTCCCACCCGCAACAACCTAGAGCCCGAAAAAATGCAGAAGATGGCTTTTACCTCTCTGCGAGGAGAAAACCCAGAGGGCTAGCGGGAAAATGCGCTCCTCTTCCAGGCGGCGTTGGCGGCGGCAGCCGACCCGGCACTAATCACGTACCTGGAGCCGCAACAGGAGTGCAGGTACAACCAGTGCGCTCCGAGGCTCCAACAGAAATGCTCCAACAGTTGGACTCCGATGCAAGCACTGGAACCAGGGGGCGCAGGCTGGGAGACTCCACTTGCACCGTATGCAGGAGGGGGGGACGGGCCGTGCTGAGCCCAGATGCGCGCCCACCCCTCCCCCAATGTCTGCCCGGCGTCCCCCACACCCGAGAGTGCCTGTACCCACAGCCCAATGCAGAGCAGAGGCTGGTGGGTTCCTAAGGTCCACAGGCACTGGCCCCTGTAGGGTTAGCCCTACTAAGACTTCTGTTATAAAAGGTTTCAGAACCTGCTTTCCAGTAGGATTTCCTATGGCTTAGACAGGTTCTATGTAAGAGGGTTGCCCTCTAAATCCAGCAACATGAAGTCATCTGTCACATTCATCACCACCCTTTGAGACAATGGGTCTTATTTGAACATCACAAAAACCTTGTAAGAAACGCAGGGCAGGTGGGGAGAGCAGCAGCCAACAAGAAAATACGGACCTTAAGCTTATAACTGCTAGAAACTGGGTCTTGCCACCAACCTGAATGAACTTGAAAGCGGATTCTTCTCTAGAAAGTGAGACCATAGTCCAGCAAACATCTTGAGTTTAGCCTTGATTAAGCAGGAAACCCAGTCGAGCCCACAGACTTCTCTCCTACAGAACTGTGAGTTCTGTAGTTGGGGGTGTTGTTCCAAGCCCCCAAATTTGTGGCAATTTGTTACACAGCAAAAGAAAGCTAGTACAGCAGATAAAATTGTTCAATGTTACACAGCTTATAAATGATGGGCCTATACCCAAACCTAGTTCTCCTAACTCCATATCTTCTTTTGCTGGTATTATCATTCTGTGTCATTAAGCTGACATTCTATTTCTTACTCGTTAATGAAAAAATTTTTTTCGTAGCTTTTTTCCTACCTAAAGGCACATCCTTCAATCTGCTGCTCAGTAGGGAGATCAAGAGCACATGCTTTAGAGGTGAAAAAGAAAAGAAGAAGAAAGAACTGTTTAGAATGTGTGCATGTTTCCCTTTTCCTTTTTCTGAATACACTTTACTATGCCTTTGAGCTGTAGGATCTTGAGAAATTATTTTTCTGTAGAAGAGAAACTGATACCTATGACAAAGAATTGTGGGGAGGATTCACACACTATTAGAAGGCATATTTAATGCAATAGGCAATCCATAAATAACAGCTATCAGCCTTCATATGCTAATGCTGAAGACTGTATACACATAATCCTGTTATCTTTGAGCATTTAAACATTGGCTTTTTGGTAATGGTCATGAGCATTTTAATCCAAAGGAGAGCGGATTTCAGTTTGGAAAATGTAGCAGGTTCATGCAGAAATAAGTTGGGGCCAGAACTTGGCGCTGGGAGGAAGTAGGGTGAGAATTCCAAGTATTAATTAAGTCATTGCCTATTCCTCATAGATTCATTCTACCTATTGAAGTCAAAGAAACTGAAAAATCTTTAGGAATGAGAAAGATGAGAAAAGAGGCTCCTGAAAACACTAATGTGGAAGATAAATGAAGGTGCCTTTGGAGTGGGGAGAGAGAGAGAGAGAGAGAGAGATAACTGGGGTGGAAAAATATGTACCCCAAAGTTAAAACATTTAAATGCTAGAAAGGTGAAATTAAGAGCCTATTAAATAGAATTCACCTGGAATGATGAAAATGTAAAACCATAGCTCTTAAATCCAATCTGAGTCTCGTACCTCAACAGCTAATATAACATATTTCCTTAAGAAGAGACCTATCCCAGGAGACCAGCACTGCACTGGGCCAGAAGATTCAAAGGCATGGGCCAGACCTGAGCTCTGGAGCAGATATCAGCTAATTAAGATCGACAGTTTGGAGATATGTCCGCGAGAAATAACAATTAATTGAAACTCACACTGAAATGAATCAGATGTTGGAATTATCTGAGAAAGATTTTAAAGCAGCTGTTATAAAAATACTTCGGCAAGCACTTACACCGTTTTTGAAATAAAAAGTTAAAAAATTCAGTGAAGAAATAAAATGTATAAAAAAGATCTAAATGGAAATTATAGAACTGAAAAATACAATAGAACTTTTTAAAACTTCCTAAATAGTCTCAATAGTAGAATGGAGATGACAGAGGATGGAATCAGTGAACTAAGGATAAAGCAATAAAATTTACTCATGTAAACAACAGAGAGGCAATAGAGTGGGGGAAAAAAATGAACCATTTCAAAGATATGTGGGACAATAACCAAAATTCCAATATTTGCATCGCCAGAGTCCCAGAAGGAGAGGAGAAAGAAAGTGGGTGAAAGACACAGAACTACAGTTCCAAGAAGCTGAGCACCCCCTAGCAGAATAATTCCAAGGAAATCCATGCCAGGACACTTACAGTAGTCTCCTTTATTTGTGGGGGATATATTCTAAGACCCCCAGTGGATACCTGAAACTGCAATCATTACCAAACCCTATATATACTATGCTTTTTCCTAAACATACATACCTATCTTAAATTTATAAATTAGGCAATTTCACAGGTAGAAGTTTTGATCTTACTGTAGATCTTAGCAACCTCACTATACGGTTTTATTTTCTTTCATTATTAAGTCAATAACTTTCATCTTTTCACTTAAAGGAAGCACTTTATGGCCTCTCTTTGGCATATCTAAATTGCCAGCATCAGTACTGTTATGCTTTGGGGCCACTATTAAGTAAAATAAGGGTTATTTGAACACAAATAGTATAATACTGCAACAGTCGATCTGATAACCTAAATGGCTACTGATTAATGGACAGGTAGCGTCCACAGCATGAATACTCTGGACAAAGGGATGATTCATGTCCCAGATGGAACAGAGCTGAATGGAGGGAGGTTTCATGATGCTACTCAGAACGGCATGCAATTTAAAACTTATGAATTGTTTATTTTTGGAATTTTCCATTTAATGTATTTGGACTTTGGTTGACCACAGATAACTGAAACCTTAGAAAGTAAAACCGTGAATCAAGAAATCTACTGTAATTGGATTTTGAAAGCTGAACACAAAGAAAAACTCTTGAAAGCAGCTACAAGAAAACAATATATTGCCTATAGAGGAACAATAATTTGGATGACAGCAGATATCTGAAACCACAGATGCCTAAGAAATGGCACATTTTTCAAATGCTGAAAGAAAAGCATTGTCAACTTCAATTTCTATGTCCAACAAAATGGTTCTTCAAGAACAATAAGGAAATAGTGACATGTTCAGATGAAGAAAGCTAAGAAAATTTGTTGCTAAGAAACCTACCCTTAATGAATGGCAAAAGGAAGCTTTTTAAACAGAAAGGAAAAGATAACAGAGGACAACCTGGAATTTCAGAAAGGGGAACAGACTATCAGGATATGTAAAAATAAGGACAGATATGACAGACTGTATTTCTTCTCTGAGTCTTTACACTCATATTTGATGATTGAAACACAAATTATAATAACATTTGAAACTTAAGGCAATAATATTAAGAATTAGGGAAGGTGAAGGGCCCTAAATTAAAACAAGGTTTCCATACTTTACTCAAAGTAGTAAAATGTTGATATCAATAGATTGTGATAAGTCATATTTTAACACCTAGAACAACAACTCTTTATACAAAGAGATATGCTAAAACACACTAAAAGAAAATTAAGGTGGAATGCTAAAAAGTGTCCCAGTAATCCACAGGGAGGAGAGAAAAGAGAAACAGAGGAAAACCAGAAAAAGAAATAATAAAATTGCATACGTAAGCTCAAAAATATCAAGAATGACCTTAAATATAAATTTTGTAAGTACATCAATTAAAAAGGCAGATTGACAAAGTGGATAAAAAAACAAACAAACAAAAGAGGGCCAGCCAAGTGGTGCGTTGGTTAGGATTTGGCTTGGGACACGAGCTCTGAGCATCAGGGCCCTGGTTCGGATCCCATATGAGGGCCAGTGACACTGCACCCTTTACAGCTAAGATAGTGAACAACAGCTTGACCTGGAGCTGGGCTGCCATGAGTTGCCCACGATGGCTTAGGCTGCAGTGGGGTTGGCCAGCAGTGGGTGTGAGCTTTTGTGAGCTGCTGTGAGCCGCCATGAGTGGCCGTCCAATGGCTGGCGAGCACCTGCCTTACTTGGGAAGAGTGCAATGATAATACCAACATGGGCCAGTGAAGCGATATCCTCCACAACTAGACTGAAGAACAAAAGGACAACAACTTGTCTGTTCCCCTCCCCCAACTCCCCAATAAAATCTTTAAAAACAAAACAAAACAAACAAACAAATGAAACACACACCAATAACATGGCTTTTGAAGTGAAAAGAATCTCATTTCACATTCAGACACAGACAGGTTGAAATTAAAGGATGTTTTCATATAGTAGTATAGACTATGTGAAAACCAAAATTAAAAACACAAAATTATTTATAACCACTCTAAAGAAAATGGAACAACTTTGTGTGTGTTTAACAAAACACATAAAGGGTCGGAATGTGCAAATTATAAAATGCTAATAAAAGAAATCAAAGAAAGCCTAAATAGATGGAGAGACGTAATATATTTATGGATTAGAAGACTGAACTTAGTAAAGATGTCAATTCTTTCTGGATTGATCTATAAGTTTAATGCAATTCTTGTCAAAAGTGTAGCAAGTGTTTTTTTGTTTGTTTGTTTTTTGTGGATATAGACAAGCTTATTCTAAAAATTATATGGAAAGGCACAATACATAGAGTAGCTAAAACACTCTTAAAGGAGGAATGAAGTGAAAAGAATCACTTGATATTAAAGTTTACAATATAGCTACATTAATCATGACAGTGTCATATTAGTGGAGGGATAGGCATATAAATCAATGGAACAGAATAGAGAACCCAGGAATAAGCCCTCACAAACATGCCCAATTGATTTTTGATAAAGGCGCAAAAGCAATTCAATGCAGGAAGAATCATCTTTTCAACAAATGGCTATGGAGCACTTAGACATCCATAGACAAAAAAAACAAGCAAACAATAAATCTCAACCTAAATCTCACACCTTTTATAAAAATTAACTTATATGGATAATGCACTTAAATGTAACATGTAAAAATTATAAAATTGTTAGAAAAAAATAAATCAGGAAATCTTCAGGATTTAAGTCTAGGCAAAGAATTCTTATACTTGACACCAGTAGCATAATTCAGGAAGGGGAAATTTAATAAATTAGGCCTCACAAAAATGGGAAACGTTTGCTCTGTAAAAGACCCTGTAAAGCTGATGGAAAGAAAAGGTATATACTGGAAGAAAATATTTGCAAGCCACATATCTGGCATAGGACTAGTGTAGAGAATATATAAAGGACTCTCTAAACTCAGCAATAAAAAAAAGACCAATTAGAAATGGGCAAAAGATACAAACAGACAAGAAGACATACAGGTAGCAAATAATTATATGAAAAGCTTCCAATATCATTAGCCACTAGAGAAATGCAAATTAAAAGCACAATGAGGTATTGCTACACCCCTATCAAAATAGCCAAAATAAAAATCACGATAACATTAAAAGCTGATAAGGATGCAGAGCAACTGAACCACTTATACATTGCTGCTGGGAATGTAAACTAGTAGCTGCTCTGGAAAGCAGTTTGGCAGATTGGCATAAAACTAAACACACAACCCAGCAATTGTACTCATGGGTACTTATCCCAGAGAAATGAAAACTTATGTTCACACAAAATGCGCATAACTTTGTGTGAATCTTGCACACAAATATTCACAGCAGCTTAAGTCATAGTAGCCAAATACTGTAAACAGCCCAGTCGCCCTTTAGCAGGTGAATGGTTAAACTATGGTACATCCATATCATGGAGTACTACTCAAAGAAAAAAAAAGAATTATTGATACATGCAATAATTTGGATGAGTCTCCAGAGAAAGATGGTGAGTGGAAAAAGCCAATTACAAAAGATTATGTAATTCCATGGTATGATTCCATGTAACATTCTTGAAATAACAAAATTATAGAAATGGTATCAGTATTAGTAGCAGAGACTAGGGATGACAGAAGGAGCATGGAGGAAGGTGGGAATGCTTGCTGAAGGGCAACATGAGAGATTCTTGTGGTGATGGA
Organism: Aselliscus stoliczkanus; assembly: GCA_033961575.1. Lineage (NCBI taxonomy): Eukaryota > Metazoa > Chordata > Mammalia > Chiroptera > Hipposideridae > Aselliscus > Aselliscus stoliczkanus. The sequence goes on along the minus strand of CM066730.1, from coordinate 130,881,476 downwards.
ACTGGTCTGTATCTTGACCATGGTTGTAGATATACAAACCTAACCATATGATAGAATTAAGGGTATACACAAAGGTGTATAAGTAAACCTGGGGAAATCTGAATTATAGCAGTGGATTGTATCAATGTGAATATCCTGGTTGTGATAGTGACAGTTTTGCAAGATATTACCATTGAGGGAAACTGAGTAAAAGTTAATCAGGATCTCTCTGTATTATTCCTTACAACTGCATGAGAATTTTCAATTATCTCAAAGTAAAAACCAAAACCAAAACATTAATTTTAAGAAGCACTTGCAGGCCGGCCGAGTGGCATGGTGGTTAAGCGCTAGCTTGGGAAGCCTGTGACCCCAGTTTGGGTCCCACATATAAGGGCCAGTGACACTGCCCTCAAAAAAAAAAAAAAAAAAAAAAAAAAGCACTTGCAAAAACTCAAAAACAACACAACTGTCATGGATCCCTGTTGCCTACAGAATTAAAGGTCTAATTTTTTAGCTTCATATTCCCAGCTCCTTGCAAACAGACCCCAAATTCCCTTTCAGGTCTTACCTTCCACAAGTCTTCTGTACACACTGGTTTAATAATCGGACATTCTTGGGAGTTTCCTACATCTGCTTCTCCACTCAGCTCACCCCCTCCAACCCCATGCCCCAATCCACACACCTTAATTCTATTCTCCGAATGGCACCTCCAGCTGGAAGGGATCCCTCCCTGAGTTCCCAAACACCTATCCACCTTGTACTGATGCTTTGTATGTACTTGTTTTATATTCTCTGCAAAGCTATGAGCTTTTCTCAGGCAGAACTGAGATTCACTTATCTCTGATTCCCCCGTAGATGCTAGTTAAGTCCTGGAATGCAGCACTCAAGAGGCAGCGGGTGTAGGTTAATGCAAATTCCATCAAGAGGGGTGGAGGTCACTGCAGGAGCACCAGCCCCGGAGCCAGCCTGACTTCCTGCCAGCCCTGGTTTCACCACCTCTTTACAATCTGGCTTTTAGCTCTGTCCTCAACGTCCTCAACTCATAATAGTGGAAGTACATGGCAAGTGCGGACGTGTCAGGAAGCACTTCCTTCCACAACTGGCACAGCTTAGACACGGAGGAAGTACAGCTGGAGCTTGAAGGCCTGGTCTCCAATTCCTGTTTGCTCACATACTAGTTTTATAAACATAGAGAAAAAACTTGTTTTTGTGTTCCATTCAGTTTCTTCACCTCTAAAATGGGGACAAATGTCTGTTTGAAGTAAGATTAATTGACTTGTTTGTGTAAAATTAAAGCAGAGTGTACTGCTTGTGGAATGTGAATGAGCTAGCAGCATTCATTTAAGTGTTTGCCATGACCCAGGCGTTGCTCTAAAAGTTTTACATGTGTTAACTCATTTAGAACTTAGTAAGAATCCGAATTGGAGAGTATTACGATCACCGTTTTACAAATGAGGAGACTAGGCATAGAGAGGCTAGGAGGTCTGGCTAGCTCCAGGACCTGTGCGTTTTATACCATGCTGCCTGTCTAGTCGCACCTTTTCTCTTTCCTACCATTTCTGTTTCCATTCTGATTGCTTTCTTCTAGAACCCTGTTGCTACAAATAGCTCCTTGTCCACTGAGATATCATGTCTTACCTCATAAAGAAAGGAGGCCACCAGAGAAAACTCCACAAGGGCCTGGCTTATACATATCCTTCAGCATTTTATCTTTTCTCCATCCAAGGTTAATACCTTCACCTGAGCCCTGGTGTGCTTTTCAACCTGTGGTCCTAGGGTCACCTGTGTGGGAATCACCTGGTATGCTTGTTAAACATACCCAACCCAACTTACACGATGTTACATGTCAAATGTATTTGATTAAAAAAAATACCAAGCCTCTAGCTACAGAATCAGAATCTACAGGTGAGACCTGGGGGTCTGCATTTTATTTATTTTAAAATTATTTTAAAATTAAATTTATTGGGGTGGCATTGGTTAATAAAATTATATAGGTTTCAAATGCACAATTCTATAATATATTGTCTATATATTGCATTGGGTGTTCACCACCCAAAGTCAAATCTCCTTCCATCACCATATATTTGACCCCCTTTTCCCTCTTCCACCATCTCCCTCCCTCTTTATTCTCTGGTAACCACTAAACTGTTGACTGTATCTATGAGTTTTTGCTTGTTTGTCTTGTTTGTTTGTTGCTTTCAGTTTTATATTTCACATATGAATGAAATCATATGGTTGTCAACTTTTTCTGTCTGACTTATTTCACTTAGTATGATAATCTCAAGATCTCTCCATGTTGTCGCAAATGGTAGTATTTCATCTTTTCTGTATGGCTGAGTAATATTCCATTGTATATATGTACCACATTTTCTTTATCCAATCATCTATCGAAGGACATTTTGGTTGTTTCCATGTCTTGACCACCATGAATAGTGCTGCAATGAACAGAGGGTACATATATTTTTACAGGTAAATGTTTTCTGATTTGGGGGGTATATACTCAGAAGAGGCATTGTTGGATCATATGGTAATCCTACTCTTAATTTTTTTGAGGAAGCTCCACTCTGTTTTCCATAGTGGTTGTACCAATTTACATTCCCACCAGCAGTGTATGAGGGTTCCTTTTTCTCCACAACCTCTGCAGCACTTGCTATTCTTTGTCTTGTTGATAATAATCATTTTAACAGGTATGAGGTGGTATCTCATTGTGGTTTTGGTTTGTATTTCCCTAATAGCTAGTAAAACTGAGCAACCTTTTACCCGTTGGCTATGTCATCTTGGGAGAAGTGTCTTTTCAGATCCTCTGCTCATTTTGTTAATTGGATTTTTTTATTTTTATTGTTGAGTTGTGTAAGTTCTTTATGTATTTTGGATATTAGCCCCTTATTGGAAGTGTTGTTTGCAAATATCCTCTTTCTTTTGGTTGGCTGACTCTTTGTTTTGTTGATGGTTTCTTTTGCTGTGCGGAAGCTTTATAGTTTGATATGGTCCCATTCATTTTTTGCTTTTACTTGAGGGTCTGCAGTTTAACAAATCCCCTCAGGTGATTCTGATGCAGAAGGAAACTTGAAACTATACCTTTAGAACCTTGATCAATCATCCCATCTCTAACCTAGCTCTTTGATCTTTGCTCTCCATTAGATTCTTTCTCTTAGCCAACAAATATACTCAGGTCTCTTTTATCCTAATCAGAGGTCCTATATTATAGGGTTGTGGTAATGAATAATGTATGAGTATATGCTCCTGTTCAGAATTTTTCTGTTTTTGTTTTGTTTTCCATTATTAACCTGTTGTTATGGGTTTTGGGGAGGAAGACTCCAGAGATAAAGTGCCATTTTCATCACATCATATCCAGGGTATACACTATCAACATGCTTTTGGTGTTTTATCTAAAAACTCATCATCAAACTAGCAGTCACCTAGATTTTCTCCTATGTTATCTTCTAGGAGTTTTATAGCTTTGCATTAGATCCATGATTCATTTTCATTTTGAGTTGATTTTTGTGAAGGATTTAAGGTCTGTGTCTACATTCTTTTTTTTTTTTTTTTTTTTGCATGTGGACATCCAAATGTTTCAGTACTATTTGTTGAAAAACAGATGAATAAACAACTATACTTTCCCCATTAAATTTTCTTTGCTCCTTTGTCAAAGATCAGTTGACTATAATTGTGTGGGTCTATTTCTGGGCTCTCTATTCTGTTCCATTGAACTGTGTGTTTATTTTTATTGTTTTGCCAGTACTAGGCTGTGTTGATCACTATAGCTTTATAATAAATCTTGAAGTTGAGTAATGTCAGTCCTCTAACTTTGTTCTTCTCCAGCATTGTGTTGGCTATTTTTTTTTTTTGCCTTCTCATATAAACTTTATTTATTTATTTAAAAAAAGATTTTATTGGGGAATTGGGGGAGGGGAACAGCATTGGGGAATCGGGAAAGGGGAACAGACAAGTTGCTGTCTTTTTGTTCTTCAGTCTAGTTGCGGAGGACGTTGCTTCACTGGCCCATGTTGGTATCATCATTGCGTTCTTCCCAGATGAGGCAGATTGGTCGCCGGCCTCTGGATGGTCGCTCACCGTGGCTCTTGGCAGCTCACGCTGGCTGCCAGCCACTCATGCTGGCTGTGGGCCACTCACTGTAGCCTATGGCAGCCCACTGCAGCAGGGGCTGCAGCCTACACTGTTGCCGGGGCTCGCATAGCCCAGCTCCAGATGGAGCTGTTGTTAGCTGTGGAGGGCAGTGTCACTGGCCCTCATATGTGAGATCCCAACCAGGGCCGCTGGCATCCCCAAACCAGCTCTTAACCAATGTGCCACTCGGCCGGCCCTCATATAAACTTTACAATCAGTGTATTGATATCCACAAAAGAGCTGCTTAGATTTTGATCAGTATAGTATTTAATCTTTAAATCAAGTTGGGAAGAACTGACTTCTAAACAATATTGAATCTGCCAATCCATACAAGAATGTTTCTCCACTTATTTAGATCTTTTTTGACTTCTTTCATTAGAGTTTTATATTTTTCTGCATATAGATACTGATATATTTTAATAGATTCATACCTATTTCAAGTTTTTTGATGTTAATGTAAATATACTATATCATTAATTTCAAATTCCAATATTCATTGTTGATAGAAAGTAATTGATTTTGTACATTTACCTTATATCCTGTGATCTTGCTATAATCACTTATTAGTTTCAGGAGAGATTTTTGTTTTGTCAATTCTTTGGGGTTTCCTACATAGATAATCACATTAACTTACAAACAAAGACAGTTTTATTTCTTTCATGCCAATTTGTATACCTTTGGTTTATTTTTTTTAATATTTACTCCTATTGTCCCCATAAATGAGAATAGCTAATACATATCAATTAAGTGTTTTCTATGTCCCAGGCACTATTTCAAGCATTTCATACGTATTTACTCATTTAAATTGATGTTGACTGTAGTTTTCCTTTCCTGTAATGTCTATCTGCTTTTGGTGTGAGAGTAATGTTGTCCTTACAGAATGAGTTAGGAGATATTTCCTATACTTCTGTATATTCTGGAAGAGATTGTAGAGAATTGGTATTAATTCTTCCTTACATGTTTGCTAAAATTCACCAATGAAACCATCTGGATCTTGTGGTTCTGTTTTGGAAGATTATTAATTAATTATTTATTTACTTTTCTTAAAAAAATTATAGCCTTATTCAGATTATCTATTCATCGCTGTGCGAGTTTTTGTAGTTTGTGCCTTTCAAGGAATTTATCTACAAATTATTAAATTTGTGAACATAAAATTGTTCAATGTATTCCTTTATTAACCTTTCAATGTCCATCGTATCATTAGTGATGACCCCTATTTCATTTCTGATATTGGGAATTTGTGTCTTTTCTCTTTTTTTTTGTTTTTTTTTTTGTTTGTTTGTTTGTTTATTGGTTAGCCAGACTAGAGACTTATTGATTTATTGCTCTTTTTAAAGAGCAGGGTTTTCTGTTTCATTGATTTTCTCTATATTTTCCAGTTAATTTCATTGATTTCTGCTCTAATTTTTATTATTTTTTTCTTCTCCTTGCATTAGTCTTACATTCTTGTCTTTTACTAGTTTTCTAAGGTGGAATCTTAGGTAACTGATTTTAGATTTTTCTTCTTTTCTAATATGGGCATTCTATACTATAAAATTCCCTTGTAAGCATTGCTTTCACTGCATCTAACAAAGAGCATGATGTTATATCTGTAAATATTTGGGAGCTTTTTTACCTATTGATTTCTGGTTTAATTCCATTATGGTCCCATTTGTATGATTCCTAATTTTTAAAATTTGTTCAAGTGTGTCTTATGGCTCCAGATGTGGTTGTCTTGGTAAATGTTTCACATGAGTTTGAAAAGAATGTGTATTCTGTTGTTGTTGAATAAAATATTTTATAAATGTCAGTTAGATCTAGTTGAATAATGACACTGTTCAGTTCAACTGTATTATTACTAATTTTCTGCCTGCTGGATCTATCAGTTACTCAAGAGGTATTTAAGTCTCCAGCTATAATAATGGATTTTGTCTATTTGTTCTTGGCAGCTCTATTAGTTTTCGCCTCATGTCTTTTGATGTTCTGTTGTTAGGTACATGCACATTAAAAATTGCTATGTCTTTTTGGAAAATTGAGTCCTTTATCATTATCCCTGATAATTTCCCTGTTCCAAAGTCTGATTTGTTTGAAATTAATATGCTTACTCCAGCTTTCGCTTGATTAGTATTATTATATCTTCCTCTATTCCTTTACTTTTCAGCATGTGTCTTTATATTTAAAACGGGTTTCTTGTAAAATAATATATATATATATATATATATATATATATATATATATATATATTTCAGTCTTTTTCCTTACTTGCTCTGACAATGTCTATATTTTAGTGGGCATAGTTAAACCATTCATACTTAATGTAATTATTGATATATTTGGCTTAGTATCTACTATGTTTGTAACTGTTTTCTATGCGTTTTACATATTATTTTCTTCTCTCTTTTTTGCCTTCTCTGGTTTTAATTGAATACTTTATATAATTCCATTTGCTCTTGTCTTTTAGATATCAATTTAAATATACATTTACAACAAATTTAAGTCCACTTGCAAATAACACTATATCATGTCACATGCAATACAGGTACCTTATAACACAGTATTCCCAACTCATCCCTCTGATCCCTTATAACATTAATGTCATTCATTTTACTCATCCATATGCTATCATCCCCTTGTTCATTGTTACACTTACTTCTTTGAACAGCTACCTATTAGATCAACTAATAAGCAAAAGATTTTATTTTACCTTCACTTATTCCATCTCTAACACCTTTCCATTCTTTATTTAAATCTAAGTTCTAAGGCAAAGCTTTATAGGGAACATGTTCTCTCCTTCAAGGAGAGAACCTTGAAGGGAGAAGAGGGCATTGAGGAAAAGACATTCCCGTCAGAAGAACAACGCCAAAAGGGCACAGAGCCAAGTAAGCACCTATGGAGAAAACCGTAGTTGAATTGGAATCCGTCCTAGAAATCATCTGTGGTTTAATGACCTCATTTCCTAGTTGAGTAATTTGCCCAAGGTTATACAGCTAGGTAGTTGCAGAAATGGGATTCAGAGCCAAGAAGAGTGACTTCGGCACCAATTTTAACCACAGAAAGTGGCTGGGATCTGCTCCAGATGGCTCGGCCAATCAGACACATCCAGGACAAGGCCTTCCGTTCCTGTCTCCCAGAACTTTCACCTTCCATGCTCCGACAGGTGCACATCCTAAAACATAATTAATGCTCAGAGATTCTATGGTTATTTTAGAGATAGAATTAACAATAGTCTTCTAGGATAAAGGAAAAAAAGGTTCCATAGGAACCAGAAAGATTCCTGGGGCAGAGAGGATTTGTGTAGTAGAACTATTAACAACTACAGCTTTGAATATGCTGACAGCATAGTCTCTTAATGAAATGAGCCAAAATCCTTCTCTGGAAGTGTTCCTAGATGATCAAGTCTGTGTAAGTGAATACTTATACCCTAGACCCAAAGGAACTCATTCATTGGCCAGCTGAAGCTTACTTGAGGAGGTGGCTGATGAGAGTAGTGTCAGACATAAAGGAACTGGCAGAGGAGGGACCTTCTGTGTTTTCAGGATGCTTACTTTGGAATATTAGGTAACAATTACAAATAAAGTAATGTATTCACATAACAACAAGAATGGGTGTTAAAAACAAAGTGCTTACTGAAAAAAAATAAGAAAATGGGATGAGATGTACATCACCTCAGCATTTACATAAGTTAAAGACATGACCACAAAACAATATTATCCATTTTTGAAGGAACACACACATACCAGATACACATTAAACACATTAGAACAGTTAGCTGCCTATGGGAGGCAAGGAAAATCAGTGGGCTACTCAAGATATTTGTTTATATATATGTAATATATGTTACATTTATTTATATGATTTACATATTTACATTTATGATACCAACACGATCAGTAAAAATATGATTTACCTAACTTATCCTTATATAAATCGTGTGTGTGAGTGTGTATGTGTGTGTATGTGTTACAACCCTGAACAATGATAAGATGTTGAGGGCAACATCTACAAATGATTCAGTTTAGAAGTCCTCACACTTCTTGGTATATAGTAAGCAAACAACAAATATTTCTGCATGTGTAGCTTCCTCATCAACTTAACCGATGTTCCGAATATTACCTGCTAGACAGAGCAAAGCCCTTTCTTCCCAACACCTCCTTTTCTCCTGCTCCCAGTGCTCTCTTTGCCAGCAAGGTCTATTAAAGTGGCAGGAAGTTGATGCTAGAAAGAGAGGAATAAGTATTTTAAAAATGAAAAGTATATCTCCATTAAAAACACATTTCATGCCCCTTTTAAGTAAAAGAGCTCAGTTTTCCAGTGTATTCCCTTTTGATTGTTTCCATATTAACAGTGTTCCACTCTAAAATAGCCGTTGGCTGTTTCTTTATACAAATCAATAAAGAGAAGTCAGGTTTCACCCTGTTGTGTCATTGCAGCAGGATTTTAAATGCTGTTGTGAAATATAATGGTATATCTTCTCCATTTCACTGTTTTCAAGCAAAATGGTATTTCTGCCAGCAAAATTAAATTCTGCAAGTCTGATTTTTTTAAACTATTTTTAAATTTTAAAAGTTTTAGATTTACAGAATTATCATAAAGATAGTAAAGAGAACTCCCATAGACCTCACAGCCCGTTTTCCCTATTATTAGCATCTTACATCAGTATAGTATATTTGTCACAATTAATGAACCAATGTTGACATAATTGTGAACTCAAGTCCATACTTCATTCAGATTTCTGCTAAGAGGCCCTCTCTCTGTCTTTTCTCTTAAGGCCTTTGACTGATTGGATACGGCCCACCCACATGACGGAGGATAATGTGCTTTACTCAGTGTACTGATTTACTGTTAACCATATTTAAAATATATCTTTATAGAAACGTGTTGACTTACGTTTGACCAAACAACTGCATACTATTGCCTAGCCAAGTTCACATATAAAATTAACCATCACAAATGCTATGGGGAGTTCCTACATATCTCACAGCCAATTTCCCCTATTATCAATATTTTATATTATTATGGTACATTCATTGCAATGATACATGATTATTAACTCAATTCCATTCTTTATCCAGATTTCCTCATTTTCTTTTCTAATGTCCTTTCTGTGTCTCAGGATCCTGCCCAGGTCACCACATTATATTTAGTTATTATGTCTCCTTTCTTGGCTGGTTTCTCAGACTTCCTCTGTTTTTGATGACCTTCACAGTTTTGAGGAATTTGGTCAGATATTTTGTAGAATGTCTCTCAAGTGGGACTTGTCTGATGTATTCTCATAATTATCCTGGGAATTGTTTTGGGAGGAAGACAACAGAGCTACAGTATTATTTTCATCACACCTTATCAAGGGTATATACTATCAACATGACATCACTATTGATGTCATCCTTGATCCCCTAGTTGAGGTAGTGTTTGTCCGGTTTCTTTGTTGTGAAGTTATTCTTTTTTTTCTCCCTTTCCATACCATACTTACAAGCCTGCTTTAAAATTTAAGACTAATTAAATCAATAAAATTCCAGACACTGGTATTAAAAATGAAGTTACAAAAGGATTCTTAGAAAAGAACAAAAAGATGTTTCTTTCCCCTGCACCAGCAGTGGGAAAGGTGTTTCCTTCTGACTCCTGAAGATTGCATAAGAATCAGATCTGATAAAGTTTTAAATTGACAAGGTTCTCAAGAATATTAGTTTTGTTTTGCTAATAGGGAGATGTAGATACTTATAACTTTTCAGTGGGTTCTGTTCTTTGCTGATGTACAAGGCGTGACAATTAGGTTTGTGAACTCATCCTAGAAAAAGTGCTACATGCCTCTGAATATCACTATGGTCACCTTCAAAGTGCTCCCCTTGGGAAGCTATGCACCAATGCCAGCACCAGTCCACCATTCAAAGCAATTTTGGAACCATCTGAGGTGTCATCGTATTACCCTTGATATCCTGAATGTCATCAAAATGTCTTCCTTTCAATATTTCCTTTATCTTCAGGTAAAGAAAGAAGTCATTGGGGGCCAGATCAGGTCAGTAAGGAGGGTGTTCCAACACAGTTATTTTTTTACTGGCTAAAAACTCCCTCACAGACAGTACCATGTGAGTTGGTGCATTGCTGTGATGCAAGAGCCATGAATTGTTGGCAAAAAGTTCTGGTCATTTTCATCTAACTTTTTTCATGCAGCTTTTCAGCCCTTCCAAAGAGTAAACTTGGTCAACTGTTTGTCCAATTGGTACAAATTCATAATGAATAATCCCTCTGATATCAAAAAAGGTTAGCAACATCGGTGCAACAAGTTTGTGAACTTAATTGTCAGATCCCATACATTTGTCCTTGAACACATAATGTGAGAATAATCTAACATTTCATAGCAATAAACAAGAATCAAACACAGAGGTAAACAAAGGACTAGAATGTTAGAGGAAAGAACGCTTTCAACCAGGCAGCTCAAGGACAGCTTCATGGAGGGTATGACATGTGAGTGTGGTTTTAAGAGGTAGAGGAGGCTGCAGGAATAGCACATGCATGAACATGGAAAAGAAAAGGACATGACATAGGAAATGGAGAGGTCAAATGTGTGAGAGCAGCACAGGGTTAGTAGAATGTGTGTGCCAGGATAAAGAGCTTGAACTTTATTCTGTAAGCATAGTTGTAGGGGACACTGGTGTTTTTGGATAAGGAGAGTAATATGATCAGATCTGAATTTTAGAAGAATAAACTGACAATTGTATAAAGGAAGCTGGAAGGACCAGAACTTAGAAAGGGAAAGAAGGAGTTATTATAAGAAATTATGAAAGGATAGAAAATAAAGGAGGTGATATTGGACATAGAAAAGAGTAGAAAAATTTTAGAGATATTATGGAGGCAAATAGACAGGACTTGGAGCCAATACCATAGCTAACATGGCAGGATGCTCACCAAACCCATTTCCTCTTCTTCCCGGGCACACGGCTAGACTACATTCCCCAGCCTTCTTTGTATGAGGTGGCACTGTGTGACTGAGTTCTGGTCACACAGAACATTATGGATGAAAGTCATGTGTATGACACTTCCAGACGTATCCTCTAGGATGTCTTTGTCTTCCCCCTTCCTCATCAGACTGGAATGGAGAGAACTCCTAGACCACTCTGAGAGTTATGCATTGAAGATGACAGAACCACAGAATAGAAGGAGTCATGTTTCCAGAATCACTGCTTTGAGAAGAAGTATCCAACCCGCTAGACCTTAACATAGTGAGAAGTCAACTGCTTTCCTGTTTACTTGGGTCTCTCTGCAATCATAGCATCACTTAGACCACCCTCACCAAATTAGAAATTGGTACTTAGAAATGGCTGCTCCCATAACAGAAACTTAAAGCATGAGGCATTGGCTTTGTTAGGAAACAGATAGTGGAGGCTGGAAGGCTGGAGAGCCCTGTTTTGCTATGGCAACATATTTGATAAAATTGTTGCCTGTGTCACTGTGCCAGAGATTGGGGTGTGCACGGGTGAGCATTCACAGGAAGCCTGCATGCGTCAGTGGTTCCAGAATTCCTGACTGAAAGGGCTGAACGGAAGTCATGGGGCTGGAGTGAGGCTTGAACTGTGTATGTGCAGAGCCTTATATTAGATGTAGAACAGGCCAGAATAGGATGGGAAGGGCAACAGAATTATGAGGGCCTAAAGTCCACCTGAGAAAACCCTCAGTACTGCCCATGTGCTTCTAGAGGGGGTCTTCACAGCTTTGCCCCCTCACAGAGCTGGAGCTGACCTCAAAAATGCCTCACTCGGAACTTTACCTTCAAGGGCAACTTGCTCATGGATAAGCAGTTGGCAAATCTACCTCTGGGGCCCAGGGGTGCTAGAAGAGGAAACTGGTCCTGCTTCTAACACTCCGTAGGTTTAGGGGACCCAGGAACATGTTTCAGTTTAGAAGTGAGCACTGTTCTGTTTGGAGTCCTAGGAGAGCTAAGCAGGAGAGACTGGTGAGGACACTGAGGCCTGGAGGCATGACATAACCTTCTCAAGGTCACAGAGCTGTCTCTCCATTTCAAATGGTTTGCCAGCATGATGGAGCAAATGGGAAGCAGAGTCTAGACTTAACCCAAACTGATGAAATCTAAGGGGAGTGCTGAAGGGGACTTCATAGTATCTATACTATAGACAACCTGATCCAACTCTCATTTACAGATGGAAATACTGAGGCCCAATCAGAGTAACAGCCTACTTTGGCACAGTCCTTACTGTGTGCCTGACATCCTTCAGAGAGCTTTCCATGTGTTAACTCATTCTATCATCACCACAGCACTATGAGGTAAGTGTTGTCATCTTCATTTTGCAGATGAAAAAAGCAGGCACAGAGTGGGCAAATAACTTCAGAGAGAGCAAGTAAATTGTCTAAAGTCGCACAGCTAGTAAGTGACACATCTAGTATGTGACAAAGCCAAGACTCCAATTCATGCACTCTGGCTCTAGTGTCTCTGCTTGCAGCCACTGGGCTATACCAATGCTATATATACCACTGGGCAACGGATCTCCCAATGGTGACAATTCAGAAAGACTGACAGCAGGGACACTACAAAACACATGCTTATAAACACATTCTCCCTTTTACAAGGAAAATGATAAAACTCTATAGTTCAGTGATTGTGAGAAATATTGGAAAACTTTAAAAAAAAGAAATTCTATCCCCTTCAAAATTCAATAACTAAATAGCTCCACTCTACCCAAACCTGTCATTGGACAAAAATGAAATTGTCCTATTGCCGATTTTAATTTTCAAAGGGACTTTGACCTTTGTCAAAGTATGTGTGGGTGGGTGGCAGTTAAGTGTGTTCTTTACAGCTGCTGGCAGTTGCAGGCTCTCTTCATGCAGAAGTGTGGGTGGCCAGACGTCTGATCTCTGGGAAGCAAAGAGAGGCAAGGAGCATGTACGATGGGCCAGCTGTGTGCCTTCAGTATTTCATCCAACACTTCCCTCCTTGTGTTAGGGAACCATTTTCTCTCCTCTTGCATTCTTTCCAGTCTGCAAAACAGGAACTTCTGCCCCCTTTAAGGGATTAGGAAGCTGGCTTGTCCCATCCTTCTCCCTCTCCTTCACTTCTTCCTGTGAAAGGAAAATACCTCTCTTCTAGGTGAGGCTAGAAAAGGGCCCTGAACTCGGGGCTCTCTTTCTCCAGCTGGCTGCAGGAAGGATGGAGACATTTTTAATCGCTTCTGCCTTCCCGTGGGAAGAACAGCTGGTTCCCAGCTCTGGACATTCTCTCTCTCCAGAATTCAGGGGTTAGAGGCAGGTCACCTACCCTCAAGTGTGTGTGCCGTATCCCCAATGCTGCCCACATACGGGTCCAGACTAGGTCAAGGTTGTGCCATTTTGAAGGTCATTTGGTTCCAGGACCAGCTCAAGTGCTCCAACACGGCCATCAATAAAGCTTCTCATCAATTTTCATCTCCATCTGATTGTAACTATGAGTATTTTTAAGCTGATCCAGAGTTCTACTACCAAAAAGAGCTGGAAGTGGTACAGCTCAAGCCCCTTACATGCAGATACAAAGCTGAGAACTGTATGTCCTCCTTCTAGCTCCCCGCTACAGGTCCCACCTGGGTGCTGGTGGCATAGAAGTGCATTGCCCAAGACTGCCCCATCGTCTAGCTGGGCTCTGCTGCCTTAAGCCATGTCCAAACACGACGGAAATGGAGCAGCCAGCCCTGCCTCAGACCTCCCTGTGTCTTGGCTTTGTCCAAATAGACCCCTTGCTGCAAACTGCTCTGTGCCTGCTGCATTCACCCACTCAGGAGCACCTTCCCCTGGCATGGCTCAGACCCCTTTGCTCTGCTGGGGCACCCACCAGAGTGTTGGGATACATTCCTGTGCTGGATCTGACCCCAGAGGACTGGAACCTGCACCTAGATCGCCTGCCTCCCTGCACAGTGCTCTTTCTGCCTATATCAGGGTGTGTCCTCACTGTGAATTAGATAGTTGGACTACTCTTAATATCAGACTTGATTAACTAGAACAGTAGTTTTCTCTCACTGTGTGACTTGAGAGGGTTGCTAAGGGAACCAGTGGGAATACGTTTAATTTCTAAATCTTGTAAGGGCCCTAAATGAGCAGTCATTTGTGCTCTTGCTTCAAATGGATTTGGACCGAGCTGACTGGGAAACAGGTGAGGAGACCACCAGAGGTTGGCTTCCATGGCAGTTAAGTTCACACTCCTCATAAAGGGGCCCTGCCACTGCTTTGCCAAAAAGCTAAAGGAATTAAAGAGGAAGCCAGAGGGAACACCATGGTGTTGTTTCTAGTGGACGCGGGAAGCTAGAAAGGCAAGAGGGTGCAGTCCCGCTCTTATGAATTCAGGTGCTCATAGCAGAGTGATTGGAGGCAGCATCAGTAGGGATGGAGAGAAATCAAAGAACAACTACCAGGACTTTTATGTTTTAATGGATTCAGAATCCTAACAGTGTAACTCACAGGGGTCACAAACTCCAAATTAGCAGAATCAAGTTATTTGGGAAATGTCATGATCGGAAAAAACAAGGTGATCTAAAAAACAAGGTGATCTAAATGTAGATGGTGGTATCCGATTTGGAAGCAAACCTGGCATCGTTGCTGCCAAGCCTTCTCTTGTCTCTACCTGGAGTCAGAGGGTTACCTACACCCATCATTTCCAATGACGAAGAGCTCACTCCTTCCCAAGACAGCCACTTTTATTTTAAAACAGCCCCGATTGTTAGCAAATATACCTGATATGGAATAAAAAAATGGGGTGTGAGTGGGAGGGTGACATTTTCGCTCTCTGACGCAATTGACTGGTTGAGCTCACAGAAGCTTGTTTATGAGTCTGAGAGACACCCTCCCTCTGCCATGTACCCATCACTGAGCAAGCCACACTGGCTCAGGACTAACTGGACAGTTGGGGACTCCCACCTTCAGGCAGAGGGGAGAAGCAGTAGGTAAAAAAACAAACGGAATATTCCGTGATGCACTGTTTGAATAAACCTCTGTCTCTCAGGGCCCTGCAATGTTTATCTCATTGTGATAAAAACCAAAATCAAAGTTCAGACACTTTGCCCAGGGTAAATGTCATATGAAACTCTTCTTTATACAATATCAGGACCAATAGGGGATGACTCAGTATTCTAGATGTGACCAGATGTGCTAAGTTCAGGGGTGGGGGTAGGTGAGTGAGGGGGGGCAGAAAGGTCTTTGTGCTCTCTTTTGGAAACACCACAGTTCTATTAACGCCACTGGATATCACATTAGCTCATGGCAGCTGCATCCCCTTGGTGACTTATGTTGGACTTTACAATCAGTGAAAACCCCCAGGCTATTTCTCCTGTGTTGGTGTAACATCACACAATCTCCAACATCATCTCTATTGGGACCATGAAAGTCCAGGGCCCCTTCTAGCTCCTGGCTTGCTTTTGCTGTCAAGTTCATGAGTTCACTGTCAGAATTTTAAGAATGTAGGATTGTGTCAGCCAAGTGACTCAGTTGGCTAAGAGCTCGCTCAAGAGTGCGAGCTGTGAGCAACAGGGTCACCGGTTTGATTCCCGGGCCGAGCTGAGCAGCCGCTGAGCTGCCAACAGGTGGAAGGATGACTCAACTGAAAAAAATAAAAAATGTGGGATTGCACAGGGCGGGGTGGCATCCTCCTGCCTCTGGTTCTTTGGCACTATCCTGGTCTTTAAGGCCCCAGGAGGTCACCGCGCATGGGGTATTGATCTCATTCACATGGTCCTGGTCTCTTCACCTCTAATTTATCCAGACCAGCATGTTGAATGAAGTTAAATATCTACTCTGCCCTTTATCAATGTCTATTCTCTCTTTTCTAGTACCTTGACAGAAAAGTTGGTGGAAAGGCAAGAAATGAGGAGTTCTGCTCTTCCTCTGACCTGCTGAAGCATTGGAATTAGTGTATCTGATAATACCTTACCCTCGTGAGATAATTTAGGAGTTTTGGAAAAAAGACTTCCACCTTGAGTGTGTATATTTTACATAGGTGTTTCCAAAAGAGAGCACAAAGACCTTTCTGACTTTGTTAAGGACTACTGGGTTTTATGCTATTCAATTGTTTTAACAAAGAGTTCCAGGGCCTATAAAAATGGACACATTCATTAAATTCTCATTCAGTTCTGTCACTTTTATGGAAAGTCTAGTTTTATGTGCCATAAGCCATCACCCAGGCTTGTTGCCTCATTGTGGAGAAAGAATCCAGGAAGAAATAAATGGGCAACGGTGGCAACTTGGCCAATTCCAAACTGTGAAACGATGCCCAGAGTCCCTGTCTAGTTTTGTCTCTAACCTTGACTCAAGATTTACTAGAGAGCTAGCTGAGATGTAAACTGGAAATACAGGAAGAGCGTATTTTTTTGGAATGTGGGAGTGTGAGTAACCTCAGTCTTAGAGTAAGAAGTCAGAATAAGTTTGATGTAGGAAATAGGGGTGGAAAGATAGGACTGGGTTGTGAAGCTGCATCTGTGGAAAGCATCAGTACTATACACCAAAAGGCAGAGGCATGCACAAAGGCATTTAGTAGATTTGGTGGCCGGTTAGCTCAGGTGGTTAGAGCAAGGTGCTCATAACACCAAGGTTGCTGGTTCGATCCCCACATGGGCCACTGAGCTGCACCCTCCACAACTAGATAGAAACAACTCCTTGCCTTGGAGCTGAGGGGTCCTGAAAAAACACACTGTCCCCCCACCACACACACACACACACACACACACACACAAAGACATTTAGTAGAAAAGAGGAAAATGAAAGAATGACTTTGGCTCCAAATGGAAAGGGGAATGGGTTTAGGATTAGGGTACCAGGGGCAACAGAAAAGAAAAGATGGGACGATACCATCATTTTTCTACTCTTTTTTCTTTTAGAATAATGACTTTAAACTTCACATTGGTCACTGCAGTCAAAGTTTTACTATGGGAAACCAAGAACAGCTGTGAAATTCTAGAGTTTCTTGGTGCAGATTTATGCCTCGGAAGAATCCCAGCTAAAAGCAACTAATATGCATTCCTCTAGCAGCACTGTATTTAAAATGTAGATGCATCAATAATATACACACTCGTGAGTGGTTTATTCAAAGGTACTTAGATCCATTCATGCAAAGCAACTAACACTGAGAGGCAGCCTTCCCTAAGGGCCAAGGGGGAAGTCAGGGGAGAGTGCTCCCCGGGAGATGCTCCATTCATCTGTGCTCCTGGGAACCCTGAGAGGCCAGACACGGGTGACAGGCCAAAGTCAAGGATCTGACGTCATGTCTTTATTTTTTTATCCGTTTAGCTGTCATGAGCATTTGGGGACCAAGGATGAAGTTAGATTACATGGCTCCACTATGTTCTGTGACCTCAGTTCAGAAAGCTAGAGACTGATTAAGGCTGGAGGTGGGGAGAGAAGAACCTCCCATGGTGCATGGGAGGAACTGGTGAAAAGCTGTGAGCAGTGGGCTAATTCTTACTGTGCCTATTCCTAGCTGTGTGACCCTGGACAAGTCACTGGGCCCAAGTTTTCTCTTCTATTCTCTTCTGTCAGCTGTTCTCATGTGGTGGTGTTTCCACCCTCCCAAGGGGGCCTCTGAAACATATAGGGGGACATTTTTGGTGGTCACAGTAACTGGGGAACTAAAAGGCCAGTGGTGCCCCTAATGAGAAAGACTGGCTCTCACAGTCCTTGGAGCCCTGGACATTTCTTGAGCTTGTCTGCATATCTGATGGTCACTGCTGTGAGCAGGGAAACTGCAGAGTGCTTTGTGAAGCGTGCAAGTTTCTGCTCAAACCCCTCGGGACCCGTGGCGGCTGGTTCTCACTTTAGGATTTTCAGGGCTGCAGAAGCTCTGTTCTCACTTATTTCCTGCTTATGAGCTGAGTCGATCTTCCTGGAAGATTTGGTTGAATTTGATTGAAGTGGACAATCACAGACCATTTGTTTGTTCCTTCTATCAGCAAGCAGGAGCAGAAAACTGGCTTGTGCCGGTTCTAACTGCAGTCTTAGAACAACTGTGTATTCAGGGGTTTGTTGTCCTGTGCAAAGCTGAGCAGCGCCCTCCCTGGGACACACGGGGAATGTACACAACTGGATGCTCTGAGAAAAGGCCACGCCAGGAGGAGAAAAACCCTGGGAGTGTGGCGTGAGCCAATCAGACCACCACCAGCCCACGAAGGCGCCTTAGTGAACCCTGGATGGAAGAGCCCCCTTGCAGAAGGCAGCCCATGCCAAGGTGCATAGCTTGATGAAAGGAGTGAGAGCCAGATTTTAGTGCTCACCTGCTCCCTTGGCCAGCTGCTGTTGTGCAGTGCATGAGCTGTACAACTCTACCTAGTGGCCAGACCCTCTCGCTCCTCATCCATCTGGCTTCCCTCAGGAGCCTGCCTCTTGGTGACTGCTTCATGGCAGCCTAAACCTCGCATCATGCACCTCCTGTGCTCCAGTTCTAAAGGAATGGGTCCAGGTGTCCAGCCCTCCCTGGCCTTTCTACACTCTGCTTTCTACATTCAAGGCTTTCTACACTCTGCTTCCAATTTGCTTTACTACCCACTACCCTCAGGACTTTCTCCTAGGCAGCCTATCTTAGTCATTGCCTCCCAATTAACGCCTGTGAAAGTTCATCTTTACACTCTCCCACACTCTTCCTTTATCCTCCTGTTACCCCAACTACTTGAAGGCTTGACTCAGTTTCCCTTTCTCTGGAATTGCCCCAGCTCAGGAATCACTGAAAAACTCACTGCCCCTCCCACTGGTCCATGACTACCCAACTCATGTTTGGGGAGTCTTGCTCCCTAAGATTATAAATTCCTGGACTGTAGGAACCTAATTTGGAGGAGACTTGGCCCCCAGGTTTAAGAATCTCACCAAGCAGCTACCATGGTAACAAATAGCTTCTCTTCCTGTTCTTTCAGATCAAAACAAACAAACAGACAAAGAAAGAAGCCTGTTGAAGAGCAGGGAATAGGGCTCCCTGCCTGGATTGGTAATGAGAGCATCAGGACAAGGATGAGGCTGAATCTGTGAACCTGGGTTAGTAAATTGTTCATAAACTTGGCCTGGGATGCTTTGGTGCTATCTAAAGCAAGTGCTCCATTCTGGAGACAGGATCACCGGTGGCCCACACCTCGGAGTGCCAGGGCAAGAAGCACTCTCTCTATGATTCACTGGGAGACCACAGGAGCTGAAACTCCTGTAACAGGAAAAACTGCCATGTCTGCACAGGGGGCCTTATGTATACTTGGCTGAATCTGATTCGTGAGTTTAAGAAAGAGGTGCTTTGAATGGTTTTCAAAATCTTTGGTGAGTTTGCAGTGGTCCTGGACCACATAAGAACTCAAGTCTACCATAACCCAGCACAACAAATGTTTCAGAAAAAGCTTGGAAATGGGCATCTTTGCTGAATCTCCTTAGTAATGCAATCCTTCCATAGGCATGTACTGAGCACTCTATGATTCAGGCACAGTTTTAGGTTCTGGACATGTGGCTGGGGACAAAACAGACAGAACTCCCTTCCCTCCTAAGCTTCCACTCCAGCTCAATGCCCAGTTCACTTTTCAGATGATTCAAGCCCTTCAGCAGGCATTAGGGCTATGACAGAGATGTCACAAAGCTCCTGGAGCAGGGAACACAGAAGACACACCTTTAAGAAATATCTCCTCAAACCCCACTGTTTAAAGTGTGGTCTGTGGACCAGCAGCATCAGTACCACCTGGGAGCATGATGGAAATGCAGAATTTCAGTCTCCTCCCAAGAGCTTCTGAATCAGACACTGTACCTTAGTAAGCCCCCCAGGCGAACCGTGTACAGATGGTTTGAAAAGCACTGCGACAGAACACCAAGTCCCCAAGCTGTCCCGCAAACCAGAGAGCAGAATGGGGAAATAAGTTTGGGAAAAAGCACATCCTATCCCTCCCTTGCAGACTCAGAAAGCTGGCATGTGAAAGACGGAGACGTCCTCAGTAAAGAAACTTTCTTAAAACGCCCATGCTCCTCAAACTTATTGGATAGCCCAAGAATGACTCAACAACCGTAAGCATTCCATGGAACTAGTGTCCTGTGAAACGCATCTTGGGAAACACTGTCTTGGTCCCCTGGCATTCACAAATTCAACTTCCTTACTTCCCTGGCTTGAACAATTCCAGATGGAATGAGCCCACAGTACAATATCTGGCAGCTTTACTGAGGTACAAATTGGAGTCATGCCCACTGCCCGGGTGGCACTCTGGGCAAAGGTTTCAGATCTGGGGGTCAGAGGGATGGAAGGGACCAAGAGGATACTTCTTCCTGTGACTCGGTTGGTCTCCGCCCATGACTGTGGCAAAGCTCGTGGGGTAATAAACACACTGAATCTCAGTGACTACCGGCCTTTCACAATGATTTCAATATTGCTGATTAACTTGTTGTGAGGATACACACAGCAAATTATATTCTAGGGGGACAAGTCATTTGGAGAAATTCAGAAGCCAAATCAGGCATTCTTGATTTGTGATTTAGGGAATTCGAGAAGGTCCTGGGCCATATGTACCCCACAGGTGTCAAGAAGCTGTGATAATAACGATGCTAACTGACATTTACTAGCGGCTTCTTACGTGCCACACACTGTCTTAACTCCTGTTTTCCTCACAAAGCTGTGACATAAGAGTGCAACCACTTTCACATGAGGAAACTGAGGTACAAAGCGCTTTCCCACTTCAATCCCTTTTATGTTGAATGTGATTTCTGAGATCTAGGTGGAGACCAAACCAGCCAGGTGAGGGGGTGACCCCTGGGTCCCCCCAACCACCCCAACCAGCTCTCCCAAGAGCTGAGAGCCTTGTCCCCAGAGCCCCAGCCCAGCAGTGGGCACAATTCAAATTTGTGCCTCAGCAAAACTGCCAGTTATCAGACTGTGGGTTCACTCCTTCTGGAATAATATAAACTAAGAAAGTTGAATTATTTTTGGAAGACCATCTCCTATCTCTAATTTTGAAGGTGCCCATTTTAGGTGTCAGCATCACAAAGTAGGGAGGTGCAGACTGGGGTGGTCTGCGGTGAGCCCAAGGCTGGGAGGGGACACCCGGTTTGCCTGAGGTTCTGAATTTCTGTCATGGTCCCAGGGGCTGCTGCTGCTGCTGGGGCTGTCCTGGAAGGCAGGGCACGGCGTGAGATGGAAGTAACCGGGCACTAACCTTGCGCTTGCATGTCTGGCTCTAGTCCCAACTCTGGCCCCTAGCTGCTGTGTGCCCCCTGGCAAGCCTCTCCTCCTGGGTCTTGGTCCCTTTACTTTAGTGTTTGGAATAACGGCCCCCTTCCCTGCCCCCACGTAAGACTGCTAGGAGCTTCTCACCTAATGTGCGGGACAGTCCCTAGTACTTCATGTTTCAACTCACTGTTTCTCAAAAGGTCTTTTCTGGGGTTCCCTTGGATTTGTGAGTGCTCTAGCTGGCAGATCGGGAACACAGGATAGCTAACCTAACTACCCCTCTCTCAGGAACCCACAGATCGGCTGCTTCCATATCACACTGACAGAACCCCGGAGATGAGGATAAAACTCCTGTTGTGTGGTCAGACAAAATGCAGGGATAAACTGTCTCTGCTTCTTGAGGTGACACTTAGAAGTACTTGCCTAGGACCTAGAGGTGAGTCACTAGGTTTATGATGCTTCCTTCACTTTCGGACATAGCATAAGATGGTGGTAATAGAGTGATTCAGGTACAACCTTGAGTGTTGGCTGTGCGATCCAAGGCAAATAACTGAACCTCTCTGAGCTTCAGCATGCTCATCTGAAGCAGTGTAAACAGAAGTACTTTTATTATGGGGTTGCTGTGAGGTGCTGGCATATAATCAGAGCTTCCTAAAGAGTAGCTACTATTATTGTTATTTGGATATTGGTTACAAGAGGGGATTCTGGGGCACAACACAATGCTTTTAAAATTTGCCTTTTAAAAGCATCAATAAATTTCTAAATGGAACTAAACAATATATCCTTCTCTCTCTAGTTAACATTTTGTATGAGGTTGGGCACACCTGATTAAAAAATACATAAGGGCCGCGTGATATTTATCAACTCATTTTAATCCTCACATCAGTCCTATCAGGTATGTATGATTATTTTCCATTTTACAGATAAAGGAAACTGGTGTGCAGAGAGGTTGAACAATTTCCCTGAGGTCACACAGCTGTGAAGTAACTGAGTCTGCTTTAACTGAGCCCTTGCCCTCTCCCTCCTGGCAGCTGCCACTGGCTCTGTAGTGCCCTCCTCCCTGGAGACTGGCAGGTCTCCACCTCGGGGGTCAATAGATGCGGATGCTCGGAGCT
The DNA here is from genome assembly GCA_033961575.1 of Aselliscus stoliczkanus. Taxonomy (NCBI): domain Eukaryota; kingdom Metazoa; phylum Chordata; class Mammalia; order Chiroptera; family Hipposideridae; genus Aselliscus; species Aselliscus stoliczkanus. The sequence continues at coordinate 130,859,141 of CM066730.1, read as the reverse complement.
TACCTGAAGCCCTCTTGCTGTGTGTTGTCCCTTTGCCCCAGAGATCTAGGCCAAGCAGGAAAGAACTTCCGGTTTCATCATTAACTTTCAGGTTGCCTCCTGCCCTTTAATGCTAAACTGGAGAAGGAGGGTCACAGTGACCTCAAGACAGGGGCGTGGAGCAGCAGGTCAGAGATTCAGCCCCTCTGGTGGCTTCCTTGATCCTCCCATCTGAGTACCAGCGTGGCCCAGGGAGGAGAACAGGGACAACACTTGGTAGGGCCTGCTGGGAGCACCCATGCACCGTGTGTTAATCTCCCCACAACCATATGGGGAAAGGGACTGGCTCACTCCCATATAGTGGCTGGGATGGATGAGTGGCTGAGCCAAAGGAGCCGAGTCAATGTCTGCCTTTCCACCTAACAATGCTGCTGTCTGTACAAAATTTAGAGCAGGAAGAGAAGCATATCTACTAGAACATGCCAGTAAAGGCAGTATATGGAGTGGTTAAGAATAGGCTCTGGAGCCTGGCTCAGTGAAAGCAGACTCAGTTACTTCACAGCTGTGTGACCTCAGGGAAATTGTTCAACCTCTCTGCACACCAGTTTCCTTTATCTGTAAAATGGAAAATAATCATACATACCTGATAGGACTGATGTGAGGATTAAAATGAGTTGATAAGTATCACGCAATTAAAATACTGCCTGGCACATACATACATAGCAAGGAATCTATAAATGTTTGATATTATAATTGTTGTTGTTATTGAATTAAGTCCCATGAAGGTAGGAATCTTTCTCTGTTTTGGTTCCTGGTCTGTTTTAGTACAGTGCCTCGTACTTAATAGGCATTCCATAAATGTTTGTTGGGTAAATGAATATTATTATAATCAAAAAACTCTTTTGTAATGCAGACATTATTTTGGCCAGCAGAGGGCAGCAGATAGCTATGACTGACTAATTCTGGGCAAAGGTGGTTTCCTGTGTTAGCTTTGAAGGCTAACAGCACAGCTGGTGGGTTGAAAGGTTGACGTTGCAACTGCATGAATAGCCCCCGCCCCTACCTTTCCCACTCACCTTTGTGCAGGTTAGGTTAGCATGATTGGCAGAAATTCCAATTCACAACAAACCTTGGTTCAATTATTTTCTCACCAGCCCAATTTATTTTCAATTTCCCTCCTGCCTTCCTTTCTCCTTTCCTTCTTTTCCTTCTTCTTCCACTTTCTCTAATTATCCGTTTCTCTTTCACAGACACACACTTACTCCTGTGCATCAAGCTAGTATACTGTACACACTCCCAAATCTTGTCTGTACAACTGCAGCTTGTATTCCAAACCAAGAAGTCCGTATCTTTATGCAGTGTTCTTCCCAACCAACCAATGATTCTAAATGTGGCATAATAAAAAAGAACATCTGATTTGATAAAACTAGACCCAGAGAGGTACTGTAGTTTGGCTCAGGACACACAGCAATTAGTCGCAATTTTAGAGCACTAGCCAGGGCCTTTGGCTCTCTCCGGGTTATCAAGTGCCTCCCTTTTTATCCACAGGAGGCTCAAGTGGTCCCCGTGAATTGATCCAATCAATGTCATGGCCAGCAGCTGGCCCCAGATGGGGTTTTCCTGTGCTCTGTCTGGCACAGGAGAGCAGACTTCTTCCAAATCAGCTTCCTGGGAGGTCCAGGGACAGTGGACAGGAGGCCACCACTGATGATTTCTCAGCTCACTGGGCCCCTGCCCATAGCTCTCACCTTTCCTCTGTGACCTAGGGCAAGTCCTTCTTCCCCAGGTGGCTCGTTTCCTCGACAAGGACAGGACCCACCCTGGCAAAATCAAAAGTGTGTTCCCTGGGAGCCCCTGGGTAGCAGAGCCCAGATTGTCCTGCTTTCTGCTGGCAGCTTCTGCAGTGGTCTGGCAGCTGGAGTGGTTCCCCCACCTCAGCGTCCAGACCGCTCCAGAGTCTCAGCTCAGGGGTGGCCCAAAGCCACAGCCTCCCCCAACTGGCTTGGGATCCTGTCCTCCCCAACTATTATCCAAACAATCATGCTGGGGTAACTATTTGAAAAATATATTTAATTGAGTTTCCTACTGAAAAACAAATTCCACAGGAATGGATGAGTTAAAGAAAATTAAACTAGGAAAACTTAAAAACTGGAAAAAATACGGGTGACCTATTCTTTTGTCTTAGATTAGGAAGATTTCCTAATCTTTTTTTTTTTTTTTTTTGTTAATCCAATGCTTTTATTATTCACAATTTAACTTCACTGTATTGAAAGTCTGATTAGTTATGGCCATAAGTCAGGAAATAAACAATGATATGGAAAACCCCCAAAGAAATAAAATATGAAGGACACTCTGATAAAACTAAGCAGAAATAACATTAGTGATATCATGCATTACACAAAGATAGAAACTCTAAAGGAAAAGATTTACAGAGTTGATTACATAAAAATTAGAGAGTTCTATGCCCCCAGGAAACATTAAACAAACAAACAAACAAACAAACAAAAAATTAAAAGCAAGCAAGAAACTGGGAAAAATTTGGCTACACATATAACAGACAAAGGATGAATATCCTAAATCAGAATGTCAGAGGAAACCGGATAAAGATATTGAACTGACGACATAAAAATATAAACTTACAGGAATATGGAACATGTTCAATCTCAGTGGTCATGAAATAAATGCAAAATTCAACATTTTTTTTTTTTTTTGCCTCTTTAAGTAGCAAATAAATATTATCAGTGAGGATGTGAAGCCACAGGTCCCCTCATTCTGCTAGTGGCACATTTCTGCAGGGCACTTTAAGCTTACAGGTGTTCATGATAAATGCTTTTTTCCATAGCCTTTATTCTTATCACTGTCGTTATTATGAATTACCCCTCCCCACCTTCCCCTACCACATCAATAAACACTTTGATGATGGGAAGGTTGCTTATTGATCTGTCCCAGGTGCTTAGAACAGCACCTGACCCATAATAGGATGTTCAACGTACACTTAGTGAATGAATAATTGAACTTTGGCCCTTGTCTACTCTTGGGAATTGATCCTAAGGAGACAGAGATCTACAGAAAGATTTACATCCAAGGATGTTCATGTCAGCACATGTTTTTGTCAAACACTGGAAATCATTTAAATGCCCAACAACAGGGGATTAGCAAACAAATTATAATACATCCTTATTAAAGACTACAATAATAAAATCATTAAAATCATGTTGTAGATGATAGGATATTGAGAGATCTTCTAGATATAATGTATTGTAAAAAAAGCAGTTTACTTAATGCTGTTTTCTAGGGAATTTCTGGAAATATTCTCCAGAAATTTTCTGTATCTATCTATCTATCTATCTATCTATCTATCTATCTATCTATCTATCGATAGAGATGTTTGTTTTTACACCAGCACTGCTCAGAGAACAATACCAGCACATCTGCCCAGAGCAGATGTGATCAAGTGCTCTATACTGCTGTAGGGCACCGTTGAACACAGCTTCCTTCGTAACTTAGGAGAATCAGAGTTCACCTAGTTCGGAGGGGTGGGGAAGGGGGGTACAGCTGCCCTGAGGTTCCCAGTGCAAAGGTATATGCAGAGCCAGAACCAGGACTTACTAAAAAGCAGTAATTATCATGGAGTAACTTCCAGTTGCCCAGATTCCAAGGTCTGATGCTTGTCCTTAGGATTTGCACAGTGATAGCTGTCATCCTTCCTTTGGCCAGAAGAGGGCAGACACTTGCCATAGATGGAGATGGAGAGCAGGCAGATATTTTTTTCAGGCTGGGATAACATCTCCCAATAAGGTCACTCTACTCTTAATGAGAGTTGCAGCTCAAAACAAAATTCGTGACTCTTCTGCTGCAGAGATGCCATTTAAAAGACAGTGGGGTTCGAAGACTAAAGATCTCTTCTTAGTTTCAACTTGCTCACTTCACCTCTCTGAGCCTCATTCTTTATTAAGTGGGATAGGCTCTCACTATGTAACTACGAGGAGGAGATATTAGGGGGAAAATATGTAAAACTATAAAGTTTCATATTATAAAACATATACACATGAAAAAAAGGAGCTTGTTGTGTGTGAAGGAGACAGCTGGACGAAGGTGAGAGGTCCAGGCCACCGGAGTCTTTTCTGTTCATAGGGAAATATAGATTTGTCAATTCTCCAGCAATTGATACCAATGCATTTTGTACTTGGAAAGGTTTTAACTACTTTTACTTACATTTCAAACTGTGCATATTTTAAAAGTTAAAGACTACTTTACCTATTGACTCTATATGTGAGAAAAACGAAATATCACAGGGATACAAGTAAAGTCCCACGAATAAGTTGAAAAATATTCCCCAGTTCAAAGGAAGGTTTGGATGATATTTTCAAAACTGTTAAGTGTCGAAGAGGTTACATATGCGATCATGAGAAGCAAAAAAGTATTTTATTTTTAAAAATCTAGTGCCATTTTCTTAGGACATGGAGCCCTAGTAGAAGTATTATTTTCACAATAATCTGTGGCAGCTGGAGTCATGCTGCAGTCTGAGTATTATATATGGGGACAATGAGGAAAGAGAATGTAAGTGACAAGCAAGCAGTCATGAGGGGATGGTCTAGAAAATCATGTCTGGAGGAGGGGTTGAGGAACTGAGCCTGGAGAAGATCAGCTCTGAGTGAGACAGGACCTGTAGGAAGGAGTTCAGTCAGAATACAGGGTCAAAGTCACAAAGGAAGGTCTAGTCTCAATACTGAAGGGACTTGTCAGCAATCAAAGCAAAGAACTCATATATCATCAGAGGGTCAGGAAGCTCTGGACACTTCGACGGTTCAAGGAGTGCCTGGAAGGCCCCTCTGATGTCAGGTGATGAAAAGGTGCTGCTAAAGTGGTCTCAGAAACCAAATTGCCCCTATACAACAAAACCAGTCATATATCAAAATGTGATGGGCAAAAGCAAGCTTGCAGATGTCAGAATGGTTCCTATCCTTGCACCACAGGATGCAAGGACCTTGAAATGTAGGGAACAAAGGTATAGGTTTATGTAAGTCAGACTGTACTGGCAAGTTAAGCCATGTGAGTGGCACTAACACATCCTGATGATGCATGTCAGCAAAAGGAGCAAAGTCTGCTTGAATCAAAAAAAAGAAGGGGATGGGCAGGCCGAGTGGCTCAGTTGGTTAGAGCGAGTGCTCTAAACAAGAAAGTTACTGGTTTGACTCCTACATGGGCCAGTGAGCTGCACCCTCCACAACTAGATTGAAGACAACGACTTGAGCTGAGCTGCCACTGAGCTGCTGGTGGGTGGTCGGATGGCTCAGTTGGTTAGAGCGCTTGCTCTTAACAACAAGGTTGCTGGTTCGATTCCTACATGGGATGGTGAGCTGTGCCCCCCACAACTAGACTGAAAATGGCAACTGGACTTAGAGCTGAGCTGTGCCCTGTACAACTAGATTGAAGGACAACAATTTAACTTGGAGCTGATGTTCCTGGAAAAAACAGTTACCCAATTTAAAAAAAAAGAAAAAAAGAAAAAAAGAAAGAAAAAAAAAGAAGGGGGTCCCAAATAATTTACATTTCCATAGCAGTCAGACAGAGATTGGGATTGGCTGAGGTTTGATTACATGCTCACTCGACAACCTTTCCCATTGAATGCGCACACTACCTGAGGCACATTTTAAAGAGCTGTGTGTATTTTCTTTGAAGTCATAGGGATGATCCCTCAGGCATCATCATGCTTGAGATGTTATCTTGTCCTTTGGTTTCCTTGTTTAGTCTCCCTGGTTACCTGACAATAGGAAGGAAGAGTGAAGAAAATGTCTGGAATGATGGAGCCACGAGATAACATGTGTTATTGCAAAAGATTGCCCGGGAGCTGCTGTTATATTGAGATTCCCCACTGTGACCAGTCAGCCTCTTAGAGCCTGATCAATTTGAAAGAGTTGATAAAACATAGTTTCTAAAACTACCCAGATGAGGATGAGACCCAAGACCAATCTCCTGTCCGAGTTTATTTCAACTTTCTCAAACCCTACCTGCTGGGCCTGCCGGGCTGTGACGTCCAAGGGCTCCACCAGCTCTGAGACTTGGGCTGAATTGTTCCAGTGCTTTATCTCAGTTCTGAGAAGTGGTAAAAACTACTAGAAGGTCATATGGGGAACCATTTATTTCATTATTATGGACATTTCCTTCCCCGAATGGTAAAATGTAGGAATAAAGACTTCTGGTGAATGCCCAGTGGGTTGACCAACATAAAACTGATTTTTTTTTCTCTTTGAAATAGCAGTTTTATTTTATTTGTTGAATATATTGCTGAATTCTTATTTTTTAACAGCATATAATTGGGAAATTTTACACATCTCTTCTATAATATTTTTCGAAGCTACCTGAAAAATTTTAGAACAATTGATAAAAAATAAATTAATTTTTTTGTCTAGGTTGATGATCCTTAATAAAGGCTTTTACTCACCTCTTGAAGTTTCTTGAACTTTCTACTAATTGAAAATGGTTGTGTTTGACCTCCATTCTTGAAACAGAACTTTTTGAGCAGAACTCCAATACTCATTTCGTTTGTGGAAAAGATGGAACACAGGGGACACTGCAACCTCTTTCCTTTTGAAATTTCTCCTCTAACATCCATCTGTTATTTTTCTCTCATCTCAGGATGAAGGTGTCCTTTTACTCTTTCAAAACTAACATATCAACTTATGTCCTTGATCCTGAATATCTGACCTTCCATGGGGCACCTTCTTTGGAGCACCTACCTTGGAGCTTCTGTTAACTCATCATCCTTTTGACTTCTTGGCTGGCTGTCACTCTTCAGGTTTACAAACTCTGTTCTGTTCTCTCCCCAGACTGAAAAACACAAGCCTTGCTTCCTTCTACTCTGGTTTCTCTTGGAACCACCATCCAGCCTCTTCATTCCCATCACGACCACTTGAGGAAATCTCACACATTCAAACCACCAAATGCAACAGGCTTTATATTCAATTCTTAAAATGCTTTTGAATCTCTCAGAGTATCTAACATTTATTCCCCCCCATGACTCTAGATCTTTCTTTGGCTTCTTTAACACCTCACATTTTTCTGAGTACCTAATTTTCTTCCTTTCACCTATAGAATGTGGCCACTCCCGATTATCTTCCCTGATGCTTTGGTGCTCTGCCAAGCTGTATTTCTCATTCTCAGTGATAATGATTGCCAAGCCTCCTGCCCAGAGTGGTCTGCTCAACCTCTCATTTCTAATCGTTAGCTTATCAATTCCTCCAGAAGATGGCCTTTACAACCCTACCCAGGCAAATCCAAACCTATCATCTTGCCCATTGTGGTAGATCTTTTCTGATTGTTTGCCCAGCTCAGAATGGACTTTCCAATCCACAAGGTGAGCTGCTAGCACCCATATGACTCGACTTCCTGATCAGTTAACTGGCACGGGAACACGCACCTGCCTGAGGCTGAGCCACTCATCTATTCTCTCCTAGTTTTGAAGTGAGAGAGACAAAAACTTGGACTAGTTGTAACTGGTACTACCGAAGGGGAAAGGTCCATGAATTTCTGGTGCTGAGGTCCCTTAGAGCTATCCCAGTTCCCAGTCTTTCTAGTTAATTCAACTGTCCCATGGATTCATGGAGATACACTAGGAAAATTCTAGGAAAGTCCCACTTTTGGCTAAGTTGGCTTTTACTACTGATAGGTCTTTAAGTAACAGAATCACCTCCACGTCTCCTCCGGGACTCTCTCATTCTGTCAAAGACTCTACCACTCCCTCACCCAGCAAGGCCTTGAAATTTGATTCTGCTCTTGCTTTTCTTCAGGTTCACACTCAGAATGCTCAAACCTCATCACTTATCTCTAAAATAAGTTCCCTCCTTTCCACGTTCTCTACTATTGCCCTGGTTCCGGTCTTTGTGATCTCTATGCTGGGCTTTCCCAGACTCTCCATGCTCCAGTGGGAATCTCTGTCTAAAGCCTAAACTAAGTCTTACAGCTCTTACCATAGCATAAAGAACCCTTCTCATCTAATCACAGGTACGCGGGGCTTATCATCTGCTGTTTCCACTCCTGCTCTGTGCCAGCCAGGCCTAATGACCAACGTTATCCAAACATGCTCTGTTCTTCACTTCCTCTGTGATGTTTGAACTTCTTTTCCTCCCCATTGGCCCTGGTAAAATCTTACTTCTCCTTTTTGGCCTATTTCAGGTCCTTTTCCTATCTCTCCAGGAGAACCTGTCCCTCCATCATCTGGGACAGGAGGTCATTTGCCATGTTTTATGCTCATCTTCCCTTCCAGACTGTGAGGCACAAGCTACCTTTAATTCCTGGCACCATAGTGGCTGATCAGAACTGGATGTTGAATGAACTGATTCATATACCATCAGATGTTTACCAGGATAGAAAAGAGCCTGAGAGCACAACCAAAGTCCCAGTATTTCCTTCTGTCCCTGCTTACAATGATTTTAGAGAAAATCGGGGAAACAAAAGGATAGGGGGTGCTGAGCGGGTGAATTAACCAGACTGTAACCCAGTCATCCAGCCTTCGGTGTCTGAAAAACAGGATACTCACGAAATTGTTTTGAGACTCCAGGAAGAACACATTTATATGGCTTTAGAGTTTAAAATTCATTTCCATATATATTAACTGATTTAATTGGAACTGAACCACACGAAGCAGTTAAAATTTTATGAATGCCAGTCTGTAGGTGAGGGGTACAGCCAGGTCAGGTGGTGTCAACAGTTTCACACCAGTAAATGATCGACTTTTGACAGGAAACTGCCTCCTCGCCTCAGATCCAGTGTTCTTTTCTCTTTACGATGCCAGGTTGCCTCTCCAATGGCAGAGTTCAAATACAATCAAATAGGCTATTTGTGGAAGTGGGAAGAGGTGTGTGTGTGTGTGTGTGGTGTGTGGTGATCTTGCTTCTAAATCATGTAACTTTTTTCCCCAACCCTTGTTGTCACATAAGCCAGCCTAAGGAGGTTATTCACCCACTACAGAAAATGTTATCTTATTCCCAGAAATAGATATCGCCCCAAACACTTTAATGGCAAAATATTTTAATTTCTCATAAAGCTATTTCTGCACTCCCTCCCTCCCCACCCCACAGACAACACGGAAAAGCATTAGCATGCGTGTGCAGTAGCTGAGCCGCGGGATGACGTGTGTGTATACATCTATGCATATATATACAGGTTTATTTAAACGATCAGATCTACACTTTTGGAGGCTGTTTGAAGCATCTTATCAAAAGAAAACACATTTTAAGCATGAGGTTAAAAAAGCTTTTCAGACCCAAAGGCCATTTAATACAATACATCCTACTTGGGTAGGTTAGCAAACATTTTAAAAACCCACATCCAACAGACTGGTTAGTATTGGATATACAGATTTGGTTTCAAAGCTGAAATGCTCCTGGTGTAACAGACCTTCTCATGAAATTCTGTTATTTTATATTATGCCATAAAAAATAGGGACACGTATCTATTGACAACTTAAATATTTACTCAATAGGATACTTGGTGATATAAATAGAAAAAAAAAGTGGTCATGAACTAGGAGTGAAAAGACTATGACACCAGCCTATCTTGGACAGCAAAGGATGTTACCAATCTATCCTAGAAACTAGAACAGGAAAAAGAGTCAAATATTCCACTCCATAGAGACCCCATCTGGCCCAAATCATCCCCCAAGGAGTACACCCCCGACACATGAGGTTTACTAACCACCTGCTACAGATGTTACTATGTCACTAATTAACAATGGTCACAGAAAATGTGGCATACCAGAGGTTTTGTTATCATACACAATGCATTAGCAGCTGCAGGGATCTTCCTCCAAGAGCTATGGTCAGAGGGCAAGCTGACAACGTCCATGCCGCTGGCCCAAGGAACCACAGCTAAGAGACAGGAGCATTTGTTTGCACAGTGAGCTCTCTCTGGCACATTCCCCACTCTAGTTAGAGGGGCTGGGATGTGGGGGACAGTTCCAGCCAGGTAGGTGCTGCAGCTGACTACTCCTGGGCCTCCTTGCGGGTCAACTTGTAGATCTCGGTGGGTCCGTCCACGTGGGTGATAGTGGTGGTGAGCTGGAGTTCTTCCCCACTGTGAACACCCAGATCGCCTGAAACAGCAGTTTTGGTGTTAGACGTTTTCAAGGAGAAAGGAGAAGAAAGCTGGGGTTCACCTGAATGACAGTCACCCGATGCCAGCCCTCTTTCACAGTCTGAGCTTACAGAGAAAAAGCAGGACACCTGAGGCTCAGTCCAAACCTTTTCACTTGGACTTGGTGGTAATTTCATCCATTTTCATCTCTCAGAAAAGAGATATGAATGAGAGATGAGTCAATGTACTGCTTGTATAATTGGTAGTAATTACTAACATTTAATGAAAGCTTCCATGGTGACTGACGCTGTTCTCAATGCTTTATGATTGATTGTATTTAATCCTCACAAAACTCCTCCAAGGCAGCACTCTGATCCTGACAGCTTTACAGATGAGGAAACTGGGAGGAAAGTAAGGTGACTGCCCCAGGTGGCAGAACCCGGAACCAGGCAGAGGAAGGAACACTCTTCCTATGGGCTAAGCCAGCACAACTTGCCTCCCCAGCGATGGGAGGGCAGCCACCTACACACTTGCTGTGAATAATTTGCTAAGTGCCTATGCCATGTGAAGGCAAACAAGACCTGCTTATTACCAACAGATTGGGCATGGCACTACATATAATACATTTAGGAACAATTAAGCGTTTTCTTCTCAAGGAAAAAGTACCAGAAATGTGCTCTGAATTTTCTGCTGCTCCCCAGGATTCTGTGTTTTGGTCACTGCACACACTGGCCCTATACAATGCTTGGTCAAAACTAATTCTAGATTAGCATATCTGGGTGAGCCATCAAAAGTTTAAAGTCAGTTTCATGATCTGCATATCTGACAGTCATCATAATTTCAGAGACCTGACCACCCCAGCAAACCCATTAGCACCTAAATGTTTACCTTAGGAAATCCCTTCCACTGAAGACTTCTGTGGTTCACTACCCAAGTAAAATTATATTCTACTATCAATTTCCAAGGAGTCTTCAATTAGCAGGTCCTAGAAAATGTGTATGATCCTACATATCATTTGAAGAAACAGACCAAATTACTCTGGCTTCTTTATTTTAACAGGTGTCTAGTACGTATACTATAGTGCTTATCACGTGCCTGATACTATTCTAAACACTTTACAAACATTAATTAATACACTAAATCTGCATACCATCCTATTGAAAGAGGTACTATTGTCATCCTATCATTCCCATTCTGTTGATGAGGCATGTGAGGCACAGAGAGGCTAAACAACTTGCCCAAGGCCCAAGTGGGTCAACAGTGATGTGGGATTCAAAGAGGACCCTGCATCCAGGCTCACTCTCCACTTTTAGGCTATGCTGGCACTTCGTACATGTTCAGATGAGACTGTCAGCATAGTATGAATCCACATGCAATGCATTACAGTCATCAATATAAACATACAATAATTTGGATGAATCATTCAGCATATTAATTTTGATTTTTTATGAAAGAGAATTTATAGCATACAGCATCAGTGCACTGATAGTAAGGACAGCTGTTATGTATGAGTAGTTACTGTATGCACTGTTAGGGACTTAGCATGCCCTGTATTTCCTTATAAGATATGAAGACACTGAGACTCAGATAGGCAATTCACTTCTCTAATATGATGCAGCTTGCTCCCAGCAGGGCTGGGATAAGGACCCAGACATATGGGACTCCGGCTAGCAAAATCTGTGATTCATGTGTGGTTCTATTGTACTTTGAAGGCCAACTTTTTCCCCTTAGGGAATGGATGTGGGAATATGGCAGTAATATGGCAGGAGGGGGGCTCCCTCCATCTGTCTCCAAATTCCATCAGCTCCTACTCCTGCCCAGGTCTTGCTAATGTGTTATTCTCCCTCTCTTGGCTCCTGCTGCTCAGTGCACAAACATGCTCAGTCTCTGGCATTCCAAGAGAAACAAAACAAAACAAAACAAAACAAAACAAAACAAAACAAAACCCCTCCAAAAATGTGACATGTCTCTTACTTAGCGGGGAGGGGAAGAATAAAAGGAAAAATAATAAATTAAGGAAGGAAAAGAAAAAATTCTTCAGTTCGTAATAAGTCTCTTTCCCTGGTTATAACGTCAGTTCATCTCAGCTAATTAACAATAAGATAGGGCCAGCTGAGTGGTGCATTGGTTAAGAGTTGGCTTGGGATGCCAGCACTGAGCAGCAGGGCCACAGTTTGGATCCCACATGAGGGCCAGCGACGATGAGCCCTCTACAGCTAAGATAGTGAACAACAGCTTGGCCTGGAGCTGGGCTGCTGTGAGTTGCTGGCGATGGCGTAGGCTGCAGTGGGGGCTGGCCGGCAGCGGGCGTGTGCTTTCGTGAGCTGCTGTTGAGCCACCGTGAGCGGCCGTCCAATGGCCAGAGGGCGACTGCCTCACCAGGGAACAGCGCAATGATAATACCAACATGGGCCAGTGAAGCGATGTCCTTCACAACTAGACTAAAGAACACAAGGACAGCAAGTTGTTTGTTCCCCTTCCCTGATTCCCCAATGTTATTACCCTCCCCCAATTCCCCAATAAAATCGTAAAAAAAAACCCAACCTAATAAGATAAAGGCTTGTTTCTTTCTAACCATTGCAAAATGAGACCAATCTCCAGCATCAGATTTCATCTCCAAGGATTACCAATGGATCCGAATCTATGGTATGATGACCACAGGGGTGTCGCTGCTGCTTGATGCTAACAGCGTGGAATGCATACTGGGAGCCCACAAAGCTACTATACATCAACTGCACTATAGTGACATAAGGATAAGCACAGCTCCCAAAGACTGGGGGCATTTTAATGACAATCACTTGTGTATCTGAGACTACTTTGGTAAAAAGGAGGAAAATTCCTAAGATAATTCCAAGACTGTTTCATTGAACGTGGGAGAGACCAGTGGTCTTCTAATATTAATAAAAGCTACCTAATTTTGTCCTCATAACCACTAAGGCAGATTAACAGCCTATTACCCAGATTTAGAAGCCAGAGAGGCCCCACACTCTGAGTTCCTATTTGTTTCTCAAGGTCACACACAGTACATATTGGAATAAAGATTCCAAATCATCTGTGTCTACCCCCAAAGCTATGTTCTTTCCATAACATTCTTGACTTCATTCTTTTCTGTGTAATTTTTTTCTAGACCCACACTGACCTCCTCCCTATTCACTTTCAACGCTAAGCTCAAATATTAACTCTCTGTAACAAAGTTCCTGGTTCACAGCAGAATGAGAAAACCAAAGAGAGTGCAATATTTGTAAAGCTAATTATTTCCATCCAACTACTGTTGTTACCTTTCAGATTACATCCTTCCTACATTTTGGGTGTTGATAAAACAGTGGATGGTAGGTTATAAATTTTTTTTTTCCCCTAAAGAATGTAAATACTCAGCACAATATCTGGTACAACATGTGCTCATTAAAATGCCCACCAAGACATGTCTGGTGCTAAGATTAAGGCTTGTTTCTTTCTAACCATTGCAAAATGAGACCAATCTCTGTCATTAGATTTCGTCTCAAAGGACTACCGATGGATCTGTATCTATGGCATGAGGACCACAGGGGCTAGCTCCTCCCTGCCCCACTCCAGAGAGCTAGTTCCAGCCCAGTGAACTCATACTGGTGTTCCCCACTGGGGTTTAGGGACAAACCCTCAGCTAGAAAACAGCTGTGCCTTGGTGGGACAGGGTTCAGGGATCCTGGCTCCAGCCATCTCTCAATCACTTTCAACCTTCAAGGTGGCTTATCCCAGGCTCGGGGTGAGCCATTTCCCAACCACCTCCACAGTATCTCCAGACACTCAATGCCAGGCAACTGCAAGGAGGAAGACACCATAAAGCCTACGAGTTTTGAGTGAAATCTTAGTGTTGTGGGCTGAGTTGTATCCCCACCCCCACCCCCCAAAAAATAAATCATTTGTTGAAGTCCTAATTCCCAATACCGCAAAATGTGATTGTATTTGGAGCCAGGCTCTTTAAAGAGGGAAGTAAGTTAAAATGAAGTATCGTGAGGAGCCCTAATCCAAGATGACCATTGTCTTAGGAAACAGGCACACAGAGGGAAGACACAGGGAGAAGACAGCCACCTATAAGCCAATAAAAGAAACAAGCCTCAGAAGAAACCAACCCTGCCAAAACTAATTCTAGCCTCCAGAATTATCAGAAAATAAATTTTCTGCTGTTTAAGCCCCACACATTCTGTGGTATTTATTATAACAGCCCTACCAAACTAATACCTTTAGGAAGCAGAAAGGTTGTCTCAGGAAGGTGACTGAGGTGCCTATCACAGTGGAGTGACAGTAATTCTAACACTCAGTAAACATGATTTTAATTGCATGGATAGAGAAAGATCGGGTCACTAGGAGGACTACAGCCCTGGGTGAGGCAGGAGCAGAAAGTGCCTGACTAAAAGAGCAGAGCAGGAGATGGCTTGTCACCTATTTCCCATCTTCATTAAGGCATGGGAACAGGCTGTTGAGATCCATTTTAGAGTGAGTCCTCCCTGGTGGTAAGATCAACTCATCACTGCTCACAGACATCAAGGAGAAATGAGGCTGGCCATGGGTGAGCCAGCTAACATGCAACCAGGCGAAAGACCTCAACAAAAGGCAGCCACTGTCAAAGCCTCATGACTCAAGCCAAACATTTATTGAGACAACAGAAACCAAAGCCACCTTTCCTGTGAAACAAGCAGCAGGACACCTTAGAAGCCTCTAGAAGTAAAACGGACACAGCGTGGCAGCTAGCTACCAAGACATAGGACCCAGGGTTGCTGCTGTGGCTTCCAGCAGAATGAGTGCATCAGGCAGAAGACATGGAGTGTGAGTAGAAATAGAAAGGAACCAGTTGGCAATTAGAGTGTCTCCTGTTCCCTTTGTCATAATCATCCAGTCAGGAATTCCATTTCTAGCTTTTTTTCCTACAAACTTCTATAGACAAGGATTCTATAGATGAAAGAACACAAACATGAAAGCTTTTATCCATAATTGTCTCATTCCATTAGCACCTCCAACTCTTTTTTTCCCATGTGAATTGGTGACTGAGGGGGTTTGGACAGTTTGCCATGTGCACAGGGCACCGATGTTGTGCCCGTGGGAGACAATGCCTTTGCTGAGCTAAGGTTAAAATCAGCAATTTGTTTCCGCCTGGGAAGACATCCAGAATGATTCACAAATTGGTCATGGAAACAGGTAAAAAGAACAACTTGAATGGAAAGGCAGCAAGAGCTGAGCAGAAAATGTGAATAGTCCTTGAAGGAAAGAGGTCTAAAATATCTTTACGAAAGTAGAAAATTACATGCATGTTTGTATATACATAGACACATAAAATGATTACACACACACACACACACACACACACACACTGATTTAAGTGAATGTGTTCATATCACCACTGCATCTATGGTAAATCAACCAACAAGAAGGAAGCCAGAGCTCCACACCCCTGCTGCACTAATCAGCTACCTAAAACATGAAAACAGTCTGGGTTGAAGCTGTCTTGCCATGTCCTGTGTGGCAGGAGACAGCCAAGGAAGCCTTGTCTCCCAGACCAAGCTACCAGCACCCTGAGAGCAAAGGCTGTGTCGCTCCTTTAGGCTTCACATCACTCTATCTTACCAGCCTAGCACAGAGCAAAAGTCTATGCTCGCTGCTTCCATTTCTTCCTACCTACTCCCTCCTGACAGGTCTGGGCAGCTCTCTCCACCTCCCAAACAAAACAACACTTCTAATGGTTCTTTCTCTGTCCTCATCCCCTTTGGCCTCTGCTCCCTCAGAAACTGCATGCCAAGCTCCTGGAAATGAGCTTTCTCCAGAGGTTTGTCCAGGATCCATTGCACGAAGGCAAGAAGCACCACACACACCTGGGATTCATTCTTCACAGCAAGAGATCTGAATTTCTGGCTCTGGACCTAGAAAGCAAGGGGTAGGGGAAGGAGTCCAAGCCAATGTAAAAATAAAAACTTTCCACGAAACACGAAAAGGAGCATGAAAAGGCTGGGAGAGACCAGAGTTTCCAAATACAGTGTATCCCCCTGAGAGTTCAATTTTCTAGGTTTCCATGTAATATTCCAAACTAGATTTTCCCAAGGAGCTTCAAACTCTTGGCAAATGTGCCGTAATTCCTAGGAAACACTGTGTGGTCTGGCAGCAGATGAAGAGATGAAAAGTGAAAGAGCACAGAGAGAAAATGATCAGAGAGCCCAAAGTGGAAGAGCCCCCTTCCAAATGCACAAGGTCACAGCACCACACCAGAACAGGTCCCAGCCAGCTGCCAGGGCTCACGGGCTGCTGTGACGTCATAGCTGATGATGTCACCATTGCAGAACTGCTATATCGGATGACTTCTGTGTGTGTGATCAGAACAGGGTCCCAAAAGGGTCTGCCCACTAAACTACTTGAAGAATGGTTTTCAAAAGGGAAACTATTGGTATTTGGGGTACTACAAAGAGCTGTTTTTGTTCATTGCAGGACACGTAGCACCCCTTGAATCTAATCTGGCCACAAAATGCCAATGGCATGTACCAGTCACAATCCCAAACCAGGAACATTTCCAAACACCACTCAGCGAAAGATTCGGCGGGGGCGTAACCTGCTGAGAACTAGCTTTTGAGCTTTCTGTGCATTGCCATTCAAGCTGTCTTCAACAACAAAAAAAACCTGATGAGGAATTGATCAAGTGCTATTCTCAAGTGCAAGGTTTCATTCAGGCCTAGGAGGGTAGCTATTGTACAGGGAAAGAAGTCTTAATGGCAGCTGCTGAACACCTAGCTGCAACTCCATCATCTGGCCCAACAGGAGGCAGGCAGTAACGCTGCCTCTGCAGAGTTGGCCTGGGCTCTGGCTTCCCACATATCTGAAAGTGCTGGAGTTGGGCAAATTCTCAACAGTGTCTGGAAACCCCTTACCTGTGACAGAAGTACCTCTTGGGTTGCCACTGTTATGACAGGAGGTACATTTCTGCCCCTTCCTTGCTAATAGGAAGAAAGAGAGTCATAGAATTTCATGGTTTCAAAAGACTTTCAGGGATTACTTACAGTTGGAAGAAGTAGTACACAGAAAGGTTAAGCAGTTTGCTAATAAGTCACACAGCAAACACCACCAGAATAGTTTATGAACATGAAGTGCTGTAGCACGGGTCAGTACTCAATAGCTATTGCCCATTCAAATGATCATTCCAACATCCCAGGAGGTCCAGGGATTGCTTTATGTGGTATTTCCCTGGAAGGCAGAACTCCATCTTTTGGGCTCCTGCTTAATACTCTCAGTCAAGGACAGATCCATGTGGTTTCTGTCAAAGTCCAACAGAGGACCATGAAATGAAATCAAGATTGTTGTTCACAAGCCCAGAATCCCTTCCTGCTCGTGTTATGGAGATCCCCTGTTAGACAGACAACAGGCTTCCATTTTCTATGCACATAGTAACACACTGTGTGCCAGGAGTGGAAGATGAAGGCTGTCCAGCTCATATGCTCTCTAGAAAGGAAATCCATCAAACCAAGAGCTGGGTGGGTGGGCAGCTAAGCCAGTCTTTTTCTTGCCCGGAACCCATGGGCAAAGATGGATCTGATAGTGTGACAAAAAGTCAAGAAGTAGGAAGGAAGAAAAAGGCCTGATAGCTAGGACGCTCTTGCACAGAAGTGGCAGGCAAACTCAGCCACATCCAGGTAGTGAGTGACATGAAAAGTATAATCGTATTCCCCCAGGCATGTTCCTTAGAACACTGGTTCTACAAGATACGCTGCCTGAAAAAAGGGTTCCAGGTCCAAATGATTTAAACATTGGGAGAAATGCTGTAACCCGCGCCCATTTTAAAAGACTTACAGTACACATTGATGTACTAAACGCATTAAGATGTCTTGTACTAAAAACCTCATTAATCCTGAATAAAAATCCAATGTTTCTCAACCTTATCTGACTACTAAAACCCATCAACATCCCATGGCAATCATATTCTATTGAATGTAATTTGCTGAACTCCAAATGGGTTGATCAGGAAAATATTTCAAGAAGGAGGAAGCATTTTCAATGGGCCCAAAAGAGGGAGGCAGGATATGAATCCATTCATTCAACACACACTTGCTGAGCATTTCCTGTGAGCATGGCCAACTGTCAGTGTCACTGGGGACATGCAGACTTTAAAGCCCTGGTCTCAGCTCCGAGGTACTGGCTCTGATTTGTGAAAAAAGTGTCCCAAATTTGGGGAATGGCAAGTATGTGGCAGGGTAAAACAAGTGCGAAAAAGAGAAGAAAGAATAAGGGTGGAGCCAAACAGTGTACGACTAAGTATGCAAAGAAAAAGGAGCTATCAGATCAGGTGTTTACCAGACCCCCCCATTCCAAGTTAACAGCACTGTCCTAGGCAGTGATATTGATCTCTCTCTGCATGTCTGGCAGAGAAACCCCAGGCCAGCTCTTCCCTTCTCTGGGCCTCAGTTTCCTCACCTCTAAAACGACTAGACTGGCTAAGTTTGCTAAGGTTCCTTGTAGCATATCAACATCTAAGACAGCACGTATTAGCACTTAGGGAGAGGAAGGCAATAGGACAGGAGCATAGCTATTGGTCAGGACACATGTCAACAGCCTTGTAGAAAAAAATGAGCAGGAGAAAAATGAAGCCCTCTCCATCTTCAACTCTCAGGGCCCAGTCCCATTCCACCTGATAATGTAGGATTACGCTTCTCAAACTACAAGAATGAATGTGGTATACTTTCTAACAGTCAATTTTCCTCAAAATACTTGAGGAAAGCAAATTTATTTATTTATTTATTTATTTATTTATTTATTTATTTATTTGAGGGCAGTGTCACTGGGATCCGAACCGGGGCTGCTGTCATCTGAAGCCAGCGCTTAACCACCTCTCCACTCGGCCGGCCCCAAATTTAATTTTTGTACTAAACCTGGGACATGTTTCAGACTAGAATGTAATATTCCCAATGTATTTTAAAGATTAAAAAACATGAGAACTTAAAGAAATATCTGCCCTTGTGCTAGCTTGTGGCTCCAGAATCTCTCTAGGAGTGCTCATTTACACTTAGAGGGAAAGTTTCATGGGGTGACCCAGAGCTTTTGATATTTAAGTTTGTAGAGACAGGAACCTACTTATCCTATTATAATAAAGTTGTAAAAAAGAGATTGGAACTCACCATTGGACTGGTCATCCCCATAGTTCTTATGCGATGGTGCATACAAGAACATCAAAGCAAAGACATACAGGTTCCACATCCCATAGATGCCTGTGAAAAAGGCACTGTTCACTTGGACAGTGACACCACCCCACTTCCAATGGCCTTCAGTCACCTATGGAAAAAGGACAGTGACATTTAGTTGGAGCCAAGAAGAAACACAACACCAATGCAGGAATCAACCAACACAAAAACCAAGTTTCTTCTCCACATGGGAAAGGTGAAGGTACACGTAAGACTCCATCTTGTAATCTGAATCATACTAGTATGAACAAATTAA
Source organism: Aselliscus stoliczkanus (assembly GCA_033961575.1). Classification (NCBI taxonomy): domain Eukaryota; kingdom Metazoa; phylum Chordata; class Mammalia; order Chiroptera; family Hipposideridae; genus Aselliscus; species Aselliscus stoliczkanus. The sequence continues at coordinate 130,839,644 of CM066730.1, read as the reverse complement.
TTAAGGGTTTACTCTATGTGTCAGGCACAGAGTCTGCTTCTCATCTTGGCTGCACTTCAGAATCACCTGGGGAGTGTCTCATCCTAAAACAGCAGTTTGTTACCCTTAATTTAAAGAAATGGTGTTTGTGTCTAACACTTATCTACAAGTATAATTCCTCCTCTATCTTCCCAGCTAGTTATAAACTCCCTGCAGGCCAAGGCCAGCTCTGGTTTGGTTCCAGACATATCTGTGGTGCCTGATGCGCCACAGGGGCTCAATGAAGACAAGTTGATTAAATAAACAAATGAATCCTTAGAGGGAGGAGTTTTCCATAGTAGGGGGGTGTAGGGAAGCAGAAAGACATAGGCTTGAAGTCAGAAACCCGGATTCAGATCCAGACTCCATCACTCAATATCTGTTTAACATAAGAGCGGTAAGATTAAAGACTCTGAACTTTAGTTTCTTTAAGTGCATGATAAAAATGTGCAGAGTTACTGAAGAGGATTAAGTAAAAGTATTTCTAGAAATCTCCTGGTATGTTGTAAACGCTCAATAAATTTTATTTGTATCATGTCACTATATAAGTCACTGACACAGGTAATTATGAAGCTTTCATGTGCTTTTACAGTTCTGCAAGAATGTTTTGAGGCTGAGTTTGTCTGCTAATCACTTGGTAATTGTCTTAAGGGCTACCTGATGACCTATGGATTACGCTAAGAACTGTCAACAAAACTGTTCAGCTGAGTTACTAATAATTTGTGCCAGCTCTGACATCAATGAAATGATTTTGATCACTTCTGCTTGCTATAAGAAATCTTAGATGGGAATAAAAAAAAATATTGGGCAGTTGCTCCTGTGATGGCATAGTGAGGCTGGGTTTTATAAACCATCCCCAGGAATCTCTTTTTTTAGGAGCTCAAGTATAAGATAGCAAGCTATATCTAAATACGAATGACTAACAAACAGGTTTATTTCATCTCCTGTTCACAAAGCAGTGGCTCTGTATTCATTTAGTACCCTCTTTAAAACCCATAACCCACTGGGGCCCCAGGCATAATACAGCTATAAGTACAAGTATTTTCTTTGGAAAGAACTGGAGTGTCAAGTTAACCATGTTAACTGATTATATAGACGTACCAGTATTAGTTTCACTTTGGTGACATGCAATTTTTCATTTTTGTAATTCCTAAACAAACCACCACCGTGAACTCTTATTTATTTTGGAAAATAACGTACTTTATAAGGACACACTCAGGAATGTTTTTGGCAAAGAAGGATTTCATAACCATTACTGATTTTAGAACAACGCACCAGCATTCATATGACTTAGGGCTTACTTCCTAGAAATGTCTCCAAATGTCCTCTTCTTACTTTTAAGTACAGACTATCATAACTTTATAAAAGAACATACTTAAAGTGATTTTTTTAATGCATATAATGGAAGGGGAGAGGAAGCCTTAAGATGATTCCTGGAAACAGATGTACCTGCTGTCATTACAAAGGGGACTCTTCTGTATGTGATTAAGGAGGAGAGGGTAGGCTGGATGAAATACAGGTAAGGAGGAATTTTACTCTACTCCGTTAAGACAGTAGGCCTGTAAGAGACCCTACTTCCTGTGATATAAGCTACGGATACTAGTATTGACAATTCTGCTGAAATTGATTCTTGTTGGGATTGGCATGACTGATCCAAGGAAGCACCCATAGGAAGGCCTGGTACACAATGGTATCATAAGCAGAGGTCTAAGGAATGAATGTGGGTAAGAGTGTAGTGATGTGCGGAAAGGCCAGGGAAAATACATGAAGATAGAAAGTGGGGGCGGGGGGGGGATAGAAACCGTTCCTCTTAGGAAGTATCTGATTGAAAAGTAGAGAAAAATTATGGCAGTCCATAGCAAATTAGAGTAGTTGCCCTTAAAAGTAAGAGGCCAGTGGGAATAAGTATTATTTCACTTAAATACTGCTGTCAATTGTATTCCTTTATTATCATTTAAAAGAAGTTAACAGATATTGGCAAAGCTAAAATTTTAAAAAATAATAACTAGGATATAATAACAGTTAACATTTCTTTAATGCTAATGGTTTGTCAGGTACTACACTAAGAAGTGTACATGAAAATACTATTTAGTTTCAATAACAAGTCTATGAAGTAGGGAGGTGATATTTCCACTCAGCACATGGGTATACTGTGACACAGAGAGGTATGATATTTTGCCCAAGACCACTCAAACAGAAAGTCAGGGCTCTGACTCCAAAAGATGGAGTACTTAACCAGTATAACACAAGAGTAGGAGTGCTTAACCAGTATACAACACAAGAGTAGGAATTAAGCAGGGAGAATCTCTTAAGGCAACATATGAGGCAATGATTGTGTAAGGTCAAATTTCTTTTGAAAATTCACTTAACTGACCATAATGCACGTTATTTATAAGTATATGTACACACAGGTTTTGTTCATTTAAATCTGTAGATTAATATGTATGCACTATATATCCTAGACATAAAAATGTATGGTATATAAGAAACTCTATAGATGAAAAATATAATTTTACAGTAGAGCCACTGAAATGAGATGCTCATACTCTGAGGGACACATAGGAGCTGAGTGAGTGAGGAAACAGCATTTTCATGCCCCTCTCTCATGTTCACTTTAAGACACATGGACGCAGTTTAGAATGGGTTTGCAGAATGCCCATACTACCTAATTTGTAATCTCTACATGTATTATTTTCTGCTGAGGGCAAAGAGTTGAATTTGCATAAATAAACTATATACAGTGTCACTCTGCTGTTTGGGGACTGGATTGTGTTTTTCCCTCTCCTCTCTCAATTATTCATGCCTCAGCCATCCTGCGCTCTGAGCACAATCCCACCAATATGCCCCACAGAAAGCAGCCTCAACAGAGCAGCCCTTGTAAATCCAAAATCTCATTAATGCCGAGGCAGACTGGTAACAGTCATTCCGTTTTAACTTTCAGAGAGAAAAATCAGGTAGCCCCAACCAAAATAAAAACGGGGAAAAAAAAAAATCATCTCCCTTCTGCGTAAATCTTATTTCTAAAAGTTCCTGTTTTTCCTGATTTAACATTTGAACAATTTACTTTTGTGTGAAACCACCCAATTATACCCCTGGAGCCAAGTGAAGGTCAAATCCTTTTACACCCAGTAGTCTTGACAACCAACATTCCACTTAACAACAAGATTTCCAAATCCCAGACACAGGCTCTCTTACTGGAAACATTTCCTCTGTAAGTAACAGAATGCAGTGATCACACACACACACACACACACACACACACACACACACACACACAAAGGGCTAGGGACAGGCTCTCTGGGAGTTGGCTGATTGTGGCTTAACCTGAAGGTCAGGCACCTAGAGGTCCCCTTAGTGGAGGTTGATGACCTTCTCCCCTGCCTTGCACTTCTGTTCCCTACTGCTCATCACCTCTAAATGGAATGCCTCTTTCTTTTCGAGAGGAAACGGGCTAAAATACCAGACGGTAATGTGCCATCTCTTGGTTGCTAGGACTGAGGCCATTAAAATGGCAGGCGTTAAAAGACTGTATCTCAGTGCCCTGCTACAAAGCCTCAAGGTCACTGCATTCCACAGCTTCCCATCGGCCTTTCATTCCTGGCCTCAGAGCTTCAATATCCTGGCGAGATCCCCTCGCCTTATATTTCATGGGGCTTAAATGCAAGCTCTCCCAGCAAGCCAGAGAGTATAATGGGAGTTTTAATACATTCCTTTTACCTAAGGCTGGGATCTATTTCAAAAAGTTACCCAATAGGTTTTCTTTCAGGTGAGCTCATTGCTGAGACATTCCAAAATGACATTAAAAAATAAATCCTCTGATGACTATATTAATACAGTACCTGGGACACTGAGAGTTATGCCTGAAAACGTCTTAGATATCTATAAATAAACCTTAAAAAAATAACCCAGCAGGAGGAATGTGAGGAGCTAATGGAATCCAAAAGACCTCATAGCTACCCCCTTGGAGTTGAAATCCACTCCCGGCCGACTGTCGCAATAGATATAAAAAGCCAGCCACAGGCTGGAGCTGTGTTAGAAAATACTGGGGCAATGGAATATTAATATTTTTCTCAAAAGAAATGCCACAAACTCTGCTCCTTGGAAGACTGACCTCCTTTGCTTTAAAATAAGATGCACTAATTAAACATGTACAAGGTTAAATTTGGACAACGTATAACCCGCCTTAAAGATGAGCTAAAGGTCCCCACTTGACTTTAGGTGGAAGGGACTCAGAATTGGGATGAGGCTGTGGGACAATGAGTTCAGCTTTCTAAAGTGGCAGAAACATGTGTTAAGACCCACAATGCCCTTCCTGAGAAAGTATCTTGGTATTGCCTTTTATTCCTCAGCCCCCACCTTACTTGAGGTTCTTTTTCTCAAAGCAGTGTGCCCAGCTCTCTTGGCCTGGCAGAACTGCAGTAAACGTCACAGGACATTACCAAGGGACTGGAGGATTGGAGAGCATTTTTGTGACACGAGGGAATCAGCCAAGGGATAAATCAAGCCTCAGACATCCTTGTTGGAGCCTCAGCTGGTTGAATAAAAAACTCATTCAGAATTTAAAATATTTTTACTGTGTTTGGAGTTGAGAATGATGTTTCCAAGGTTTTATAAACAAACAGTCTGATACAAACACAGCACTGTTGTAGGTCGGGCACATGTGGTGAACAGAACTTATGAAGACATATATGTGTATTTATTTTATTTCTTTCCACGTTCACTTAGCCTCTAGCAGCAACACTACCACTGCCCAGGGGGCACAGCCAATAGGCCTCTAGGGGCTCCTGCTTTGGGTTAGAGGCACCCTTGGGTGTCCTTGGATAGAATTCAAGGGGTCTGTGAACTGGAATGAGAAAAAAATATAGCTTTATTTTCACCCGTCTCTAACTGGAAATTATGGTTTCTTTCAGTTATGAATATAGAAAACAAATCCCTGTAATATTTACATTGTCTCTGTAATTTTGTCACCAATAGAAATCATATTTTCATATCAATACAGTTATATGTATCTGTAATATGTATACTTGGAAGTATCTATCTATCTATCTATCTATCTATCTATCTATCTATCTATCTATCTATCTATCATCTATCTGATTCCATTTGAAATCCAAAGTTTTTTATTTTGCTCATTTGAAAACATTCAAAGAAGAGGCCCATCACCCTCACCAGATTGCCCAGGGGGACCACGGCACAAAACAGCTTAGGAGCCCCAATACTAGAAGGAAACATTCTTAACAGAATGGGACAAGTCTTGTCCTAAGGCTCTATCTATACTACTAACATTCTCAATTTGACCAAATACAGGCATAACAGAGCAATTGGCAAAAAAAAGTTACAAGGGCTGGGTTCTGGTCCCTAACTTACTGTCGTCCTTTGGCACAACATCCACCCTTTTGCTGCTTATAAAGGCAGAGTTATTTATGCTCACGACGTACAGGCACACTGGAAAGCATTCTGCAAGCACTGCTTCCTGTGATGCTTCCAGGTACCTTCTGCAGGTAGTGCTATTACCACATCCATTTTACAGATAAGAAAATTAAACCTTAGAACTATTAAGGAACCCAACCACAATCCCACTCAGCTGGAAAACAGCATCAATGGGAAATGTCTCTAAGGCCATTGGTTCATATTCTAGCAAACTGGGATAACAATTCCTACCCTACTTTCCCGATAGGGTTTTTGTGAAGTTCAAAATGAATGACAGATATGTAATATGCTACATTTTAACAGTACTTTCCACTGAACATAATAAGTTACCAATATTTTAAAATTATTAGCATTACTGAGATTTTTTTCAAGTGCAGCAAAGTGTTGAGTTTGGGAAATAACCAGCAGAAAAAGAATATTCTATCAAGGGGACTTCTGAATTTCATTTTGTGTTTAAGCGGGAATATAATTACCACAAAGAATGGCTGATGGACTGTAAAAGGATCTACGTTAATACTAGATAAGGATCAAATCAAATTAATACTCGCTTGTTGGTGCTCTGCTGCAGGGCATGAAAAGTTTATTTTCTAAGTACATGAAAGGAGCAGCCTATGGGCCGAACGAGTGGTGCAGTGGTTAATAGCTGGCTTGGGATGCCAGCGGCCCCGGTTTGGATCCCACATATGAGGGCCAGTGACACTGCCCTCAAAAAAAAAAAAAAATAATAACAAAAAGAGAAAAGAGCACCCTTCAATCTAGCTGTAGGCTTTTAATTTATTTAGGAATTGTTTCCCTACTGAATGGGGAAATTCTGTCCACCTCTGGTCAGATAATAAGTCCCAGATTGGAGCATCCTAAGAAAGCATGGCTTAATCCCCTGTCCAGAATTACAGCTTCCCTGATCCTTTCTCAGGAGCTCTATAGAATTTTCTGCGCAGAGCAGAGGGAACTCTCCAGGGTCATTCTCACCCTGACCTCTCAGGGTCCACTTACCTGACTAACAATGAAGAAGATGACAGTCATGGCAGCACAGGCCAAAGTGATAAGCATGAGGAACTTGAACCTGAAAATTAGCCCCTATTAGGAAAGAGAGAAAGAGTAGTTTAACCTTATACCCGCTATCATCAATTCTTTTCTTAATATATAAAATCTTATAAAAAGCTAAATAAAATAAAAAATCTGTAAAACCAAATCCCTAAGAACGATGGTAAAAATAATTTCATAGGGTAACATTTCTCCTGCAGAGGTGAATGTGGCTGAAAAATGTATCGGGCCAAATATTTCCTATGTTCTTATCGCTCATGAAACAGTGATACCAGAGCCTGGGAAATTATATTCACAGCACGTCATGAGGCTGCTAATTTCCCTGCTAAGCCGGTTATGCTTCTCTGCAAGGGTTCAAAGTTACCAACTCCAAGTTTTCTGCAGTTGTAATAAAATTCTGCTCCAGTGAACAAAAAGAAATGTGCATATTAATCACCATGAAGTGGATTTGGTTGAATTTTTTTCATGTGTCACTCCAACTGTAGAGACAGGCAAAGCTTCAGCAAGTGCCCAGCGTTTCCTGAGAGCAGGGGACCGAAAGGAACCTGTGTTTTGGGGAGCCTCTTATTCAGGGGCTCTTATTTGCAGATCTACTGCATCTTGCAATCCTGTGGTTCTGCAGTTTCTTTTCACAGAGGAATTAGGCCCCTGTCTCTAAGGACAGCCACTTAGGCATGAGCCCAAGGCACCCTTGAGAAATTAAGAATGTGTTGCCTGCATTAGAGATTTGAGGATGTGGAGTGTTTCACTTGAAGGAGGCACATAATCTATAAGCAGAGGTTACTGAACTCTGAGCACCTGCTGGATATTTCAGGGGAAATGTGGCCTCTTGGAGTCTGGAAATCAGATGACCTGGTCTGAACCCATCTTAAGCTGGTGCTCAGCAAGGGAACCTTAACCAATGCCTCACCCCAAGCCAAATCCCAATTCTACTGTACTCGGATCTCCCATCTAGTATGCACCTACATTCAGTCCCAAAGCTGAAGAACCTGCTGGACAAATTTACTTCTCACTGGGGATACAAAGATGTTTATATCACAGGAAACTCCAACATTCAGATAGGCCAGCTAGGTGCTTCTCACAGCAGGATTTAGCCTCTTATTTTCCCCAGAGATCCTATATTACATGTGAATCTCTCAATGTGTATTTGAAATAAAGGCTTCCAATCCCCAGGTGTAGGTAGGTAGGTGTGTGTGTGTGTGTTTGTGTGTGTGCGTGTGTTTACACATCAAGCAGGAGATATTGAGTGCCAACCAGTTCCTGAATGACCCAAGAAGTTTGCTTACCTCATAGTGCAGACGCCGGACTTTGCTCATGGCTGGCAGACTGGATTGCTTCCCATTTATGTTCCGAAACACCTGAAATACCATGAAGCACAGAAACAGGAAGTAGAGGCAGAGGCAGATGCCAGCCACGATGATGAAGGCCATCTGACAGTGTCCAGTAAAGGAAATGGCAGGTGAGCCAAAGGATACAAGCACTGCCTCCAGCTCTGTTGTCAATACTCTTTGTCTCCAAATGTTCAGGCAATTTTCAGGGGGATACAATAGTAAAACCTGGCATTCTAATGCCAGTGGCAGAGGTTTTTTAGTTTTGTTTTGTTTTCCTAGTAATAGAGGTTTACTGACACAAGAGTACCATGGAGAGGAATGTTTCAAATTGTTCTCTAAGCCAAGGAAGAAGAGAAACGAAGCTTTTTGGGTTAAAAACGCAGACGCTTGCACCCACCCTCTAGACCTACTGAATCAGAATCTGCTTTTTAACAAGGTCCTTGGGAGATTCATATGCAGAATAAATTTGAAAAGCACTAAAGTATTGGATATTGATTGCAAAATACTGATCAGCTGGAAAGCTGCATTAAAATCAACGGAGGAGTTAAAATACAGGTGACCCAGGTCTGCCACTGCAAATATACAGAATCAGATTTTGCTAGGACAAGGAATACAATTATAAACATGTTTGGAAACCATTGGAAATGATCCAGTCTCTGGATCGGTTTTTTTAAAGAAATTTTATTGGGAAACAGTGTGTTTTTCCAGGACCCATCAGCTCCAACTCAAGTTGTTGTTTCAATCTAGTTGTGGAGGGCGTTTTTTTTCCAGGATTCATCAGCTCTAAGTCAAGTGGTTGTCTTGAATCTAGTTGTGGAGGGCGCAGCTCCTTGATAGATGTGGGAATTGAACTGGCAACCTTGGTGTTATGAGCCTGCACTCTAATCACCTGAGCTAACTGGCGGCCCCTAGTCTCTGGATTTTTATAAGGAGATTGAGATAGCCTGGAAATGGAAAGGGATGGAGTGGGGGTTGGGTACAGAAGCAGCAGCTGCTAAGGAATGCTGGCATGGGACTGAAGGTCTTGAAGTAAACCCAGTGATGAAATTCTGTTTGCAATCTTCTGCCCACCACAAGAAAAATCTTGTTAAATGGAACAGGGAGCATGAGGACACATGACCAAGATGGAAAGTGAAGGTGTCAGCAATATACTTTGAGACCAAACGGGGTGACTTTGACACCTGTTTGAAGTTCAATCTGAGAACCAAGGTTTGGAGTAGGGTGAGCGGGCTTGAGAGTCAGGTGACCCGACTTTAGCTCCTTTCTGCTACAACTCCATGCCAAGCTGCATATTTTAAAATATTTTAACAACTGTGAACTCAGCATGTATTATTTCAATAACAAATATATTCAATTAAGTTTTTCCTAAAATCAATAGTACTTTGAAATGAAGGAAATATAGTTATTTGCTACAGGACTTGAAATTTTATTTGCCTCCCAGGACCTCCATCATATCTGTAGAACAAAAGGGTTAGAGTAGACTTAACATAAATATTCCCCATGTGGTGCAGCTAACATTTTTGGGGAATGGAGAAGCTCAACTCTCTCGTCTTTAAGATAATGATACTACTGATTTAATTTGCTCACAAAGTTCTTGTGATACTAAGAAGCCAATATAAACACCATGGCCGAACAAAGCAAATGTACCAACACATGACAAGATATTATCCATCAAGAAAGAAAACAACTCTAGCCTTTCTCCCTTCTCCAAAGGACAGTCTTTTTTCTCTCAAAGTATTTAACATATTATTCAGAAAGATAAAATATTTAAATCCAGCATCCTAAAAGGGATAAGCGAAGACTCACTTCTGCTTCATGACGATGACTGAGACAGAATTTATACCAACCAACCAGAAGCTTTGGAGACGCCTCTGGAACTAATCACCTTAGCCTTATCTCCACCTGGTCTCAGAAATTAATAGCAGCAGCAGCATGGTATGCCAGCACACCAAGGTCACTGTACGAAGTCTCACACGCAGAGGGCTTCTGAAACAGGCTTTCTCACCGGAGCCCACAGATGCACCTCCATGGCTGCAGGGAAAAGCGAGTCATGCTTCAGTCTGCAGTAAGCAAGTGTACAAGTGTAGAATAGCTAGACAGGGTGCAATAAAAACAGCAACTCTGGTCCCTCTGCTGTGGGGACTTGCTGCAACATTTGTATTTTGTGTGCTCTCACCTAGGCTTGAAAGCAAGCACTAATTCCTCTCATTAATGTCCTTAATTGTGCTGTTATCATTGGTCTAAGGATCAAAGCTCTGGCTGAGCACATATGGAGAACATCATAGAAAATGATCTTGGGGACCAGGCAGTGATGGGGAAAAATAAAACCCTGAGCCCATTCAGGAAGGATACAGCCAGCTCTGTTCCAACATCTGTAGTCCAGATACTGTAGAAGGGATTCATGAGCTGTACCCCTCTACAAAGAGAAATGAGATAGAAAGGTAAGACACAATTAATACAGAGGCAGTGGGGAACTTTCCTTTCTACATATTCTTAGCTTTTCAGCAGGAGAGGTATGGGCTGTATTTAGACTAACAAAAGTCATAAAGGACTTAAAGAGAAAGAGTATGAAGAATATGATCAATCCAAATATTTTGCATCTATGAAAAGCTTTGTCTTTTATTTAATCCCAGTTCTTATCTGAGGATGTGACCATGCCCGAAGCTTTTATTCCACAGGCTGCCAACCACCCTTTTCCCTTCTGAATACTTGTAAAGAGCTGGGAGTTGACATGGTGATGCACATTTCAGCTCAGAGTCCCACAGGCATCTGCTCACCTCTCACACATGTCAAATATGAAGAGGCAGAAAGAGCCAACAGCAATGGGTCCGACTTGCTTCCAATACCCTGCTATGTGATTCCGCTCGTGCTGATCCTGATGGAAGCCAAATTGAGAAATGAGATAAATATGGGAAGAGCAAAACAATTTTATAGGTGAGTCAGTCATTCAAACAACTCTTGCTGACAAACTGTTGTGTATCGAGCATCATGCTAGACTCTACGCGTATGAGAATGGGTAACACCAAAACTTCTGTTCCTAAGGAACTCACTTTTGTCAGCCCATTCTTAAGGGCTCTCAAAGTAATAACAAAAGGATGCTACAGGAGCACAAAAGACCTTGCAGCTTAGTGGTCCACAAAATCATTCACTCAGAATTAAATTCCTATGTGAGTTATCATTTGTGTTTGTTAAGGTGGGGTCAGAGGAAAAAAATAAAGACTCTAAGGCATTAAAATATGTCAAGTGTAAGAGGTCTCTTATGGTTAGGAAAATGGATACATCTTTTCCCTGTCTTTAAAGTAAGAAAATGGAATAAGGCAAAAAAAAAATATCTTAGCATCCAGGCTGGGACCAGATGTGACAGTCCACACCAATTCACTCTTGGCAATCCACCCTGGCAGGCTGTTCTCCTGCTATACCTGAGTCCCCTCCATGTCCAGTCTCTGCTGCTAGGGCGCATTCTCAGTGTGTCGTCACTGCTGGTTGGACCCCTTGTGCCCACCCCAGCAGTGGACAAAAGGTTTTTTCTCCTCTCACTGCTCTCCATACTCCACTCAGCACAATACCCTCCAGGTCCATCCATGCAAGACTTCAGAAGCAAAGATCAAGCCACAGTGGAGTTTAAATACAGTCTGCTCAACTATGAAGCACATGTATATGATGTGGGGCCCAAGCTCCAGCTGGCATATCATTTTAACCACAACGTGATGATGGCATCATTTTTATGTTTATCCATGGTACCTTCAATCCCTCTTGAAATATGATTTGGTGTCTGCACAAACTGACCAGGGAGGTCAGTATTCCAGGGTAATAGGGGTGACTAGGCCACCTGGACACTGGACAAATTGCCAGCTGGAAAAAACTGGGCCCACATTCTCTGGTGGTTGCCTTAGTTCTGGGGACAGGTAGATAAGAAGCCCAAGGACAAGAAATAACGATAATCATTAATATTTGTGTGTTTTCTTTCTGCTAAGCATGTTACTCACATTTAAATCTCACAAAAGCCCTATACATAAATCCCCTTTTATAGATAGGGAACCTGAGATTCAGAGAGATTAAGTCACTTGCCTAAGGTCAGCTAGTAAATGGTTAAGTAGGAATTTCAATTCAGGGTCTGACTCCAGGACTCTCTCCTGTAACCACTAATTTGTTTTGCCTCATCCACTACCCCTTCCCTGGGGGCTCTTACCATCATGTGCTCGCCACAGAAGATGATCCAGAAGGAGAGAAGCATTGCATAGAAGATGCCCTGTCGGATATCACCAAACAATAGCATCCAGGTCCAGTCAAACCCAATGGAAAACCATTCCACTGGGATATTGATGAAAGTCATGGAAATCCCAAGGGCAAAGATGACTCTGATGGGGAGAAAATGTCAGGAAAACAACTTTATTCATCTGGGAGGGAGATTCTCAAAGATCAAAAAACAGTTTGGGGGATTGAGATGTTACTTATTGGGACTGAAGTAATATGATCAGTTTCTTAGTTCTCAATGTGTTTCTACACAGAAATGGAAAATGTCTGATTTTGTTGGCACCACTGCAGAATAAAGGGTTTTTAGATTAATCTATCTATATAATTGAACCTAACCTCCTTAATCTCTGGAACTTTATTTTGGTACCAGCTTGGATTAACAGTTCCCTACAATGTTTTTATCCTCCTTTTAAAAAATATTTTTATTAAAATATAGCTCACATACAATATTGTATTAGTTTCAGGTGTACAACATAATTATTCAGCATTTATATACCTAAGTAACCAATCACCATGCTATCACAATATTACTGACAATATTCCCTATGTTTTATGAGTATATTGCATCCCCATGACTTATTTCTTTTATACCTGGAAATTTGAACCTCTTATTCCCCCCTTCACCTTTTCCCCCCTTTTTTAATTTTTCAATTACAGTTGACATTCAATATTATTTTACATTAATTTCAGGTGTACACACAGTGGTTAGATATTTATATAATTTAAGAAGTGATCCCCCTGACTAGTCTAGTAGCCACCTGGACTACATTTAGTTATCACCATATCATTGACGATATTCCTTATGCTTTATTCCACATACCCATGACTTTTTTGTAACAACCAATTTGTACTTCTTAATCCCTTCCCCTTTTTCACCTATCCCTCTAAACCCCCTTCTCATTTGGCAACCATCAAAAAGTTCTCTGTATCTATGAGTCTGTTTCCGTTTTGTTTATTTTCTCCTTAGATTCCACATATAAGTGAAATCACATTGCACCTGTTTTTCTCTGTCTGACATACTGCACTCAGCACAATACCCTCCAGTTCCATCCATGCCGCCCTAGATGGCAATAACCTATTCCCTTCCATGGCCAAGTAATATTTCATAGTATGTATGTACCATCTCTTCTTTATCCATTCTTCCATCAATGGACACCCAGGCTACCTCCACATCTTGGCCATTGTAAACAATGCTGCAATGAACATATATAGATGCACACGTCCCCTTGAAGTAGCATTTTTGGGTAATTTGCATTAATACCCAGAGGTTAGATTACTGGATCTTTCTTTGTCTCTTGTTATAGCTTTTGTTTTAAAGTCTATTGTGTCTGGTGTAAGTATTGCTACCCCAGCTTTTTTTTTTTTTCTTCTGTTTGCATTATCATGAAATATCTTTTTCCATCCCTTTACTTTCAGTCTGTGTGTCTTTTGATCTTAATTGAATCTCTTGTAGGCAGCATATGTAAGGGTCTTGTTTTCTTATTCATTCAGACACACTATCTTTTGGTTGGAGCATTTAATCCATTTACATTGAAAGTAGTTGTTGGTAGATACGTAGTTATTGCCATTTTATTCACATTTTTGATATTTTTATTTTTTGGTCTTTAAGAAGTCCCTCTAACATTTCTTGTAATACTGGTTTGGTGGTGATGAACTCCTTGAGCTTGTTCTTGTGTGCGAAGTTCTTTTCCTGACCTTTAATTCTAAATGACAGCTTTGCTGGGTAGAGTAATCTTGGTTGTAGGTTCGTACTTATCATCACATTGAATATTTCCTGCCAATCCTTTCTGGCCTGCAAAGTTTCTTTGTTGAGAAATCAGTTGACAGTATTATGGGAGTTTCCATGTAGGTAACTAACTGCTTTTCTCTTGCTGCTTTTAAGACTCTTTCTTTGTCTTTAACCTCTGGCATTTTGGCATAGGCCTCTTTGGGTTTATCTTGTTTGGGACTCACTGCACTTTCTATGTTTGTATCCCAATTTTTAATGGTCACACGTGGTTGTGGGACCAGCCTGTTCCATGTCTCTGCCCCTTCTACCAGTCTCAAGGTGGCTTCTTCTGTATGTCCTTAGTTGTAGGACTTTGGGTTCAGCTAGACACAAGGTGATTCTCAATGATGGTTTTTCTGTAGTTTAGTTGTAATTTTGATGTGGTTGTGGGAGGAGGCAAGCACAGCATTTACCTGCTACACCATCTTGACCGGAAATCCCCTCCCTTGCCTTCTTAATCAGTCTTCATTGAATGTAATTATCCTCTCTTACATACAAGTATTCAGGTTATATTAACCTGATCATTAAGAACACTCATTTTTATTATGATATCCTCAGCAGCTGTGAATTATATAAGCATATTTGATTCAATAATAAATAACTCCAAACAGTATGAAATACAAATTTTAGCTGCTTGGTTAGCTTTTATTTTGCTTTCCCCATCACACTGTTAATTGTCACTTGTCTAACAAAAAAATCATTTATTTAGTCACTGATTTATTCATACTTTCATTCATACCAATGACATACATATGTTTATTAAGTACAGATCATGCACCCACAGCATTTTGTTAGGGCTATAGATATCTAAATGAATAGGACCAGTTCTTTCACTCATGGAGATATATTTAGTGGCTGAGCCAGATAAAGAGTGATAAAGTGTGAAAAGCAATGTGACAGAGGTGTGCACGGGCTGCTACCAGGATATCTAACTTTGACAGAGACAGAAATTGAGCTGAGTTGTGAGTCAAGGTTAGGGAGGTGGAAGAGCATTCCAAGCAGAGGGGAAAGTCTGGATGGAGGCACAGAAACCTTTAACAGCCTGAAGCATTTGGGGATTTGTGTGTAGCACATATCAGGAAATGACAGGGTATGACACCAGAGAAATGAAAAGGGCTGAACTCATGAGGAAACCTACATACCTTATTAGAGAATTTATAATTTATCATGAAAGAACTGAGGATCCAATAAAAAAAGTTAAACAATGTAGTGACAAGATTCATTCATTCATTCATTCATTCATTCATTCAATTAAAAAAATCATATCTATTGAGTTCCTAGTATAGTGCCTGTCACTATTCTAGATGCTAGGGATATAGTAATGAACAAAATAGGCAAGGATACCTCTCTAGTGATACTTGCATTCAGATGGGGTGAACAGGAGGGGTATGGGAGGAAAGATAATAAATAGTGAGTATTATAAGGAAAAATAAAGAAAGGTTAAGAGAATGGAGAGTTATGGGGATGCTATTTTATATATGGTGGATAGAAAAAAGTCTCTAAGGTAAGAAACATTGAGCAAGGCCTAAAGGAAATGAGGAATTGAGCCACAGAGATATCTGGGAAAGAGCATTTCAGATTAAGAGAATAGCAAGCACAAAGGCCCTGAGGTGAGAACATGCCAGGCATGTTTGAGCACCATCAAGGGGAATGGTGGGTGGCAGAGAGGATGGGAGATGAAATCAGAAGTGACAGGGTCCAGAGCATGGAGGGCTTTACAGGCCAGGACAAAGGAAGTGCAAAGCCAAGAGACAGCTTTGAGCAGAGGAGTGACATGATCTGATGTACACTTAAAAGGGAGACATCTGGCTGTTCTGTGAATAGATTACAGGAAGGGAAATGGTGGAAGCAAAGAGAGCAGTTGAGAGGCTATTTCTAATAATCCAGTTGAGAAATGGTGGTAGGTTAGATTAGGGTGGTAGCAATGAAAATGGTGAGATTTCCTCATGGGTTAGATGAGAAATGTGAAAAAAAGAGAAGTGAAGGGTGCCTCCTATATGTCTAGCTTGAGCAGGGAACAGAATGGAACTGATATGTCCTAAGACGGGGATGCCTGGAAGAGGAGCAAGTTTGAAGTAGGAGGAAATCAAGTGTTCTTTACACATCTTACATTTTCATGCAAGTGAAGATATTGAATAAACAGATGGAATATTTGGGACTTGAGTTAGGAAAGGCTGAGGTTGATTATTATAAATTAAATCTCAAGTTGGAAAAGGCTGAGGCTGATTATTATAAATTAAGAGTCCTCATTTAGATGATTTTTAAAATCATGAGACTGAAGGTGTTCACCTGAGGAATAAGCATAGCTAATAAAGAGAAAAGTTCCAAAGATTGAGCCCCAGATCCAAAGTTTAAAAGGTTGGAAACAGCAACGGAGACTGAGTGGTAGTCAGCAAAGGAGGAGGGTAACCACACGCAGGGTGAAAAAAGGGGGAGTGATCAATTATGTCAAATGCTGATGAATTACGAAAAGTGATGGCTGAGAAATGACCGCTGGGTTTGGGATGTGCAGGTCACTGGTGACCCTGTCAAGAGCAGTTTGGGCAGGAGTGGGGATGGTGTGTGTGTGTGTGTGTGTGTGTGTGTGTGTGTGTGTGTGTGTGCTGAAATGGACTTAAAAAAAGAAAATAGGAGAAGATATACAGAAGGTTTTTAAAAGGGTTTTGTAAAAAAAAAAAATGGTCTGATAGCTTCAGGGGGAAGTGGGAAAAGGAAGAGTTTTGTTTAAGAATGGGAGATGGTATAGAATATTTGTA
Source organism: Aselliscus stoliczkanus (assembly GCA_033961575.1). Classification (NCBI taxonomy): domain Eukaryota; kingdom Metazoa; phylum Chordata; class Mammalia; order Chiroptera; family Hipposideridae; genus Aselliscus; species Aselliscus stoliczkanus. The sequence goes on along the minus strand of CM066730.1, from coordinate 130,823,043 downwards.
CATTAATCAAAATAATCTAGCAAAAAGGGAAAAGTCAATAATATGGGAGAGAAAGGGGATATATCCACATGAGCATCATCCTTCTGGAGGTAAGAGAGGTTGGGTTTAGCCAGGAGAAAGGTAGTTCATCCACAGTAATGGAGAGAGGTATCAGATTCAGACCATGGGAATAAGGAGCAAGGACTGAATAAAGAGCCCAAAGAGATCAAATCTGTAGGATTTAAAAATAATTTGCATGTGAAAACTGGAGAAGGAAAGGCAGTCCAAAGTGACTCTAGGTCAAATCACCAGCCCAAGTAACACACTGACCACTTGAACTAGGAGCATGGCAGGCAGATCATGTGATGTTGTGTTCCTTCAGAGTGCTCCCAAATCAGCTCTTACTTTTCTAGCAGCACTGGGGGTCGGGACATCATGGTGATTCTCCTCCAATACCACACCATAATGATGAAGATACTGGGCGTAAGGAAGGTCTTCATGGCAAACCACACCTTGGTGAAGCCTCCATTTTGGTGGATTCCCTAGAGACAAACCAACGTAATTTTGAAGGTGAACATATCTTACTGTTATTTCCTACCAGCAAATGCATTTTGGAGGGAGGTGAGGGGAGACCTTGTCTGTTGAATTTTTCAAGATCAAGAGCTTTCACATCCACAGCATGTACTTTCTTCACATTCTCCCAGCCTGTTCTCAGGCATTGTAGAAATATAAATAAAAAGGAATAAAAATGGACCCACTGTACTTTACTAAGGAAATGATTAGGAACATGATCAAAGATTTTTCTGTAAGGCTTTCACTTAAAATTGGAAATACCTTAGATGTCCAAAAGGTTGAGATTGGTAAAATGTGTTAAGGTAAATCTACACAGTGGAATCCTAAACAGTATTGCAAAGTATATATGTATTATATTCACAATAACCATTAAATTGTAAAAGCAAGGAACAAGAGATTCCAATTGAATATGATCCCATTTTTTGTAAGTGAAGGATTTTATATGTATACATGCATAGAAAAAAATCTGAAATCAAAACCTCAAGAGTGGTTATTTCTCTAGACAGCAGGATATTACAGGTAATTTTTATATTTTGTGTGTTCACTTGTGCTTCCTAATTTTCTGAAATAAATATATATTTCTTATGTGATTATTTTTACATTAAAAAATGGTCTCCTTACTCCATGTTCTAATTTTTCCACTGTTAAATAAAATGGAAAGAAACTAAAATACCACTACTCCCTTTAACAGTTGTGCTTACAAGGTGAAACATGTAAACATATGTATATATATCTTAGTGGTATTCTTTATACAATCATGATCATAACACCTTAAATGGGCACAATAATTGCTTAATTTTCCATTTCTGGAATCTCTCATACAAATTCATGATCTCAGATGTCATGGGTATGTGTTATTATTTCTGTTTCTCAGATGAGGCAACTGAGGCATGAAAATGCAAGAATGAGATGCAAGTTCCCTCCCAATACACATGCTCAATAATAACCAGTGCCCTCTGCCAATGTTCTAGCACCACAGGCTGCCTGGATCAATTAGACTCACTTACCACCAACCGAATATCTTTTATCTCCCCGATCCCAACATTGATTTTCTTCTTCTCATTCACAGGCAGCCGGATATTTAGAAGATAAAACTTATGGGCCACAGACCCGATTTCCATGAAAGGAAGCACATCACATTCATAGTAACGGCCCTCATGCTCTGGAGTCTAGAAGAAGAACAGAGGGCTTGAGGTAGGGCCACTATTCCAATAGAAGGTCTGTATTGTCTTACCTTTGTCTCTATCACCAATTCTAAAAAGCTAATCCTTAAAGGTATACCTTAGAGGTACACATAATGGGGCACACTGGAGGCATGGTATCTACTGGCTAGCCTCCCCTCTGCCCCCCTCCAAAATAAAACCCCCCAAAACCCACCACATTTGAGGTAGAACCAGAAATGTTAGGTAAGAAGCAGAAATCTCTTCTATCTCTTTACACTTTTCTCAGCATTTCAATCCTCATTTGGCCTGCATATCAAATTAACTGGTCTACCAGGACTACAGGCTTTTTATCTGCAGCATATCGCTAGAGACCCGTAGGGCTCTGTGAAACAGTCAAATTCTTAAATGTGCAGGAGGAAGCCCTTGCTGACATTCATCATGGTCTTGGATGATTGCTAAGTACTTGCATGGTTTTGGCCAGTAAAAGAAGCTGCAAGAAGCAGGAAATACCTACTTTGTATTGATTTGACTGAAAAAGAAGCAATTCTGGGAGCCCTTAGAATTTGGAAAAACAGAAAAGGATGAAAGGTAATAATGGGATTAGTTTGTTAGAGGTGCCCACTTGGAATTTTATGTCTCCAAACTTCTTAACTGCTCAAGAGGCAAGATGGCAGAAAGGAGCAGAACTATTTATTAAACAAAAATTAATCCCAGTTTCTGAAAAAGCATCTTGGACTTCCTGCCAAATGATTGAAGAGGTACTGCCCAGAGCATGACAGTGGGAGATTGGAGAGCAGGGGTAGAGGTTGCTGTTGAAACTAAATTCTGCTCTCCCTCACCAGGACTCCTGGCTCTGTGTCCTTATCAAGGGGTAGGGGTAGCGGTGTAAATATGGGCATGTAGAGAGGCATGAGCTTTAGCAGCCTAGGACTTTCTCCTGAGAAAGGAGATGAGTGTCTGCCATCGATGCTGGGTTTATATGCCAGCTCCAATATATGCTGCATATACATCTCCTGATCAAGTGATAGGGGAGACATAACTTGTTCTTAATCCTGAATTCTTGGGACCTCTATAAATTTATGAATATCTTCAGAGTAAAGAGTGCAGTGGAGATATCAGAAGGAAGATAACAAGGAGTCCATAGCCTAACTAGTGTATGAAGAGTCTTCTGCCCCTCCTATGACCTTGGGGAGTTCTCCCCTTCTATGATCTTAGGGAGTTCTTTATTAGAAAGCCAGAGCTTAGAGTTAAAAACACAGAATTTTTTTATTTAGACAAAAGACATATAAGACAAAGTAGAGGTAGAGCAGGCAAATATCTGGCTTATGTTTCCATTCGTCCCTTCCCTACTCACAGCAGACATCATTAATCAATCATGATGGTTTTTCATCCTCTAAGAGGTTTGAAGGGCTCTTATCAGAGCTACCAGTTGATTAGACTTGGTTTGTGAGATTTAAAAAATTCTTCTGTAGAGAATCCTGCTTCTTTTCCAAACCTCAGCTGCAGGCTAAATGATTCTTTCTGTATAGGTTGTGTTTCTCTCCCCTCTGTTCCTTTCTCTCTTATACTTACAAATCAGGGTTAGTATTAGGCCTCTGGCGGAACTACTGAAAATACATTACAGGCTCTAATTCAGCTTCAAATTAAGCTGTATTGAGGAGGCATTACCTGCCATAGTAACAGCAAGAGGAGGGTTTTCTGATTTGTTTCCAGTCAGAGTCTTGTTTTATCTCTAGAAACTGAGAGTTCGAGGGGGAAATGGAACACAACTTATTTAGTCTAATGCCGCTGACTTGATTATGCATCTTGCTCATGGTCCCAAAAGTAGTAGTAGTAATGGGTTCCGGGCACGTGTCTTCCAAGTCCAGCCTCCGGTTCTGATGGGGAAGAGGATACTCGAGTATAGAGAGTTGTACTCCGACATGCCTGAAGACAGGCATGGTGTTGTGATAAGGAGGGCACTGAACTCCAAGCCAGAAGACTGTAGATTCTAGTCCTGACCTTGCTCCCTGCTGGGTACCTTGTGAAGGTCACCCACCTCATGTGGCCTCACTTTCCTCCTAAGTAAAACACGAAGATAAAATAAGATACTCTCCAGGGTCCCATCTAGCTCCCTGTCATGGGTCTCTGGGTGTCTTCCATTCCTTTGTCCCTACAGGGAGGGTAACATTACCAAACCATGAGACAAATTAATCTAAATTCAATAAATTAGACACACTGGATTCTGGGATCCTGACCTGGCCTACCTGTCTCAAAGGCAAATTCACTGTATCCTACTGGGGACTTCTCCTTATGCACTAAAGTTAGGCCTCTGCTAGTATTTAGGGCATTTAGGAAAAAAAGACACTCCCCCAACCCCTCTTTGCTTTCTCCCATCCCCCTCAGGCCTCCCCTTACTCCAGTATGAGACTGACTAATTAGGACAAATTACAGCGGGTGGCAACTTGACTTTTTTTTTTTTTAACTTCACAATCCACCAGGGACTAAAAAGCTTTAAAGCAATTTCTCATTTAATCTTCATACTCAAGACTAAATTTCACTGCAATCAAAAAGCATAGATTTGATGATTCATTTCCTTCACACTTTTCAAGGTCTAATCTTTCTTGAAAGGGATCAGTGCATCCTAAAGATAATGAAGCAACTGTCATGAAGGAAGAGTTGCAGGCTTCTTAATGACCTCCCCTGCACTTGGCTTCTCAGTGCCCTCTAAGTGTGTAAGTAAGGTGAGAAATGACTTTTCCCTTTTCTGAGGATGAAATTCCATATCCGAAGGCTTTATATCCTTTCGCTTAGATATCCAACCAGTCTCACCTCTGAAAGATGCAATCAATTTGCAGCGACAGCTAGAATGGTTTTAATTAATTTTCTCCATTGCATACAAAGATCTGAAAACATTAGATATTCCTCTCTCCTGCTACCTCCAGTTTCTCTCTACCATTCATTTTAACATACAGATTGCTCCCCCCCGCCCCCCGGGCCTACCCAAAACAATCCTAAATGGCTTTTTTGTTGGGGGGGTAGGGGGTGGGGCTACATTCAGCTCTCAAACTTTATCAAGCTTAAGAGAAGTAACTGAAATTCTGTTAAAACGCAGATTCCTTGGTCCTACACACCCTGAGATTTTGATTCAGTAGGTTTAGGGTGTGATCTGGGAATCTTCATTTCCTTCATGCTCTCAAGTGATGCTGATGCTATTGGTCCTCAGACCCCATTTCCCATAGCTTTGGTCTAGGGAATCGGGGAAGCGACACTTAATAAACACCAGGTACCCCCAGTAGGTGCTTCTGTGTAGGGTGTATGGTTTGCCCAGGAAAAGTCCTGGTGGCCCATCATCCCCTTTCATTCTCAAACATATCCCAGACTTGTTAAATGACAAGGCTGCCCTGCAGATATTCGTTATCTCACCTGGTTTTTATAAAGACTCCATGGCAGGTATTATTATCCCATTGTGCAGAAGAGAAACTGAAGCTCAGACAGATTAAGTAAGCTTCCCTATGGTCATGCAGACAGCAAGTGATACAACTTCGAATTGAAGCCCAGTGTGTTTTACTCCAAATCCACACTTTGAACTTATGTTAGTGCTGGGAACCCTCCCCACAACCCATCTTACTCCTCTTCAGGATGGGATGAACAGGGCTGGGGCATGGTACCTAAAGGCTTTAGCCTGCCGTTCCTACCATTCCACATGGAACCCCAGCTTTACATTTACAGGCAAAAGCCAAGTTAGGAAAGGCTAATGCTAGGAGAGGAGAGGAGAGGAACTAAGTCAAACAATGGAGCGGGTACTACAAGGCTGTCGAAATCCTCCTGGGGCAACTGAGCTGAAGATGTAACGTGACAAACAACAGAATCAAGAATGTGTTTCGGTGTGGTCTGGATCCTCATGCACTTCACACAAAGAAAATGAGTCCATTTCTGTGCCAGAAGGTATGTCCCAGATTGCCTAGCTGATGGGTGTTCCATATCAGTACTCTTGAGGAATGTGAGTAACCATGAGTAACAGAAAGTATGGTTTCATTTTATCTCCACAGAGGGTGGGTAAATAGGGGTCAGGGACCAGAATGTCAGGGAGGCACGTGTGGGGGCAATGTTTCGCTTTGAAAAGGGCCCCAGGCTAATTCTTGGTCCTTAAACTATCAAATCCCACTATCTTCTGAGGATCACGGAGTCATCCCCTGCATTTTCACTTATAAGGAATCTAAGGTCTTTGCCCCAAAGAAAAGGTCTCCCTGGGCCGGCCGAGTGGCGCGGTGGTTAAGAGATGGCTTGGGATGCCAGCGGCCCCAGTTCGGGTCCCACATGTGAGGGCTGGTGACACTGCCCTCAAAAATAAATAAATAAAATAAAATTTACTAGAGTTACTTAAAAAAAAACAAAAAAAACGGTCTCCCTATTTTCATTACAAAATGGTAACCTCCCTCACATGGTGGTTGAATGAGGACTCCTAGAAAAACCAGATAAAGAAGGTTCTTAAAGATGAGCTAGAAGACTGACATCTCAAGTAAAACTAGATTTCCTCCTTCAGGTTTTCGTTTTGTCTGTTGTGTCACTGGGACTTTTAGTCCTCATACCTGTACATTAACTTTGGCAACAAAGAGATGCCTAAGAAACAGACGCCTTGATCCATTATGAACAGATTCTCACACCTCAAAATAACAGCAATATTCTTCAGACACATTTGGCTATTAACCAAAGAACCAAGACTTTATTTTTATGGAGGTATTTCAGAGAAACAACCAAATCATTCCCTCTTCCGTTCTCTTCTCCCTTGCAGGGACATGAAATATATACTTCTCTCTACTAAGTCAAAGGATAATGTGGGTCATGCTAAGAAATAAAGAACATGTCTGTTCATTGTAAAGCAAATCTTCCCACATACCTGGAAACCAAATAAAAAATCTCCATCAACTTAAACGTCAAAGAATCCTACCTTGGGGGATGTAAAGGTACATTTCAGTTTCCGGGGCACTCTCTCATGGGCCATTTCAGTCCATTCGGCAGAGCTATCATCACGGTAAGCCAGGGCAACGTCCATGGAAACCTCTGCATTTTCTCCTGCAAGACAAAACTCACAATTCAGAAATGGTTTCTGGGAAGATAGTTAGGGAACAGTTCAAAAATTCCTATAGACTATCCCGTGGAAACCAACAAGACAAAAGAAATATATGAATACCTATTAAACTCCAAATCTGAAACTCCAAACCTGAAGACTTAAAATTCACAGGATGAAAAGTCTAGCTAGATGCTGGATCCCCTCCTATAACCACTCTCTCATGGAGCCAAAGCACTTCTACTTCAGCTCCCGCAGAGATAGCTCAGATTGTCAGATTCTGACTCATAATCAGCACTTATCCTCCTGTAATTGGCACCACTGGTCCTAGGTTTGCCATAGGAGTCCCATGGAAGGTGAGGTCCTTCTTCCACAAGAGTACCTTAGGTACTAAAACCCATATCTCATCTGCCTGTGTATTCTCTCCTCTCTGAGAAACATGACCAGGTTTTTCAGCTCCCCTCAGAGACATGAATTAAGTATCTTTGATGTTCTCTTCCAGACATACACTGGGTCTCAAAGTACCCTTCTTAAAATTACCCACCAAGAAGCTCTCCAATACAGGATCTGCTACTTCTCTAGAACTCAAAATCCATTCTTCCTATGGTGGACAATGTTAATTTAAAAGATGAAGGCTTTTTCCAGAATTAAAGACTTATATAGGAATATACTAACGAGAGCACATGTTGCACAAACAAGTGTTCACACATTCTTCCACATCAGTAAGGACCAAGAATAGGTTTCACTCACCACAGAACACATTAAGGAGATTAGATGAATAAACATTGCCTCTATCCATTTGCCTGTTAAACACTAAGTTGTGCCAAGTTCAAGAACAGAGTGGGCATATTGGGAAATGAAAAAAAGCACAGACCACATTTCCAAGATGAATGGAGAGCCAGCTCCAACTGGAGTTATGAGACTGCTCAATTCTAGGCTCTGAAACCTGAACACACACAGGATACAAGGGGAACAGATGAAAATAACTGCTGTCTGGAAAATAGGTTTTTTCTATCCTTTGGCCCAGTGTGGCTTGAAGCTGATTTGACTGTGTGGGGAATCCTGAGGAAATCCAGCAAGAGAAAGAAATTATCCTCAAAAGAAAGAATCTGAGGCCATTCTGATGTAGATGAAATCCTCAGTGAATACTGGAGCCTGCTATATTATTAGTTATTTAAATTCTCTAACATGGTGAATTGGCTACTTGTATTTTCTTTCTCTTCCTCCTGAAACTCTACAAAAAAAAGGCAGAAAAGGAAAATAAAGGCTATTAAATCAGAAGGGGAAAAAACTGTAGATAAATGAGCAGACCAGAGATTTCAACAAATTTTTTACACATGAAAGATGGATAAAGTAGGGTTTCCTGACAGCCACAGACAGGCCCAGCCTATACTCCCACAGAGGGGTATTTTGGAAAAGTGAGCCGCCATGTCCAATAGACTCTCAAGCCACTCAAAATCTGAAAGCACCAGGTGTTGCAGAAGACAGAGGTGAGGCATGGCGTTGAAAACAGGGTGACTGAGTCGAAACCTGCACACAGAATCATTGGACCCCCAGTTCTCCCTACATCTTCCCATCTCCACACAGTCCAAGGGCAGACTCTGGATTTGAGTATATCAGGCAGTGCAGAAACCCAGGGCTAAAAATGGGGACGAGTCTGCATAAGAAACTGTGGGACACCCAGCTGGGCAGAAGCACCCTGTTGGTTAGGGGCCAGGATGGCTACAGCCTCTCCTCACTGTTCAGCCTCAGTGGTGAACAGAAAGCACTGGCCAGAGCTCCAGTACTAGGCCCCAAGGGACACCCATTTTATTTCTAACACTGGGATTAGGAATCAGGACTTTCAATTCTGTTGAAAGGGGGGTACTTCCAGAACCATACAACTCAAGAATACAAACCTGAAAAGCTGTAAAAGTTATCAGTTCACATATTATGATCCTTGGGCACTAGGGTTCAGGACAGCACTGGCCTTACCCATAGGCAGGAGGGGCCCTTACTGTGAGCCCCACACTTTTAAAGTCTCCCTGTATGGCCCTTTTCCAGCTGTTCCCTTCTTCATAGGGAATGTGCCTACCCAGAGTCTAACCCCTTCCCCAACCTTTAGGCCATGTTCCAAGAACTCAGGACCCTAGAATACCCTACTAGACAACTCTGACCCTACTTCCACTGCCTGGGGGAGCCTTTTACCCAGATTTGGCCTCCCAAATATGCAAAAGCACTTGTGCACCCTTGGGCTCAGGATTGGTCAAAGGCTCCTTTTTTTTTTTTTTTTTTTGAGGGCAGTGTCACTGGCCCTCATAAGTGGGACCTGAACTGGGGCCGCTGGCTTCCCAAGCCAGCGCTTAACCGCCGCGCCACTCGGCCGGCTCCAAAGGCTCCTATTTATAAGAGGCTATGAACAGATTGGGCTTGGAGGTTGGGGTGTCCACACACAAGCACACAAGGCCCCACTCTTTATAAGATGGAGCCAAGGATGTGAAGAAATGGCATCTAGGATCAGTCACATTTTGGCACAGAATTCCAAGGAGTCTAAGAATCTTAAACTTAGGGAGTACCTTTTTACTTGACTGGATAAGATACTGCTCGATTTGTGAATCAGTTGTTCAATAAAGTCAATCAGATGTTTAAATTAAAAAAAAAAAAAGGAATCTTAAATTAAAACCCGACCTTCTAGTTCATCATCAAGGTAAATGTTGCAAATGATAGAATTTATTTACATTAACAATTTGTTGGCCGTATTTATAGCTTTTAAATGTTTAGACATATGGCAGCCACACCTTGGTAGGTGCTCTTGCTCTGGACACCACAAATGTTAGGGGTGGGCCTGGGTCAGAGCAAAGGCCTCAGGACATGAGAAGGCCAGACAGAGTTGCCTCCCAGCCTGCTCCCACCTTGAAAGGTTATTTCTATCTGTTGGGAATCCCCAAACTGTTTGAAAATATGCTGTTAGAAACAAACAAAAATTGGGCCTGCTGAGTGGCGCATTGGTTAAGAGCTGGCTTGGGACGCCAGCGGCACCAGTTCAGATCCCACATATGAGGGCCAGTGACACTGCCGTCTACAGCTAAGATGGTGAACAATAGCTCCACTTGGAGCTGGGCTGCTGTGAGTCCCTGGTACGGCATAGCTGCAGCCCCTGCTGCAGTGGGCTGCCATAGGCTACAGTGAGTGGCTGCAAGCCAGCGTGAGCGGCTGGCAGCCTGTGTGAGCTGCCAATAGCCATGGTGAGCGACCATCCAGAGACGGGAGACCGATCTGCCTCATCTGGGAAGAGCTCAATGATGATACCAACATGGGCCAGCGAAGCAAAGTCTTCCACAACTAGACTGAAGAACAAAAGGACAGCAACTTGTCTGTTCCTGTTCCCCGGTTCCCCAAGCTGTTCCCCTCACCCGGTTCCCCAATAAAATCTTAAAAAAAAATAAAAAAATTAAGAGTTCTCATGTGTAACTACTTCATATGAAGCCCCTGTGACTTCCATGCTTTCATTTAAATTATCTCATTTAATTTTCCCAACAATTCGGTGACGTAGACATGGATATTTCCTTCTGCTTAGGGAGTAAACTGAGGTCCTCAGACATTCAGTAACTTGCTTAAAGTCATATTGTTGCTGATAACATGAGAGAGACAACTATTTTTAAATTGTCTTAACAACCAAACATCTTTTTTTGTATCGGTTAAAGAAAACTGGCTAACTTGTGATGCAGGTCTAATCACAACATATGAAAATGTAAGTCTTCAATAAGAATAGAAGCTCTGTGTAAACATTTTCTCCTTCGTTCCTCACACCGTCTTATGTAGAGCTTATATAAATTGCCCAAGAATAGGTGTCCAATCCTGCATAGTAATACATAATAGTAATAGAATACAGTTTTAGTAATACTAAGGCTGAGCAAGGACTTAAACCTTGGTCTGGATCACCCTAAAACCCCACCCATTACCCTCTACTACCTTTGTTGGTGGAAAACAGTAGAATTCAAAAGAAACTTAACAGTTGAATCAAGCACACTGCGTGCAAGGGGTCAGTCAGCTCTGACCAGACACCCTTCAAAACTTTCTACAGGAAAGAAATAGGCAGTGTTCCTGGGAGGCTGCAAACATGGCTTGTAATACGTCTGGAGTTCCCAAACCTGAGCTTTGAGGGGAAGCACTGCTGAAACCTACACAGCACCATTTCAGAAACTGACTGGAGGAGTGTGATGTAATACCAACGGCATGCAGCTGGAAGCCGAGGGACACTTGGGTTCATGTCATGGTTCTGCCCCCAGCTACATGTGTGAACAAGGGCAGGCTGGGTTTGCAAAGGAGAATAAGTCCCGTCTGCTGGTGGCAGCTGCTTTTAGCTCCAGTTCATAGCTATCATGAGACAGGGTAGGTTGTTCTTACCAGGCCTGCTGTTTTTCAAGAGAAGCCAGAAATTCAGATTGTTACGAAACATCTCTCAATTTTTAAAGGTCAGTAACGAATGTACTAAAAAACAAATACTAAACTAAAACAAAATGAAACAAAATCTCGGTGCAGGTCAGCTCATAAAACGTCACGTGACCTGAGACACTGTGGAGAGGACATTTTTCATACTGCACCCACACCGCCCTTCTTTTCTTTCCATTCCACCATCAAGGGAAGTTCTTTCTAAGGATTTCTGTTATTGTTCATGAACTTTATCACATGTTCTGCCTAACCCTCCCACATCACCTACTTATTTCCTATGCAGTTTAAGGCAGGGGTTACCATTCCTACTTGTAGATAGAAAAGTCAAGGCTCAGAAAGCCCCATCCCTAGAAACATTGGACTTAAGCATTCAGAGCTACATGGCCTACAGTCTTACAGCCTTGCTGTCTTTTGTGATCACTAACATAGCTGCTGCATCAGAAATGCTGAGAACAGTGCTGAAAGCGTGAAGGATTAGCTATTGTTGTTATTTTATTAGGGAAGTGAACTCTCATCCCTTACCTTTAACTCAAAATAATTACCAGGTTCCAGGAACCCCTGTCCAAACCGGAGCATAAAACCCAGAAACAGGAAAGCACTTGGCAGAGGAACCCAGCAAAGCTGTGAAGTCAGCCACCTGCATCATTTTCTCTTTGGCCTCCAATAGACTCGGAAGTAAAGTTCAGCTTTAATGACTATGTTGCATGTAATAAAACACCACTTTCACGACTCCCGGGATACTGCGTGGGCGACACTTCCCTCCTCCCTATCACCACCCCCGGAGATAATGAAAGTGAAGAATCCAATTTGAACTCCCTGGGAGAATGGCAGGAAGGCCAAGGCCACCTCTGGCACCTGGAGAGCCTTCTCTGTAAAACAAGGACACTCGTTATACCTGTTCCATGGGGGTAAAGCTGTAAGGGATCAGCATGGAGCATTTACAGGTTCGAAATGCAGGGTTTCCACAATATGCCAGACCAGCAGCTTGGCTATCCTATGAGCTGTCAAAGCTTCATGTTTCTCCAGTGGCTTTGGGGACACATTTTGTTTGGGTGGAACATTCATTTGGAGTACTGGGAAGGGAGGCGTGGAAAGGCACCAGGGTTCTATGCATTTCCTCTTTCCATCCTGTTATGGGGTTGGTGATCTGGCCAGAGGAAGCCTGAGCTCCAGGGTCCAGTAAGAGCTGACTCAGGTGGCAAAGTCTCATTCCAGGTGGAAAGACCTGTGCCTTCCCCTACCGGGAAGCATCAACCAATTATATCCTCAGGAAGCATGCATTTCTGCACTAGTTCAACTGCCCTGCCCTGCACGAGAAAAGCATGTGCCACTCAGCTTTCTGAGATAAGTGGAAAACCAGAGAGGAGAGTGAGTCCTTTGAGTAAGCCAAAAATGGTGGCGGGGACAAAAGACTAGGAGAGTCTGAGCACCCCAAGAACTTAGGGCAGCTGCTTAATGGAAGAATGACCCCTGGGGGTGGGGGTGGGGGGTGAAGTGATGAAAGATGAGACATCACCGAGGAAGTCATCAGAATGCTTCTCAGTTATACTTTTTGAAATGGGCATTTGCAAGCCAGGATAGTACAAAGCGTATGGGGGCCAAAGAGGTCAGCTTTTGAATCCTATCTTTACGTCCTTCTAGTTAAGTGACCTTGAATAAGTCTCAGTTTCCACCTCTGCAAGATAGAAATAGTGGGACCGACTTCCCAAGGCTGTTGACAGGACCAGTTGGCACACAGACACTTAAAATACCAGCTCATGTTCCATCCAGTCCCAGAATGGTGAGGGTACATTGTTGACCAATTAACTGGAAGTAAAGGGGAAAGAGGGGAGGGCACATCACATTAGAGGAAATAAAGAATTATTTTATGGTTGTCAAAAGTTCCCTGGGGCCCTTGCCCGGGGGAAAAAGCTAGAGATTTCAACATGCTCATATGCATTCCTACATCGCATAGGGGCACTGCCGGTCACCAGGGTTTTTTTGGGTAACCTCAAAAGGAGGCCGCGTAGACCAGCCTCCTCCCAGCCTCCAGCAGACATATAATCTGGGGTTATTTATGCCAGCGTTCCTTCCCCAATCAAAAACTCTCTGACCTGGCTTGTATTTTCTTGATGCTTTTTAATTAAGGAAATAACAAAACCAACCCTGTCCTATATCCATGGTTAGGTCTGGCAAAAATGGACTCAGCTAATTATAAATTTGGCTCGGGTTGTTTTCTTAAGATGCCCTACAGGCCTGGGTGTGAGCAGTTATAAAAATGAATGAGTACAATTATTTCGCAAACCAGCCTAACAGTTTAGTTCACATTACCTCTCTCGTTTTCCCCCATCACATCAAGCATTTGTATTGTGGAGAAATATTTTCTGTGTGTAAGAAAACATTTTCTGAGGATCGTCAAAATGGTCCCTTGCTGTATTCTGAAACAGTTATTTCCTAGTTATTACAGTTATTACAGCTGCATGTAATAAAACACCGATCTACGAAACACGATTAGGACAAGAGGGAACATTCCTCACAATCAGGCCCTTTGCAAAGTGACATCGTCTCAGTTAGGAAACATCCACTTATCCCTCCTGTACCCTATTGTCCTGCTTAGAGGCTATCCATCTGGGTAAGTAGCTGGGTCATCAACTGTTTTGCAAACAAATGAATCTGAAGTACACAGAATATAGAAAAACTACATCTGTTGGTGTTCACCAGGTTATAGAGTACATTTGTCTGTCCCCTTCTAACTCAGCACCCTCGCCCTGAGGGGTCTTATCTGCCCCTGGGATGCCAGCCACCTTGTCAGGTTCAAATTTCCCTCCTGAGTTTCAAATCTGCATGCTCGCTTCCCACTGGATGTCTCTTTTGTACTTCAGTGTTTCAGAATGCCAAATTACTCAGTTTGGTCAATTCTCTTTGCTCGTCCAATATTGTAGGTTTATTCCCACACCCTCACTACCACTCCCCTTGTTCAGGGCCACCATCATCTCAGGCCTAGAGGACTCAAACACATGCCCCATTCTTCTCTGTTTTTCACACTGTAGCCAGAGAGATTATTTCTAAAATACTTTCAATGCCTTTATATTGTCCTCAGGCTAAGGTTAAAACTCCTTAGATGGCATAAAATATTAAGACTTGGCTCCCTCTTCCTGCCACCCAGGTGGTCCCCTTAAATGTAGCCCGCCATCCCGTCTCCAGTCATGAAAGATGGATAAGAGCTCAGGCTCTGCAGAGACACAGCCTGGGAGTGTGGCCCAGCTTGGCGACGCGGTGCCTGGGCAACATGGGCAAGTCACTGAATTTCTCTATCTATACAATGGAGGTTACAGTAACATCCGGGTCCTGTGGTTGTGAGGATTAAATGAGAGGACATGCAAACCACGCTGCACAGCCCTGGCATACAGTAAGCACAACATAAACGCTGACTGCTATTGTAAGGCTGCTACTCTAGGCTGCCTACATTTGGTGCACTCAGGGTCCCTGCCAGCACCCCAAGTTTTGCAAAGGTGCCTATTTTGCAAGGATGAATTACGAAAGGGTTTCTTTTCCTCTGGGCGGAAGACAGTCCCCTGCAGACAGTGCTTGGCAACCCCACCAGCACCCAACGAACTCCTGCTCATCTTCTAGAATTCCATAGATTAACTCTCACCATCCTTCACCCCCTAAAGCTTGATGAAGGGCCCCTGCTCTTGCTCCCACAGCACCTTGTGAGTCCAGCACTGTAATACTAATCCAAGTGCAGTGCCACCATCTGCCTACTGATGTGTAGCTCTCTCCCTACCCACCTCCCACTTAGATGGAGAGGTGGAAAGCCAGGGACTGCCTCAGTCTTGTTCACAGCTATATCACCCCTGTCTTTATACAACTGATGTTCATGAAATTAACATCATGCTTCTTTCTCTAAATACCCCTACAATCCCAAATCTCCTCTGTGGCTCCATTACCACTATGCCACACATGTGTCATCTATCATTTGCTCCATTTTGCTGGCATTCACTTTCTTGCCCCACTGCCTGCTTTCCTTTCCCTGCACACACACACATACACACTCCAAAACAAACAAACAAACAAACAAACAAACAAACAAACACCAGGATATTCCTCAAATTTGACCCAATGGTCCTAGCAAGAAACAGTGCACCTGTTCCTCAGGACTGGCTGGAAGGGGAAGCATTTAAGGGAAGCGATCCTGAGGGAGGCATTGTCTCGCTCCCCCTTGCATCTGAATTACAACATGGGTTTGCCCTTGTGCTTAAGAGGACTAGGGGGTGCAAGGGAGGAGCCAGCATGTAACGAACGGCAGGGGCTAGAAACCAAAGCATTTTCTGACCTGGTCTAGAGTTTAAAGGTTAAGTAAAGCAATAAAAGGGTAGGCTTTAGAGGTCTGTATCATGCCCGCCTACATCAATAGGGATAACAGAATAGATGGGACTACTGGTGAGATTCCAGAGAAGAAAACTGGTGCAGCGCTCCTTTGGGTATAACATGTCAGTCTCTGGTTATCCACCCAAGCCTGCTTTCCTAGGACTAGAAAAGAAGCTCATGTGGAACTGCGAAGCCATAACAGCTGGCGCTGCTGCCACAATGCAACCAATATACCTCTAAAAACCCTAACTCTAGATGGACTATCCAATCCAGTTCATTTTTTTATCCACCGCATATTTTTAAGCACCTACTAGTTTCCACACACAATAGTGGGGATAGAAGAGACATCCAAGGCAAAAATCATTGCTCACAGTGAAGTGGGGAAGGCAGACACATACATAAGTAAATATAATCCCATGTAGGTAGTGCTATGCTAGAAGTCAATATAAAGTATATAATAAGCACAGAGGCACCAAGAGTGGGAGGTAAGGGGACAAGGATCATAGCACAGAATACATGATGCTCTGGGTCACCTCATTCAGAAGAGAGGATGTTTCTGTGAATCACAGGATGCGTAAGAGTTCACCAGGTAACAAAGTAGGAGAAGGAATTACAGGCAGAGGAAGCCACAAGCATGAAAAGTCGCGGAAGCACAGAATGGCATAGTATAGTCAGGGACAAGGAGTAGAGGGAACAGCGAAGGCTGGTGCAAGGTCTGATGTCAAAGGGAAGAAGTTTGTTTTGAGCGCTGCAGCATTTTATTTAGAAGGCTGTTTAAGCACGGAGGTCTGAGTGCTGTGTGGAAAGGCAGACTGGGATTTGGGGTGAGGCAGACAGAACCACAGGAAACTGAGCCCACTGGACTTACAGAGTTCTCAAGCATGTTTAAGATTATTTAATCTCATAAAACAGAAAGACCTTGCTGTTTTCCAAGGAATCTGAATTCAACAATGAACCAATCTTTTACTAGAGAAATCAGAACCATTCAAGCTGGCAAGTGTTAAAACGCTGGGAAACAAATGTGGGAACAGCTCTTTCCTACTTTGACCACAATCAACATAAATGTAGAGAGAAAACAAACTTGGCAGCCAAGGGAGGAAAACACACGGTGGCTTCTTTGCTTTCTCCCCAGAACACTATCAGTGCACAGTGAATTTAGAATAGCTGATTTGATGGTTATAAAAACCTACCTGCCTCTCTCTCTCTCTCTCTCTCTCTCTCTCTCTCTCTCTCTCTCTCTCTCTCTCTGAATGCAATTAGAGAAGAGCGCTTCATTCACACTGAATCTAAAAATAGAGGATGGCGGATTTCACAGACTGACAGCTGCATTCTCATACAGGAACCAGGAAAGGAGAGGGATGGCTAATTTAACGACTCCCAAAACAAACAGTGCAGAGAAGTCTGGGATAAAGAGCAAACACAAAGGTCACTTCTTCAAAGAACTAGAAGAGGAATGGGGTCACTCTGTGGCAGTTTCTTAGTCCTCCCCAAATCCTGATGAAACAGGCTAAGTATTTTGCCCAGATCTGCCCAGAGTCCCTCAGACAAGAGCTCTGGTAGATGAACCCACTATAGGATTCTAAGCAAGGTCAGGCAGAAGGGCCTGGACTTGCCCTTGTAACTTCTTCATATATCACCTGATACCCCCAAGCCAAGAAAGTCACTACATTTACTAGATAAGATAAATGAGTACAGTTTTTTCCCCTTCACCGTATCTAAATTATACCCTGCTTAGCCTGGGGCAGAAAAAAAAAAAGTTATTCAGGAAATAAACGTGGATCATTAAGGGGGGGGGATACCAGGTGTCTCAAAGGACTGAACCATTTCTCTTCCTCCCCTCAGACTGCCCTGCCCAGGCAGGGGATTACGGTTGGGCTTCAAAAGAAACAAGGGAATGCTTGTGGACAGGAAGCAGATCCTCTCTGCAGCTCTCCCACAGATCTGTGGAGGCTCTCAGGGCTGCTGCCAACCAGCTAAATGTCAGATCACTGCAGCCCAGCATTCCTGTGCCACCTACCTCCATTGCCCTGGTGACTAAGCTGTTTCAACAGCTGTGTTATTGCTGGAGCCAGGCCAGTGTTACTCACACAGAGTATTTGTTTCGCACAGCTTATGTGGGGAATTACTGCACTCAGGGTTTGGGGTTCTATTTGCACATCAGGTCTTCCCATGATCAATCAGCCAAGGTATTCCCTGAACCCAAGCTCTGAGCAGTCATAGGACAACCTCGGGCTCTCTCCCAGGTTTCCAAAGGATGGACAGATTCACAACGCCACAGTGAGGGTGGAGAAGGCACATGTGTCTGTGTGAGAGCGAGAAGAAAGCATAAATGAAAACCACGACCCTCAGTTGAGCCCCTGGAAGACCGCCACTGACTGCCCATCCCTCAATACAAGCCACCCACACTAACAGGAGTGTTAAGCTGGTTCCCTTTTCTTTTTTCACTCCTTCCTCAGTCTTCCCCTTAAAAGAATTTCTCTTTCTTTGCTGGTAATATTGGCACCCGCTTTGCCTCTGTTGGTTTCTCTATGCATCTCTCCACAAACTTGCCCCTGAACATCAAGTCTGGGTGGGCAGTGTCCTCCTGGGTGCTCCTCCCTCACATCACTGCGGTCATTTATGTTGCTATCACTTCTGAAGCAAGATGGACCTGTCACTCCCCCACACCACCCCATATGTCCGTATCGCTAGTCTCTTGCTCAGCATGATAAATACTCCATTGCTAACTGCTGAACAAACCAACCCAACTCCCTTACACTGAGGGGTGATGGAGAAGGGAAAAAGCACTGCATCGGTGGGGGGCACCAATTTCTACTTCTAGTCCATTGTAGACTGCATCCACCTAAGAACCTTATTACCCTGCTCTCCCTCCTAAGTTCTCACCAAGAGCCATAACGCTACATTTTCTGACACTGAAGAGACTGCAAAAATGTGAGTTTTCTTATAAAGGGGGTCTTGTATTTTAAAAAGAAATAAAACAATGATCCTTAAAAACTCACATTTTTGAGTGCTACTGTATGCAGATATTTTCAACCACACATAGATACCAGCCAGATATAAATGGTCATCTACAATCTCAAATGAGGAAAATGAAACCCATGGTCACATTGCTAGTATGCGAGGGAGGCAAAATATTAATGCAGGTTTGCCTGACTCTAAAACTCAAGTTTTTTTCCCCATTATGTCACAAGTAAGGAGAGTCGGGAGACCTGTTTCCTGCTCTAGGAAAGCCACTAACTAGCTGTACAATTTGTGTAAGTTGCTTTACATATTGTATTCCTTCTTTAAATACCGAAGTTGAATCATATGATGACTAAGGTCCTTCTATTTCTACTAACATTTCTTGAATGTAGAAATCTAAAACACCACCAGATGATTAACTGCCTTCTATATTTGAGGCATGATGACAAAAACAAAGAACAATAAAACAATTCCTGCCCTCAGGGCACTTATAATAGTGTTAGAGTGACAAGGGATAAAAACTTGAGTTTGACTCATGTAAGAGTTAGAGTAACAAATACAAAATACCAGAGTACATGACAGTACCTGAGAAAAAACAGTCATAGTAATAGAAGGACAATCATGTATTCCAACAATGGTTTCTCCCCTTCCCCCAAAATATCTCTGTGCTGTGGGCAGGAAAAACCAGCTACCAGAAGGGATCACATTTGTTTCACAGGAAAGCTTTGTTTCTGACAAGTTTCTTAAAGGAAAAAGTAGGCTAAGACAAGCTTTTTATTTCCAACCCACCTTTTCTTCGTTCCCATGAATGAGGAGGGGATACAAATGAGAACAGGCAGCCAGGGAGAAAAATAATATGGCTGGTGGTTCCTGACCTCCTGGATTCCTGCCGTCAGAGAAGCCTGAGAGGCAACATTTAATTGTGGAAAAACCAGCCTTGCTAGCCTCTTATCTTTTTCCTCTGTGACTTAAACCCACAATTACTGGCAACCCCTAGATTCCGAGTCACTCAGCTGGTGGTGGCAGCAATGGCTGTGTCTGTAGCTGAAAAGCAAAAGGGGAGTCAGATTTTACCAGCCTCCGAAAGCAGCCTTGTGCTAACACAGCCTAACCCAGCTTTACGACTTCTCCCATTAAAAAGTTCACAGATGCCCTCCCGTTGGGAATACCACCAGGTGAGAAGTCCAGATGGGAAAAAAAAAAGAGAGACAGAGAGGGAGAGAATTGCGATTTCCAGCTGTTGTATATTTCAAAGGACAAGCTATGAGTCTCAAATCCTGAATTCCACATTTCATTTCAGCACTAGACAATGTGATTTTTCAATTCCTTTTCTTAAGGATCAAACTCCAAATTTCTTTGCCTGGTCATCAGGTTATTGCACCAACTTGCCCCTCTGTCTTTCAGAAGCTTACCTTTTCTCTCCACTATGGAATTCTTCTACAGCCCAGTAAATGGGCTTACCATCCTTTGCAAACAACATGTTATTTCACAGATTTTCACTATAGAAAATACGGGTGTTGGGCTGGCTGAGTTGCGCGTTGGTTAGGAGTTGGCTTGGGATGCCAGCTCTGAGCAGCAGGGCCCCAATTCGGACCCCACATGAGGGCCAGTGACACTGCGCCCTCTACAGCTAAGGTGGTGAACAACAGCTCGACCTAGAGCTGGGCTGCCGTGAGTCCGCAGCGACGGCATAGGCTGCAGTGGGGCTGGCCGGCAGCTGGCATGTGCTTTCGTGAGCTACCATGAGCTGCCATCCATTGGCCAGCGAGAGGCTCCTCGCCCGGAAAGAGAGCAATGATAATACCAACATGGGCCAGTGAAGCGACGTCTTCCACAACTAGACTTAAGAACAAAAAGGACAGGAACTTGCCTGTTTCCCTCCCCCAATTCCCCAATAAAATCTTTTAAAAAAAAAGAAAATATGGGTGTTAGTTTTGAATTTCTCACCTGCAAACCAGGGGACCTTGGAGAAGTCACATAACTTCTATAATTTCAGTTTTCAGAGATTCAAGAGGTATATTCTTCTGTTCCCAATCTGAATTATTATTCCATTCCCAAATATTATAATGTATATCTTAATATATTTACAGTCAAATGGAATTAAATCGTGCCTTGTAAGCATATTCTCCTAAGGATGCTGAAAACTTCCCACATCTTCTATTTTAAATGGGTGTTCTTCACTCTTTTCAAGTGCCGATCAACATGATAGTTGGCACTAATGGGGTATACTTATATCATGAAGTTGGAGCCCTTACCTTGAGATTCACAAACCTCTGAATCATAGATGACTTTCAGGGCTTTAGTAGAAACATGAATACAATATGTGTGAATGGGGCCTATCCACACTTTTCTCCCAAGGTGAAGGTCCTTGATCCAAAGTTAAGAACCACTGTCCTGACGTCATGAAAGGCCTGTGGCCAGCATCGGCCGGGTCCTTGTTTTGCACGCTGGGCCCTGTTGCCTCCCATTCTGGGCTTCTACTTTCTCTCTAGAACTCACATTCTTCCTCTCTGCTCAAATTCAAGGATAATAACCACTCACCTTTACTGAGCATTTACTACGTACCAAGCACTTAGTGTGGAAAAGCTTCATATGCACTTGTCTAGTGTAATCCTTTAAACAATCCTATAAGAGTGAGACTACTATTATCTCTATGTTATAGATGAAGAAAACAAAGTATAAGGAAGTTCAGAAACTTACCAAAACTCACATAATTTGTAGGTGGCAGGTCAGGGGTTCAGCCCGAACACTCTGGCTTCCCTATACAAAAAAAGGCTGCCCTTGGAATGTTTATTTGCCATCAGATAGTAAATAGGCATAAATTCCACCATCTCCTTGACGACTCCACCTATAAAGGCTCTATTAAAAAATGACTGGTGCCGGCCGAGTGGCTCAGTTGGTTAAGAGCGTGAGCTCGAGCAACAGAGTCACTGGTTCAATTTCCACATGGGCCAGTGAGCTGCGCTCAAGCTGAGCTGCGGCTGAGCTGCCAATAGGTGGCAGGATGGCTGAGCTGGTGAGAGCACGTGCCCTTAACAACAAGGTTTCCAGTTTGACTCCTGCATGGGATGGTGGGCTAGGCCCACCAGCAACTAAGATTGAACTTAACACTTCGAGCTGAGCGGCTGCGAGCTGCTGATGGGCAGTCAAATGGTGACTGGACTTGGGAGCTGAGCTAGCTGTGCCCTCCACAACTAACACTGAAGAACAACAACTTGGCTGTTCCTCTTCCCAAATTCCCCAATAAAAATCTTTAAAAAAAAAAAAAAGTTACCTACTCAGTGCATTAATCATTTCCCCTTCTGTGTTCATACAATACTTTGGACACGTTAGCACTGAACACATTGGTGTATTTTTTGTGTTTCTTTCTCTGTGAACTAGTCTGTGAGCTCCTAACTAATTATTTTGAGTACATCTTGAGTATTTACTAAGCCTAAGGCTGTGCTAAGTATGGAGACACAAAGATGAACAAGATACAGTTCCTGCCCTCAAAATTGAGTCTTGCAGGATAGAGAGAAGTAAACACAGAAGGGCTCTGAGGTTCTTTGAAACTGTTATTATGAAAGACATAGCTCTGCATCTTAAATCCTAAAAAAAAAGGTAGCACCTAGTAGAGACCCAATACATGACTACGAAATGAATGAATGAGGGAATTTGGGAGAAGGGCTCAGAAGCTGGACTGTTAAATTAAAAGATCTACCATCCTTTTATGAAAACCCTTTGGTTATTTATACACTGACTCACCTAAAAACTGCTTCCTGTGTTGGTGTCTATGATACATTTTTTAATGTCAGACTAAAAATACACTTCCAGTACACCAACCCTGTCTGCCTACCCAAGGACTAGAAATGAACACATGGTAACATGTAACAAAATAAAACACAAGAAACCTCACTCATTTCAACACTAAGCTCACCCACTAACAAAGGGGTGCGTGTCCATCCCAACTGAGAGACGTCTTCTAAAATGGTTCACACTTGAGGGTCTCTGAAGTCACCTATTTACAAAGCCGAAGGGATACTCATGAGATTTTTATAAAGCCAAAGAATCTTAAGTGAGTCATGGGCTCTCGGCAAAAGAGTTAGAGTAGATGGAACCTTAGGGGTCATCTAGTATAATTTCCCACTCGGAACAGGAAGCCATGCCACAGCACTGTAGAAAGACTTCTGGTGGGATGCAGGCACTGGGGCCACCAGATCAATTTCACTTATAACCCTTCTAATTCCCAGCTGGCAGACTTTGGACCAATCATGAGACCAATCATGTCCTCTCTCATCCTCAGTTTCCTCATTCTGCCAGGAAGAACTGTTGAGATGATCAGGCGAAATAAAAGTAAAGTTGTCTTAATCAGAGATGATTTGGCTGCAAGTAACAGGATTTCACCCACACTAGTTTCAGCAGAAATCAGCTGGAAGGACACAAGGATACCTCAAGAAACTCAAGGACAGAAAGTGCTGACACACTTGAGGGACTGGAATCAGAAAGAGAAAACTGTCAGGAAGAAAGCCATCATTGATGGTCAGTCATAATTATACCTCATGGTCCTTCATCTCCACTTTCTCTTGGCATCTGGTTTTCCCACTCTGCCAACCAATTTTCTCTGCTTCTCTATGCATGTGGTGAATGATGGCTGCCCAGGCAGCCCTTGGGACTTTTCAGTTTAAGTGCCAGTGAAAGTGGGCCTAGAAATATTGAATCCCGATTTCTGGAAAAAAAGAGAATGTGATTGTTCCCCTTTGGGTTAAGGGCCCATCCTAATCCAATCATCTGTGGCTAAGGAACTGACCATGTGGCCAGCTGCCCATTTAGATGGCATGGTGGAAGCCCACTCTGAGGGAGGAGAGATAGGCAAGAAAATGTTGTGAGGCCAAAGCAAATGGCTGGCCACATAGACAATCACCAGCATTCTCTGGTACAAAAATATTTGATAAAGAAATCACCACCCAGTGCAAGCTATCACTGTGGTCATCATCATTATGATTCCCCCCAATCAATCAGCTTCTGCTTGATTACTACCAGTGACAAGCTGCTCACTACTTGAAGACACAGTAGCCTTTTTATTGTTGAACAATTCCAATTATTAGAACTCTTTTCTATGTGACAGCAATTTTTTTTAAAGATACTAAATTTAAATATTTTCAATCTTCTTCCAAACCTTACCTTTAAAGAAGGTACAATTTTACTTGTTAGGTCAGTCCAGGGCTTTCCTTTGTGGTCATAATATGCATAACCAGTAAGGCAGGAAAGATAGATTCATTAGACAATTATTTTAGGAAACAACCTTAACCAGGACAATTAAAAAACCAGAACCTCTTCTTCCTTCAAAGAATTCCTATTGCCTCTCCTACTACCACCATTAACACTAACTTACTAAAGCCAAAAAGGAACTGGAACCATTTCTAGCGTCAGTGTGTAGGCAATAGGTAGATGTAAAGACATAGTTTTTTCTAAAGTAGAGTCCCTGGCACTTTTGAAAGCAGAATTCTGCCTTGCTTATCAAAGAATTTCCCTTTCCTCTTCTCACTTTCTTTTGCCTCAGAAAGCATATTCCAGAAAACAGTTTTACTTCATATTTTCTTAAGTTACCCAAAATAAAGGGATGATTCCCCATAAAATAACCTCACATTAGCTATGTCTTGACTGACTGATATTTAAATAGTGACAAGAAAACCCAAAGTTAGAAAAAGAGTTCAAAACACCAAAACACCATATATATATATGATTTTATATATTAGATTCCATCCAGGAATCCGCTGCTGCTGGCTGCTTTGCTGTTCCCATTTTTCATTGATGTCACCCGGCTTTTATTTTAGTAACCAGGATATACTTGGTATGGATGCAAAGAGAATCTCCTCATTTATATTCTAAACTCAGAGCAGGAAATGAGACACGTGGGTGATTTGCAGCTGTAGCACTATAAACAGGACCTGTCTACCTCTTAGTCTAGATTTGAGACACTACATTCCCTAAACTACAGATTGGGAGATTAAAAAAAAGAAGAAGAAAGAAAAAAATACACCATTTTAGAAAGACCAGAGTAACTTCTCTCCAAGAAATTAGAGGCTGCTGTTTGGTAGCAGCTTGCTGACCGGTATAGGATAGTGTGCTTGCTGCTCTGTACTACCCACCTACCCACATGGTTGATATGCAACTAGGGGATGCTGCTTTGTCTCCAGCCAGCTGTGCTGCAGAGGACAAATATCACTGGCTGTCAGGTTTCTTCACATGGTAAATCAAAGGACTAGAGTTTTTAACATTTTAAGATCAAGCACCTATTTGAAAACCTGACAAAAGTCACAAACCCTCTTACTCTAAAAATGCATATAAGGAAATCCTCATACGACTCAAATTTTACATAGCACATGAGGGGGCTCACTTGGCTCTTGAACTTGACCCATAGACTCTTGGTTGGAGATTATAAGAACAGCAGTGCTCTAACATGCCTTCCAGTGCTCAAAGTCTGCGACCACACAGCTGATGTTTAGTAACAATTACTGCAAATTATTCAAAACTATAGATCAGTGTTTTTGTTAAGAGTAGAGGCCAATCCAATATCATCTACTTTCCAATGTTAAATTGACTAATAAGCCAGTGGGTGACTGAAAGGAAGTGGGAGGGGCTGGATATAGTAAATTATAAACATTAATAAAAAAATATTGGGAAAGTTTTAGAGGACCCCAACTCTGTTTCTCAATTAGATTTTTTTTCATTTGGAAATACATAACACAAAACCACTGAGCCAAATAGAGATCCAGACAGCTTTATAGTGATGCTGTCCAAGTAATGGACAATTACCAATCATCACACCCAAATAAAACAAAGCCAACGGTTCCCATGCTCCTGCCAATATAAACATGTTCACAACATGGTTTAATTCCAACTTGGTTAATTCCAAAGTTGTGCCTGAAGGTTCCCTCAAAGGGAAAGACAACTTATAAATGAGAGGGAACAAAACATGATGTCCTTAATCTTCACTATCTTGGGTTATTCATCAAAATAGAGTCTTCTCCCATGATTTTAGCTTCTTTCTATTCCAAGTCAGCAGGTGTGGCTGATTCATACTAGTAAATTCCAGGTCTTAGCCTTGGTTTCAAGGGGGCACATGACTCCATAAGAAAAAAGACTGGCCATGTAAACCCATCCTGAATACTGACAACCTCTCTACCTTTACCCACCATCACAAACCCAACTCCATTTACATCTCCTGGATCTTTCTGGTATATTTTGAGCTTTTTCAGCTTATCTTTTTTTCAGGGAGCAAGGGTAAAGGGAAAAAGATTTTATTTCTGCTTACATTGACTTATTGAGGTAAGCAAAGAAATTTAAAAAGTAACTTTGAAAATCTTGGTGACTCCAGGCTGCAATAAAAATATCCAATCAGAGGGGCTGGCCGAGTGACGTGGTGGTTAAGCGCTGGCTTGGGAAGCCAGCAGCCCCGATTCGGTCCCACATATAAGGGCCGGTGACACTGCCCTCAAAAAATAAAATAAAATAAAATAAAATATATATATATATATATATATAAAATCAGAAATCCTTCTTATAAACAGAGACTATAACATAGCCAAGAATCAAAGAAGGCCTGTTTTGCGGGAAGGCGGGGGAGTGGGAGGTTGAATTAGATTTCTTCTCAGTAGTTGTTTCAACGTATTTTGTTAAAGGGGATTATCTGATGAAGCATGACATTCCAGTTGTGTGAATACCATATTACCAATGATCTGTTTCATCATAGCATTTGTAGTTTTATGGTATAGAGAGTCCTCTGCCCCATTCGGCTCTCTTAGTGGACCCTTCCTTCCCAAGAGGCATCTGGAAAAACAGAATAAAGAACCATGACTCTTGCTGATGGCCAACAATAAGTTCACAGAAGGATCCCCTGACTTTCTTCCTTCTATAAATTCACTTCTAATTGTTTTGGATAATATGACCATTTATTTTTTTACAGTTAACAGATTGTTCCCTTATTCTAATTGTCTTCATGTAGTGTCTATTTAACATTCCATTATAGATGCAGAAATGGAAGAGCAGAATCATTTCATAAAAAGTTATGCAATTTTATCCCCACTCAGCCATTTAACTTAAAAATTAACTGGCTAATAATATCATTCTAATTATTTTTTTGATTAGGAATGTGTTTTACAGAGATGTTTTCAGTTTGAGAGAAGAAAAATCACTCTTTAGTTGCAGAAACACATAATTCCATTTTTTTTCTCTCTCTTTTTTTTTTTTGAGGGCAGTGTCACTGGCCCTCATATGTGGGACCCGAATCGGGGCCGCTGGCTTCCCAAGCCAGCGCTTTAACCACTGCGCCACTCGGCCTGCCCCATAATTCCATTTTTTTGTGTAGTCATTTGCAATAATGAAACAAGCGAGACTTAACACTCAATTGTAGAGTATAAGCACAGGGCTCAAAGAAAAATATAACAACTTCATTACCTAAGAACAGAATAGACACCCTGGCTTTCCCCCCCTCGCACACCATTTACCAGTATTTCTTCAGCCTAAGGGATTTTTAGTTCCCTGAAAATCCTCGATTTACTACCAAAGACAGAGCAATACATCTTGAGGCTTTCTGCCAATGAATCTCTGCTTCTATTTCAACAGCCTGTAGATTTGAAAGCTGCATAGCGATATGTCAGAAAAAGAAGAAGAAAAAAAGAGAAACCTTCTTTGATCTCTGCACCCAAATTCCTCAAAAGAAACACTATGGAGAGCTGGAGGTTATGCTAAGTATGTGACTTGCAGTTGTAATCAGTAGAGTGACAGTACAAGTGGGCACCATGTTAGCCGCCCAAATGTACATTTCACAAATACATATATAAATTGGGTGACTGACAATATACTTTAAAAAGATGGGCTGGCCGAGTGGCATGGTGGTTAAGAGCTGGCTTGGGATGTCAGCAGCCCCAGTTCGGATCCCACATATGAGGGCCAATGACACTGCCCTCTAAAAAGAAAAAAAAAAAAAAATGAGATATACCCACTCTAGAGATTTCAAATAACAGAATTTGGTGTTACAGAAAAATCTAAGGCCCTCCCATAGATAAGCATTCATTTGTCCCAGTGATTAACCAGACACCCGATGTCTAGGCTGGCATTTTCAGTCTGATGCCCTTTTCAGTCTATTCATACTCCCTCCAGCTTCTAACTCTTTAGAGTAAAAACTGAACTCCTCTGTCCCTTACAATTCTACACAAACACCACGTTGGTTCCCTTGACAAACCAGTTAATTCCATGCCTCTTATTGACTGTTCAAGAAAAAGTCAGCATTGACTCACCCAATCATAGATTTCAACAGATAGGTCTGCTCAGAATTTGTAAATGGTATTTACTGAAAGGTCAGTTACTCCTGTTTTCAAGCATCTCTTAAGTCTCTGGATTCTCTTCAATTGGCCTTCCTTCCCAAGATCTTATAGACTATTATTTTAAAACTATTGCCATTTAAAAGTTGAACTGTCTACTACCTTCCATATTTATCACTAGATGACAATTGTAGGTATTAAAAATGTTTATGTTTAAAAGGTGAAAAGTAGGGGTTCTGTTAAAAATTACTTTTTCAAATATGGGTTACTTTTTTGCATAATATGCATGTAATATCTTTTTTCTCAATAATCAAATATACACATTCTCTAGCCACTTTTGTTACTATAAATTACCCTATACTCTCATCATTTCTCACCCAAAGGATCAGCCTGGTTAAATCTTGGAACTGATGAAATAATTACCAGTTTTTATTTATTTATTTATTTATTTATTTATTTATTTATTTATTTTGAGGGCAGTGTCACTAGCCCTCATATGTGGGACCTGAAACGGGGCCGCTGGCTTCCCAAGCCAGCACTTAACCACCGTGCCACTCGGCCAGCCCAATTACCAGTTTTTAAATGGTGAGTCAATGCTTTTCTAGTTTCTAAGGGCTTGTCAAGATCTAGTTTCTAAGGGCTCATACCACCTTAAATTAAAAGGCTTAAAAGGAATAAACATTTAACTCCAAAAAACTAAGAGTAATTTAAAATATACAGCCCTTAGATTAATTTATCTGCTCAAAAATCTTTTAAAAATAGATGAAAACTGCTCTGACCATATATATGAAGTCTTACAATTAAGTTTGTGAACTTGTTGCAATGATGTTTCTAACCTTTTTTGATATCACCAGATTTATTCATTATGAATTTGTACCAACTGGATAAACAGCCAAATTTGCTATCTGGAAGTGCTGAAACGGCTGCATGAAAAAGTTAGACAACCTGAACTTTTCACCAACAATTCATGGCTCTTGCATCATGACAATACACCAGCTCACACAGCCCTGTGAAGCAGTTTTTAGCCCGTAAACAAATAACTGTATTGGAACACCCTCCCTACTCACCTGATCTGGACTCCAGTGATTTCTATCTTTACCCGAAGATACAGGAAATATTGAAGGAAGACATTTTGATGACATTAAGGACATTAAGGATAATACAACAACAGCTCTGATGGCCATTCCAGAAAAAGAATTCCAAAATTGCTTTGAAGTGTGGACTAGGCACTGGCAACAGTGCATAGCTTCCCAAGGGGAGTACTTTGAAGGTGACCGTAGTGATATTCAGCAATGAGGTACATAGCACTTTTTCTAGGATGAGTTCACGAACTTAATTGTTGGACCTCATGTGTGTACATGAGTGTGTGTGTGTGTGCACGCGCACATGTGTGTGTAGTACTAAAAAATGTATACATATTTTAAGAAAGGAAAACTGTATTAAAATTGTAATATTCAATATATACTGATAACAAAAGATGAATACAAGTCACATTTGACTTCTGCAATTACAAGAGGTGCTCAAAGTGGTTACCATCAGTGTCCAGACATTTCTGATTACATTGAACTACTGCTTGAGCAACGTTGACCAAAGAATCCACTTGTACACAGTTTTTGGCACCCCTGGTGTGTGTGTGTGTGTGTGTGTGTGTGTGTGTGTGTGTGTGTGTGTGTGTATGAAATCCCAGCTTTAATTTCATAACCCACATGTGAAATCTCTTCATTATTTGGAATATGAAACATTTCATTGACTATCTAGGACTGCCTGGAATGCTTAAAGAAAAAATAGGACTGGTCCTGACTTTCCCTTACATTTGAAGTAATATTATTACAGTTGAATCTTTGATAGATAAGAAGTAAACCACATATAACAGGGTCTTGTTTACTACACTCCCAGTCTTTTTTATCCTGTACCATTCATTTATTGCTGTCAGAAAGGCATCCAAACAATGACAAAGTATAAAAAGCAGACAAGCAGTCTCATGCATTCCTAATAAATGGATCAGAGAAAAGCCTATTGTCTCTTATAAATATCATTCTAATTACAATACATGTATGTATCTATATCAATGAGCACAAACGTATCATCACTCTTTAATGTATGCCTTCTTCATTGTCTATAAACAAAGATATAGAGAATTTAAGGAAAAAAATATTCCCACAAATCCAACAAACAATCATCTCATACTGAAGTCCACAGCCCCCACCCACTGCTATTGCTCAAAAAAAGTATTTTTTGATCTGGTTTTCTTGATGGCTCTCTGGTTTCAGCTATTTTATACATTTATTGAAGGGACAGTTATCTGGCTTGTTAATTTTTTAGTGTCCCATTATTAAATTCAGGCCTTCATGTAACAAGAAATTTAAGGATTTTTTTTTAAGATAAGAATGTTCAGTATAATCTTTGTCTAGATGAAGATAAAACATATCTCGGAGCCTAACTACACATTCACATTTCATTTACATATAGAAATATTTTAGTTAAAGCGTCACCAACATAGGCATTCTTGATAGGAAGTAATTTATCTTTGAAGTTACTAAAATATGTAAGTAGTAGTTCTGACCACCAATGAGAATGTGTGTGGCAGGGGTTTCCCCATGCATCCAACAATTCTCAGACACCAGCAGAGTGTCCTACTATTCAACTCAATTCTGACACAATCTATCTGGGGATAGAATCAGATTCTACAGATTTATGGCTCAGTCCCACAAGAACCACCCTCGACTTCAGATGCCAATCAAAAACCCAGGTTGTCACCTGTGCTTCTGACTGGTTATAAACCAGAGGTTCCCACAATCCCCTTGTTGTGTTCAATTAATTTTCTAGAGCTACTCACAGGACTCAGGAATTCCACTTACTCATTAGATTATCGATTTATTACAAAGGATATGAATCAACAGCCAGGTGAAAAGACACATAGGGCGAGATCCCAAATAAAGGAGCTTCTGTCCTCGTAGAATTTGTAGAATATAGGGCTTGGTAAATGGAAGTGCTCTAGTCCCCTAACCTGGAAGCTTTCCAACCCCCCTCCTTTTGGGCTTTTATAGAGGCTCCATTCCATAGGCATGACCGATTAAATCACTGGACACTCATGATTCACTCAACCTCTAGCTCCTCTCTCCTCCCCAAAAGTCAGTGAAGGGACTGAAAGTTGCACCCCTCATTCTTGGTTGGTTTCCTTGGCAATCTGCCCCTTTCCTTAGGTGCTTTCCAAAAGTCACCTCATTACCATAAGCCCAGTTATGGTGGAAAGGGACTTGTTATGAATAAGCCTCTGAACCATTTATAGCATGGGGTCTTCCTTTTTGGTGAGTTTGTGTCTGTTTCTCAACCATCGTCTTACCTAACCACTTACCAGAACATTTTTTATTCATTCTTGTATCCTCACTACCTAGTGTTTAACACACAGCTGGGACTTAATAAAGTTTGAGTGAATGAATGACTAATTGTGTTATATAACATTGAATGAGTTAAATCAATAGGCAAGAGAATGGGACTGGGAAATACCATTTGCATGCATCAGGCTGTTGTGCAAATCTGGACCAACATATCAGCTGTTCCTTGTCCCTTCCAGCTAGGATGCTCTTCTATTTGCACCCACTATCAACCTCAACTCCTTGTCAGGGTTTTCACTCTTTAACACTTGCCTCAAATATCTGTATGCTCTCCTCTACACTACACACCTGCATGAACACATGCCAAGGTACCCTTCCCTTTCCTGCTCTAAAGCCTTTTCTTTAGGCTGCCACAGCCTACTGGGCATACCTTGGTTGCAGCACCTAGCACATCATACTGTAATGACTGGTTATTTGCCAGTCATTTCCACTTGACTATAAGTCCCTTGAAGGGCAGCATCTTCATCTGTAAATGCATGTCAAGCCATCAGTACACTGCCTGGCAATAGTGGGCACTCAAAAACATTTTGAAGTAATGGGTTAAATATTAAATGAATGAGGAGGGGAAAGTCTGCATTCTGGAAAATTATCTCAGTGTAACCTGTTTGATAAGTTGTCCATTGGATACATATACTGCTTCAACTTCTAAACAGAGTAAATCAATATGACTGTATATAAAGATTATTTCTGATATAGGAAAATTACAATCCTTTAATCCATGGGCAGAGCCCAGGCAGAGTTGTCTTCGGGCCACTTTTTTCTCTACCCCTCTGACCCCTGATCCTGCTTCAATAAAAAAAAATGCTTTCATCCTTCTCAACTTAGGATTCCTTATACTATCCCCAGATGCCACATGTGGAATTGACTCCCAGAATCACCCAATAATCTCCTTCTCACAAAATGCTTATATGCCCCATGCCCTCAGAGTTTTGAGTCACAACTGGTAAGCTAAAACAAACAAACAAACAAACAAAAAACCCTGGTTTTATGGGAAAATGGATGTTTATGGGTTGGTATTCCCATCTTGGCAGGGATCTTTTTCTAAGGTGATGGCTTGACTCAAAGCCCAGTGGGAAAAGACCTTTTGAAACATGGGACCTTTTAGAAATCCTCAAATCATTCCATTTGGGCGAGCTCCCTTGTGGCACTCGAGAGGTGAAGGGGAGCAGGATAGGTCACCCTACAATGTGCCATTTTGGCATGTGAATGATTTTGAGCTGAAGGCAATCAAGACCCAGAAGACTCAAGAAAATCTTTTACCTCTCCCTAAACTGCCTGAAAGAATTTAGATAGGGGCCTGGCACAGACAGAGAACTTTACCAGAGATAACTTTTTATCTCAAAGCCTACCTGCACAGCAGGGCAAACTTCTAATTACTAAACATCTGCTTGCTTATCATCCTGTGAATTATCATCCTCCCCTTGTAAACCCCAGACCTCTATCCCATTCCTTAGCTTGGGATGGTATAAGCGTCCATTACCCAACTTTCCCATGAGTCTCATATCTTTGGGGCTTCCTTATGTATGAAATTAAATTTGTATTTTTGTGGGTTTTTTTCCTCTCCTGTTAATCTGTCTTATGTCAATTTAATTATTAGACCAGCCAAGGGAAGAAGGGAATATTTTCCACCCCATAGAGGTGACAAAGTTTGGTGGCAGGGTTTTGAAGCCAGGCTGCCTGGGTTTGAATCCTCTCTCTAGCCTTTTGACCTTGGGCAACCTTGTTGGTGCCCAAGTCTTATCATTGTAAAATGAAATAAAAGACCTCCCTCTCGAAATTGGTGGGACGATAAAATGGGTTAAAACAAGTGCTCAGAAAAGTGCCTAGTAAGTAGTGAGTCATCAATAATTGTTGGCTATTAATGTTCTCCTTTTACTGTTATGAGATCTGGCTCTGACGGAATCTGAAGAGAGCAACTCCCTAAGAGGGGAGAGGGAAGAAAGGAGAATGCACTTACTGATTTGGTTGTTCAGCTTGAATGCAATGTCCAGCTGCAGGATCAACAGCATGAATTGGAACCAAGGACTCATCTCCATGGCGGGGAGGGGAATGTGGACAGAAAACACAATGTCGTTGGCTTCGATTTCCCTTGGGATTGCTTCCTCAATGTCTCGGATCTTGTCGCACTGGTCGTCTCCCCAAGGCATTAACCATTTTGTCTTGTGATGGTTTTTACGGACATCCACGCATTTCACTGACAAGTAGGACACTGCAGCTGTGGGCCCTGGAGCTGAAAAGAGAATGTTTGAATTTCTGTTATAGAAAACTCATCTGCTGATGTGCTCATGTCTGGCTAACATTCTTTCCACTGCTGTCTTCTCTCCATTTTTCATACTGCTTTCTATAATTTGGGATCAGTAATACCTGGGCATCTCCCAAATCTGGGTGAGAGCCCTTCATGACCTCCAGAGGTGTCATAAAATATCCACAAGAGCCTTCCCATTGTGTTCTCAATCACTGTTATTGAAAGGATATATTTATAACCTGTTTGGTTCAATTATCTTCTCACTCCAAACAAATGTCACAAAAATAAATGGTGCTCCAGTTTACACCTGCTTGAGGACCTGGAGGGTTCTCATGTTTGATAGAACATGGTGTCAGAAGTCAGAAGATCTGGGTCTGAGGCCTGGTTGAACAACTCAGTTAATCTTGGGTAAGTCGGTTAAATCTATAGTATCTTCAGGACCCTTATCTGAGAAACAAGATGGTTGGTTTCTAAGATTCAACCAAGACAGCTGGTTTCTAAGATTCTTAACATTAAAATGTCACAACATTGCTTCTGATTGAGAGAAAGAGCTATGTTAACCTCAGATGCCCACTTAGAGCATGACCTATTAGAGGGTGAAAAGTCAAATACTGACTGATACTTCAAAGGTGTACTAAATTATAATCTATACATTTCAAGACAGAACATCACATTTGAACAATATACCATTAGAAAACATTATCTTATGATTATAAAATAGTTATATGATTATGAAAAATCTGAAAAATACAGAAACTTTGAAGTTGGAAACAACATTTACCCAAAATCCCACTAGAGGGAAGTAACCACTGCTTTAAAAAATATCAAAATATCATCTATCTTTTCTATGAGTGCATAATTAGATAAAAATTGTATGTAAATTAAATCATATGGCTTTAAAAGACATAATATTAAGATGTATTTTTACAAAATAGGATTATACCATATGTTACATACAAGGTGTGATCACAAAATACAGTGAACGTTTCAATTTTTAAAAAAAAATGAATTACAGTAAAAGACATATTGACAGGGCCAGCTGAGTGGTGCGGTGGTTGGGTGCTGGCTTGGGAGGCCGGCAGCCCCGGTTCGGGTCCCACATAGGAGGGCAGGTAACACTGCCCTGAAAAAAAAAAAAAAAAAAAGGGACATATTGACATTAATCCCCCTCAAAATATGCCCCCTCACTTTGAACACATTTCTCCCATTGTTCTTGCCACCCTCTGAAGCAGTTCTGGAAGTGCTCTTTCATGAGCGTCTTTAGTTGTGCTGTCTTGGCTGCCTCTATGTCCTGAATCACTTTGGCTTTGGGGAAGAGCCAGAAGTCTCATGATGTCAGATCCGGTAAAAAAGGTGCATGAGGGCACACCGTAATGTTTTTATTTGACAGAAATTGCTGTACCAGAAGCAATGTGGGACATGGAGCCTTTCTATTGTGATCACAAAATACAGTGAATGCTGCTGCCGAGTGCCATCCAATAGAAAGGCAGGATCTTCAATATGGGAAGTGGCACATCAAACCTTAGTAACAGTGTGTGACAAGTTTCAACTTGTTCGGTGCACTCAGTCGGGTGTGAGCTACGGTTGACAGAAGGTGTGTTTTAAAGTGTGCTGTAAATCATCCTCCATCATGACAATGCTCTGTATCACACATCGCTTCTGGCATATGGCAATTTCTGTCAAATAAAAACATTATGGTGAGTCTTCATCCACCTTATTCACCGGATCTGGCACCATGCGACTTCTGGTTCTCCCCCAAAGTCAAAATTATTCAGAATGTCGAGGCAGCAGTGAGTGCAACTAAAGACACTCATGAAAGAGGACTTCCAGAACTGCTTCAGAAAGTGGCAAAATCAATGGGATAAGTGCGTTCAAAGCAAGAGGGAGTATTTTGAGGGGGGATTAATGGCAATGTGTCTTTTCCTATAATAAATTTTTTTTTAATTTAAACATTCACTGTATTGTTGGATCACACCTCATAGTTTTGTAGGTTTTTGTTTTTATTCACTTAGAGTAGCACTGTGGTAAATAACACCAGCTCTGGAGCCAACTTGCCTGATGTCAAATCCTGGGTCTCATTTCTAGTTGTGTCACCACTAATCCACACTAGGAAAGTTTGGGGTGAATTGCTAAACCTGTCTGTATATTAGTTTTATCATCTCTTAATTGGCAATAATAATACCTACCTTTCTGAGTCATTGTATACATTTAACAAGTTAATATGTAAAAAGTACTCAGAATAGTGTTTGAGCACACAAAAAGTATAAAAATTAATATTAGCTATTATATTATAAATATTTGCTATATAATTAATCAGTCACATGATATACCAAATTTAATTTACCTACACACCCCTTAGTTTGTAAAGGTTGTCTATAAATAAGAGTAATTCTTTGCTTAATATTTTTGTTAGTAATTTATCTTAACTTTTCTACTTGCTGTCTAAATTTATTTATGGTATATTTTAATATAGAGAAGTTTCAGATTTTATATAGAATCTTTCTTTTCCTTATGCTTTTTCGATGCTTTTGTCCTTAATGAGACCTCATTTTTATCTTCAAATTCAATGAACAGCCACCTTCATTAACTTTTAGTTCTTTTTAACAATTTCATTTTTTGAAATATTTAAATAGCTGATCCATCTGGAAGTTGCTTCGCTATAAGAGGTGAGGTGAGATCCTAGTTTCTTAATTTTTCTAAATATTTAAATTATTCTTTATTGAACAGACTCTCCTTTTTCATTGATTTGTGACATCACCTTTATCTTATATATAACAATAGAGGTTTCTGAACAATCTGCTTCATTTCATGTATTGGACTGTTAGTTCATCGCCAAAATAACATTGTTTTGAATCTTGTAAATTCATGGTTTGTATCAATGTATGACAGAGTAAATCCCCTCCCTCAATCTATTTCAAATTTATATCGTATTACTAGGATTTTCATTGAAATTCCATTAAATCTATAAATTAATGGGGACAGAATCAGCATCCTTTCCCAGTATTTAGTGTTCCCATCCAAGAACAATGAATTTTTTTTTTTTTATATCTCTTTGAAAATTTCAGTTTTTTTCATGTGGGTTCTGCTAGAGCAGTATATTTTTTAAATCAATTAGTAAAACTTTTTTCTGAAAGTTAGTAGTGAAAGGAAAACATTATAAATTATGGTTTATATGTTTGGTTTAAATATGTTGAATTCTGTGCATATTCTTGGCATATTGTGCTTTAAAACTATTGACGAGCAGTAACCAGCTCTTATTTCATAGAGAGCAGATAGCAACTAAAGAAATATGTAACACCAAGAGGAAAGTCACTTAGAAGGCAAAGTGTGTATTATTAATATTTTGCCCTTCTTCTAATGCTCAGATACACATTTTTTCTACCCCTAAATATCTACTTTAATGGTAAATTTTGAGTAGTAAAAGGCTTTATGTTTGCAAAAAATTGCAAACGCCTCTAAAAACATACCTGAAAACACAGCACTTAGTAAACTCTAGCTGAAAGTTCTTCAGTAAAGTTGTGAACATGGCAACATGGACTCACCACTAATCCATGCCAGGGAATTTTTTTTTAAAAACTCAGAACTGTATCACAAAGACATTTTACACGTAATCCATCTATACTGAGACATCTGGCTTATTATTAGAAATGTGAATCAATCAAATGTTGGTTAACCTGACTCAGCTAAATAGCCCACTGACATGAAAAAGACCAAATGGCACGTTTAACTCAAACCTTTTTAATGTGGTTGGAGAAATAAACAGGGCGACAAAAGTCATGAATGCTATTTTTGGCAAACATGCTCAAGCTGACTATTTGTGGCAGAAAATA
This sequence comes from Aselliscus stoliczkanus, assembly GCA_033961575.1. Taxonomy (NCBI): domain Eukaryota; kingdom Metazoa; phylum Chordata; class Mammalia; order Chiroptera; family Hipposideridae; genus Aselliscus; species Aselliscus stoliczkanus. Next base: position 130,785,764 of record CM066730.1, on the reverse strand, counting down.
GTTGCTACATTTTAAAACTTCTATTCTTCCAAAATTGAACCTAACCTTTCTATATTTTTTTTTCCTTTTGAAAAACAGGTTTCTCCCCTCTGACCAAAATGAAAAATAACTAGCTGAGTTCCTCAGCTAAGCTCCCAAACCACATTCCAAACTTAACAGAGAAGCTGAACACTTTACGGGCACACAGGCTGCATTTTTAATGGACACAGTGAACGCCTGCCTTTGTAGCGGCCTGCATTATTTTCATTCTTTCATTAGTCTAGTGTTTTTTGCGTAAGGAAAAAAATCCCAGGAATACTAATATTTTCATAAAGATCATGGCAATGAACTTGAAAAAGCTTCAAATGCATTTCAAGCTATACTATGAGTATCACAAATATGTCTCTTCACTTATTAGTCCTCTAGTCTCAAAAATCTTGGCATAACTTAAAAACCTGAAGATATATTCTATATTTTCAACTTTTCTAGTAGTGCTCAAAATACAAAATAGTTGTATTGTTTGAGAAAGCAAACAGGCATTCTGATATTTAACCATGGACAGTAAATGTTCCCCCAATAATGTACTTACAGCTCAAGACAACTTCCTACCCCAGGCAAGAGTATTCTTTTATGTAGAAAACCTATCAAACTAAAAATAAAGCTTAGAGCGAATAGCTGGTTAGAAGGTGCTTTCATTAAGTTGTAGTCAAAATTGTGACTACAGGTATCACAAAGCAGTGTCTAAAATCAAACAAAGTTTGATTTCTAATGTTAAATTATTAAAAAGTGTGAGGGATTTTACTGTAAGAGAAAAGAGTGAAATGGAAGAAGCTGAAATTATCTGAAACCTTTGAAGAAGCCACAGTCAACTAACAGGTATATGAGATGAAGGCCTTACTTAGAAACCAGTGTGGTTCTAGGGATTAATAGAGTTTGTATATTTAAGAAGGGGCTGGATGGATTCAGGTCAACAAACTGAGTCATGTTTGCTCAGGTGAAAGCTAAAAATAACCACTCCTCAGTATTCCTAGGATACTACAAGGTAATATCACCCAGCTGCCTCAGCATATTCATAAATGTCCCCTCAACCCACCTGTAGCATTTATTAATAGTTGAAAAAAAGTGGGCCAAAGGCTACTACTGCATCAGTATAATTTATTAGACAGAGTAATCTAGCCAAAAATAAATATGTCCAGGCACTGTGGATTGGTTCACGACTGGTATGTTAAGATAACATTTACAGTATATACAGAAGTCATAAAAATCACAAGCTACTCATTGAAAACTTTGACCCATTTTGAGTTACATTCTCTTTATTATGTCAAACATATGCCATTTTTTTCTTTCCTTATCTGTATTCAAACACAGTATTTTTGGTTTCCACCTCTCCACTATTATACAAGAATTGTGAAATATGATACTACACGACATTTAATTTTAAAGTGATATTAAATCAGTAAGACTTATAATTCATGATTGTGAAAAACTGCACAAACACAACTTGAAGCCCCTTTGAAAATTCAGTGACTTCCCCCAGTTACATACATTATTAAGGCTCATACTACATTCACCAAGTATGTCTTGAGTACCTACTATGCACTATGCACTCTTAGGGGCTGAAGTGAAACTAACACACACCAGCCATGTGGAATATACAAATAATAGGGGAAACAGACAAAAAAATAAATAATTATAGGAAAAAGTAATTATAACTGTGGTGAATGCTACATTTATCCTGACATTACCTGAGAAAGGGCTACAGTCAGGTATTTGAGAGGCAGGGAAAATAAATTCACGAGAATGAGGCAAAAATTCCATTCATCATTACAGTGTAACCTTGAATAAAAATGTAAGTGAACAATGACTAAACCTGTACTTCTTTTGGAAGGATATTCATTGACTCCAGTCGGCTTCCTGTTATGGCATCTCAAATGGCTGTCCAGCTTATAAATTACTATCTAGCCAACCACTACCACTATCATACTCAAAGTTGAGTCAACATCAAATCATTAGCCCATACTCCCTTCAGAACCTGCAATTAAAGAGTTGGACAGAGATGCAAGACTTGGTTGTCTCCTAGAAAAGTTAAAATTAAAATAACACGCTGACATGACACATGGTCTCCATTTAGGCCAACACAGACTATTTATTTCTTTGCTTTATTCAAGTGAAAACAATTCCTTTAGCAATTATCTAGGAGTATTACTATTATGGCAAGCACTGTGCTAACTAAAGATAGAGACAAACACAGTTCCAGACCCTGACTTGCTTACAGTCTAGTGTGGGAGGCTGAGAAGTTGGCAGAGAAGTACATCCTGATTGAAGCTTGCTCTGACACAGGTATGTACAGGATGGAAAGAGGGCGGGTGGGGGGGGTGCGGGGGTGCTGCTTGCAGAAGGCCTGGACTTAGCCTTGAAAGAGAGCTGGTGTTTGTTAGCTTGGGGGGTGGGTGCAGCCAAGTGGGGAAGGCACTGAAGAATGGCATGTGCTGGGTCACAGGATACCTAGACAACCACAGTATGTTCTGCAGATGGCTGTACTTGAGTATTAAAACTTTTAAAAAGGTCATTTAGCAGGTGAAAAAAAAGCAGCACCACCCCTAACTTGGTGTCAGTCCTTTGCTTTTTCTAACCAGCGACATAGTTCTACCAGGACTATGCTCCCCTAGTGGGACCTCTGCTCCTACCAGTCTCTGCTCCACTCCATAGAGCGACATGAAGAAACATCAGAGAGACCTACAAATAACCAAGAATTTTTATTTGCGGGATCTTTCCTTCTAAGACACCTTCCTATTTCTGTCCTGTAGGTGTCCACAAGGCTAGACACAAGCTCTGCTGGAAGAAACATGAGCTCTGATGGAGAAGCAAAAGAGTAGTGGGGAGGGCAGGCAGAAGCCCCACCTCCTATCCTAATCTGGCAACTGGGCCTCCAAAGAGACTTTGAAGTCTGGATCATCAGGTAATAGCATTCACCTAAATAAGAGGAAGAATGTCTGCCTTGCGACAAAGATGATATTTAAAGGTTAATCTGCTTTGGGCTACAAGGGGGGAGGAATGTGGAGAACAGACCAGTTAAAAGGGTAATTCATGTTTATAAGCACTAATAATCATCCTGAGAATTGCTAGGAGATACTTTTTTTTCTACTGACTCAAGAGGGAAGTTGATTTAACTCTTAAAACCTAGTCTCATTTAAAAAGCTGCTGTCATGATGTCTGGGCCTGTAAAAACATGAGTGCTTGACTGATTAACCTATTGTTTTATCATTTCATTTATAGATTCTCTACTTTTTCCCCTAAAAGATGTTGGCTTACTAGAAAGTAAATATTAGATTTTACTTTTAAAAAAAATTGAGGCTGATTTTATTTTATTTATTTATTTTTAGAGGGCAATGTCACTGGCCCTCATATGTGGGATCCGAACCGGGGCTACTGGCATCCCAGGCCAGCTCTTAACCACCGTGCCACTTGGCTGGCCCAAGAATTGAGGCTGATTTTAAAAGACAGAATTAATGTTTGGGGGCTAAGAATTACTTGGCTTCTCTGTGGGGGCTAAGAATTACTTGGCCTATCTGTATATCTACAAAAGTACAGAAAAAAACGATAGCTGGATAACGTAAGCCCCCACAATTTTTACCTTAAATATAAAATTGTGTGACATTTCACTTTGTAATGTACAGAAAACTTCCATGCCTGGCTATAAGTGGTATTTATGAGATTGTGTACAGTGCTTCCCTCTTATCCACAGGGAATATGGTCCAAGACTTCCAGTGGATGCCTGAAACCATGGATAGTACCGAACCCTATATATGCTATGTTTTTTCCTATACATACATATCTTTTCACTTATAAAAAAGCACTTATGGCTTCTCAGGGACATATCCAATTGCCAGCATCGCCACCCTTGAGCTTTGGGGCCATTATTAAGTAAAATAAGAGTTACCTGAACACAAGCACTGTGATACTGAGACAGCCCATCTGACTACTCTGGCAGCTACCAAGGGACTAAAGGGAGGGAAGTGTATACAGCATGCATACAATGGACAAAGTGATGATTCTTATCCCAAGCAGGACAGAACAGATTCGGGAGAGTTCATCACACTACTCAGAAAGACACACAATTTAAAACTACTGAACCGCTTCTTTCTGGAATTTTCCATGAAGGTAACTGAAACCATGGATATGGGGGGACTCTGGCACTCAACTTGGTTATAAACTGTGATTACCTCAGTGAGAATTTATATGAAATGTATTGGGCATGTAGGCCCTTGGATAATTCCAGGGTTTGCTCAAGATTTTTTTGACCTGCCTTAAGGAGGAGAGGGAGAAGAAGAGGGGAAGAGGAACACAGGTGGCAGAAACCAAGGAGACCAGATGAGGTCCTTTTATTTATACAACTACCATTTTTATTTAAAGCCCCCACCCAGCCCCAAGCACTCATTTAACATAAAAGAATCTTCAGCTAAATTTAGAAATTAGTTTTTAAATGTATTTTAAATGTGAATTGAGTTCCCTCAGCAATTCTGCCTGCCTTTCTTAAGATCGAAAATCTCCTACTTTAATTCTAGTTAAAAGGAAACGTGGAATATACATATCACTGATGTAGCCAGGTCATATCACCTAGCTGAATTGTGACATTTTAGACAACTAGCAATTCCTTTTGCCAGTTCTGCTTACTGTTCCCTCCAGGTCAATTCCTTAAAAAATTTCTTAGGGGCCAGCCGAGTGGCGCGGTGGTGAAGTGCTCATTAAGTGCTGGCTTGGGAAGCCAGTGGCCCCGGTTCGGGTCCCACATATGAGGGCCAGTGACACTGCCCTAAAAAAAAAAAAAAAAAAAAAAAAAATTCTTAGTATCTGCCACAGCACGTGTCTAAGTTTTAGGTTGTCTCATCATAACAATGGTTTCAAAATTTTCAACCAAAGAAAGTGTAAATACTTGTGTTAAACTGACTTAGTACTTCAGAATGATTCAGTCTCTTAATTCCTTTTCTGAAATGACTCTGAAGTTACAATGGTCAGACACTCGTGCCACTGACTTTGAAGATAAAATTCCCCAATTTCAACTATGCCAATTAAATCTTACTAGTTACTAAGTGGAATATTATTTCATAATTCAATCTCAATCACTGGAGAACCGAACATGGGTCTACAGGGCTGAGGCCTAGAGAAGTAAAGTTTGGGATTACCCCAGCTATGTCCTAGTGTGTACAATGGGGTGCACTAAATGAAATGCAATTCATTCTTGCCAACAATTTTCAGCTTTAAGTAGTTAATTATGCTAACATCTGTTCTAGGAAAACTAAATTTTTAAACACAGCAGAACACTCCTCTACCCTAAACTACTACCAGTAAAACACACAAACATACACACACCACACAGCCGAGTTGAATGCAAAATAATTTGTACTGTACACACAAAAGTCAAGCACTTATTTAAAAATAGTTTCCTACAACATAAACTTATGAATAAATGACATGGGCATTTTGACAGCAGTTTCAGAAATTGTAGCAAACACTTGTATAATTCATTCGGACTTAAAAAATATATAGAAAAAATATGATATGTTTACATCATAGGCTGATGAGAGTTTTCAATGCTTGGCCCACAACCTCAATTGTTCTGGAGCCAAAGATGTAACAGCTTTGAAGAACAGAAGAATTACTCTGTATTTGTCAGAATCTATGCAGCACCACTTGGCTTCCATTACTTGCCTGGCTTGGATCCCGTGGAATTGAGGAGCGCTGGAACCACGAGGAAAAAAAATTAGAGTGCTTTGGGACACTGAGCCAAACTCTTACATAGTATTTGAAATGCTGTGGTAAACATGAAATTACTTTAGGCTCAAGATTGGTGCCAGTTTTTTTTTTCTTCTTATTTTGAAATAAATAAATAAATAAAATGCACATAAAGGGTCCTGCAAGAGATTTAGCACATAAAATCTGCCAACCATTAGACACGCTAATTGGGGGAACAATCCTGAATCGTGAATTCAGATTTAAAAACTGACCCTCACCTTTGGTGTGCAGCAGCAAAAAGACTAAATCAAGAAGCTCAACAGGAGCTTCTAATTCTAACTTTTCTAACTTTTCACTAAGAATCACTAATTCTAACTTTTCTGCATGAAAAATATTTGCAATTACTGTTTCTCCATCATTCCAGAAACACTCGAAACAGTAAAAATTAAATACACATGAAGTGAACACAAAAGACCTCCAGAGAAAAGCCAAATGGCTCATCTGTGGGTACTACTGCTGACTGCTCGGCAAATCAGTCACCTGGGCTGAATTTCTGACTTTGTGCCAGTGCTGCAAACCTTTCAGCCAAATGGCTGTGGAATGCCGCCAGGACCACCTATGGAAAGTGGATTACAGCACCTTATAATTTACACCTTGGCTATGATCTTTCATAAACCCAGCATGGAGGGTGAACCAGTTCTTGTGTGGGAAATCTCACAGGGTCCTCATAGAGGCCCCCAAAGCTGCTCTAGCAGAGCCGGGGAAGGGGGGGGGCGTTGTAGGGTGACAGAAAGGTGGACAACTGGCTCTATTTTGTGAGCAAGCTTGCCACTGGCACACGTTTACATTAAACTTGTAGGGTTAAGAAACCCCAAACTTTTTCTAGAAGAAAGTCAGCTGCTCTGTTCTGAAGTACTTGTTATACTATAAATTTTACACATTAGTGATTTATCATTTATTATCAGAAATTTGTCATTTATAAATTACAGGTGTCTACTTTTATCGATATTATCAATATTAATAAAAAAAAGAAGTGTTGCACATTACATTTACAACTTCCACACACCTGCATCATGTAATCTTCATCATAAACGGGTAATGTCATTATAAAGATTTTCCCACTGCACATGCAGATGGGTGGGTTTTGTCCCACCTGTAAGTGGCAGAGCTAGTATTAGAACCCCAGTCCGACCTGACATCCAGAGCTCCTTTCAATACAGCACATTGCCTCTCAAGCGCCCATTTCTTTATTAGTTTTCTTAAATTACCTGAGAGGTAATGTACAGAACAGAGGGATGGATGAAGAAGGCTAAGTGGGGCTATCAGAAACTTGCAGAAGCTCCATAGACAAAGCTCTACGCAGCTCTGGGATGGGCTCCACACAAAGGAAATCAGCAGGATAGCTTCTCTGGAAGACCCAGTCAGCTACAGAGTTCCAGAGAGGGATGGTGGAATAACAGGTTCTTGAAAATGCACTGAGCTCACTTGAAACTAATGGCTACTCTCTCATAATTTACAAGAGTTTGGATTGGATTGTAACTTCCAATTTCAGGCTGGCGGTCTGGGATGTTAACCTAGAGAATATCCAACTCAGGAACACATAATTGAGCTGCTGTGGAAGAGTCTGTGCCAGATCTTGTGGGCAGAATAAGGGCCAAGGATACAAGTTAGAGGTAGGCTAACTTCAGAGCTCCCCTAAGGAAGAATTCACTGACAATTCAGGTAGGCAAACAATGGCACAACTTGACTCAGGAAACAGTAAGTTCCCCAATCATGGAAACATTCAGGAAGTAACCGAACAGATTAAGAGTCTGAACTAAGTTTTTCTCAGTGACACAAAAATGATAGAAACTCCTATCCTCTCATGTGGCATACTAGGAAGTGGCGCCCTTAAGGCCCAATAAAGAGCTTCATGTAGTTTATTGCTTAATTTTTCTCCATATTCTGACCCATTTCAGAAAAACAGATTAAAAGCAATTAAAGGAACAAAATCATAGGGCATTCTGAAGGGCCAAACATTTAGTGTTGGATGGAACAAGCTGAGACTAAGGTCAAGCAAGGTCCGTTAATGACTTTATCTGGAATTTTCAAATGTCGGGAATAATAATATCCCCTTTTCTGATTATTCAAAGTAAAGGTAGGAGCTTATATTATAATTTCAAACTCTCCAGAATTGGAGTTCGTAGAAGTACAACTTCAGTTTCAACAGTCACATTCTTAGAAATTATTGTTTTTTTAAAATACTGAAATAAAATTAAGTAAAATCACTATGTAATTGTTAAATATTTTAATATATTCATCAGTTCTGGGTTCTAGTTCAAGTGCCACATCCTTCATTCAATTTGTTAAATGCCTATAATGTACTAGCTTCTGAGGCCTTCACCAATGTCCCTGAAGTCACAAATGATCCTTCCTCCCTCTAATGCCAATATCACCTACCTGGTCTATATCTTCATTATAGCATTCTACTTTACTTGCAAACATAGCTTCTGAACTCTACAAAATTATAAGCGCCTGAGAAGAGGGACCATGTCATTCTTCCTTATGCACCAAGCACAGAGATTTGAACATGCAGATCCTCTACACCTGAAATGAACTATTTACATTACAGGGTATTTATATTACAATAAACACACTGATATTAAGTTATGCTTGACTTCCCTAACAAACTTTTATCAAACATGTAAGGCACCACAAAAAAAAAAAAAAAATACCATCATGAACTAGATGCATCAAACTGCCTACATCAAACTACAATTAAGACTGGCATTCAGAGAGTTTGGGAAGAAGCCATGGTCGCCTTCCTTGATGCCAATCTCCAATGTTACACGTTTCCTAATTGAGGCTCATTGCCATTTATGATGGTTCTTACGGATCTGTGTCAACCTATATATAAAACGATTAATGAATTTTGAACATCAAAATGTACTTCTAAACACTACCATCCCGATCTTCCATTATGTTTACAGGAAAAAAAAAAAAGATAAATTTATACATCAAAAGAATGTGTATGAGACAGACAACAGGCAAGCAAAAACATGGTAATTTGTGAGTTTCTCCCAAAGAGTTTATAGCTAATATTAAATTGTGGGAGCATATTTAGATAACTACTCTTTAGCCTGTTTCCTGGAAATGGAGGCTCTCAAAGGTTGGTCTTACAGTTATATATCCTATTCCAGCACTGCTCTGAGGGGATCAAGGTCTGCATGATAGAACTAAAAGAGACAAGATGGGATAAAATGTTCATCCCTTAGCCTTAAATGTATATAATCAGTGGCTGCATATTCCAAGATTTTTTTGACAAAAATCTATATTCTTAAGAATATACAAAGGGAAAGGTTTGGTTATTTCATTAACATCTTTAAACAAGTCCTACAAGAGTGAAAAGCAAACACCCCCTTCTAAAGGCATCAAATCGTACTTTTGAGATCAAATCTACAAAACAGGCTCAGATAGAAACCTGGGCAAAGGAACCTTCTGCTGCAAGTATGTTGTTATTTACCCAGCAGTTCTCAATGAGTTTTTCTCTCTGGTCTGATGAATTACATATGAAAGTTCTTGAAGAACTAGTAAATAAAAGCAATGGGAGGCTTCTGGTACTGAAGGAACTGTGGAGCATATGATGGATATCAGAAGTCTTGAGATGACATATGGAGCTTCTAAAGGGTGATGAGTAGATGCAATTGTGACTGGAGGGAAACACTATTTAGGAAGAATTTGCGGGCCCTGTTGATTCATGTGCGATATGAGTGAGAAAGAGAAGTTAAGGCTGTCTCCAAGTTTCTTGCATGGGCAGCAGATGGATGATAATGTCATTCTGCTAAGAGAGGAATCAAAGGAAATGGAGCGATGTGACATAGTAAAGGGAGAATATGTAGAAGATGGAGGTGTATGACTTGTTAAAGAAAGAAGCTCAGGGGCAGCCAGTTGGTTCAGGTGGTTAGAGCACAGTGCTCGTACCAAACACCAAGGTTGCTGGTTCGAGTCCCACATGGGCCAGTAAGCTGTGCCCTCCACAATTAGATTGAAAACAACAACTTGACTTGGAACTAATGGGTCCTGGAAAAACATGCTGTTCCCCAATACAGTTTAAATAAAAAATAATAAAAAAAAAAAGAAAAAAGAAGCTCAGTTTCTATTGCGGGGAGAAGGTTACAGATAAAAGGCCAAAAACATGAAAGACTAAGAGTTGGAAGAGGAATTAGATTATTCTAGGTAGTCCCGATGTTGTAAGTCCTAAGGAAGGAATTCTGAGATCGATAAAATCCGAAGGTCCAAAGTTAACCTGACCCATTGAAGACAATGAGCTGCCCACCTCTGTGTGAGTAGAGGTGCTCCTGGTGGTCATGCATGGTGAGTCCAGAGAGGGCAGAAGACACACACCTGAGCACTGGATAGGGATGGAAAGACAGCCCTTAGGGCCTTCTTCATCATTAACATCCTATGAGCACTCTTCATACATTTAGAGCTTCAATTCTGGGCCACAAATCAGTCTGCTATTTCTGAACCACTGCAAACTTAAGAAGACTCTTGGCAGAATGACTTATCCCAGGAATCAGGACTGCCGAGTCCTAGTACTGGACATGCCACCAACCAGGCAAATTATTCCACCAATCTTGGGCTCCAGTGCTCTCAACTGTAAAGGCAGTATTTTAACTGTTATATACTTGTACCTTAGAAATTATAAAAGGAAGTTATATGCTCTATGTTGTAGTGAAAATCATTCTTTTAAAATTAAAAAAACATATATCTTTTTAAATTAGGGTCAATTAATATGCTACGAATGGAGGCTACCAAGCTTTGTTCATTGAGGCCTCTTCTCCCCTCATTTTCCTCGTATCGTTACATTGGTTAGCTGAAGAGATCTGAATCATCCTACTCTATTTTACTGCTGTTAGAGGTCAGAATGGACTCTGGGTGTTTTTTCTGCCTTACACCAACTGGTGAGACCAATGAACTCTTCCAAAAATCAAGGGCAAGCCACAACCAACTGTAAAACTTCATAATGATATATTCAGCACAATGAAATATACCTCCAAAATATGTACTATGGGAAAATGAGTCTAAACCAATTACAATGAAAATGTTTAGGGGAACAAAATAACCAAAACTCCATTCCAGCTTCCAGACAACGGCTCATGCACTGACAATATAATACAACACAAAGACATTCCAATACAATGAAATAATGTGGCGCATGTCCAACCTCTATTTTTCAGGATGACAGAAATAAGCTCAACAGAGCTGTCTATTATTATTCAGAAGAAATAGAAGTCACGGCATACACTGCCCTAAGCCAAAAGATCATTGACAATATTTGCTAATGAGACATCAATTCATAACATTCATTCAGATTTTCATTTTAAACTGCTGGATTCTTAATATATTTCAAATTTATGCAGTTTACCCTCTATTAAAATATATTTCATAAGAGAAAACAATGATTACAGTGCAGCTTTCACAGGAAGGGTTCTGTATATTGCCATAGGCATCTACAAAAACAGAATAAGAAAAATTAAAAGTGAGGGCTCTAGACTCAGAAATACTTGGTTTCAAGTCCCAGCTCTGTTACTTAGCAGCTTAGTTGCGCAATTTACATAGCCTTACAGAATACCCACTTCCTCTTCGTAAAATTTTCTTGAGTACCCATCTCACAGGTTGATTGTGAAGATAAAAAATAATTCATAGAAAGAGCCTACTACAGCACCTTGCACATAGTGAGGCCCTAATAAATATTAACTGTTGATACCAACAATGCTACTAGCAAATGGAGAAGAATCTGGTGGGACATGGTGATATAATTTCTGCTCTCTATTCTGTCTTCCTCCCCCTAGGACTGTATCAGCCCCAAGGTACCAGATGGTCTTGGTTCACTGGATGGTTCGTGAGTCATTAAAAACAGGCGTTCTCCTCATCTCTCAGTCAACAGTCCCAATAATCAGAGATGACTCTACAAAAATTTAAACTCGAACATCTGAGATGCCTTTCCCTGAGAAATAGCCCAGGAATAACCTAATCAGCTTGCTGTTTGAGGGCACACTGAATTAGTCCTTGTTTTCTCTTCAATGAAATGGGATTATAACACCTCTTTTTTTTCACAATTATTTTTACAAATATTATAAAATAATTATAGCCAAAGATATTAATATGGGTTTTCCCTACTTCTTCCCCTCCTCCTTACAGATAAAGACAATGTCGGTTTTGCCTGTTCTGTTGCATGCCCTCACCTGCCCCTCAACAAGGGTTCAACTATCGTTAGATGGATTCTTTGGGTTTTCATGATACACAGTCAAGAAAAAGAGGACAGGTAGAAGAGCTTGGCTGGGGGAGGTCAGTCATGTCTTTAATAGAGGCAACACAAGAAAATAAGGCAATAGATGCCAAATCTTCATATAAACCTTTGACAGGATTTATTTAATTAGCACATGACATTGGGAAGATGGAAAGGATTGACATCTTAGAAAAGCACGATAGCATTATAGGACTAGACTATATATGAGGTCAGAGTTACAGTTATACTAGATCATCATCTTATTTCTATATTGTGCCCAAAGTCTGGACTCCTCACAATCATGGAGCTACACTTGCCAATTCCCTCTCAGTACTCCTGGCTGCCCTGCCCCCAACCCTCTATCCCAGGGTTTCTCAACCTCAGCACTATTGACATTTGGGGTTGGATAACTATTGTGGGGGGCTATCTTGTGCATTGTAGGATATTTAGCAGCAGCCCTGACTTCTACCAACTAGTTTCTAGTAGCACCTTCCCTCCTGCCCCAGCAAGTCAGGGAAATCAAAACTGTCTCCAGACATTGCCAAATAACTCCTGGGGAGCAAAAGTGTTCCTGGTTGAGAGCCCCTACTTTATCCCAAGAAACTGGCTTAGAAGAAAAATTCATATCCCACTAAGTTATTCTGTGACACTCCTTTTCAGAGTTTGCAACTATAGGGATTCCAAATTCTCAATGATCCATAACCACCACAGTAGTCTACTTGCTGGACTGGCTGTATCAGGCTGTATCTACAAATTATAAATGATTATCACAGCTACCATTTGTTGGCTATTTGTTATATGCCAGCCATTGGGTTTGGGGATTTAACTGGATTGATATTCATTCTTATACAACAGTGATAATATTATCTACACTTAGAGAGAAGTAAAATGAGGCTCTGAAGATGTAAGTAACTCTTCCAGGGTCAACAAGTAATCAAACTGGGGATTGAGCCTAAATATATCTGAACCTAGAGCCTCTCTTTGTCTTAGGCCACACTATTTCTCCTACTGAGAAAAACCAATGCAGCAATATATGGAAAATGCATTTGGCATAAATTATATGAGTTAAAATGTTGAGGCAGTACATAGACTGTTCTATAACTCAGTATTTTCTGAATAAGCTGACCATTAGCAATATAGATGCTTTTGTTCTAAGGACACTAACAAGTTGATTTTTGAGTTATGGATATTCTACTGAAAACAGGAAAATGGTGGTTTCCTCTAAGTAGAAACAACAAGCAGTAGCTGGTTGCCATGGTAGCAGAGGTAAATAAACTTAATCTTGACTGGGAATACAATTATCAGACAGGGACAGCAAGTATGGTAAGGAGTCTCAACCAGACAAGGGGTGATTTTCAACTGGAAAAGAGAAAGTTAAAAGAAAGAGATGATAGTCATCTTTAATTATTTGAAAGGCCACCATCTAACAGAAGAGAAGCACATGATCTGGTTTATTCCAAAAGGAAAAATCTAGGATTCCTGAGTGGAAATTACAATGTGGTAATGGAAGCCAGTTTTCCACTTAATGATAAGAACGTTTAACAATCACAGCGTTTCACTGGATTGAAAAATTAAACAAGATGTCTAGACAGCAACTCATCACTGGGATAGAAAGGTGATGGCAGAGTGATCGTCTCTATGGGGAAACCCCAGGGTGGATGAGGTTAGACTAGACAAATTCACAGCCCCTAATAAAACAGGGATCTGTTTCTCTAAAGCTTTGGGAAATTGTGAATTCCTATTGAAAAGGGACAAATGGAGGGTGGTGGAAGTAGGGGTCTCCACCGGGCAGACAGAGCACCAGCAGTAGCGTAGGAGTGGTAAACTCCAATCTTGACTGGGAAGAAAACATCATTTAGGAGATACTAGACATAAGAGGGGAAGACCGTCTGGGGATTTTTTTCCCTTCTGTTGTGAATAGATGACCAGACGATAGGGCATTAGGGGTTAAAAAAGAAAATGACCAAGGATTAATCAGCTCTTTCTTTCTTCTGTCTTCTAACCCTAAGACACTGTGATGCCTCTTTCTTGGACTTCAGAGCCATCTCTCATTATTTTGACTTCAAACCTCCATTTAATTCTTAAAAGAAAATAGACAAACATGCAGCTAAGTGATACCTAGAGTAATAATTGATTTGCTCTCTCCTAAACAGTAATATTCCTGTTGGTTTCACTACCCTTGATTTACCCTCAACCAACAATTCATCATAAACCATCTCACCGCTAGATTCACAAAATGGAGAGAGGACAATGCTATACTCGAAGTGTCCTAGAAGAAAACTAAACCACATTGTAAACTTGCAGGACCTGTCTTGGAAAACAAAATTGTTATAAAGTCAACTTCTGATAAGGCACACAATCTCTCTCTCCTTTGCTAAAAGTATAACAGGTTTTTCCAAAAAAAAAAAAAAAAAGCTATACTGATTCATCTTTTCATACTAAATACGAAATACTTAAGAGACATTTCCTTATCTCTTCATCTCCAGGACACTCAAAACATTTATGGCCTCTCATTATTTTATACAACACCTGTTAAGTGGGTACCAAAGATTATTATCCTCCTTTGATTTCTAAGGAGGCAACAATAGAATGATTAAACAATAAGTTGTCCAAGGTTGCTCAGTAAGGTGAGATGTGCTTGGAATTTTCCATTCAGTGCTTACTTTAGTGGCTTGGTACAAAGTGACTGGATCTTGTAAACTCATCAGAATCCCCAAGTCTTACTCATCTTGCCTCCATTTCTCACCCACACATGAAATTTTCATCATCTAAGCACAAATTTACTACCATGCAGATCTTGGACAAGGGTTTCCTTCCAGACTAGTGCCATGTCTGCAGGAAGCCTGGTACCTCACCTAGCTCGATTTTCCAATCAAAGTTGACCCACTTCTTTATCAAGTGAAGTTAGTTGATTCCGACTTGACTTGTCTGGGAAAATTTTAAACCCTCAATTAGCTACTAACAATTGGCTTAACTCAGATAAGACAGAGGACAAAATAATTGTCCTCCACCATTCTGATTACAAAGGAGGCATGATTAACGAAGTCCCCTTTGTGTCCAAGCTCCATTCTGAAAGCCAGAAAAAGCTTTCCTCCTCCTTTCTTTCATTGCTGAGTCTTTTCCTACTTGTCTCATCACCCACGCAGTCTGTTCATAGCCCAAAGAAACAATCCAAGCCAGTCTGTGGAGAGTTCCTAAAACATTTATGCTGTGAAAGCAGGCAGAGTGAACAGGACCTCCGTCTGGACAAAAGATGATGGGATATTCAGCAAAACAGTTCACAAAGGGAAATACAGACAGAAGGCCCTGGGCTGAATGGATTTGCCCACAAAGTCTAACACAATGCCCATCCTTATGGGTATTTGTAAACCTTCTGGTCAATTTACAGCCACCTCCAGGTTTTGTACCCCAAACTCTGTTGCTTTTAGAAGAGAGGGTTTTTAAAGAAAATACAATTAACAAGTAAAAGAAGTCCAAATCACAGTTTTAAGGAGCCTTCAGGCTCTCGAGACTTTTAAATATGAAAACAGCAAGTAAGACAAAGATTCTAGTTCCAACTCAACTACTGTGTGGATTGAGATAATGCATATAAAACACTTAGCACCTTGCCTGGCACATTAAACTCTCAATTAATATTACCTAATATTTTATCATATGCTTATGTTTTATTAATAATGTCCTTATACATGTCCTGCCTGACTGCTCAGGGAAAAGACTGCCGCCTTATTTGTCTTTGGTGCATTACAAAAGGTAAGTGATTTCATATACACTATCTTATTTAAACCCACAGAGCTATGGTAGGTTATTGACGAGACACTAAAAGCAAATCTAATCTCATAGGTGGCAAGTGGTAGATGCCCTTAAATCTCAACTTGTTAATTTCAGGTCCAGTGCTTTCTTTCCATAACAACGCAGCTGAGATTATCATGTCTTGTGCCTCTGCATATTCCCCAGAATTTAGCAAAGTGCTCAGATATACCCCAATTACCATTTAAACACATTTTTATTATAATCTGTAGGCAACCTAAAGACTCTGAGGATTTACATTAGTGCCTTTAACAAAAAGAAAATAAATGGGTAGAAAATGCCAACATATTTGGCTTTAAAAAAGACATGCCTCTCTTTTATTTGCCAAGGAAAAGCATTACCATATTCACTTAGCAAATAATAAAGGTAAAAAAAAAAAAAAGCATGAGGGCTTGAATGACATGTCTAAAGAGACAAATGGGGCTACAGCCAGATCTCCTGATACGCCGCTCATGGGTTTTTCTATTAAACCCATTCTTAATTCAATGCCTTGAATGAGGTGAATCTTTTCTTGGATTATGCACCTCAAAATCATGCTTCAAATGATCAGTCCAAACTTCAAAGGCCCAGCTCAAACTCCCTAATTCTTTCAAAAAAAAAAAAAAATCTTTTTATCTGATCTAAAAGAATGCTTAGAGCGCCGCCCAAGTGGCACTTTGGTTAAGAGCTGGCTTGGGATGCCAGCGGCCCCAGTTCGGATCCCACATATGAGGGCCAGTGACACTGCCCTCTACAGCTAAGAAGGTGAATAACAGCTCCACCTGGAGCTGGGCTGCGCAAGTCCCGGCGATGGCGTAGGCTGCAGCCCTTGCTGCAGTAGGCTGCCATAGGCTACAGTGAGTGGCCGGCAGACAGCGTGAGTGGCAGGTAGCCGGAGTGAGCTGCTGGCAGCCGGAGTAAGCTGCCAAGAGCCGCTGTGAGCTGCCAAGAGCTGCTGTGAGCGGCTGTCCGGAGGCTGCCGAGCGACTCCCTCACCCAGAAAGAGCCAATGATAATACCAACATGGGCCAGCGAAGCAACCTCCTCCACAACTAGACTGAAGAACAAAAGGACAGCAACTTGTCTCTTCCTCCTCCCAAATTCCCCAATGCTGTTCCCCTCCCCCAATTCCCCAATAAAAATCTTAAAAAAAAAAAAAGAGTTTAGAACACTTCATGTATTCTGACTTTAAAAACAAACTCTTATTTTACTGATCTTATCTCTCCAATCAAATTTAAATTGCTCAAAGGCAAGATCCATCCTCCTTCTGCAGCCCATGACTAATCCAGTTCAGGGATGGGAGTAACGTGTGCCGGCTCATTCCTTGTTCTGCCTCACAGACTCCTGCATGTTCCAAAGAAACCTCGAACCATTGTGACATCTATTCTAGTTTCCCAACTATCCTTAGAAATACTGCTCTGCTTAGGCAGTCATTAAAGCTTCTCCTGTGCCTTCAAGAACTTCATTTTAGCTACTGGGACATCCTGTTGCCATCCATTTCACAGACATCCCGTCAGTAGGAGTATGTATTGCAATGAGTTTCGCTTCAAAGCCAGCAGCCTGGCCTAGTTCCAGTAATTGTCACTAATGATCTTCACCAGCCAATTGGTGCTTCAACAGTGGAACAACACATACACACACACACACACACACACACACACACACACACAATTTCAACCACTAGTTGGAAGAACTGTGCCTAACTGAGGTTAGTTCCATACCTGATTTTATATTTTAATTGTTACAGAAGACCTATTCCATTAAACATGAGCAAAATCTCCAAATACACTTTCTGCAATATATTATAGTAGCTAGTGGTCTCCATCGACCTATCTTTAAACCAAAGACATAGTAACAAGTGCATCAGCCAGGTTCTTTTGGTTGCAAGATAAACGAAACCATGCTACAAGCTGCTTGAGCAAAAATTAAATTCATCAAACATTTAGTAACAGGAAGCTGAAGAATGTCCAGAGACAGAGCAATCTTTAGATAGTGGTTGTTTTGAGAAATTGAATTATGTCAACAGATCTCACTTATCTACAGTCACTGAATTTTACCTTATATTTTATTAGCTTCATTATCAGGCTTCATTGGAAAGCCTCCAGCAGTTCCAGGCTCATATTAGCAGGGTTCAAGTTCGGTAAGAAAAAGAAAGGACATCCCTTCCTGGTAGCCTCCACACAAGCCTCAGAATTTATCTGATCAGACTAATTGAAGCCATGTGTCCACTGAGGCCTAGTCACATGCCCATTTCTGGAGTCAGAGGTCAGAATTCTCTTCAACCATATGGACTGAGAGTGGGGAAGAGGAAGTGCCACAAAGGAAACCCAGAGTCCTTCTATCAATAGAATTCAGGTGAACCATCCTCCCAATAAGTCTTCTCTCTTTCCCTAATCTCTAAGAAGTTGTATTGTAAGGATGATCAACTTTGAAAATAGTATATTAAAGGAAGGAAACAACCAAGCAAGTCACAAAAGCATATACATAGGCAGTAAGCACATGAAAATAGGTTCACCCTCACTAGTCAAGAAATGTAAATTAAAAGGATATTCTTGGCAAATTGGCAAAAATTATAAAATTAAAAGTAATGCCAGGTACTGGCCAAGATGCAGCAAGATGAACACTTCCAGGCTTGACTAATGGGGTATGTGGTGGTTATCACTGATCTTACTGGCAGTTGGTAATTATTATCAAAATCTTTAAAAATGGGCATGCTGGGCCAGCCGAGTTGGCGCGTTGGTTAGAAGTTGGCTTGGGACACCAGCTCTGAGCAGCAGGGCCCCAGTTCGGATCCCACATGGAGGGCCAGTGATGCTGCGCCCTCTACAGCTAAGATGGTGAACAACAGCTCGACCTCGAGTGGGGCTGCGGTGAGTCCCCAGCGACGTTGTAGGCTGTAGTGGGGCTGGCTGGCAGCTGACATGTGCTTTCGTGAGCTGCCTTGAGCCACCATGAGCTGCTGTCCAATGGCTGGAGAGTGACTGCCTCACCCGGGAAGAGCGCAATGATAATACCAACATGGGCTAGTGAAGCAATGTGCTTCACAACTAGACTGAAGAACAAAAGGACAGTAACTTGTCTGTTCTCCTTCTCCGATTCCCCAATGCTGTTCCCGTCCCCCAATTCCCCAGTAAAATCTTAAAAAAATAAAAAAATGGGCATGCTTTTTGACCCGAGATAAATTCACAAAAGTAAAATTGCTAAGGAAATAATTAAGGGTATGAGTAAGAATTTAACTATAAGGAAGGTTTTCCCAGTATTGCTATTATATATATAGCCCCAAAATAGAAATATCACCAATGTCCAACAATAGGAGATTGGGTAATTTAATTATGGTACATCCATGCTATGGGCTATCATACTGGCACCAAAAATGATTTTTCAATGCATATTTATTGGCATGACTTAAATAAGGGAGAAAGGCATACCACAGAAGAGTTAATACAGTGGTTAACAAAACCACAGCATCATTCATTCACTAGCTAAAACTAGAAAATTAGTTTCATTTTCATCTTGTAGGCACTCCCTGGCTCCTTCTTTAAGATCTACCATAGGGTTCTAAAGACTCTGTCCAGGGAAAGATTAAAACATCTGGATGCTTGAGGCAGCTGGTTAGCTCAGGTGGTTAGACGGCAATGCTCATAACACCAAGGTTGCAGGTTCCATCCCTGCATGGGCCACTGAGTCGTGCCCTCCACAACTAGACTGAAACAAATCCTTGACTTGGAGTTGACGAGTCCAGGAAAAACACATTGTTCCCCAATAAAAAATTGAAAAACAAACAAAACAAAAAAATCTGGATGCCCTCAGCAGGCTAAAATTTGTTGTTCCTTCAAAGAGATACTCTTTACATATTTATTAACTGTTTATGGGACTAGCTGAGTGGTATTGGGAGGGAGGTGAAGGAAATGGACCTCAGCTGGCATTTCTTTGTCCTAGAAGATAGCTCAAAAAGTAATGTTTGATTAATATACAGTGACTTTTATAGTAAATAGTTCTCTGTATAAAGAAAAAAAATAAGCTTATTTCCTATTCTTCATCCTATCATCATATAGCTGTTAATCTTCAAATCCCTAGAGTAATTCTTACCACTAAAAAAAAAAAATAAATAACTACCTTCTCAAACAAAACTTACCACAAACACAGCTATCCTCCATCTCAGTTTCCGTAAATATTAAATGTGAATATCCCTAGTGGACTGGCCTATCTGAGAGCAGTTTTGGTAATATAAAATGACATGATTTCTATGAAAGTGTTTTGAAGTAGGGTAAAAACACTATACAAGTGTGAGGAATCAGGAGTATGAATTCATCATTTAACATACACTCAACGAAGCAACTGAGAGCCTATGCCAAGCCTTTGGCTTTACCATAAACTTCACATTCTTCTACATTCTTCTACTATAGTCATTTCTGAAAACTGGGTGTTGGTCTATAAAGTTTCCCTTCAGCAAAAGGACAGACCCTCTCCACTTTTCAATTAGCCAAAGAGTGCTTATAAAAGCATGGTGTTTCTAGCTGTTGAAATTTAATTAATTAAATAATGGGGGGAAATGCCAAAGATAACCCAAAAAGCAGACAGACATGCCTGGTATAGACTGGAGCCGGAAATGGAAAAGGGCAGCAGCATGAACAAGTAGAGGGCGTTAATAGTTTTCATGTTATCTCGTTCACACCACAGCACTTCAAAATCCTAGAAGATGTAAACTTCTGAAAATGAGAATTCTTATAGAATTAGTGCACAGTACTACCATTAGCAATATTTTCTAGCACTTCAGTTATCTTCCCAAAGGAAATCATTGCTTTAAAAAAAGTTGTTTCTTGGTAGGGTTGTGCCTCTAGATTGTGTGGACTCAATATGGACTCACATTGTTTGTCTTCTACAGTCTCTTTCCCATTTTAAAGAAAGGCAAAGTTTAAATAAAATACAGATGGGCAATCATAAGTACATTTAAGTTCTTAAATGCCCTTCTTTTTAAATCCCCACCCCAATTACATCCTTCCCTTGAGGATATTTACAATCCTCTATGACACATGCTCTGTACCTTCTTGGTTCAAGGAAAACACACCTACAGCATTTCAAATTAACTACTGACCCTTACTCTCACACTATAAACAAACCCTTTTCAAAATCTCAATTGCATTGTGTCCACATTGATTAAAGCTTGAAGCCTGGTGACCTCATGTGGTGTTAACTTCTCCCATGCACCAACAGCATTCTGCCTTTCTACTCAATTACCCCCTTTGGTGCCAGAGGATCGCTACCCAATGAACACACACAATGGATTTCTGCTTCATTACACTAACCAACAGCAGGATAGAAATAAGCAGAAGAGGAATAAACAAGCTAATTTATCATGAGGACAGAGCAAGCTTTCACCAGTCTCGCCATGGAAAACTTCAGTGGTTAACGGGAATATCGACAGTCTGAGGTTAATGTTTATGATCTTACAGATTACAGACAGAGCCACAACAGAACCTCAGTAATTAAAGAATTCTGAATATTAGCAGGTGTGAACGACATGAACACAAAACCCATGCCTTAAAATTCTGGAGTCTTCCATAAAACCTACTGAATAATTATTTGGGGAAGTACAACCCAGGGTTTTGGATAATGTGGACGGACACCCTGGTAATTTGCCCCAAATGTTCAACCTAACTGTGAGGCCCCTCTTATTCATCTTTGACAAGGTGGCCAGGAGAGCCCCGGCCTCTTTGTGAGAAGCGTCTGGATGGCCCCCCTTCATTAGGCATGGCAAGGGCACAGCGGCTGATTGAATTAACAACTTTGGAGGGCTTCAGTCCCAGTTCCCAGACATTAGCACCATCATCCAGAACAAATTAAAAGCCTCACAGCAATTAAGCAGATTTTGAAAATGAATTTCCCATGGTTCAATGGTTCAACAAGCAATCTTGAGTTAAGTATTAGAGAAGAGTTTAGAAGGAGGAGAGGGAGAACTGACTGTTGAATTTCCAAAGTAAGCATACACTGGTAGAGGCATACATAATAAACTTCTGAACTTCTGTTAACTGGACTTTTACATTTCTTTTATGTAAAATTGGAAATGGTCACAGAAGGTGAAAGGCTAAAAAAAGTAACATGGAATTGTATTCAAGTGGTAGATTTCAGGAGGATTTTTTTTCTTGGTTTTTAAGTCTTTTAACACTATTTGCATTCTTGTTCATAACCATAAATAAACATTGGGATGGGAAGAAAATGCATGTTTCCAGTTACCAGATTTTAAATTCACACAATCAATGTAAACCTGACTCTAGAAGCATCTACATCTCTCTGAACCATTATAGCCAGATTTGGAGCAGCCAGAAAACCTTTTATGCCAGCCTCCCAAAGGACTCTGGGTGATTTGACTGATTTTAACTCCAGGAACTCATTCCTGGGTTAAATGAATAAGGCTAATAATAAATGAGTATCTAGCCTATTCTAAGTGTTTACTGCGTGCCAGGCAGTGTACACATATTATTTCATCTAATCTAGTCACATGTTACGTCATTTAATCCTCAGGG
Source organism: Aselliscus stoliczkanus (assembly GCA_033961575.1). NCBI lineage: Eukaryota > Metazoa > Chordata > Mammalia > Chiroptera > Hipposideridae > Aselliscus > Aselliscus stoliczkanus. The sequence goes on along the minus strand of CM066730.1, from coordinate 130,763,471 downwards.
CAATGTCATAAGCCTTACTATTACCATTTTACCCATTTAAGAGTCCAGGAAACTCAGGCTCTGAGATTAAGTCATTTGTTCAGGGCCAACAAGTGGTAGAGCCAGGATTTGCATTCAGTCCTCTGACCCCAAAGTTCTTGCTTACTTTAGAATCATAAACTCCCATTTCCAATGGAGTTTTACCTAGGTTTTAGAGCAGGGGACGGGTCCATACAAAAAAGTCATGATTTTAGAGGAAGGAAGTGTATGGTGACGTGATGGCCCAGCTGAGGAGGAACTCCTACCACCTTTTTTTCCTCCAATCCCACCACCCCCTTCTCCCCTTACTCTACGCCAGCGCTGTGTCCCCCGCTCCCCATACTCCCACCTCCTCTAGCTGGAAGGTCTGGCTAAAACTAGTCCAAGTCCAGTTTTTGTGTGACTGTCTCCTTGGCTTTTGCTTCCTTCCCTTTCAGCGTACATCTGCTTCTTAAATCTCTTTTCCTGCTTCTCCACCTGGCTCCACTAGAGCGTCAGCAGGCCCAGGTTCCTCTTTGCCTGCAGGCATACATTCAGCACAGCATGTTCAGTACCATTCATGAACCTGGAAGAATGTGTGGATGAATTCATTCCCACCCACCAGATGCACAAGTTGAACACAATGGAATGCAGAGGTGGTTAGTTGAATGTATAATGCTTTTTTTGCCAAAGGTAGTTATAAAATTTGGCATCATAAATGCATTATTGATTTCTAAAAAGAACTGTGAATACATTTACAAAATTCTTAGAAGGGAAACGTTGAAAGATGAATTTTCTATCTTTAAAAATGTATAGAAAATGAAGCAAACTAGGTGGCCTTTAAAAATACCCCAAAAAACAGCCCACATGGAGCAGAAGAAATGTATTTACTTCTTAAAGACAATAAATCACAAAATTTCCAGCATCATTCAACATTCTCATTTGAATATTCAAATTTTAAATACATATATTAGTCTATGTTTGCTTCGTCTCTGCCAGTATAGACAACCAGTCACAGTCAATTCTCTGCCTTTATGGCCAAGTAAAGACCAAATATATATCAGACATAAGAGTAATCTGTGAAACTGTAGACATAGGTAATGAAACATTCCATTAGTTGTCAGGAAACTTGGTTCAAATCTCAGTCTCCCACTGTGGCTACTCTGGGCCTTAGTGTCCAGTATATAATAGGCGAACGTCCCTTTCCAAAACTCCAAGCAGTATATACTTTTACAAATCAAAGCATGTAAACCATGAAAGTGACACACACAATCTTTGAAGTTCAAGTGAATAATAAGAAACCTCCCCTCATTTCAATTATAAAAGTATAGCCCAGAACACAGTATTATAAATCTTAGGGCAGACCTTGAAGTTAAAGCATTTTAGCTACCTCTGCAATAGGTTCAAAATTCAAGGATTTATCTATTTCTTTCTTCCACAAGTATTACTAGACACCTTCATGGCAGTATCCTGTGCTAACCACTAGAGAGAAAGGTAAGCAAGTCAGACCATCCTTGCTCTCAGGTAGCTTATAGTTATATTTTCACCTTTATTTTTTGTTTATAATTTCTTAAAATAGAGCACTATAATTGTAGCTAATATTTCAGAAGAATTTAATAAAATAGATCATTTGTTTTTTTTAAAACTTGACTTTCAAAGGTCTTTGTCATTTACATTATATCTAGAAGCAAAAAAAATTTCCCAGTGGATGATGACTTCAATTTTATAATGTAAAACAGAAGAACAACTGGGATTTGCTCTGCAGCACTCATGGATGGAATATATATATTTCTTCCATGAATTGAGTGATATCCATTTAAAAGTCTTGCTACTGGGTTTATCTATGCTATAAGAGCCATACTGGCCCACATTTTAAAAGGCAAAATTTAACATTCAAATTAAATCTTGGTGAAAACTATCACTTAACTGGTGATAGTTTTACTCTATTTGCCAAATGTGTATATGACATGCTTCTTTAACTGTTGCTTAGCATGGAGGGCTATCAAACAGAGTTTCTGGGTTTCTAATTTTATGTATCCACTAAGAGGCAGAAATAAACTGCCATCAGCCTAACCACATGTAGAATGACTCAAAAACAAACAAAAAAAAGCCTTAAAAAGTTAATTAGTGACAACTTCTAATTCAGGGAAATGGCTAATATATATTGATTGATCTAACACATATGCACAAGTAACCTAGTCTCTCATTTAAACGCAACAACATCCCTGTGAAGGAGAAATCTTTAGATGAGGGAACTGAGGTTTAAAGTGTGTAAGTGGTTTGCCCATATTACAAAGTAAATTTAATAACAAACCGGATCAACCATAAAACCACATGCTATCAGTTAGAAATCTGATTGCTTTGGATGGAAGGATCAGTAAGATTATCATTAAACAGAAACACGACATGGAAAACCTTGAGCCAGCACCATGTTGTCTTACGGAATGACCGTTTCCTAGGAGTCCTATGAGAAGCCCAAGTCACCAAGGGCAACTTTCAAAGTTACTGTAGTATTAATAGTTCTGCTCAGCCAGGAGTTATTCTAAAGTAAGATGCTAGGGCCAGCCGAGTGGCTCAGTTGGTTAGGAGCTTGCTCAAGCTGAGCTGAGCTCTGAGCAACAGCAGTTCGATGTCCAGCCCGAGCTGAGCTGCCACTGAGCTGCCTACAGGTGGCAGAATGGCTCAGCTAAAAATAAATAAATAAATAAATAAATAAATAAATAAATAAATAAATAAAATAAAGTGAGATGCTGGGAGAGTTAATGAACAGAGCTGGTTATCAATACCTAACCCAAGTCCTGACCCAGAAACATTATCACCTCAAATATATATTAATACTGCTTTTGTTTAAATTCCAAACATACTGCTCATCCTCCTGCCAAACTATGTTTTCTCTTTCGTTAAACATGTGAGTCGGGTAGGGGAGGAGGAGAACAGGGGAATTCTGATATCTTTATAAAAAGGAGACAAATGCTAATTGCAAGATGACTTTGGTATCCTTTCAGTTTAAAAATTCTGAGTGTCTACAAATTATCCTGTTTCTTTCTCTTTCATCAGATATTATCCAGAAATACCATGCTCTCTTAGAGCAAAACTCTGTTTTGTTTGGGCATGTTCAAAGAAAGGTGCCGGGGATTCAACACCAGCTCTCTCTCACGGACCTGCAAATTTTGTAAAATCAGGAGGAAGTTTGAGTAAAAATATGTTTAATATCCTGGAGTTGTCTGTCACGGCCAAGCTCCTCCCCACCTGGCCCCACACCACCTCACAATTCTGAAAAAGCTGATCCTTTCTAAGTAGAGGTATGGTCTGCAAGTGACAGCAAGCAGGGGCTAAAGTTGAAGCCCGTTTCACACAAGCCAGAACTAGCTCGACAGAGCAGAGAAAAGAATGTGGGGACGTGTCTTTTCTACACTGGAGGCATTCCATTCTCTTGCAAGTTACAACCAGTTGAGAGTAAATAAAATACTCTCAGAGAGTAAAAGGACTTGATCTGCCTTGAAAGAGGGCCGGATGTAATCAATAGGGAACCCAAATTTTTGGTTGTGATCACCAGAAGGCAAGCATGTTAAACAGAGACTTAAAGGTCATGATTCATTCCAGCTAAATCGGAGGGTGCAGAAAAGCATAGTGCTTTGTGACTCTGCTCAGTTTCAACAAAAAGAAAGGCAGAGGAGGAAGAATTTATCGTGTGATAGTTGCGCTTCTGGAATCTCAAAAATATGCTTGTCAGTCCCAGTGGCCTGGAGCCCTCAACATTTTAAGCACTATCTTGGCAATTTGAATTTTCTGTTTGCAATTATCTTCAGAGTGAAGAAATGATTGAGATGAAGGATGAGCAGTTTTGTTGTTCTTTTCATAGGCAAATCAGACCAAAAAATATAGGGCATGTCACTTCCCCAAAAACTCACTACAACTTCAGAATTATGCTTGCCATAGACCTCCCCTGAAAGCACAAAAGTCAGTCACAGACTATCTGTCAAAGAAGCCTCAGAGTGATGAACTGTTAAAACTAAATGTGAGGATGGTTCTTTGGTTCCATTGGGAAGGACCAAAGTAATGGGATTTTTTTTTTTTAAGTTTTAAATTTACAACATTATCTCAAGCAAGAGGAAGGGAATGTACCACACCCTAAGCAAGCAAAGAAGGAATTTAGTTTAGTTTTGTTTTGTTGATTCTGTAGTATCCTTTAAAATCCACATAAAACAGTTTAACACTATATATGATCCTATTGTTCTATAAGAGATTAGCTAAGAATATCAAGTATACAAAGGCAAGAAGGAGAAGACATTCAAGTTATTGCTATTTTATTTTCAAGTAACATAAAAGCCAATAGAGCTATAAGAACTACAAGTGGGGAGTTTTCTGCATGTTAATTCTGTGGGTTCCCACAGAAATTAGATGATTTCCATGCTGAAACTCAGAAGGAGATATAAGTTTAAAGGGCTGACTGACACTAAAACTTGAGTCCAAGCTATGGATGTGCCTCTAATTTTGTAAATCGAGTCCCTCTCCGTTTCCTGGGACTCTGATTCCTCCTTAAAGGATGTGGAATTAGATGGTCTTCAAGGCCTTTTCATCTATATATTTTAATAGCAACAAGCTCCACAGCTTCCATTCAGGCCAAACGATAAACATCTAAGTGTATGGATACAGTGAATCCAAAAAGCTGCACTCATGGTCAGTAAAATAAATCACACAGCGTTAGAGTAGAATCAATTATCAGATCAGTTTATAAAGTAATGATGCTGCCAAAGAGCCTACTGAAGTAGGTGTGAAATGACCTGCTCATATCACAGAGATATCACAATCCTAGGCATTCTTTCTCTTCCTCTGTCCTCATGTCACCTACCACATTCCTACATCTCTTTGCTGCCAGAGTTCCTGTAGCAAATAATCTCACCTGTTATAGACTTAGACCCGGCATAAACAAGCTCTTTTAAAATTGTGTATAAAGCAAAAATGAGAGATAGATCTTGAGTAAAAGCATGAGGGGTTCTTTTGGGAGTAAAAAGTTTGAGAGTGATTTAGACTTGTGTTCTTCTTTACTAGTTTTCTGCAACAATATCTACTATTTAAGGAAGGCTCAATGTGAGACATTCAGTTATAGCATGGGAATTAACGCTAGGAAGCAGAAATGGGATGAACCCTTTTGTACTTTCAAACCCAAACTTAGTAATGCTTTGGGTCACTCCCATTCCTTCTGTCTCAATAGACCCATGAATCTGGAGGTGTTCAGCGAAATGGTGGTGACTCAAGGAAGAAAAAGAATAGAAAATAAACAATGTAATGGTTAAGTTCCCTCTAGATCTAATCACAGAGAGGGACAGAGAAAGAAAAGTAGGACAGATGGATGTGGGGTTAAGCAGATAGTTTGAGGAGTCCTCTGGGAACCACATCTCTGGTGGGCTTCCTTCAATGAGACCCCCAGTGGGTGCCATGTCCTCAAGACAGTGAACTCCTTACAACAATCATCCATGACATAAGAGGGCTTGGTCCCCCTCACAGTTGAGGGTGGGAACCAAGGATCTTTTGTGCCTTATTTGAGATCACTGAGACAAGTCATCTACAGGGTTTGAGCCAAGTTTCTTTTCACTAAATGATGCTGCCTTGAGACCAGGTGCTCTTTTTTTGGGGGAGGGGCTCAGCAAAGACTAAAGCAGCAGGTAGCTGGCCCCCAATCACCTCCCATGAGCTTAGCCTTGTTAACCTGGGGCTTGAAAACAACTGAGCCAATCATTTACAGACCCATTACCTTCTTTCTAACGAGAAATCATAGTGCCTTGCCAAAACAAATGCAATGACTTAGCCTCTTCTTCCAATTACCTCTGCTTTCTTGGAAATGTGTTTAGTGGCTAAAGCCTTTGATTTAATCCAGGGAATTAACCAGAAGTTTAAGAAGGCCCTATAATTTCACTGGGCCAGCGAAGAAAGAACACCCCTTTACCAGGGATTATTAAAGGAAAAGAGCCGGCCAAGTAGCGCGGTGGTTAAGAGCTGGCTTCAGACGCCAGCGACCCCAGTTCGAATCCCACATGTGAGGGACAGTGACACTGCCCTCAAAAAAAAACAAAAAAAAAAAACCCAACCACAGGGCCGGCTGAGTGGCGCGGTGGTTAAGAGCTGGCTTGGGATGCCAGCGGCCCTGGTTCAGACCCCACATATGAGGGCTAGTGACACTGCCCTCAAAAAAACAAACAAACAAAAGAATAGAGTAAGAAGAAAAAAGAGAAACGAGAAAATTGTACTTGAGGTCCGGAATTTAAAGAAGCATAGCAGAGACACTAGAAGTCGGTGGGGGTTTAGGTGTGGATGGCATCAGAAGTAGATCTTGGAAATCCAGGTATAGCTGTGTGCCAAAGAGATAGTCTCATATGTTTACAAAGTCCTTAGTTATTCTTTCCTGAGTCCATATTATACTCCTATCTCCCTTCTCCATATCCACATTCCCATTTCTTGTATTCAACAGTTATATTCAGGACCTACTGTGGATGCCAAGAATGGGTAGTATTCAGGAGTTGGTTATTTTGACACGTTTTCAATTACAATTCTCTTTCCCTCTTCTCTGCATGTAATAAGTTCTTTGGGGGCATTTCTGGGGTATCATTTTCTCAGGTTCAGCCCTCTCCAGCATGACCTGTAAGCACTCGTCAACATTTACAATGGCTAGTGTAAGGGGTTACTATGTGTTTGCAGTTGGGATAATCTGTTTGGCAATTAACTAGATTAATGATTAGTACCCATGCAGTGATAAGAGTATGTGGTTTGGCAAAAGGGTCAAAGCAGAAAGAAGAGAGACTGAGCTTTCATCTTCATTTCATCTGTGTAGAATCATTGTATCACACGCCACCCCTTTGTTTCCCACAGAAATTGAATGGACAATAGTAGTAGAGTGGCATTAGACTTAAGACCATGGCTTAGGATTCAGTCAAGGAACATGGCCTTGAGTGCCAGACCTCTTATTAACTATCTCTGCAAACTCTGAAAAGTGCCTTAACCCTCCGCCAGGTGCAGCTGATCTCACAGATTCATTGCACACAAATTTTCAAATATCTAACAGTTAACTTAAGTATCGTGACTCATCACTTCAGTATCTTCCCCCTCTACTGTAACCTATCACCAGTCATGTTTATGACTTAGTACAGTAAAGACGTAAATCATATTTGAAAATTTGTATGCAACGAATCTGTGAGTTCAGTTGCTCCCAACAGAGGGTTAAATGAGCCTCAGGTTCATCTGAAAACTGGAAAAAGTACCTGCTTCTCTAGGTTGTTATGATCATTAAATGAATCAATACACATAAAATACTTTCCATGGTCAATGGTTAAATCCTCAAACAGCAACAAATCATAATAAGCCAAATCCGTCACTACTGGTCAGATGACAATCTGATTATTGCTTTTGCTCCCCTACAAGTTTTAAATAGAGGTGTGAGTTGGTGGGAGAGAAAGGGAGTGGTAAAAGGTTAAAGAACCTTAGTATTTTCGTATTCTAAAACATATGAGCTGCTCTTTTCTGTTATTTAGCAGTCCTGTTAGATTAACCCTATTATGAAAAGAGAAATTTCAAAATATTTCATCATCAAATTTGAGAGCTTCCATGCCTCAAGCCCCTCTTCACTCCCATCTCCATCTCCATCCAGGCACTTTCTCTGGGAACTGTCCATATCTGGCTCGTTTGTCTTATTAGACCATCATTACAACACCTCAGAGAAGACATAAGACCTACAGCGAATGGACATGATCATTTCATGTCTTGATGCTCTCCATCTGCCATCATCTCTTAAGAGTCTCTATCATAATTGAAGGCAACAAACCTTTCAATAGAGAAAGTCTATCAGCATCTTTCTCCGAAGAACCAAATATTATTCATGGTATCAGCATGGAAACCCCTAGTTCAAAGTGCCCTTATTATTATGTATGGGTGTGTATATAAACACAAATTATCCTTTGGGGAACAGAATTTAATTTTCAGTAGGAGGCTCTTCTTTCAATTGCTGTACGAGCACTGCTAATTCACACCCTCTAAAATCGTCTCCAACCTCAGTTGACTCCTTCTATCCTCTTCCTTTGAAAAAGTCCAGACTTACATAACAATATAAATATGTTAAAACCATTAACTAGAGAAAACAAGATCAAGTCATCTTCCTTAAAGTAGCAGAACTCAAACACATTATGGTTAATGAACTTGGCTGCTCGGCCAGTTGGATGATTCATACAATTATGGAGGCTGGTTAGAACCTGTAAGAAATTGGTTGTACCTGCTGGCATATGCAGACATATCAAAAGGTGTCCTCCCTTAGCCTTGGCAAGGCCCTGTTTTGCTATGTACACCTGGACTCCATTTCATTTATCATAATATTTAATATCTTTTCCTTTTTATGTGCTACCCAATGATTAAAAATGAGAAATTAATTGCTTTCCTAGTGTTACTCATCATGTCTTCCTGCATTCAAACCATTTGTATTCAGTGCTTAAAGTAAAGGCTTTGGGAGGTAGGGGCAGGATCACCTAATAATGGCTAAGAATTCTGGCTCAGTTGTCAGACTGACTGGAAACCTAGCTTTGACCCTGACTAGCAAGACAATCTGAAGCAATTTCACAGATCTTTCTCCACCTCAGCTTAGTTATATGTAAATTGGGTATGAGAGTACCAATTTGGCAAGGATCTACATGGATTAAATTAGATAACATCTGGCACACAGTGCACATTTAACACACGTTTACCATTTATATTAGTATTCTATTAATATATTTATTTCAAGATGAAATATTAATACAATTATTTGGCAGTATAATTAACAGGATTTCTCATTTTACATGTTCTCAAAGTCCTAGTACATGAGTGAGCATTATCTTGATGCTAGAAATCTCATCGTAGGAAATCTTTTGCTTGGTGAACTTGGATTAAGAGGGGTTCTTTTCTGCCTCTGTCTTCCAGAGATTACTCAGCTTCAAGTCCCCTCTTTCTAATCCCCAGTCAGACCTATCTTGGGCACACAGTAGGCTCTAATCAATATTTTGCACATTAGACTGGTGACACACATGACACGGTCTCAAATTCTAAATCTCTATAGAAATGCCTTTATGAGGAAGATAAGGTTAGAATCTTTACTCTGTCTACATGGATTTTTTTTTTTTTTTAACTAAAGGCTGAGTTATTGCAAAATGTCAACTAGGTAGGAAAGGCTTTGAGTCTAGATATGGGTTGTAGGCAGGGACTTGAAAATGTTACAAAGCCACACATCACACTAGTATCTCAAGGAAATATTTCTCCATTTTAACAGGGGAAGTAAAAGTTCCAATGGAAGACTAGACAGGCTTTCCTGAACAATTCAATGAAAGCATTATTAGAGATTGCTAGTACAAACATGATTTTGTTGGAAATAAACAAGTAGCTTACTTTTTAAAAAGTCAAATATGAAATTTCAATTATAAGAAATTTTACAAAAAAATTTTGAGGTTGCATAGTACTCTTACAAACCACATTAGACATTCTAGTAGTTAACAAAGAGAAAAAAAGACATGGTTTAGTCAGATATGAAATTTTACAAAATAAAAAGGAGAATCAAATACAGGAAAATGTGGGCTAACTAACATGAACCGATTAGTTCTTTCCAGGAGTCTCACCAGAAATCCAAACACTGTAGGATTACAAGTGTTGCATTATTAACATATGCTAAAATATTACACCACAACAAGCTTAAAACCTCATATATTGGGAAATAAAACCTTATATTTTCTGCATAATTAAAATTGGATTTAATTTCTTAAAATCCTGAAACTTCTAAATAAACCATAGTAGCAATAACAGACACTCACATGAATGAACCACAATCAAGTCCACCAACTGCTCTCATTTAAACAATAGCACAAAGGTATGGGTTATATCACTGAAAGGTAGGAGATAAGTCCATGTAAAAATTGAGAGAAATGGTTATATATGTATGTGTTTTACACACACACACATACACACACACACACACATACACACACACACATTTCTCATCACTAAAGAAATGCTGCTCACATAGTGAGCTTTTGAAAGAAAGAACAATCCTTCCTAAAGAAGTAATGGTAACTTGTTGATACTTATTTGTAGTTAAGTCTGAAATATTCTCTTTTATGGGTATGTTTAAAACAATGCAATAATTTTTTATTCATCCAGTCCTGATCTTCATACTCTTAACAGTTTTAGAACAGGTGGGACAGTGACCTACTTTTTCAACCATTATATCCCCCAGACATGACTAATTTGAAAAGCTGAGCAAATTGCACATAGTGGGCCAGGGATTCAAGTTCATGAGTTTTAGTCTGCTGCAGCACTCTTGTTTCAGGGCACATGGTTTCCTACCCCTCCTTCCTTCACCCCTGTAGCTGCCTCTTCATGAACTAGACTCACCAAACATGAAATCAAAGGAAATTTATTGATGTTTAAAAATTTTCTCAGACTTATTTTTTAAGGAAGTAAAGATGAAGCTATACCTTTTATTTGTTTTTCTTTTTCTTTGGGGATTCTTAAATTTTTATATGAATTCTAAATACTAAAGAAGCTAGCCACTTAAGAAATCTTCTCAATACATAAGAAAACAATCAGATGCAAGATTCCATAATGGCTCAAAGTTTTTACAAAACCATGGCATAATCAGTGAAATTTTAAATATCCCAAGTTCTACCATACAGGATATTATTGCTTTCCAGATCTTTTTTGGCAAAATCCCATTTAAGGTTGAGCAGTATACAGAAACTGGCATAAGAAAAACAAATAAAATGAGAGCGTGCACACACATACACACCACAACTTGGTTCTAAGGCCACTGGGGCACAGGAGACTTTAAGCTGGCTAACCAAAACCCAATCTCTCCCACTTGCTTTTTTATGTAATGTTTAAATTTTCCCCACCCATTCTAGAAGGCTGCAACCAAACAGCAGTCTACATGTCATATAAAATTCTCTCAATATTGAAAATTTCATACAATTTTGTAACTGAATGCTACCTTAAACTCAATTTACCAATGAGGAGACTGAAGTCTGTTGGTTAACTGATTTGCCTGGTCACTTTGGGGTGCAGAGTTTCTCATTATTGTTTGGGGGTGGTTGTTTGGTTTTTGTTTTGTGTATATGTGTGTATGATACTTCCACTCTTATAATGAGGAGTTTTGCCCTTCAGATCCTCCCCTTTCCAGGTTGCCATGTTTCCTTTCATCAGGGATGAGGGTGATCAAAAAGGAACACAGAGTATGACCAATTCAAAGCAAAAATTTCATTTTCTCCCTTGGCCTCTGCAAATGTATTAGGACTTCCCACCCAGGACACCTAACTTATAACACAATCCGTGGAAGTAAGCAGTGAATGGCATTCTTTTCTCACTGGGGAGAGTGGAGGAGGAGGTTTCTGAACTTTACTTCTACTTCCCAGCCTACGGACTGGTCCTTTATCTGCTGATTTCACTTGCCCACTCTGCTGAAGATCTATTGGGTTGTCGGAAAAGTCATAATGCATTTTTGCACCGAAAAACATAGAAAAAATAAGTCATGACTTTTCTGACAACCCAATATTTTTTTTTGCTCAATTTCATCTGCTTTCCAAATTAGGGAAGTTTGGTGAAAGAAAAACACCACTTACTTTTTGTTAGTATGTATTTTCCATGTTTGGGTTATATAGCATACCCAAGTTTTTGGATTTCTTTAACAGCAAAAAAAAATAAATAAAAGTAAAAATCTCTAAATTGACTAGATAAAGGCTAAGTCACTGTTCAAAGTGTTTAACACAGACTGGATCTGATCTTTTCAGTCTTCAACCAGAACTAGGGATACAGCTGGGATAACTAAGGAAGGAGGGGAGCAAAGCAGTAAATGTACACACAATTTTCCCCCAAGAAGCGTTCTACATAGACATTTTCTTTTTCAAGGAAAGCTGGAAATAAAGCAGTTCATTTATTGAAGAGAATCTAATTACAGTTAGTAGCTATCACTAACTTTTTAAGACTGTTACCAAGTATGGTTTACTCACCAATTTCTCTAGGAAAAACAACCGTTGACAACACTCCCGACAAACCCCTCTCTGAACATAAAACTGTTCTGATCTTGTATCAACTTTAATGCCCAGCAGCCCCTTACCAGTGCCCTGAGACCATCTCCCTAGTGCTAAGATTACAGAAATGATACTAATGCCAGAAGTGCCCTTAGAAACCCTACAACACAGGATGATGGGTTCTTCAAAGCTGGGAAATTAGCTTCAGGAAAAGAAAAAAGAAACATACACCAACATCAGGGAACTATGTGTAATGGTTCCCTGCCTGTGCGAAAACCTCAGAGAGGATGAAGGTCAGACAGGGATAATAGGCCAATTTAATTCTGAAAGCACAAGGTGCAAGAAATTTTAATTATGGTCTGCCACTGAAATCACACAAGATCCAATGGCATCTAACTGCAACTGCTCATCAAGTGAGACAAGAGGTGTAATTGTAACCGCTGCATAATCACTGTGAGGGCACCGGGAAGGCTGCTTTCAGCTCCCAGAGAGAATGTATTAAGCGCCTCAAAAAAAATCCAATACAAGGAAACATGGAGATTGCACGTAGCCAGACAGGAGCTTATAACAGGAAAGCTCAACCGAAGAGTGTGTGTGTGTGTGTGTGTGTGTGTGTGTGTGTGTTTTGGGGGTAGGGATGGGGGTTCCGGAAATAAAAAAAATTAAGCCGTTTGGCCCAAACTAAGAATATGAACTTGGAAACTCTGAATCCCTTTCTGCTTTGTAGATACACACACACACACACACACACACACACACACACACACACACACACACACACAAAAGGCGTTATCTTCTCCAGAAAATTCTCTCCTCGGCGAAGCGTCGCCCACTCTCTTTTGTTTAAACAATTAGCCTAGATGTTACAGTGATTTACAGAACCAGACTCTTCTTTAATTTGTTCCCATCAAACCCAAGCCTGGAGACAAAACGCCATGCACACGACTTGAGGTGCCCAAGCTCTCACCGCTGTGATGACTACGACGCCCGTACGGAGCGGACTCTCGCAAAGGGACGCGCGGAGAGAGCCCCTTCGTGGGCTCCCCACTCCGCAAAGTTTTACACAATCCGAAAAGGAAGCAAAACCTCCCATCCGCGCGGGTTGCAAAGTTGGGGCCAAAGTTTGTGCTGGGATGTCCTAAATAACGAGGAGGAAGGGGACGCGCGTGTGTGGAAAGGCGGGAGGACAGATGGAGATGGAGACACAGCGAGAAAAGGGGGAGTTTTCGAGTGGAAGATCCAAGGCAATCTTCTTCACCCGGAAAGCTGTTTGGCTCCGAGAGGTCCCAGCGACGAACGCCAGAGCAGGTCCTCCCAGGGCGGGCACCTCGCTGGGGGCCCAGGGAGCTGTCACCTGCGCGGGGCAGTGGCGGGAGCGGGGGGCCTTTTCCAAGACACCAAGGGAGGGGTAGAGGCTCGAGATTCATTCGCTCTCGGGGCTCTAAGAAGTGGGGGAGGGGAGATTCAAGCGAGGGCCGGAGGCCAAAAGCAACACCTTTCGGATACGCCGACCTCTCCAACTTCCCGCAGCGCCAGACAAGGACTTTCTCCCGCTGGCACCCCACCCCATCCCGCCTCGCGGCCCTCCGCTGGGACCTGTAGACCTAGCCAACCGCAGGGGGTGTAGTTGGCGTGCGGCGAGGAAGCGGAGGGCGCTAAGGTTGGGGACCCAAAATACGAACTCTTCTCCCCTGGCTGAGACGGCCAAATGCGTTTACACATGCCAACAAGCACAGCCCTGTAACAGGGCTCCGTGTTTGCGCTGGGCGCAGTTGCCCGATTCTTCTGTTGTTCCTAAATAAAGTCTATTCGGGTGCCGTCCGTCGCTGATTGGGAGGGCACGGAAAGGAAACGGGGGGGAACGCGGGAAAAAGCGGGGGGGCTGAGCAGCAATCAACTTTGTAACCCAGCGCTTCCTCGCGCGATCCGTCGCCATGCTTAAGGTTCCCACCCCTGCCTCCCCCCTCCTTCCTTTCAAGTGGATACTGAAACTAGGCCAAAACTTTTTCCCCTCCTTTTCTCTTAGCCACTAGACTGGATTGTGCCCCACGGAGCCCCATGGAGCTCTGCTTTCTTAAGCACAATAGCCGGACTAATTAGATCATAGAAGCAAGGCAGCGATACTGTAACAAGTAGCCGGAGAGGCAAAGAGGGAAGGGGCCCGAAACGAGAGAAAGGGGGGAAAAGTTTGCAGCTCTTGCACTTACCAATCAAGCCTCCCACCAGAAAGGCGATGACTTGGAACACCAGCAGAATCCCACCAACAATGCACAGCTTCTTGGTGCTCATGTTTTCTATAATTGCCCCAGCCATTTTTGCGCCCCCCCTTTCTCTTTTCTCTTGGAAATAAATGTTTTAGGGTGTGCTTTTTTTTTTTTCTTTTTCTTTTTTTTTTTTTTTGCTCCCGCTCTTCTCACGCTCCCTCCTCCCTCGCCTCCTTTCTGGACGCCGCAAAACTTCAAGGGGGCGGGAGTGCGGCGAGGATGGGACCGGGACGGAAGGCGCCCGCACGGATTCCCCCGGCGCAGCCGGCTCGGGTTCCCCAATGCCCGGAGCTGTGATTGTGGCCGCTCCGCCGCCTGTGGACGCTTAAAGGAGCAGGAAAGCGGATCACATGACGCCGCCTCCCTCCCTTTCTTCCTCCCTCCCTCTCGCGCTTCCTCCCTCCCTCCCTCCCTCCCTCTCTTCCTCTCCCCCTTGCCCGCCAGTGCCGGGCTCCGAGCTCCGGCGGGCGCTGGCGTCCCGCTTGTGGGGCTGGCAGGCAGCCTGTCCCGCGAGGGGCTAGTGCCGTTTGAGGGTTGATGTTGTTATTAAGTGGATTCCCCCTACCCCGCCTCTCACGCGTTTCCTTTTCTGGTGCGAGATTCAAATCACCGGTGGACAGCTTTGCAGACCTTTAAGTTAAACGCTTTGACTTTAGGAAATGGTCCACACCCCTCCATTGCTAGAACTCTCCATAGAGAAAGAGGAGGAAAATTTTTTAAAGGGGACCCAAAGATGCTCAAGTCGAAGACCAGAGATGTAGAATAAAGTCTTAGCTCAGCTTTCTTCTGCCTTATCCCAGCCGGGGTATTGGGCACATGCCTAGTGAAATTCCCCCACGGCACCCTTTGAGGAACCCTGCGCTCCAACCAAATCAGACCCCAGTTCATTACCACATGATCCTTCACTCCATGTGTTTCCAGAGCTTGACCCTGGCTTTTCCCTTAAGAAAATGTACACACACACACACACACACACACACACACATTGTTTTTTACTCCATCAGAGTTTTACACCTCATTTAAAAACCAGCTCGTCTGAAAAACATTGCTAATTTTCCAAACCACCTCCATGTAATATCTCTGGGAACCGAGCCCCTACAGTTCTTGTGTTTATATTATTAGCTCCTATTGTAAGGACTTGTATGTACATGTTTGTCTCCACCACAGAGCAGTAAACTCCTGGGGGGGTAGGGACCAAGTTTTATTCATCTTTGAACCACCACCCCACCCCACCCCCGTGGTGCCTAACAAAATTCTAGCTCGAGTAGGTCCTCCATACCTTTTGGTGGACTGAATAAATAAGTGAATATGAAAGCAAGCCCACAGTTTGCTTTTCAAAAGCCTAAAAGACACATGTGATTTAGATGGTATACATATTACATTGCAATGTTTGTTGTCTCTTTGTGAGGATATATTGGATCTATTTCCACTTAATTTCCACCGGGGAATAGAGGTGGGATTTAAGAGATTTCCTGCTCTATTAAGCCTACATTTCTGTGCCTGGTTTTTCCATGTTCCAAAAACTGGTCACTTAGCCAACACAACACACATTGCCCAATAGACCCTGAGTCTGGTAACCACCCCCATTCCCACACATAACACAGTTTCCACTACCCATTACACGTGTCTTGCCTCTCCACGCCATCTGCATCCTCTTCATACCAAGGGATTATCCCAAGTCCTGTCTATTCCTCTACTCTGTTCCGAAACTTTCATTGCCCTTACAGGTTACACTTCATAGGTGTTCATTTTTAGTGTCCAACTAGACTAGACACTTCTTAAGGACAGGTACTAAACTTTATGTATATAAAACTCCATCTCCTTGGCATCTAACAATTCATACCAGTTCTGGGGATATAGTTGCTATTGATTCATTCTTTCCTTAAACCTTTTCACCAGCAGTCACTTATTGAGCCCTTAACCTGTTCCAGGCTTTCTTTTCTAAGCACTGGCAGATACCAAGTTATGAAGACATTTGCCCCTATCCTGGAGGAGCCCCAGCCCAGCTCTTATTCACTGATAAGTGCTTAATAACCTATATTCTTGAGAACACCAGATCAGAAGGGAAGAAGCTGAAAAAATTCTTGTCAAAAGTAGTGGTCAGAAGTGTTTGACTGGTACGCAAAACATAGATAGGCTCATGTGGGTTATTTGCCTTCCTTCTTTACCTTTTCAGAAGCTTACATCATTTTTTTTTTTTTTCTGACAAGGGTAGGTTCCAGGGCATCATAAAAAGAAGTAAGAATGTCCTTCTCACCTCAGTTGCTAGTTGACTCTACCTTCTGTGTTCTCATCTCAGCAAGCTGCCATCTTCCACATATTTAAGTAATAAGCATGCTTTGGGGTTAGAATTGCTTTTTGGAAATACCAAGAGACTTTAAATAAGGGTGATAGGATTCAACATCAAAATTTACTCTTGGGCCGGCCGAGTGGCGCGGTGGTTAAGCGCTGGCTTCGGAAGCCAGCGGCCCCGGTTCGGTCCCACATATGAGGGCCAGTGACACTGCCCTCAAAAAAAAAAAAAAATTTTTATTCTCAATTTGATACTACTTTTCCCTTCTTAGGGAGAAAGAAATGATGCCCCATGCACTTCAAATATGAATTGGATCCCAAAGCAATTCTTGGCTAGTTGAATTAGTTTACTTAAGATTAGTGAGCTCCTCAACTCATATTTTGTCAACTGCCATAACATACCCCATCCCCTTGGCTCCCAAAGGTATGTCTTCAGAGTATGTGGCCTAACTCCTTGGGAGTTCCAGTGTCCATACCTGGAAATGAGAGACTTGGCATAAAATACTGGTTCCCCACCAAGGTGATCCTCTATTTTGAAAGGGCACATTCTATAACCATTTTAATTAAAAAGAGATATTTCTAATTGCTAACCAGTACCTTTTTTTTTTTTTAATGGGAAACTGGGTGCTTTTTAATAAGTGTGGTGAAGAGAGTTCAAATCACAGCATAACAGAACTTGTTTAAGGGAATTAACACAGTTTGTAGTTAGTATATCATATAGAAGTATTATTCAATTAGGGGAGATTAAAGTCAAAAGATATTACATTTTAATTCCCCAGGAATAACCTGATAAGGAACTGTAAAATTGTCACTGGACAAACAAGGAAACAGACAAGCACAACGAACCTACAGCAAGGTAATTATCTCCAAATATAGGAAGTACATTTACCTGCCTGCCCACCTCTTCAGGCCTACACTTAGCATACATGCAAAAATAAAGTACAATACAAATAGTGCAATCATTACTATCATTTTCTTTTGCCCTTAGCTAACCAGTAGTTTTAACTTGCATGAGATTACAATATTGACAGACTGAGAGTGGGGCAGACACATGCAGCATTTGTCACTATGAACTGCTTTACAAAATGACAAGTTTTATTGCCTTTTCAAATATCAAAAATGACTGTTGGATGCTTATTTCCTAAGAGAATAACACAGTCAAGTAGAAAAGAGCATGAGTGAGTTGGCTGGATCTGAGATGGAGCCTAACTGCCAGCTCTGTCCCTTGCTATGTGTGATCACAGGCCATTACAAAGTCACCTACCCACTCTGAGGTTCAGTTTTCTCATCTGTAAGGTGGAGATAATAATAGTACCTAGTTCATGGTGTTCTTGCAAAGTATTAACGATAATTATTATAATCAGGAACGCTTAAGGGAAATCAATAATCTTATGTAAAAAAAAACTAGTAAATCTGATCATTAATTGGTTCTTTCTCAGCTCTAAAATTGTGTCATGTCATAATTATTTTTTGAAACATATATATATATATATTTTTTTTATTTATTTTTTTTTTTTTTTGAGGACAGTGTCATTGGCCCTCACATATGGGATCTGAGCCGGGGCCGCTGGCTTCCCAAGCCAGCACTCAACCACCGCGCCACTCGGACGGCCCATTTTGAAACATTTTAAGAGCCCTCTGACTGGTTAACTCTAACTAACGAGGGTGCTTACGAGGCCAGTGAACTTTAGACATAGAAACATTCTTTTCTAAAAACTGTTCCCAATCACCAATAAAACACTTGTTTGGGGTCACCAAGTAGATTGTCCCCGAGACTGGTATTATCTAAGGGTTCAATCCAACTCTGCCAACAGAAATTGATCATTCCAACTCCATTTCACTAGACTGGGGATCCTAATTTACCCATCCTTTTATTTGAAGCGTTTGGCATATGGGAGGTCATAATGATGTTCAATGCATATTTATTGAGTGGATGAATGAACTCATATATGAATAAATGAATATCTAACTGAAGGTGGATTAACTAACTGCAACTCCCCTCCCCACCCCATTCCTGCATAGCATTTACTGACTAAATGCCTATTTGGCATGTATATCCTGGGTTGTAGTTTGCACCTGTATCTGTATATGGGCCTTTTTTTGTCATTCCTCGTTTGCAAGCTGCTTAAACCCAAGGAGAGTTTGACCCGAGCTTTTGTGTCTCTCACAGCCCCAGCACAGAGGAGGGCCCAGTTCCTGGAGTTGAGAAAGCCCCCTTTGGAAGCGAAGGGCAGCACATCATTATCATCACTGCAGTAAATGTAATGTAGAGATCTAAAAGAATTGCATACACCTTCTCAAACACCTAATTTACTTCCCAGAGGGACCTAACAAGAGTAATAATCCCACTCTGAGCCTTCTCATTCTCATAAATAGCTTTTATCCATAAATGGCATCCCCATGGCTTCCCCCCCTCCCCACTTTGTTAGTATTTTCTGTTAATAAACCCCTAATAATTCTCATAGTGCCTGTGAATGTGAGCAGGCACTTTGGGCTCACACTCTATTATTCAGTGTTCTCTCTCTCTCTCTCTCTCTCTCTCTCTCTCTCTCTCTCTATATATATATATATATATATATATATATATATATATATATATATATTCACAGCTTCTTTTAAAACGGTTCTTCTTATTATTATTATTCTAAATGGAACCACCCTTCTCTTCTCTGTCTATGAGCCCAATTATCTTGCTTTGTGTGTACATACAAGACCTTTCTAGCAGCTTCTTTTGCACACTAACCTTAGGTAGGAACTATTCAGAATCCAGGGCTGGGAAGACAGGTATTTCAACCTGATTTTTAGATGAAATTGTTTCATAAATACTCCACTACCCCACACACACTTTACATATGGGCACTCCTCCCCTCTCCCCCACGCCCAAATAACCTCCATTTCACCCTTTCTTTAACATTCTGCATACATTTCACACATTATGCTTATTCAGTCACAGCTTTAAGCCTTACTAGTTGTGTATATAAATCCGAGAAAATTATCTTTTTGAGACTTAATTTTCTTCTGTCTTTTTGGTGAGCATTTAAAAAAATGTTACAAAGTGCCTAGCACAGAACTTGACACAAAGTGGGCTCTCAACAAATGTTTTGCATGTTATTAGGGGTAGGTTTCTATTCTCAAATAGCAAAACAAAACAAAGAACTATAAAACTCCTAATAATTGTTTCTTATGAAATTGCCTCTTTGAACCCAGGCAACTTGGAAGGCGCAGGTAAAAATCTTTATAGGTTTCCAGAGGCCTCTGGTGGGAGGCAGCTGACAATTTGAAGTAGCCAGCCAGCCCCCTGGTGTTTCCAGGCTTGAAAGAGGCTGCAGCAGACAGCTGGGATGCCTCCAGGGTTTAAACCTCTGCAATGGCATGTGTTCAGTTTCTGGAGCAGAAGTCGGGGGAAAGGGCCTTTTCTCTTTGCCCGTTTTTTGTAAGATTTTTTTTTTTTTAATTGGGGAATCGGGGAAGGGGAACAGACAAGTTGCTGTCTTTTTGTTCTTCAGTCTAGTTGCAGAGGACGTTGCTTCACTGGCCCATGTTGGTCATTGCGCTCTTCCCGGATGAGGCAGATCGGTCACCAGCCTCTGGATGGTCACTCACCGCGGCTATTGGCAGCTCACACTGGCTGCCGGCCACTCACTGTAGCCTATGGCAGCCCTCTGCAGCAGGGACTGCAGCCCACACCATTGCCGGAGCTCGCACAGCCCAGCTCCAGATGGAGCTGTTATTAGCTGTAGAGGGCAGAGTCACTGACCCTCATATGTGGGATCCGAACCGGTTAAGAGCTGGCATCCCAAAACCAGCTCTTAACAAATGCGCCACTCAGCTGGCCCTCTCTTTGCCCTTTTGCATAGCAGAAGTCTAATGGGGTTTGAACTGACTGCTCCCCGCCCCCCATGACTGATTTTCCTTCCTGTCTCACCTTGTACCTTATCATGCTCATAAGCTCCTGCCCATCTCCTCCTCCCCACGGAGGGTGGCAGTGGGAAGAGAGTCTGGGCAGGCCAAGACACTCCCATCCTGCACAATGATTCTATGATTTGTGGACAACACCCAACACCATGGCAGAGTCAGCACACAAATTTTGGTGAATGGATAAATGATGAATGAACACATTCCAGCCCCGTGGCTGTCCAGCGGTTCAGGTAGGACCCCACAGATGGCCAATAGCAGGAAGAGGGGCTCATACTTAACCTCAGCCCTAGACCATCTGAGGTGAGAACAGGCCCTGACTTGGGCCAAAGCTCAATTCTTACCCTGTGCTAATTGTAAATTAGCTCGGAGTCATCACTAAATGGCCAGGCATGAAGGATAATATCCCAATAAAAGCAGCTTCGGGCGTCTATACGTAATGTGGGAAAGGAAAGGTTGTGTGAGGATAAAATACAAGAACATCAAGAACCTTTAATATTTCTATTTTGCATTAAAGGAAACTGGGAGGGCTGGGAGTGTGGGAGGGCAGGTAATCCCCCAAATATCAGATCTAACAGCAGCTGATAGACCCTAATAACAATGTCAATAATGATAACAATAACAACAAGAAGAACTTATTCTGATTGCTTCCTATGTACCAAGTGCAATGCTAAATGCTTTATCTATATTGTCATCCTTCATACACACAATAATCGTATGGTGTAGGCACTACTTTTGTCATCTGAAAAAGAGGAAAGCCAGTTCAGAGAAGTTAAGGGATAGTGCCTTGCTGACACTACTAGTAAACTGGGGCGTTCTGATTCTAAAGTAGATGCAACATACCATTCATTCACTCACCAAAGACTGAGTACATGTGAGTGCCAGGCACTGGTCTAGAAGCTGGGGAAGATCAGTGGACCCAACAAGGCCTTGCCCTCATGGAGCCTACATGAC
This sequence comes from Aselliscus stoliczkanus, assembly GCA_033961575.1. NCBI lineage: Eukaryota > Metazoa > Chordata > Mammalia > Chiroptera > Hipposideridae > Aselliscus > Aselliscus stoliczkanus. The sequence continues at coordinate 130,742,017 of CM066730.1, read as the reverse complement.
AAAGCCTACTTCAGAGTCTCAGTCTTATCTCTTTTATGTCAGCTGTGCCATTTGAACCCAACAAAGGAAGAAACCTGCAGGGCTGTGGAAATGAGTAGAAATCACCTCCAAGGGGCTTCACCCCTGCTTTCCCCATGGAAAAGACACTCATTTAGAAACCCCTTTTCCTGCTAATTCTGACACAGGCACTGTTTTAGTGTTTTTTGGCTGCTCCTTTGTTCATACATTCAATGCTGTTTTCTTTCTCAGCACCTTACTCCTACTCAGATCAAACACCATCCAATTAAGCCTTAAATCTTTGAAAGTCTTCCATGCCGATTTTTTCCACTAAGGCTTTTCCAAATCGAAGATCAATTTTCAAGTCACATGACTCATGAAAGTGATTGTTAAGCACCATTTCAGAGTGTTTTGAGGACATTCTTGAAGAATACATGTTAGCAAAAGACATTCAGTACACAAAGTTCATTTTGGCTTACCTAATCTGCAAATTGATTCCTAAAATATTTTTGTTTATTTTGTCATCATGATCTGAATCCCTGTTAAAGACCCTCTTTACCAAAGATTTTAATCTTTGCTTTATCAATATTATTCATCTGAATGTAACAAAGTATGAGGGTCAAGCTTCCCAGTTTCTGATGTCTTACCTATCTAAGAAATTTGATATGGGAAGCCTGACAAATTTGATAGTACTTTCTTTCCTTTATTTCATAAATATTTATTATGTGTTTACCATATGTAAAAAGGTCTCGGTGATGCCATGATTCTGTTAGCCAAGATGGAGAGTCCTAAAGAATCACTGGTATAAGAGGCAGGGAAGAGACCTCAGATCTGAGAAAGGGACCAGATAGGGGGTGCTCTTCTGGGCTGGATGCACAGGTACTCCATCTGCCTCCATCTGATCTTTACAGGGTCAGCACCACATAGTTGTAAAGAGCATAGGCTGTGGAGCCAGGCTACCTGGCGTCTGAACCTAGCTTTGTTACTTACTAGTTGTATGCCTGGGCCAGTCAGGGAAGTTGTTTTGTCACTTAGTGACCTCCTCTATAAAATGGAAATAATAATAGTCTCCCCGAATATGATATAATTATGAAGTTTAAATGGGATAATTTGTATCAAGTATTTAAAACACTGTCTGAAACATAATAAGTTTAATGTGTTTGCTTAAAAAATATTTTGTCCTCTTCTACCATTGCTGAAACTGCACCTCAACATCATTTATTTAGCATGCTTTCTGCTTTAATCCAGACTAGCTTTGTTTAGCCTGATAGAACTATAACTCACTTGCATTCTTTCCCCAGGCCCTCCTACCTGTATACATACTGTATGTCCCCTCCTTTTAATCATTAAGCCCTTAGGACACTAGGTTCTGCATAGTGTCAAACTCACTTAAGACTGAAGCTTCAGGCCTATCAACCATGACCAGAATACAATAACTAAATCTGAAACTAAAATAAGATTTTAATAAAACAAAGATAACACCTTGGCCTCAGTCATGTTTCAGCTCTGGATTCATGAAAGTGGAATGGCCCTAAAGACCATATCTCCTGGGAGCCAGACAGAACAATGCTATGACTGGCACCAGGACCTGGAGCCATGATGGATTGCCCCCTGCCTTAGCCCCAACCAATCAGTAGAGCCCACAGCCCCACTTCCACAGTAACCATGATGAATGATTTCTCCCTTATATAACGCAGCCACTAGAGGCCATCAGGGAGTCAGGTTTTTGAGAGCACTAGCTCACCTGCATCTCCAGATTTGGTGCCAACTCCTTAAATAAACCCTTACTTTCTTTGCAGCAGCCTCCTATTCATGTCTTATTTGGCTTGGATGCATGCAGACAAGAGGACCCTTTGAGTCTACAGTGATATTGCCACAAGGAGAGTTTGGGTTCTGGTCACTTTGAACATCTTGATAAATCCCAAAGCACCACATGTTTTTGGACATATAGTCATTATTAAATATTATTATTATCCATTATTAATTTATTGTATATCTCATATATGCCAGGTGCTGTTACATAATTAAGGTAGGCAGTGGGAGAAGCAAGGATTTATCATTAAACAGATCTGGATGGATTCTGGGACCTTGGGCAAGTCACTTGACCTCTCAGAGCTTCAGCTAAGTCACCTGTAAGATGGAGGTGATGGTATAATATACTCACAAAAGCTGTGGGGAGGATTGAATACATTCAGTGTATAAAGAGCTTAGCAAAATGCCAGGCATTTGATAAGCACTCAGTAATAAGGAGGAACTAGAGGAAGAAAGGGAGGAAGAGGAGCAGGATTAACGTAGAGGAGACAGGCATTATTTAGTTAGAAAATTGAGGTTTAGTGCCCTCAACCCCTGCCCTCTCTTCCCTCCCCTCACCCCCTCCAACCTGCCCCATTCTGTGCCCTTCAGGGACTCTTCTTCTCCTCAACTCCAGTCTCCTGTAATCCTTGTTGACAACTCTCTCTCATTGAACAACCCTACTCTTAGGGAGCTGTGAGGCTGCTAGTTGGAAAGACTGGGATCCTAAAGCATCCAGGACTGCCTATTGAAACTGACTCTCTCTTAAGTATCACACATTCTTCGAGATGCTTTTTGATCTTTCTCCTTCCTAAGCAGGTTCAGTATCTCCCTTGAGTAAACCCTCATATAGCTATGTCTATTATGTCCCTTCACACATGCTACCTGATATTGCAGTTATCTGGGCACTTGTCATATTGGCTCCAGTAGATCGCAATTGTTGTTTTTATTTGATTGTCTGTTTGTTTGTTTAAGATAAAAGAGCTATGTTTTGTTTGGAAGTCTTTCTGTTTAATTCTAGTACAATCCCAGGCTCTGTAGTGATGCTCCCAGATCGTTGCCTCTTCATTTCCCTTTCAAAACAGATGTTCTATTTTACTGGAGAAGTTGGGGGAAGGAGCCATAAGTATAAACACTTTCAGCCTCCAAACTGATCACTTTCGGGCAAGGCATACCTATTTACTTCTGCACATATACATTTACTTGTGCCCTTAAACCTATTTTAGAGAACTGGCCAACATAGGTTCAGGTTAAGAGCACGTGCTCTGTTTAGCCCTAGCCTCCAGGGTGAGAGTAAGGGTTAGGTGAGTTAGCATGTGAAAGGTACTTACTGAGTAGGGTGCTAAGCACATAGTATACACTCAGTAAATGTTAGCTATTATTGTTAATTACCTTCTATCACCTTCTATGAGTTGGTTCTTCAGTGATCTCCCTTCATCCCTATCCTAAATCTTACTCTTAACTGTTCCCCGCCTAAAAATATCTTTCTCAACCTTGCATTCTACACTACATAATTCATGTAGCTTCTTTCCTTTCATTTTAAGTCAAACTTTTGGAATGAACAATTCACATATGCTGATTTTATAACCTCTCTTCCCATTTCCCCCCAACCCCCTGCAGACAATCTAGATTCCAGACCCAACATTCCACTGACTCTTTTCTGACAAAAGCCACCAGTGACCCTTTTGATGTTCACCCTCCTTGTTGTGTCTGAAATTTAACACTTCTTCTTTGGGAAAAAAAAATCTTTCCCCACCTTATTTTTGGTTTTCCTTCTATTTCTCTACTATTCCTTTCTCTCTCTCTTTCACTGGCTCCACTGAATGTGAGTATGCTAGAGTGTCCTCTCCTTTACCTCCTCTTTTCTTACAAAGTCAATAGGAAAATCTATACCTTCAGACCTGATCTCTTGGCTGAACTTTAGATTCATGTAGCCAGTTGCTTCCTAGATGTCTCTTCCTGGACAAACCACATGCATCTTCAAATCAACTGGATGACTTTCCTGCCTCATTTAGAGGCCCAACTTTCCAACCATTTATCTATTACACATCTCAAAGCCATCCTTTCATTACCCACACATCCAATCAATTATCCAGACCAGACTCTACCTCTCTCATTCATAATGAGCTAACCTCTTCTCTATCCTCCCCACTTCTCTGCACATCCAGATCCTCATGGACTGCTGAAGGCCTTTCCTCTCAAGTCTCTAATCTCTGGTTTCTTACTATAGATAATCCAGTCTGTACATAGTTTTCAAAGCGTGATCATTATAAAACACAGATCTGTCTTCTTAATTTTCTGAATATAACTCAGAAATAGCTTCCCATTGCCTACAAATAAAGCTTACTGTTTAAAGTCCCTATCTAGAAAAAACTCACTGGATTTTCTAAGCTCTAGATGCTTGTGACTGCATTTTGGTCCTAGACTCACCAAGGCACTTCTTTGTATCTCACTGTGTATAATGCACAGCCTAGCTCATGTCTTTGTCCTTGTAACAGGATCATTGGGAATGACAGGTTGACCCCTAAGTGAGTGCCACCACGCCATGATTCCATGGTATTTCTTCTCTTGTATTACTTATTTCAAAGTGCTGGCTATCCAGAGACACACATGGAAACCTAGAAATCATCCTAGACATCTCCTTTATAAGTGTAGTCAACAGATACTGAGAATATTATCTGCTACACATCATAAATAATACATCATCATAACACTGGACAATTATATCATACTTACTATATGAAAGGTACTGTTTGAAGTGAGATAGATAGATAAATAGATAATATAAAAATATAACACCTAGAATTAAAATAGTATAATCAAAGTATGTATTTAAATGGGAGCAGTGAGGATTACATGTTCTAAGAGTACTCTTGTATATATGACTTAGGACATTTCATCCCTACCACAACCATTTAAGATACATGCTATTATTCTATTGTAGACACTGGGGGAAACTCTGATTTAGAGAATTTAGTAATTTACCCAAGAACACAGCTAATAAACACTGGAGCTGGGCTTTGAACCCAAACTGTGACACCAAACAATGTGTCACCAAAGCAATTAACAGTTACTCTCTTCTGCATTTGATTAAAATAGCAGTAATAGTAACATCACTTTAAGTTTTCTATGTACAAGGTGCTGCTCTGAATGTATTACAAATATTACTTCATTCAATCCCCACAACACCCACTATGAGGTAGGTGCCATTTTGATTTCCTAGATAAATGAACCTTGCTTAAAGAAAGCCAAACAAAAATTCAAACTGAAAACCCAGAGAAATCTGGAAGTGAATACTCACTTCAAAGGAGTATGCATTTACTCTTCTAAAAGCCTTCAGAATTCTTTGGAATTTTGTATTTCTCATATCATTTATTACAAACCTTCAGGTACCTTTCCAGTATGAGAGGAGGAGCCTTTTTGTTTATTCAGCCATTTACCCATTCAGCAAACATTTATTGAGTCTACTGCATGCAAGAAGCTAAGTCCTTCAAAGTACGTTTCTTCTCTCAAGGAAATAAATATTTAGACAATGAAAAGGACATTAAAAGCAATGAATATAATGAAGTGTGACAGGCAGAATTGCAGGGGTTAAGAGAACAGACTCTAGTGCCAGACATACTTTGTTCAAAGCTTGGCTTTCCAGTTACTCCATGTATGACCTTAGAAAACGCATTTAAACTATTTCTGCCTCATTTTTTTTCCATAGTATTCACATCATATGATTGCTGTCAAAATTTTAAGTTTTCATATACATATAGGATTTGGGTCAGTGCCTGGAAACATGGTAACACTAAGCAAAGGGCAACTAGAGTCAGAAGCAGTCATGGTATTACCATATAAGATATTACCAATGCCTGGTGCAGAGGCATTGGAAAGCAGAAATAAAGAGAGTGATTATTTTATATTAAAGAAAGGAAAGGAGTGCAGATAAGTTTTCAGAGAAAAAGATAACTCTAGATGAACTTTAAAAGATGAGTAGAATATAGGGAGTATAGTCAATAATATTGTAATAACTATGTATAATGCCTATGGGTACTAGACTTATCGGGGAGATCATTTCATAAAATATATAAATGTCTAACCACTATGCTGTACACTTGGAGCTAATATAAAATAATATTGAAGGTCAACTATAATTGAAAAGTAAAATAAAAAATAAAAGATGAGCAGGAATTCTCCCGGTAGACAAATAGGAAAAATATAGATGCATAAGCTTAAAATCAGGGAACAGTAACTCCTAAAGTTCATCCATCTGGCTAAGGGGCTGGTATAAGGTGTCTTTGTGTTTACAGCATATTGCTTTGGAGACCTATAGCCATGGGAGATAGGAACATAACAAGGGTGGAGAAGTGATGTTCTCATTATAGATCTTTGAAAGCTATCATTTGAAACCATGTTTATTACTGAACTGGGAATAATAACACCCCCTATGTTTGCAAAGCAGCAATTCTGTACAATTTAAAGATAATGTCTCAGTAATCTTCACAACCTTGGAGGTCTGGCCAATTATAATTAATCACTATTTTCTGTATGAGAAAGCAGAAGTACAAGGAGGGGAAGGCAGAAGTCCAGGGTTGCTCAAAAAGCTATTGGTGAATTTGAAATTGGGACTCTAATTTGCCGCTTACTGTGTCCAAATAACAAGGTAATACCAATTCCACACCCTCTCCTATTTCTCTCCTTTTTTTTGACAAATAGATCAAAATACTGGCTGAAAAGACTAGGGTGAAGTTAAAGGACAATCAGAAATAGTGAAGGGGTATGCAGAAAGTGTTGGATGAACTATGAGGTTTTTGATGAGGAGCAGAATGGACCTTTTGGGAATAAGTTGGGCTGTTTGCCAAAAGGAAATTTCCTTCCTTCCTTCCTTCCTTCCTTCCTTCCTTCCTTCCTTCCTTCCTTCCTTTCTTCCTTCCTTCCTTCTTTCTCCCTCCCCAACCCTCTCCCTCTCTTTCCATTGATATATAACTTACATAAACTACACAAATTAAACATATACATGTTGATGAATTTCTACAAATAAATATATTTGTTTGCTAGAGGTGCCATAGCAAAATACCACAGACTATGTGGCTTAAGCAATAAATTTATTTTCTCACAGTTTGGGAGGCTGGAAGTACAATATCAAGATGCTAGCAGGGTTGGATTCCTCTGAAGCCTCTCTCATGGCTTGCAGATGGCCACTCTCTTACTGCTTCTTTATATGGTCTTGAACCCCTGGTATCTGTCTCCTTCTCTTCTTATAAGGACATTAGTGATGTTAAATTAGTTTCTCGGGCTGAACCAACGAGCCAAGTGGCTCGTTGGTTAGGAGCTGGCTTGGGATGCCAGCTCTGAGCAGTGGGGCCCTGATTCGGATCCCACATATGAGGGCCAGTGACACTGCCCTCTACAGCTAAGATGGTAAACAACAGCTCCACCTGGAGCTGGACTCTGTGAGTCTCTGGGTGGCATAGCTGTAGCCCCTGCTACAGTGAGTGGCCGGCAGCCAGCGTAAGCGGCTGGCAGCCAGTGTGAGCTGCCAATGGCCATGGCGAGCAGCCGTCCAGAGGCCGGCGACTGATCTGCCTCACTCAAGAAGAGCGCAATGAAGATACCAACATGGGCCAGTGAAGCAATGTCTTCCACAACTAGACTGAAGAACAAAAGGACAGCAACTTGTCTGTTCCCCTTCCCCAATTCCCCAATAAAAATCTTAAAAAAAAAAAAAAAAGGCTCCTCTATGCTCTCTTCCAGTCAATTAATCCTCCAGTGATAATCCCTTTTGACCTTATCACCACTGATATATTTTTTTTCTTGTTTTTGAACTTCATTTTTATTTTTATTTTTTATTTTTGGACTGGTGCTTTTTACCACCAATCCAATATAACTGCATGTTATATTATGTATTATTTTGTTTATTTCATTTCATTGTACAATCGGATGATATTTGAGTTGCCTCCAGTTTTTGGCTGTTATGAATAAAACTGCTGTAAGCATTCTTGTGTATGTCTTTTGGTGGACATAATCATTCCTTTCTGCTAGGTATATATGCAAAAGTGACTGTAGATATATAGGTATATTTAACATTAATAGATACAAATTTTCCAAAGTAGGCATTTCAACGTACACTCACTCTTCCAGTTGTTCCACATCTTCATCAATACTTAGCACTATCAGTCTTTTTAATTTGAGCCATTCTGGTGGGGGTGAGTATATCACTGGAATTTCAATGTATATTTCCTACAACATTTTTTTTTTTTTTTTTTTTTTAAGCTGAGCCATCCTGGCACCTGTTGGCAGCTCAACGGCAACTCAGCTCGGGCTGGCCTCGAACAGCTGTTGCTCAGAGCTCAGCTCGCACTCTTGAGCAAGCTCTTAACCAACTGAGCCACTCGGCCGGCCCTCAATGTATATTTCCTTGATAACGAATGCTGTTGACTTTTGGCCACTTGATATCCTCTTTTGTGAAATGACTGTTCAATTCTTTTCTATTTGAAAATTAATTTATTTATTTTTTCTTATTTATTTGCTGAAGTTCCTTATATATTCTAGATACCATTTTTCAGGATTTTTATTGCAAATGTCATCTACTGAACTGTGGTTTATCTTTTTGCTCTTTTAATGGTATCTTCTCATGAACAAACATCCTTAATGTTAATTAAGTCCAATGTATCAAACTTCCCTTTTATGGTTTTCATTGATATTCCATTTAAGAAATCTTTTCTTACCCTAAGGTCATGAAGATAGTCTTCTGTTTTCATCTAGAAGCTTGACTGTTTTAGTTTTATATAAAAGATTATGATTCATCTCAAATAAATTTTTCTATATTATATATGTCTAGCCAAATGACCCAGCATTTCTTTTCCACTAAATTGCAGTAGGAAATCAGGCTATGGAGGAAATGAGGTGGCCATATTTGTGTAGATCTTCTTCTGAGATCTCTGTTCTTTTCCATGTCTATTGATCTCAAACTGCAGTAACACCAGACTGTTTTAATTATTGAAGCCTCAGACTAAGTCTTGAGATATAGTAAGTCTACCAGATTTATTCTTCTTCAAAATTTTCTGGACTCTTCTAGGTTCTATGAATTTCAAATAAATGTAGCATTATCTTGTCAATTTACATGAAAAATAATTGTTGGATTTTGATAAGGATTGCACTGAATCAATTGGCAAGAATTGACATCTTAACATATTGATATTTCCAGTCAATACACATAGGTTTTATTCTATTGATTTTCTTTTTCTTTTTTTTTTTGAGGGCAGTGTCACTGGCCCTCACATGTGGGACCCAAACCGGGGCCACCAGCTTCCTAAGCCAGCGCGTAACCACCGCACCACTCGGCTGGCCCTTGATTTTGGTTCTCTTTAGTTTCTCTTAGTCATATAATTTTTGGGGGAAGAGATCTTGAACTTCTTTTGCTAGATTTATTCTTAAATATTTGGATTTTTTGGTGCTATTATAAATGGTAATTAGAATTTTTTTTCTGGTTTGGTACTGATATATGTAAACACAACTGATTTTCTATATTGACCTATCCAGTGGCATTGCAAAATTAATTTGGTACTGTAATTTATTTGTGGATTCTTTTGATTTTTCACATAAACAGTCAAGTCATATATGAATAATGATAATTTTACTTCTTCCTTTCCAAACTTTATAGTTTCATTTGTTTTCTTGCCTTATTATAATGGCTGATGCCACCAGCACAATGTAGCATTGAAAAATCATCACTATTATTGTTATTTGTTTTGGAAATGCTAGCCAGTGCAGTTACACAAGAGGATAAAAAGAGAAGCAATAAAGAAACAAACTTATAATTACTTATAATTGATATAATTATAAACATAAAAAAGACAAACAGTTCTAATAAAAACTATTTCAAGCAATAAAAGGATTCATTAATATGGCTAATCACAAATTTAATATCAAAATATTTATTTTAGAATAATGATTATGTGTCAGAAAGTAGAATGGAAGAAAATGTCTCATTTACAATTACTATAAAAAGTTGAATTTTAAGAATGAATGTAACAAGAAAGCACAGAAAGTTAAAATTTCTCAGAGTACCTAAAATAAGAGTTAAATAAATGAAATAAATCATTAATTTGGATAAAGAAGCCACTATTTTAAAAAGACAGCAGTTATCTTTGAGTCAGTCAAAATATGAACATGGATTTGAGGTTGCTTTTTGAAACAAATTAAATGATGCTAAAATTTATGTGAAAAATGTACATGTAAGAAACAAATACTAAAAGAGAAGAACCATGAGGGGAGTAACAGCTAAAATATTTAAAGCTGTATTTCCCTGACCTCACATTATACAAAATAAGTGAGAAAAACATGAGTTATTGAATAAATAATGTTGGTAAGACTGGACAAACATTTGAAGAACATAAAGCTGAATTTTCATCTTATTTCTTCTATACTAAAATGTAAACAAAACAAAACAAAAACTTAAATATAAGAAAAAGGGAACTACAGGGGCTATTACCCAAAATATATGAAGAACTAACAAATGCATGTAAAGATGATCAACGTCACTAATTATAAGGGAAATTTAAATCAAAACCATAATGAGATGTCACTTCATACTGGTTAGAATGGCTATTATCAATAAGACAAGAAATAAATATCAGAGAGGATGTGGATAAAAGGGAACACTGGAATACTTGCATACTGCTAGTAGGAATGCAAATGGAAAACAGTATGGAGGTTCCTCAAAAAAATTAAGAATATGATCCAGCATTCCCTTTTCTGGGTGCTGTCTATGACAAAACATCCAGCCTAAGAGGAAGCTTATAAGAGTTGATTTGAGCCAAAATGATGACAATTGCAGGGAAGCAAAATCTCAATGGATTGAGAAAATGCTCCAGAAAATGGCAGTTTTGCAACTTATTTTATACGTTAGAATTAGAGAAGGAGGATTACATGAAATCCATTGCTTGTAGACTAAGGGAGTGGGAGAAAGCAAAGTGGGGAAATCTCTGGGATTGGATAAAGAGTGAATTGGAGAGACACACAGTTCTTTTACATTAGTGGATACAGGATAGTTAATAGCATTTTACAGCACATAGAGAAATGTATGCCCCATCTTGAAATTTAGCAATCAGAGGACAAGAACAACAATAGGGGATTCTGTAGATCCCTGCTCTGGTATGGTGGGTTGTACCCCAGGGGTTCTGGAAAAAGGGACTACTTTGACATTCCAAGGGTCTGTTATCTTAGATGCAAAAAAGACAGCAGACAGGCTCACTTTAAAGTAAAGATTGACCTTTTTCAAGTAAGCTTCAGGACAAGGATGTGACTACTGTCCACTACCTGCTTTTAGTTAGGAATTTTTATGTTCATACCATCCTATGTGGTTAATTTGGGTCTCTGAATTGGTAGGGACTGCCATACAGGCCTCCCCTGAGCTTGTCAGGTTTAGTATGTGGCCCGTTTTTTGTCCACAGTACCTACCTGAAAATTTTAAAAACACTTACACATAAAGATATATGTATTCCTATGTTCCTTCAAACCAGCATTATTCACAATAGCCAAGACAAAGAGACAACCTATGTGTCTTTTGACACATGGTTAGACAAAGAAGACGTGGTATGGGCCGGGCCAAGTGGCACACTGGTAAAGAGCTGGTTTGGGATGCCAGCAGCCCTGGTTCGGATCCCGCATATGAGAGCCAGTGACACGGCCCTCTACAGCTTAAATAGCTCCACCTGGAGCTGGGCTGCGCGAGCCCAGTGGGCTGCCATAGGCTACAGTGAGTGGCCGGCAGCCAGCGTGAGAGGCTGGCAGCCAACGTGAGCTGCCAATAGCCACAGTGAGCAACTATCCAGAGGCTGGTGACCGATCTGCCTCATCCGGGAAGAGCGCAATGATGATACCAACATGGGCCAGTAAAGCAACGTCCTCCGCAACTAGACTGAGGAACAAAAAGACAGCAACTTGTCTGTTTCCCTTCCCCAATTCCCCAACGCTGTTCCCCTTCCCCAATTCCCCAATAAAATCTTAAAAACAACAAAAGAAAATGTGGTATATATACACAATGGAATACTACTTGGCCATAAAAAAGATGAAATATTGCCATTTGTGACAATGTGGATAGATTTTGAGATTATCATGCTAAGTGAAAATGAGTCAGATGGAAGAGGACAAGAACTGTATGATTTTTACTGATATGTGGGATATAAAACAAAAGCAGCAAATGAACAAACAAATAGATACAGACAATAAAATGGTGGTTACCAGAGGGGATGGAGGGTGGGGGGAGGGTAAAGGGAATCAAATAGATGGTCACAGTAGGAGACTAGACTTCATGTGGTGAGCACACAATGGGGTATACAGATGTATTATAAAGTTGCATATCTAAAATTTATATAATGTTATTAACCAATGTTACCCCAATAAATTTAATTTAAAAAAAGAAAGCATAAAATACCTAGAAGAGAACATTGGATAATATTAATTGAAAAATAACTTTGGCATGGGGAAAGCCATTCTAAGCATTTCCAGATTCCTTAGGCTATACAGGAAAAGGTAACATCCAAATTTATATCATAATATTTTAAATTTTTATCAATTTTAAAAATTATAGTAAAAAAAAGCAAAAAAAGACAAGAACAGATTGGAAAAAAGTATTTGCAATACATCCTTAATATCAAAAGCATCCTTAGTATCCAAAAAATTGTCATAAATAAGCAAATAAATAAATAACCAATCACAAAAAAAATGGGCAAGGGAATTCATGGAAAAACATGAATAGTTAACATGTGGAAAGATATTTAACCATATTCATACTTTAATATGCACAAATGAAAACAAAAATAGTCATTTTTTTTTCTATCCTATTAAAAAATTGAAGAGCCAGCCGAGTGGCTCAGTTGCTTAAGAGCTCTCTCAAGAGTGCAAGCTGAGCTCTGAGCAACAGCAGTTCGATGCCTAGCCCGAGCTGAGCAGCCACTGAGCTACCAACAGGTAGCAGGATGGCTCAGCTAAAAAAAAAAAAAAAAAAATGTTCCTTTTGGGCCGGCCAAGTGGTGTGGTGGTTATGAGCTGGTTTGGGATGCCAGTGGCCCCAGTTTGGATCCCACATAGGAGGGCCAGAGACACTGCCCTCTAAAAAAATAAATAAATAAAATTTATTAAAAAAAAATTGAAAGGTTAGGTAAGCCCAAGGGTGAAGAGAAATAAGTATTTTTATACTATAAATTATTATAAGCCTTTTATGCAAAATTTATCAACATCTTCCCAAATTATGAATGAGCATATCTTTGACCTCCATCTTGAAATTTATCCTACTTATATACCTGCAAAAGTTTTCAGAAATATATGCACAGGAATTCCAATTTTGTTGTAGGATTGCTTTTGATAGATGAGGCTGTTGGTTTGAGCTCTAATCCAATTTGACTGGTGTCCCAACAAGAAGAGAATAGGAGGCAGAGATGCACAGAGGAAGACCATGTGAAGACAGGGAGAAAATGGCCATGTCCAGCACAAGGAGAGAGGCTTCAAAATAAATCAACCCTGTTGACACCTTGATCTCAAATTTCCAGCCTCTACTACTGTTTGAAAATGGATTTCTTATGTTTCAGCTTCCCAGTCTTGTCTTTGGTATCTTGTTATGGCAACCCTAGCAAACTAATAGAAATAATACAGTAAAATCTTTACAACGGTCATAAAAGGAAGAAAATGTTACCAGCAGTTACCTCCAGAAAGAGGATTACAGAATAGGCAGGATAGAAGACAAGGAAATTTGATGTTTTACATTATACCTTTCTATGGTGTTAATTTTTAAGTATTGAACCTGTATTACTACAACAAAAAAAAATAAACTAGTTAATTTTTTTAAGTGATGGAGAATTTGTGTCAATTTTGTGAGTGTGTGCATATTTCAATGTTTGAAATCCCAGAAAAATGTCCAGAAATCTCCTTTAAGACCATAAAATATTTCCCTTGTTTTATTTATTTTAGACTTGCTATTTTTTCATGATTTAGCTTTAAAAATAAATACAATTCATTTTTACTCTTTTGTTTGGTTCAATCGCTAGTAATTCTGCAGTATTGTTTTCTATTGTTTTTCTTTCATATATATTTGGATTTTTCGTCTTCTTCCAAAACTTGAGAAGTCGTAATTTTGTATACTCAAGAATTGCACTGAGGTTTTTAGAAAAATTCCTCAGCTTAAATTTGAGTTCTTTATTTTCATGAATACATTAACCAACCTACTGTAACATGAAGTAAATAATAACCATGCAGTTGTAATAACCCTCTCTTTTAATTATAATCTAGGCTAGAAAGGCTAGGGATAAATATATAGTAGACAGCAATGTTATTGGGCAATATTCCACTTTAAACACAAGTCAACAGCCTTACTTCAAATCTCCGTAGAAACATGATTCTCAGATAATTAAGAGACAAGGAAAATTGTCTAGTCATTAATTATTGGTTGACCTTAGATGTTAGTACAACTCTAATAACACTTTTTTTCTGTATTTTAGGAGAATACTATTGAAGTCTAAGTAAGTGTCTCACTCTGGTTAAAAACATGGTAATATGAATTAGTTAATAAATAAAGAATGTAAAGTTTAATTAACATACCTGCAGACTGCTCAGATGTTCTTTAAGCAGAGAGATTACAGAGTAGGAATGGATGAGATGCACTAACTGAATGGCTGGAATGTCCCTGGGGCTTAACTCCTCAAGTCTACTCACAGTTGGTTTATGTGGGGTCTACACTTCACTGACATTATAATCCAATTGAATAAGCATTTCTCTTCTGGGCCTCCTATGGGCCTACAGCTTCTGTTAGGTCCTGTGAGGGCAACAAAAGAAAGAGATGAAATTTGAATCAGCAAAGGCATAGTGGAGAAGTTTAGGAATCTGGTACCCGTGGTAGCTTTTTGCCCACTTTGGGCTGAGGGGAGACCATGCTTCATATCAGAAATGAAACTTGCAGAATAAAAGGACAAGAGAGGAAATAGCATATGACTTGAGGGAAATTTTACAAACTATTACCTCAAAGGCCCATGTTTAGGATGCATGAATTACTTACGTTGCCTTAATTATTTGGTCATTCATTTTGTTCAACAAATGTTTATTTGGTACCTATAATATGCCAGGCATTATGACAGACACTTGGAATAAAATGACATATTACACGGTGTTCCTGACTTTCAGGACCTCACAGATAAATGGCATTGACAAAAAGTAAACTAGTGACTAGGTTTTCCATATCTTAAAGGATAGCTGGAGAAGTCCTAGATTCCTGAGCAAACAGGGACTTTTCTTTTTCCCACAATGGATTCTTTGTCCAGTGTTGTGGAACTTCTTTGTGTTTATAAAATGCATAGCACATGGTTAAGTGAAAGGAAAAAGACAGTGGGAGTCCCCTGGATTTGATTCCGGATTCTGTCACTTCCTAGGTATGTGAAGCTGATTAAAGCTTTAGAATGTATTTGCTTCAAGTTTCTTTATCAGGGAATATCAAACGGAGGATATCGACAGTGCCTAACTCACAAAGTAGTTACGGGGATTAAATTAGCTACAACTGTGAATTTTAATGGTGCTTGACTCATAGTAAGCACTGTTATATTTACATTTACGTATTTCCGGGTAAAAGAAATATTACTGGCATCAACATTGAAAAAGAAAAGTGTACAATAAATGAATTAAAATTAATAAATAGGCATCATTACAATCTATAATTATGCCATCTAATCACTTTTAATTTCACTCATATACTGAAGAGGGGATAGAGAAGCATGTTAATATGCTTGTCGTGACACGGGGAAAAGCTTCCAATAGCTGAGAGTCTCTAGGTACCATAAAGATTATAAAACATCCCTGAGTACACACAAAAAGACTATTATCAGGCATTATGCTGAGTGCTTTGCCTGCATCACTGACCCACAATGTCTTGTCTACAAATGTGAATTCCAAAAAGTTCTGAAAAGCAAACTATCATGAAATTACTTATAATTTGTATTTATCCCACTTCATACGAATATATTCATATGTTTTATCAAGAAATGTTAATATGTATAACAGATTCAAGTATTTTAAAGAAATAATTCACTTATTTCCTCCTGAAATATATTTTCCTAACTTTGGACTTGCCATATGACGTTGGCTGATGGAATATGAGTGGACGTGATGAGATCACGGCCTTTAAATATGCTTGTGGGGTTTGGGTTGGGCTTGCCTCTAGCGTTCCCATGGTTCATCCCCAGAAAGCCTGCCCCAGGAAATCGCTGATCCTAAAAGAATGAGAACTGCAAAACAGCCTCCCCAAACCACTGTCTGGAGCAAACCCAGCCGAGCTGAGCCCACGATGACCTGCAACCTGAAAGAGTCATTTACCCCAGTTGACCCACAGACCTATAAATAAGAAAACACACACTTAGTTGCATTTATAACCACTGAGTTTCTGAGTGATTTGTTATGAGGAATTATTGAGGCAATAGCTGATGAACACAATGTAATTGATTTTGGAGTACTGCTCCAGACTGTTGGAGGTGTTGTATAATATATAGAATATATACCATATATTCCCATTGTAAGTGTGCTATCTAAATTTTGAAATACATTTGGACTTAGGGCTTTGGATTAGCAACTATAGTTTTGTATTTTCTATAATGACTACAACACTCCGATGAGATATTCCCATTTTACAGATGAAGAAACTGAGTCTCTGATGGGTTATATAACCTGTCCAAGGTTTTTGACAAGTACTCATAGAGCCAAGTTTGCTTACAGGATTCTGACACTGAACTATATTCTATTTTTTTATTATTAAAGATTTTATTGAGAAATTGGGGGCGGGGAACAGTGTTGGGGAACTGGGGAAGGGGAACAGACCAGTTGTTATCCTTTTGTTTTTCAGTCTAGTTGTGAAGGACATTGCTTCACTGGCCCATGTTGGTATCATCATTGCGCTCTTCTCGGGTGAGGCAGATCGGTTGCTGGCCTCTGGACGGCTGCTCACCACGGCTATTGACAGCTCACACGGGCTGACGCTGCTCACGCTGGATGTCGGCCACTCATTGTAGCCTATGGCAGCCCATTTCAGCAGGGGCTGCAGCTATGCCGTCCTGGGGACTCACACAGCCCAGCTCCAGGTGGAGCTGTTGTTCACCACCTTAGCTGTAGAGGGCAGTGTCACTGGCCCTCATATGTGGAATCCGAACCGAGGCCGCTGGCGTCCCAAGCCAGCTCTTAACCAACGCGCCACTCGGCTGGCCCCAAACTATATTCTTTTTTTTTTTTTTTTTTTTTTTTTAAAGATTTTATTGGGGAATTGGTGGAGGGGAACGGCGTTGGGGAATCTGGAAAGGGCAACAGACAAGTTGCTGTCTTTTTGTTCTTCAGTTTAGTTGCGGAGGATGTTGCTTCACTGTTAGTATTGTCATTGCGCTCTTCCCGGATGAGGCAGATCGGTCGCTCACCGCGGCTATTGGCAGCTCGCGCTGGCTGCCAGCCGCTCACGCTGGCTGCGGGCCACTCACTGTAGCCTATGGCAGGCCACTGCAGCAGGGGCTGCAGCCCACACCATCACCGGGGCTCGCACAGCCCAGCTCCAGGTGGAGCTGTTGTTAGCTGTAGAGGGCAGTGTCACTGGCCCTCATGTGGGATCCGAACCGGGGCCGCTGGCATCCCAAAACCAGCGCTTAACCAATGCGCCACTCGGCCGGCCCCCAAACTATATTCTTAAATATTAGGCTATCCTGCTTTTCATTGATGATATTAATTTCTAGTAAAAGTGTGCAACACACACACACACACACACACACACACACACTCCAACAACCCTGTGATTTCATTACAGTCATTTTAAAATTTACTTTTCAAAGTAAAAGTATTTCTACTTTTAAAAAATTTCTGGGGCCGGCCGAGTGGCGTGGTGGTTAAGCGCTGGCTTGGGAAGCCAGCGGCCCTGGTTAGGTCCCACATGTGAGGGCCAGTGACACTGCCCTCAAAAAAAAAAAAAAAGGAATAATATCAGTTTGAGTGGGTAGAGTTGGGCTGTGGAGGGGTAGAGGAAGGAACTGGTGCTACATAGCAAGTCCTTGTGTTGGCAAGCAGAGGTGTGCCCCACCTCTTCTCCAATGCTGGCTCTTATTCTCTGCTGACTGGACTCAGGTGCCCCCAAAACATATTAGTTTGCAATAAATAACACAACTAAATACTTTAAAATCTATATAAGCTCTATCAATTGTGCAATGAAAAAAATTAGTATTTCTGCCTTTTGACATTTCTTGTAAAAACTCTCATTGACATATTGTACTATTCCCATTTTACAACTCTGTGGAGAAGCACTCTGAAAGGCAACACAGGGTACTAGTGACAGTCTAACATCTGAAGTCAGTGGACACCAATCTGTGTCCCGGCTCCCTCAATAATTGGTCATGTGACCTTAGGTAAATCACTCAACCTCTCTGAACCTTGGTTTCCTGTAATACAAGTTGACTAAATAATGACTACATGTTTTCTCTAATCATTGATAAATTAAACCATTATTTCTATGTGTGGTATGGTTGCTAGTAGTTTCTTGGTGTCCACTCTGTTGGCCCTTTACCAGAACTCCCAATTATGAAGATATTCCCCAGCATCCCTTGCAGTCAATGGGATATAAGCAAAAGTGATATTTGCCACTTCAGAATTGCACTTCTAAAAGCAAAAAGGATGTATTTTCCTTGAAGCTTTTCTGATTTTTGCTTGCTGAAATGCTGACCAAGGACATGTTTTGGCAATCTACCTTCAACCACAAGGAGAGGGCAACACCATCGGGAATGGCAGAGATGGAAGGAATTCGGGCCTTTAACATTATGAAGTTGCTTTATTATCCCTTATTGTTAGAGTGTTACAAAAGAGAAATACACTTTTATCTTGTTTAAACTAGTTTTGGTAAGTTGGATTTGTGTTTTAGCAAAGTTAGAATTTGGAATTGCAAGGGAAAACCAGTTTTGTTTTACTTTCTCCAGTTGTATTTCAGTTGGCTTTTCTGATTCTCTATGGATTTAAACAAACATGTGGTCCCATAGCAGGAAATCATAATTATAAACTTAAGCATGTGCTAGTTATGACTGTTAATCAGTTTGCTCCTATGGTTGGTTGGTGGCCAGTTAATTATTTGTGTATATGTTTTATCAAACACGCAGGACTGAGACTTCATTGAGTAAAGGACCTGTGCCTTGTTCATCTTTTTATACAATATAGCACTCTGCACACAGCCTGGTATTTTGCAAACGTACAATGGATAAATGCACAGTCTTCATATGAGGAATGCCACCGTACCTTGAGAGGACTTGGCAATATCTCTGTCCAACAAAGACACACAAAGACAGGGAGTCGGTGGAACCCAGACTATATCCTGAATGATGTTGAACTCTAACCTAGTGTACATCCCACAGGATTAGAGTCAATGGTGACTGGTTACACGGTTCTCTAGTCAAGCCTCCATGTTACTTTTCTGCCTAAAATACTTGGAACAAACTCTTATTCCAAAAGGTAATCTGCAACTGACTGTTCTTTGCAATCTTAAAGAACCTTACTAATACAATTAATGTCCTCTACTTCTACCTAAGAAATAAATGTATATGTAAGTCTATGTAATACCTATCATATTTATTTCCTTTCTTTCCCTCTTTCTCTATATATACAGAACTCATCCTAGAAAAAGTGTTACATACCTCATTGCTGAATATCACTATGGTCACCTTTGAAGTACTCCCCTTGGGAAGCTATGCACTGATGCCAGTGCCTAGTCCACCTTTCAAAGCAATTTTGGAACTCTTTTTCTGGAATGGCCATCAGAACTGTCATTGTATTACCCTTCATGTCCTGAATGCCATCAAAGTGTCTTCCTTTCAATATTTTATCTTTGGGTAAAGAAAGAAGTTGCTGGGGGCCAGATCAGGTGAGTAGGGAGGGTATTCCAATACAGATATTTTTTGACTGACTAAAAACTCCCTCACAGACAGTGCCATGTGAGCTGGTGAATTGTCATGATGCAAGAGCCATGAATTGTTGACGAAAAGTTCAGGTCGTCTAACTCTTTCACGAAGCATTTTCAGCACTTCCAAATAGTAAGCTTGATTAACTGTTTGTCCAGTTGGTACAAATTCATAATGAATAATCCCTCTGATATCAAAAAAAGGTTACCCACAAGTTTGCAAACATAATTGACAGACTAAAATTTATTACTTAACTGATGTTCTAAGAAAAAGTGTCGTATCCAAGAGGCTGGACAATGAATTTTGTTATGATGCTTTCAGAAACACACAAATTTCAAAGTATGTTCTGGGTAAACCGATGGTCCTAGGGATATAAATTCATGTTAAATATGTCCAGAAGTTCCCTAAATTATGCTTGGATTATCTTAATATTCAGCCTAATGTTTTTAATGAAATCTTAGCTATCTTCTTGACTTTTGTTTACATTTATTTTCTCAAACCATAGGGAGACATCAGGGTCCACTCGATGTCTCTAAAATCGTCTGAGTCATCCCAGTTATCTGTCACACTGTCAGCACTCCTAAGAAAAAGTCGCAGAGGACATGCAAGCAAAGCATGCCAGGGATTGAAAACCGAAAATGAAATGCTACCAATGGCTCTGGACTTCAGATTCAATAGCTTTTTGCTAAAGCCCTCCTCATAGGTTTCAAAGTAATATCTCACTCATACATCCTACTTCTTGGTGTTTCATTTCATCTCTGTTGCTTAATTATAATCTCCTGCCTCCTTAGTTTTTGTGGTACAGACTGCTAACTCTTCCCCAATATCCATTCTCTCTTTTCCCATTGTAATAGTGCTTTTTCCTTCTATGGTCATCTAAGTCTTTGACTTTTGAATGTAAGCAGAAGGTTATATATTATTTCTACATTGCTTGCTTAAAGAAAACATCTCTTTTTTTTTTTTTTTTTAATTTTTTAAAATTGGGCAACAGTGTGTTTTACGAGGACCCATCAACTCCAAGTTAAGTACTTGTTTCGATCTAGTTGTGGAGGGCGTTTTTCCAGGACCCATCCTAGTTCAGTTGGTTAGAGAGCAGTGCTCATAACACCAAGGTTGCTGGTTCAACCCCCACATGGGCCACTGAGCTGCGCCCTCCACAACTAGATTGAAGACAACTACTTGACTTGGAAAGAAAACTTCTTGCCCTTGACTTGTTCACTTTCCCCTGTCTGGGAACTAGACTTGAGAAGTGTCAGCTACCCAGCTGTGACTGTGCAGATAATCATAGAGCCCTAGGGCCTTGGAGTGGCAGCATCAGCATCATTGGATGCTTTTCTGAAATACAGAATCTTGGGCTCCATTCTAGGTCTGCTGAACCAGAAACTGCATTGTAGCAAGGCCCAGAGCTGATGGGAATGCACATTAACATTTGAGAAGAACTGCTATAGTAGGGGATGATGGACCAATAGGATGGAGGGAATCCAGGTCTCAGGTATTTTGTTGAGCAGAGCTGTCTGCCAGCCTGATCTGGCCACTGTAGAGTATTATGAGAGAACACAATAAAATTTTATCTTATTTAAGCTATTGAATTATGGAGTTGTTCTTTTCTTGTTTTGTTTTTTTTTACTACTACCCTAACATATATGGTTTTCAGTCCTTGGAATAGCAAATCTACTTTTTAAATCTCTGCCAGAGTCTTGTGAAGAAAGAGATGAGAAAGGACATTTCCTTTCTGAATATTCTAGATACTCTCTCCACCCTTTAGATGAGTACCTAAATTTAACTCAATCTATGTTGATTTATCTGTGACTGGGAGAGTGGGGAGTGCTCTTATCCGATCCTCCTGAGTATCATTTTGCACATTCCAACGATCATTGTTGGTCTCCTTAAGGATGCTGAGTTAAGAAGCTGGATATAAATATTTAACGAAGTGAATGCACAATGTCTCCGGAGATGGTTTCATCATTTTTTTTCCCCAAAAGACCCAAATCCTAGCTATCAGCATTAATCAAATAGACCACATTAATTTAAAAGTACATTATGGCATGCATGCTCTCCTTTTAATATAGAGACTCCTACCCTCTACTTATTTTAACAACAACCATTTCTCTGTCTTCCTTCTTTCCATCTCTAATTTGGTAAATGTGTTCTCTAGACTTGAAATTCCCTTGCTTCAATCCAACAAATATTTACTTAATGCCTCTGAAGTGCTGGGCATTATATACTAGAAAAATAGAAGTAAATAAATTAAAACTGATCTGGCCATCTATAGCTTACTGTCTAATTGGGCAGAAGACATATGAACAAGTAATTACACAGCTGAAGAATTGTTAAGAAATGGAAAGCACTTAAAATGCTTGCAATAATGTTCATTGACTGAACAAATGAAGAAATAAATTAACCATTAACACCTTCTCTCCAAGCCTCCATGGAGATAAAGAGCACAGTTCCTCTATGTTCCCTTCCCTGCCTCCCTCATTGTTTTGGGTTTATATTGGTCTTTGTGCCTATGCAAGAGCAGCTGGATAATAAACCAGCTAAAAATAAGGGCTTACATAGAAAATGACTGGAAAGGAACTTAGCAAAATGAAAATACTTGTATTTGGTGGTAAGACTGTGGCTTAGTTTATTCTTTTCCTTGTCATTAAAATATTGATTGTACAATACATTAAAATTGGGATCAAAAAGGCCTTGTTTGGGCCGGTCGAGTGGCGTGGTGGTTAAGCGCTGGCTTGGGAAGCCAGTGGCCCCAGTTCGGGTCCCACATGTGAGGGCCAGTGACACTGCCCTCAAAAAAAAATAAAAAAAATAAAAAAATAAAAAATAAAATAGACAGGATGATACCTACCTAGTACCTACCTCATATGGAGCCTTTGGCCTTGAACTAGACACCTCTGTGAATGGGACTTACCATGCTCCTGGTAGGGAGAAGTCCCCAAGTAAAAGAACACAAGGTGAACATGGCATGATTGTGATTCCCAATCTATCTGAGACTGGAAACAATAGAAGAAAATGAACAGTTATCCTGGTATGGTTCTTACATATTCAGAGGCTCACAGAAGGAGCTTGGAAATAGTTTTCTAAATGAGGTTTGGGAATTCTTTGTGGATTTCAATTACGCATCCTGTTGCTGGACCTCATTAGCACATGTAATTGAAAACTGACTCTGTATAATAAGGACAACTGGAATCTCCAGCTCGAAGGCAGTTACTTTGGTGTCACTCATTCCTCATTCTCTCCAAACCCACTGGAGGCCACCCCTCAAACATACAACCTCAGAAGCTGGGGAGAAAACTGAAATTTTTCCATTACTATATTTCTTATGATCTTAGCCTATGTGGGAGCTTTTGTTTCATACCATATATTTTGTTAACACGTGGATAAACAAAGACAATGTAAAAGGTCTTACAGGGGCAGTGGGTAGGCTCAGTTGGTTGAAGCGCAGCGCTCATAATACCGGGGTTGCCGATTCGATCCCCACATGGGCCACTGTGATGCACCCTTCACAACTAATAGTTTGAAACGGCTGCTTGACTTAGAGCTGATGGGTCCTGGAAAAATACAATGTTCCCCAATTAAAACAACAACAACAACAACAACAACAAAGGTCTTACAGAAATCCTTGATATTGGCTTCCTTAGAACACACATTCTTTTTTATTTTATTTTATTTTTTTAAAGATTTTATTGCGGAATTGGGGGAGGGGAACAGCATCGGGGAACTAGGGAAGGGGAACAGACAAGTTGCTGTCTTTTTGTTCATCAGTCTAGTTGCGGAGGACGTTGCTTCACTGGCCCATGTTGGTATCGTCATTGTGCTCTTCCCGGATGAGGCAGATCCATCGCCAGCCTCTGGATGGTTGCTCACAGCAGCTCTTGGCAGCTCACGCTGGCTGCCAGCTGCTCACACTGGCTGCCGGCCACTCACTGTAGCCTATGGCAGGCCACTGCAGCAGGGGCTGCAGCCTATACCATCGACGGGGCTCGCACAGCCCAGCTCCAGGTGGAGCTGTTGTTAGCTGTAGAGGGCAGTGACACTGGCCCTCACACATGGGATCCAAACCGGGGCTGCTGGCATCCCAAACCAGCTCTTAACCAATGTGCCACTCAGCCGGCCTAGAACACACATTCTTAATGGAGGACAATGCTATTGCCAAGGAGCTGAAAATTGGTTCTTAGAGGATGAGAAAAATCAGATATTATATGGTTTGTGACCCTTCACAGTGCATAACTAGACATACAAAGTATCTGTGGTATTCAAAGTTCACAAAGAGGGGGCAATTAGGAAAATAAAAGGATGTCTAAAAAAAGGCTCTTTAAGGGAGATGATAATGAACAAACGTTGAGAAACACTGCCTTTGAGAGAACATAAAATTCTCCAGCTGTTTTTGACTCCAGGAAGAAGACAGGACTGTTCTTGGTATCCCATTCTATAAGGGCAGTTTCAGTGGCTCCAGTTCATTATGGAAGCAGGTATAGGGAAGGGCTCTGAAGACAGGCTGCTTGATCTGAAGTCCAGGTCAACCATATATATCTGTGTGATCTGAAGCTGGTTAACTAACCTCTCTGTGCCTCATTCTTTTTTCATTTGTAAAATGAATATTGTAGTACCTGACATTTAAGGTTGTTTTGAGGGATGTAGGACCTGGCATACGTTTAGAAAAGAGTTAGCAGAAGCCACTCATGCCTTTTTGTGAGTTTTAGTGCCCTTGAATCCACACATCTTCTAGGTGACCAAATCCAGGCAACATACTTTATATTTTAACTAGGAATTTTGAAAAATGTAGGATATATCAAAATAGACTATAGAAAAGAATGTACATAACATATATTCCCAAGAAGAAAAGCTAATTTGTGTTAGCATTTTGTCATTTTGCTTTAGTCTTTTTTTATATATCAAGATTTTCAGGCCGGCTGAGTGGCGTGGTGGCTAAGCGCTGGCTTTGGATACCAGCGGCCCCGGTTCAGATCCCACATATGAGGGCCAGGGACACTGTCCTAAAAAAAAAAAAAAAAAAAAAAAAAGATTTTCAATTATACAATAAAATACATACACATACTCCCTTTTGTCCTCTCTATATCTCCAACCTTACCATTGTGAAGTAAACATTTTAAAAGTGCCTATTACCCACCAGGGGTAATTCCCTTGGAGGTATTCTTTCTGAATACCTGAGAGACTAGCCATCCTGCAAAGCAAGATAATTGTTGTCACTCGGGTTAAGACCCAAATAACATCTACATTAAGTGAAACAATATTTTTGCTGTGTGGGAGATATTTTTATACTGAGAGCAGAACTGTAGCACCTGGTACAAAAGTTAGCTCTTCAAAATGAAAATCCAGGTAGCCAGAGTGAATTAAATCTGCTGCCACATCTAGGTAGCATTCCAGATGCTTCTCACAAAGGCTAATGAATAGCCCACTTCTCCTATCAATAACAAATCCAGGGGTGGTATTTGCAGATGACTCAATCCTTTTGTCTTTAGAGTGCAGATCTCAGCAAAGGAAGTTGTGATCAAACCTGGCAACCACATTGGTTTGTACACAGGCCAAATGTCCTGGCAGTGGAGAATTCAGTGGGGAGCAAAGGAGTGAAAGTCAAGTCCTGAATGAGGCAGCCCAGGGAAGCTCCAGGCTCCTCTAGCACTAGGCTGGTACCCCAGGGACTGGAACCTTATGTAGGTGGCAGACACCCTCAGGTGTGGTTATCTACTTATTCAAGGGAGACAAGAAGACAATAGGGGTTTGTTTAGATAACAGGGGTTGCAAGATAATAGCCACTGCCCAGAATAATATGTTCTCTCCTGGGGTAACTCTTAGATCTTGGAATTTGGCTGAGAGGAGGAAACAATATGTAGTGCTCTTTCAGAGGTCTGGAAAACAGAGCTGTGGAGTAACCCACATGGTTTCAATTATGGCTTAAGCATTCTCTTTCTTTACTTCAAAAGCAAAAATAAATATTTTCAATGTTTTGGTATCCACTAAACTGTAATTTTTGGTACTAGTAATGATGATAACAATACCATGTGTTGGGTGCTCCTCTAGGGCCAGGCCCAGTGTCAGGCTATTCACAACAGCACTGAGAATCAGGAGGACATCTCATCATTTTACCAATAAGACCTAGCTTCACTCACTCATTCACTCACTCACTCACTCACTCACCCACCCACCATTCAAAGAACATTTACTGAACTTTTTCTATGTGTTAGGCTCTGTGCTGGTACCTCAAAGAGCTCACAGTCTCTCACAACTAACAAGGGGAAACGCTGGAACCAAGTGTCACATTTGCAAGTTTTTTTTTTTTTTTTTTTTTTTGAGGGCAGTGTCACTGGCCCTCATGTGGGACCCGAACCGGGGCCGGTGGCTTCCCAAGCCAGAGCTTAACTGCCGCGCCACTCGGCCGGCCCCCAAGTGTCACATTTGTATTTTGCTCACTTGAAACTGGTGGAGGAAAAAGGTGGCCGCTCAACCAGAGAGGAAATGTTGCAGAGTATGGCTTTTCAGCACATGTCAAAAGCGGGAGAAAAAAAGTCTCATTAAATTTCTTTCTATTTCCAAACAAACTCCAGGGGTGGGAAAGAATAGGATAGAGAATGTACGAAACTCAATAAATTTGTAGAACCTGCAGAAGAGAACAAACAAACAAACAAACAAACAAGTTAGTACTTCTTTCCCTTTTTCCAGTATTCTTTCCTTGGTCTGCTTCTTAGCACTTCCTGCTAACCATCACTTGTAAAGCACTTACTTGTCTGTCTCCAACATACTGTAAACAAATTGTAGTTAGACTCCTTATAGGTGGAGACTATCTTACTTATCTTTTCTTCCCCTCAGTACCTGGAGCATTTTCAAAAGCTTATTTGATTAAAATGAACAGATGAGTGAAAAATGGCTGCATGGACTTCTCTTGGGCAATTCTCCTGCACACATAAGCATGGATACACTTATTCACACAAAGGATCAAAATCACACACATTCATATATATTCCCAGAGACATGAGGACACTGTTCTCATTACTGCTCCCAGCAATCTTATGTGGTCAGCTCTTCCATCCCCATTCCTCCCCCAAGTCCAGCACAATCACACCACCAGCACCATCATTCAAACTTCCCTCTCTCAGATGACACAACAGACACTAAGCTTACTGATAAGCTAATCTAACAGTGTGCCTAGAACAAGGTCATGGCAGCTTTTAGAAGTCTTGGCATTTTGACTCTATATGGCCCTGGAAGAAATTTTGCCCAGCATTTGTTGTCTTAGGAGAAACTCTATTTGGCACAATTTTCACCTGGGCAGGAGAGGGGATGGGAAGCTCCTGAAGAGAAACTCAGATAGGCTTCAGATGTGAAGACCTCTCTGAGCTTCCTCAGTGCTTAGGTGTGTGTTCAGGTAGGAGTAAGGGAGCAGAAGAACTCATCTTGCAGTTTGTTTTTGATGTCCTAGACATTCTGCTAGGTGGTTAAATGAGATCGCTCATCTAATCACCACAAAAATACAAGTTTCTACATGGTGCTATGATTCTCATTTTACAAATGAGGAAGCTAAGGCTGAGAATGGAAAGGAACTTGTCCAAGACTAATAGTTAAGAACTGACCACCTTCCGGGAACTTCAGATCCGCAATGCTGGGGCCACGAGGTAAGTTTTCATTCTTCCTACTCAGTATCTATTGTATACACAAAATACTGTCTTTAGTATTACTGAGAGTTCAAAGCTACGGTAGCTACACTCTCATTGCCTTTAAAACATGTATATTAAAATATGAGGGAGTAGTATCTGTGGAAATGTTCTAAAAACACTGAGGTTAGGGGTCCTTACCTCAGAGCAAAAGAAAGTCTGAGAATAACGTTTGACTTGGCAATGAGCCTTTCGCATGCGCAGATTCAACCGAGCATCGAAAATAGTATTTTCCACATGCGTCTGGGAATCTGTGGTTGGGAAACTGCTGCTAGGAATGCGAAAATACTGTTTTCGATCCACGCTTGGTTGAATCTGCTGCTGCAAAACTCAGGGATACTTAGGGCCGATTGAATTCATTGACAAAATTCCAAATATAAGTGGATGGACACGGTTCGAACCCGTGCTGTTCAAGGGTCAACTGGATAAGCCAGTTTCTTGGCAAGTCAGAAGGAGAGAACGCTTCCTAATGAAGGAAAAATGCAGCATTGAGTTGGGTGACTAGTCAATCCCTGGGCGAGGATGATGCTGTCCGAGAGAAAAAACTTTTCTTCTACCTTCTGTGTTCAGTAATTGCAGGCCTGTGAATTAAGTTGACAAAAGACAGATTAGCATGAGAAACGACAGGTTTTTATTCATATTGGTATATGCGGGAGTTCACAGGGAAATATGACTCAAAACCAATAAGCCTTTCACAGCTTAATCATGGATGCAAGAGGTGGCCTCAAAAAAGGTGCAGAAGTCTCCATGATTCAAAGTCACTCCCAGAGACAGCCAAAGAGAAAGAAAGACCCTCACTGCCACGAGCAAGGCAATGAGGAAAGATAGACAACCCCCCTGAGAGCTGGCAAAGGTCAGTAGTGCACCATCTGCAAAGCAGGTGCCTAGGTTCCCCCATTTCTGTTCAGCTGACTGACTACAGGTTCCTAGGATCCCCAACCTGATGGGTGGCAGCCTGCAGATGCGAGCTCAACGATCTTCACCCCCTGGCAGGTGTAAATAGAGAGAGAATGCTCTCCCTGAATTCAGGTCAAGCTTTCAAGACTTGAAAGGAGACAAACAGGATACAACGGCCATCTCTGAGAGGGTAACCAAGAGTAGTCAAAACTGAGAGTCACTCAAGAGTCAAAATACTTAAAACCTAGTTCCTTCAAGTGTTTTCTCTTGCCAATCTGAATTTAGAAGGAAAGACAAAGAGAAGCCCTTCCCTCCTCATGCAACTGGTCTCTAAGCAAAAATCTAGGAGACAGGCTGGTATAAGGAAAGCTTGCCTTTACCTGCTTCATCAGAGGTCCTGAGATCTTAGCTTCAGTCTCTGGAGCAAGTGGGAGGTGGTGGTGGTGGTGGTGGGGGTTCAACCATTCCATTCTCCTTGTCATGCTGTCAGGGAGGAAAACTTTTCCTCTACCCTCATAGGTTCAGTCACTGGGGGCCCATGAATTAGAATGACGAAAAACAGATTAGCAAGAGAAGAGATAGATGTTTGTTCATGTATGTACAATGTACCCATGAGAGTCCCCAGAAAAATGTGATTCAAGGAGGTAGTTAAAATTAGTGGTTTATATACTATCTTAACAGAGGAAGGGGAAGGGAGAAGGGCACTTATTGGAAAATGTGACTTTTAGGAAAGATAAACGGCCCTTAGGAGAACAGATAAGAGATGTAATTTTGGGACAATGTCTGTGTAGGTGTGGTGCTGATTTCTATTTGACAGTGGTAAGAGTTGAGCTTTCCTGGTTGTTACTGGGGAGGGGATTTATGACAATTGAGTTCTCTTTGGATGCTCTGCTTTTAGGCAGATAAGAGAGTTAAGAAGAAAAAAAAAGCCTTCTCAAATGCCTTCAGCTTAACATAATCTTTGTGCCTTGGTGGAATATTCTGGGCTCTATCAATGATGAGAAAGGTGATAATGTCTTAATACTTTATGAAATATGCCAGGAATATATCTTACTTTAACTGAAGCAGGATGTTTTGACAGGGTACTTTTGACTCCCTGGCAATGTGAGACCTGAAAAAGCGACCATTAAATTTATAGGTGCTGCTTCTTTTTCTGTTCCTCATCATCTTGCTCACTCTTCCCTGAGCCTGAGGTCAGAGGTGAACTGAGGATGAGGAATAGGTGTAAATGTCAGTAGTGGATTTGCAAATGATGATTGGCACATTACTTGATTTTTATAGTAAAAAATCTAAAATATTAGTTTTTTTAAAGTCATATGATAGGAGTAAGTACTTATTGTCTATGGCATTAAAAATATTCATGTACTCCCCTTATAGGCTGTGTGGGGAAATGTCTTTTTGCCTTTCGGAGATTCTGATCTAAGAGTCACATGCCAAGCAGGGTGACAGGGCCATTTAAAAAATGACAGGGCCATTTAAAATTCCCAGAGGGATGAATCTAAGGATCATAATCTAGAGAGGTTTATTAAATACAAATAGGTGGTTGGATCTAAGAATGAATCTCTGGGTTCTCATATCAAGGAACCATGGTCCTAGCTTTCAAATCTCAGGCTCTAAAGGAGGATGATAAATTTTCTAAGAAACAGAAGTTTAGATTTAATTATTGGGAAATGAGGGCAGAAACACATCAAAAGGGGACCCCCTGGAGTGAGAAGCATTAAAGATAAATTTTTTTCTGGAGCTATGAGCCTTGGATTTTGACATGCTCTGTAACTGACATCTAGTGAGCCTTGGGGTATGGAAACAGTACTTTAAAAAAATATATCTTAGGCTAATTGGGGGAAAATAAAAAGGTATGAGTATTACATTAAACATTTTTTTTTTTAGATTTAAAAAACTCCAAATAACCTAGCCTAGTAAACATTCTTAAAATTCTTCCCTCAAAAAAGAATAACCATTACAAGTATCATTATTGATATTTTCATGAGTTCTGAAAAGACTTTTCATGGGTATTTAATTTGAAAAGAATAATATCAACTTAATATATCCACTGTTGAGATGTAAATTGGCAAGTCAAAAGAAATAGGCCAGTGCTTGAAAACAGGTTTTGCAAATTAATCTTTTCCCACTGATGACAATGTTTAAACATGAATTTGTAACTCAAGTCCTTTCTTGTAAGAGTGCAAAGTGAAGAAAACAAAAAAGATATTTTACAATAAGGTGAAAATTAAAAATGAAATAAAAATACACAGCTAGGACCACTGCTAGCCTCCAAGGAACATCCCTGGAAATTTGAAGAAAGCCCTCTTTCTTTAGGATGTACATAGCAAGGCCACAGAGCATATAGCTTGACAAGGGAGAGCAGCATGAGCTGGATTTCAGCTCCCATGCCCTTTCCACTGGGTTCCTTTTTTTTTTTTTTTTTAATTTAAAGATTTTATTGGGGAATTGGGGGAGGGGAACAGACAAGTTGCTGTTTTTTTGTTCTTCAGACTAGTTGTGAAGGACATTGCTTCACTGGCCCATGTTGGTATCGTCATTGCGTTCTTCCCGGATGAGGCAGATCGGTCGCCGACCTCTGGATGGTCACTCACTGCGGCTATTGGCAGCTCAAGCTGGCTGCCGGCCATTCACTGTAGCCTATGGCAGTCCACTGCAGCAGGGGCTGCAGCCTACACCGTCACAGGGGCTCACACAGCCCAGCTCCAGGTGGAGCTGTTGTTAGCTGTAGAGGGCAGTGTCACTGGCCCTCATATGTGGGATCTGAACCAGGGCTGCTGGCATCCCAAACCAGCTCTTAACCAATGTGCCACTGAGCTGGCCAAGGTTCCCTTTTATAAGGCATGATGTCCCCAACAGTATGTGTCCACCCTGCAGAATAACATGAAAATATGCTGCCATTTGTCTACACGCATACGCGAGTGCACACACATGCTTATATACAGGGGGTGACAAAAACATGTATGTACATTTTAAGAAAGGAAAAACTGTATTAAAATTGTACTACTCAATATATACCGATAACAAAAGATGAATACAAGTTGTGTATACAAGTATACATTTTTTTTAGCATCCCTGGTGTATATGCAGACATTATCTCTGAAAAAGATACAAGGAATTGGGTGCTTCTGAGGAGGAGAATTGAGTAAGGAAGGTAAAAAGCAGATATGTTTCATTGAATGTCCTTGGGTGCCTTCTGAATTGTATAATTATTGTATGTATGCATTACTTACTAAAAATAAAATAAAAGTGTAAAGAATTAAATTTTAAAATAGAGGATAAAGCCAATATATAAATGAATCTCAAAAAACGCAGTATACTCGTAGAGAGTATAGATAAGAGGGGCCACCTATTTGGGAAGATCAGGGAAGGTTTTCTAAGAGTAGTGACATGGTCATCTTTGGGGTGGGGTGGGGGGGATGAATAGGATTTCAGTTAACAGACAGTGGAGGATCTGAAGGAGGAATATCAAGGGGAGAGAAAATGGTGAGAGCAAAGGCCAGAGGTTAGCAAGGGGAGTGACCCTTGGGGGATTCAGTAGGCCTGTTTGTGGCTTGATGGGTCTGTACAGGAAACAGCGGTGGATAAAGCTGGCAGGAGTCTGGAATCATAATGTGGAGGACTAGGTTTCCAAGTTGAGTCATATAAAGTTTGCATAGCAGATTAACAAATGAAAGATGTAGCTGAAGATGATAGATTTCTAACAAGTGTATATACTATAGTTTTTCTTGGAAAAAAGGAAATAAAAAAAAATTGTTAGATTAGCAAATGCTGACAATATTATATCAGTTATTTGAGACTGTATTGTTTAAAAAACCTTTTTATTTTTTCAATTTCCTACACAAGTAGAAACCTAAGAGTTATTAATGAAATTATTATTGAATTTAACTGCACTAAACCTAAAAAGCTTTCATCTCAACTTGGCTAAGTAAGAAAACTGTAACACAGCAATAAATAAGATCAAAAAAGAGGGGGGAAATAATAATGATCAAAAAAATTAAAGTCAGAGAAAAATGATTCTCTAGCTTACAGGTCAGGTTTTGTATGAATACGAGGCAAATGAAACTAGACTTCCAACTCCGGATTATGAATTTTTGTATTGTAGGAGTTTCTCTTTTTAAACCTTTAAACATAGTAATTTAAAATTTTGTGTGCATAAATGCTTTTCATAGTTTATTTTCAGAAAATGAACTATGGATATCATGTACAGATTCAAGAGGAACGGAAAATGTATTTAAATTAAAATGAGAAGCTTAAATTGGATAGATGTGAATGAAATGCTTCATAGAAGGTATCCATAGAAACCACTTAAAGAAAAATGTTAATTCTCCTTGTAAATTGAGCTCCCAGACCAAAATGTAGTGTAGGTATGAATACACTTTGGTCTTATCTACATGAAACACACTAATTGACAATTATAATTTTTTGGCCATGGTCTCAGCTGATAGTCACAATCAATTTATGGCCATAGAGTTGATGGGATTCGCTGGTAAAATAGCTAAGAAACAGTGGCTCAACTTGTTGATTTTATCAAGTGCGTGATCAGAGAACCAAGGCTGTAGTGTCCCAAACTTTCAACAGTTTCTTGACCACACAAAAAAATTAAACTTTACCACTTTATAGTGATTATATAAGCAATCTGGGGACACCATTAAAAATAATTTGTAAAAGAATACATTTTCTTATGTGAACTTCTAAAGAAAAGTCTCCATTTTCCACATTCCATTCTAGGCCTGTGCCTGAACAGACATGTTTTTACAGTTGTTGCAGACACGATGTTTGGAATTCAATGTTCTATATATATATATATATATACATATATATATTGCAAAACTTTTCTGGTTACTACATTTCTTCTTAATTTTTAAATTTTCTTTTGGCACCATCACATGATGTCACTGAGTTGATGATCATTTCAGAAATGCTAACTGCCCATTATTACTAACTGTAATAGTTCATCACTGCGAACTGCATAGCTTCTTCCTACACCTCCCCATTATAGGTAGTTCTTTAATGAACTAGTTTTGACTTTACTCACTTCATATTCTGGCTGATATACTTTAGACCTGCTGTTGCTAATGGCCTCAGACATCCTGAAACATTTTGGCAACATAACATCCATGTACTCTGAAGGAATAGTGAGGATCCCAAGAGCTTTTGTTTATGTGAATTACATCTCCCAGTATTAGAATATTAGAAGTTAAATCGAGACATTAAATCGAGACAATATTAGAAGTTAAATTGAGACATTTAAAAATATGTTTTAGAATAACAACATATTCATTATATGTTAACATAAATAACTAAATTGTTATGAAAAATAACTATATTTTCCCAAATATAAAACATTTAGTGAGAAGAGTGGCATTGTTTAACATTTTGCAAACCCCTTGAATGTCTTGGGAGACAGCTGGATTCTCATATCTCCTTCTGCATTCCATCCGTTGCAGTGTCTCACTTCATTTAGTCTCTGGAAAACTGAGTGAAAAGGGCATGAGCATCTCAGTGTTATCATAAGAATAGTTTTGACCTGAAAGGGCCCCAGGTGCTTCAGCCACACTTAGAAGACCCAGTGGTGCACACCATGGTAAATGTGCAAAGGTTACATGGCTAAAGGGCAATGTGGTTTGCAGCCCTCAAAGACACTTCCCAGAGAGGAGTCTTGATTATTTTTGCTCTTCAAAGAAATTGATAACAGTGATTGTTTATTGCCAAGGTTCATCCTATTGTACTTTCTCTGCAGGTCAGGAAATGCTCCATGAGTGCCAGTGAATTAAGTTCCAAATTTAATAGGGAAGTCAAGACAGAGAAAACTGACTTGCTTGAGTGGCCATAGTCAGAGACAAACTCTGCCTAACTCTCCATCAACAGCACTTCTTACCACAGCATAATGAGTGCTAATGTCTAATATTTGACATTTTAACATTAGGGTGTGCCCTTGAAGCCAGACTAATCAGGTTAAAACCCCTGTGCCATTCCAGGTTAGTTGCGTCACCTTGGGCAAACTTAGCTTCTATCTCCTCTGTTTCTTCACTTATGAAGCAGACATAATTCCAATTTCATGTTACTATTTTGCCAATATTAAATGAAGTAACATTTAAAATGGTTTAAAATGGCTCCTGGCATTCAATAGACAGAGCTATTTTTATTAGCTGAAGCTATTCTGAGTGATCTGCAGAATATTTGGAGCAAAAGAATCTTCTTAGCCAGGGCTTGGCTCTAGAGTGTGTGAACTGCATCTGTCATTTGGATCCTGACTTAATTAAAGGCTGGAAATCATTGCATGTCTCTGGAGGAGGCTAACATGCCTATGGTTGCAGGGAACGAAGGTAAAAAGTGTTAGCTGGGAAACTTATGCAACCAAGGGTTAAAATAGCCTTGAAGTGAAAGCCTAAGAAGAATCCTGGCCTCTGGCGTGTGATGCAAAGCCAAGTGCCTTTGCCTTTGTGAGCCCAGGAATGCTTCTGGTAAGCTTTGTTTGTTGTGGAAACTAACATGATCAAAGTGGGGAGAATTAAAACGATCCATCAAAATAATAGTCAAGGTTGTAGATGAACTCCTGGCAGAGCCTTGAACCTGAAGGCTCCCACTGAGGACAGACAAGCCAGCTGACAGCAGCTGGGAAGGGAAAAAAAAAAAAAAAGAAAAAAGAAAAAAACAAGCGTCTCTCTAGGCAGACGTGTGCAGCTGGGAGATAAAGACCCTGGATGGGAAACTAGATGAGAGCTCAGATTTGGTGAGAGGCAATGGTGAAATGGAATGCAGGCTTTGTGTAAGTATGGATTCTTGCAACACCAAGGCTGTAGTTTTCAGTTGTCAGTTTTTAGAGTGGAGTTACAAGTGAACGAATACTTTTAGTATTAAAGGATTTGGGGGTGGGGAAACTGCGCTACTTGTGATGGAGATCCTGTGCCAATTGCACTGGAGTGTTCTAAGGCATGATGTCATGCTTCTCCCCATATTACTTTCCAAATGTTAAAAAAAATTCTCATTATTATTAAATGGAATTATGTACCCCTAAGTAGCTGGCAGGGTTTTCAATTGTTTGCTCACTTAGTCCTCTATCTCAGAATGAGGATTAGTAAAATTCTTTGATATTCTATTAAGTATGAAATGACCTTGGAGCCCCAACTGTTGTTAACTTAGGATGCCTAACCTCAGTATCCAAGGAATCGTAAAACAAAAGTGTTGGATAAGATCTTGAAGGAGTCCAGTCCTACTCATATATTTTAGAGATGGGGAAACTGAAGCCGGTAGAGAAGAAATGACTTTACTTAACATTACAGCCTTGTGCTTTTTAGGCCAATGCTTGCCTGTTGGCACCAAAGAATCCCCAGGAAGTGGCAATTGGCCTAGAATGATGCCCACACTAGGTAGTGTCACCTTCTGGGCATCTGTAATTTGAAATGCTGCAAGTATATTACTCTGTTTTTATTTTTTAAAATATTAACAATTCTGCTTTTTGTTGTTTTTTTCCTTGTGTACCTTGGCTTATCTTTATTTTTTAATCTCTGTGCCTCCCAGGGCACACTTCACCAGAACTCTCCTGGATAGCAGCAGGTAAATTCAGAATGAGATTTTTTATAAAGATCATGAACACTCCCAATACTGTGGCCAATGAGAGAGCTTAATAATCATAATACCTTACGTTGAGTGCTTTACAAATCACAATGTGCTGTCAACAAAAGGCTGCTTCCACCAATCCAATGCCAACAGAATTCCCCAATCTGGGGGTACAGTAAAAGGGGAAAGTTTATTTAGGTAAACAGTTTGTAAATCAGTGAAATGCAGTCTGCAGAGAAAAACCAAAAGTACACTCCCTGAGACAAAGGGAAGATCCACTTATATAGAGCAAGTGCCTGCCCTGGTCCCTGATTGGTCCATTTTTATGCAAATGATGAATCCAAATTTGCACTGTCCTGATTGGTCAGAATCACAGGAGTTTGGTCTTTATGGAGCAGCTCTGATTGGTTGATACAGATGCAAATGAGGATATAGCTGTGAAGCTCTGATTGGATGGGGCAGATCTGAGCCCATTGGTTAAAATATCATTCCAGGAACTCCTTTATAAGGGTTGGCTCAATGCAGAAGGCTTGGCAGCCCAATCTGTGGCTTTTCCCTGTAATGAAGTGTGTGTGAAAGTCCCCCTGTAAACAATACTTGCTAGACTCTGATTATGAATTTGGGCCTAGTTAATCACAAGAAATTCTTTCTGACAGGCATATTCCTTCTGAGAGTCAACAGCACTTTTAAATCTCTTCTTCCATTAATCTCTACAAAGTCCTATGAGGGAGGCAGAGCAGATCTTATCATCATCCATCTTATGGAAGCACGAAGTAAGACAGGGAGCTGAGCAGCTTGCCCCAGGTCACAGGCCTCAGAGTCTGTGAGCAGCTCCTAGCTGGGGCCTCAGTCTCACAGGACTGTCAGGTTCAGCACCTCACCTCTCATCGCCAGCAGGGGCCCTGACTCATGGATTCCCCAGGGTGCTTCTCTGAGCTCTAGACTTGGTGGGAGTTTCAGAACATTCTGCAAAAAGGCAGAAGGGCGGGGGGTGGGGGGGCATGTCTAGGGCAGTCAGAGAAAAGTGATCAGACAGGATGGGGAGGGGAAGGCAGTCTGGAAGTCTTGCATTTCAAAAGGTAAGAATTAGTGAGAGGTTTGAGTCTGCAGACTTCAGAGATGAAATCCCAGGAAGAGGCTCTTTGTTGTCCTTTATCCGGACTCCCAGCAATTGCTTCCTCAGGAAAATGTTTGCCCTTTGCATTTCTCTTTAACTGCCTTGCTGGAGCACCCCCTATGCCCCCGAATGACAAAGAATTTGGTCTTACTTGGCTTCCAGGCCCTGGGCCCCATTTAGCATTGAGGTGGGGGAGATCCTGCAGGCCTCCTGCTGAGAAGCATGTAGTCAGGAAGGGGAAATTCTGCCTGGCATCAAAGCAGTAAAAGAAACCCTGGGGGGCTATTGGGCTGCCTCTCCCCTCTCTGCCAAAGCTTTGCCCTAACTAATTTCCTGCCCAGGCCCTAACCCAGGTCCCACCCTTCCTCCAGATCCTCTTGTCCCAAACATCACTAAATTAGGGAACCCAGAAAAAGAAAGCTCCCCACCTCCCCGGGTTTCTGTTTATCTTTGGAAACCAGTATGGAACAAGATGTAGGGCTCACAAATGTGGACCCTTCAGGATTGACCCTCACCTTTACCCCCTCACTCCAGTAGCCTTACCAAATGAGGCCAATTCGTTCTCTGGAATGTAGCAGCTGGGGCAATGATGATTGATACTGACAGGGAAGCTTTCATGTAGCAATATCCCCGGCCACCGGCTGTGAGGCAAAGAGAAAGAACTCTCTGGAATTCACAACATTCCCCCTCCAATTAATCCCCAGCCACCCTGCGGTGTGTGAATGGGTTGTGCTGGGGATTCGTAGCTCAGACGCCAGGGATTTGCTGATTCCTTTGAGCCCCCTGAGGAGAGGTGATATGGAGAGCAAATAATCAGCATGCAGTGCTGAGGCAACGTAATGAATTGGCTCTGCTGGGCCTGGCTTCACTATTTGTACACTTTTAGACACCTCGGAAACTGGGTTTGCAGACAAAAACCTGGGCATGAGGGGCCCTCAACCCCGGATCTTTTGTGAGTCTGGATCACCGCGGCCTCTCCCACTAGTTTTAAGGTCTGAGCCTTGTCTCAGAAACCAGGAGCCAGAAAAGACAGTCAATGAAGAGTGACCAGGGCCCTGATTCTAAACCTCTCCCCGTCCTCAGTCACAAGGTCAACCCAATCAAGACTGGAGTTTTACTTGGTGTTTGTATTCTACTGAATTGTAGTTTTCAATCTAAGTCCACAGTCACTCAAAATGCTATGTAGTTTGCACTCATAGCTCCAGGTTCACCTCTGTGGAGCCTTCCCCAAGGGCAAGAATACACTGTGACTTCTCCGTGTTTTCAAAGCATTTATGACAGTCCAACATGTGTCCTGTTTCCTTCATACAGGGTCTACCTCTGTCTACATCAGTGCCTCTCATAGTGCCTGACTGAAAAATAATGACTAACATTTATTAAGCACTTACTATGTGCTAAGCAGTAAGAGTTGATATGCATTATCACATTTAACCCTCACAGTGATCTCTGAAGTAGGTGCCATTCGCTGCTTTCTTGTACAGAGAGGCCAAAGAGGCCTAGGCATTCCTAACGGACGTGGGGTCACAGACTGGAAGTGGTAACTGGTCAGTAGGTGGAGTCAGATTCCAACCAGGGTCTGTCCCTCACACAACCTCTGGTTCCCACACCCCTTCCATGCCTTTGTTTAGACTCTCATTGCTTCACACCAGGAGTGTCTGTCTGCCACAGAGCTTCCTGCTTCCAAGCATGCAGACCCTCAGCCCCCATCTACACTGCAATCAGGAGGATCTTGAGGAGACACCCCCCACTGGTTACCCCACTGCTTAAACTCTTCAAAGGTTCCTCAGGGCACTTAGAAGAAAACTTAAACTCTTCAGCTTAGCACATAAGCCCCTTTATGGTCAGGAACCTGGAAAGCATTAAATACAGGTCGAGGTGATAATCCTAAAAACCTCTTGGAGGAGGATGATGGACAGGGTTGTGGAGGGAATGAGGACCTCTTTTTCCTAGGCTCTCAGGTCTACTTCTGAGCCTGGCTCCCTGAGGGCAGTTTCCACTCAGACCCTGCCCTCATTTTGTCACTCTTGGCAGTTGTCCACTTACTTGCCTTCCTGTGTCCCTCTTCCTTTATTCAGATGGATGGAGTGAGATGCAGATTTTACTTCTGGTTCTACAATATCTGGAGGGAATTCAGGATGAACATTGTCCCCCAACTCTCCCACCATCCCCCCCCCCCAGGAACCACAGAGAACTAGACAAAAACTATGACCACATCCTTAATTATTCAACGCTCAGTGTTGACCAGTCTGCATTTTCAGAGCTTGCATGCCATGAAAGCACCTTTTGTACACTAAATTTGGGTTTTCCTCAAGCAGCTGACAAATGAACTACTCACGCTTTCCCAAGGGCTTGCCAGTTACTTTTCAGTTTCAGCAGTGTCATCTTTGTTTTCATAGCAGTGTTACTACAATTATTTAAGGATTTCATTCTAAGGCATTGCTATGTTATAAAAACACATAAAACTGAAACAGTCAACATTCCACCAACTAATATTTACTAAGATGCTGCTATAAGTGTGGGGGGAACTGTGGTGAACAGGAGGGCTGAGAAGGACAATATACAACCAAAGAAATATGCAGGATCATTGGTAGCAGCATAAGGAAATAAAGCAGGGTGATATGATAGAGAAGTGGTTGGGATGGCTTCAGATTGGTTAGAGGAAGGGCTTTCTAAGCAGGCGACATCTAAACTGAGATCTGAATGATGTAAAGGATCCATCCATCCATGCAAGTAATAGGAAGTGGAGCATTTCAGGCAAGTGCCAAGGACCTGAGGTGGAGAGAAGCTTACCTCTTTTGAAGACTCAAGGAGGAGGCTTAAAAGGACTGAGGAATTTTGAGAGGGAATGCCTCACTAGAGTGGGAAACGAGGGAGGGGATATGAGCTAACAGATCTTTAGGATCTTATAGGCCAACAGTTTTCAAACTTTCAATGTGACCCGTGGTAAGAAATATATTTCACATTGTGGTCTACGACACACACAGCTGAAAGAGAGGTTTCATAAAATAACCCTTATCCTTACTACATACAGTTAACTTTGATATTTTCTATTGTATTTTAAAATGCTGGTCCTTACGCAGTACATTGGTTTAATAACAGAGTAAACGGCTTGGTTTGGAACACTTTGTTCTAAACCGCAATAAGGAGTTTGGATTTTATTTTCAGTATAATTGGAAACCTTCAGAAGGTTGTAAGCAGAGGAGTAACATGATCTGATTTACATTAAAAAAAAACCTCACTTTTGCTGTCTAGAGAGTAAATTGTGTGCGGGTGGATGACAATAGCAGCAGGGAGATCCATTGTGAGCTGTTGCATTTCATCTGCAAGAGAATTGATGGTGGCTTGGACTAGAGTGGCAGAAAAGTGGATGAATGCTATAAATTTTGGAGGTAAAGGGAACATTGGATGTGAGGTGTGAAGAAGAGAGAGATGCCAGTAGTTGGCTGTTTTTAGCAAAGAGTGGTGTAGTCCTTTGCTGAAATGAAAAATTGGGGGATAATCAAGCTTGCAGGAATGGGGGCATCATATTTACATTTGAAACAAACATTTCAAGTTTAGGATATTTATATTATATTTACTATACATCTTATTGAAGATGTTAGGTAAGGAGTCAGACATAACATTAAGGGGACTTTAGTGAAAGGTGTGGGTTGGTGATGAAGCTATAAGAGGCACTGACACATGGATATAATTTAAATTCATGAGACTACAGATATTTTCCCAGAGAAAACGTGTGTCTAAAGAAGAGCAGTAGGCTTAGAACTATTTCTGGACCCACAGAAACATTAATAGGTCTAGCAGAGAGGAGGTACATCTATTCTAAAATTGATGCTTCCTGTAACAAAATGGAATATGAAAAATCATTAGCTATATTGAAAGTCTCAAGTCATTCATTGGACTTAAGGTGGACAACTGTGTGTTAAATCACCAAAGAACTAAGTCTAAGAATATACATGAAATATTGGTGCTATATCATTTAAAATGTAATTAGGGATTTTATAATAAATTCAACTTTCTGGGGATAGAACACTTCTCAAATTTTTTGCTTGATCTCTTGTTGTACTTTCACCTACCTGTTCAACTTTGCTGCCGTTTTTTTGTTTGTTTGTTTGTTTGTTTTTGTTTTTAGGAATTCTTTACCAAACTGGGGGACTATCTGTGCATAGAACTTATTATTTGACCTTAGTTAAAGCAGTGCTCTTACTGTCTCACATTTATGTTAGGTATTCTAGCTGAAGGAGTTTATACTCTCATTCAGTTTAGCATTTCTTCCTGGGGCTGGAACACATCCATTTTTAATTTCCTTGTTAAAGGGACTCTGCCCTTGCTCTTCTATCTCTCCCCCTCTTCCAGTCAAATAGGGTGTTAAGATGACTTAATTGTGTAAGCCATTCTGAGAAACAGAAGACTCTCCACTCACTCCTCCCTCCCTCCCTCTCTTATTTCTCTCTCAATGGCAGTGGTTTTCAAACTTCAAATGAAATCTTAAATTAAATCCCAAAATAGAAAATAAACAATGGAATGATACCCTTTTCTTCCTTTCTAGGGGCCCCAGCAGCAACTTCATGAAATCCTAGGGCTCCACAAATTACTGAAGTGGATTCATTTCCACTCTTTGAGGAGATTTTAGGTAAGAGAAATTTCTAATGTCAATGACATAGTTGTTTACTCAGAGAGGGCAAATTAAGATTCTTCCCTGTGACAGGATCACTGACAGGGTTTCACCCTGGAGGAATAATGGAGAGCCAGAGAGCTCACACAGATTACCTCTTAAATAGAATCATGTTTCATTAATTGATCAGAAAATATGACATACCTAATGATCTAAAAAAATTAATGAAAGTACATTGGTGTGATTTTTTTTTTCAAAAGGCAATATAATGTTCTTTAAATATTACTCATTTTGGAATCAGAAAACTTGAATTCAATCTCTGCTCTACCACCTCTTACCAGCTAAAAACCTGGCATAAATGTAAGTAATGTAATTTCATCTATTAGTTGGGCATAAAATCTTACTCATAGGTTTGTTGTGAAGATTAAATAGAAATAACATGCAGAACACCTAGTACTTGGCAGTACTTGTCATACACTAGGCTCTTAATAAGAGGAATAGTTTTTATGATTATACTTTTGCCTACTTTTGATGACAAAAATGAAAGCCTGGGTCAGATATGATATCCAATACTATAAATGATGATGAGAGGTCTGCTGCTATTAAAATGGAGCATGACATGTGTTTAAGGGCTAAGTAAAATGGATTTTGTAATATACAGTCATACTTCGGATGGCTTCCTAAAAATTCAAGTGTTGTTATGTACCTAAGGAAATGGAAAAGCCCAAAATTTCTGGCACCTGGCCTAATGGCCTGGAATCTTTTGGGTCAATATAGTTTGTCCTCTTTGTTCTTATTTAATAAAAGTTAGGTACTGAGTGCAACTCATTTTTGTATTACTTCATCACGGGATGCCTCTCTGAGTCTGCACAGCACAGAACAGAGGCTACACATAAGCAAGAACTCATATTTATGGAAATGGGAGTCTGCGTAATTGAAATTGAGATTTATTCATTCTTCCATTCACTCAATAAATATTTACTGAGCTCTGTGCACTGTGAATATGTATGTACAGACTGTGCATCAAGACAAACAAAACTCTAACCTCATGTGGGGTCAAACAATAAGTAAATACAAAAATAGAAAGATAATTACAGGTTGTGATAAGTGTGATGCAGAAAGTCAGCACGGTGGTGTGACAGAGACAAATAACAGTCTTTAGAGAAGGCCTCTTATAACAGAAGGTGTTTAAGGTGAGACCAGAAGCCAGCCAGGTGAAGGGAAGAGTCAAGAGAAAACCTTTCCTGACAGCTAGGGGGCTGAGGTAGAAAACAGCTGGGAAAGTTCTAAAAACTTCTAGAAAGCCAGAATGACTGGTGTGTAATAAAGGAAAGAAGGGGGAAAGGAAGGTAAGAATCACATCACACAAGCCTTTGTAATCACGTTAAGATATTTGGAGATTTTCTAAGTTTATGGACACTATTGAGGTCTTTGAAGTAGGAGAGTGACACAAACTGGTTTACATTTTCAAAAAATCATTGTAGGGCTGGCCCGAGTGGCACATTGGTTAAGAGCTGGTTTGAGGATGCCAGCGGCCCCGGTTCAGATCCCACATATGAGGGCCAGTGACACTGCCCTCCACAGCTAACAACAGATCCACCTGGAGTTGTGCTGTGCGAGCCCCGGCGATGGTGTGGGCTGCAGCCCCTGC
This sequence comes from Aselliscus stoliczkanus, assembly GCA_033961575.1. NCBI lineage: Eukaryota > Metazoa > Chordata > Mammalia > Chiroptera > Hipposideridae > Aselliscus > Aselliscus stoliczkanus. The sequence continues at coordinate 130,698,783 of CM066730.1, read as the reverse complement.
TGCAGTGGGCTACCAAGGCTACAGTGAGTGGCCCGCAGCCAGCGTGAGCGGCTGGCAGCCAGCCATGAGCTGCCAATAGCCGCGTGAGCGACATCCAGAGGCCGGAGACTGATCTGCCTCATCCGGGAAGATGGCAATGAAGATACCAACATGGGCCAGTGAAGCAACATCCTCTGCAAGTAGACTGAAGAACAAAAAGACAGCAACTTGTCTGTTCCCCTTCCCCGATTCTCCAACGCTGTTCCCCTCCCCCAATTCCCCAATAAAAATCTTAAAAAAAAAAAAAAATCATTGTAACGAGGAGTGATGTGAGAGGGACAAGAGTGGGTGCAGTGGGACTGCTATGAGGTGCCATAGGTGAAAATGGATGGTGGCTTAGAGCAGAGAAGACTAGAGAGTTTCAGAGTATCTTTTGGAGGAGGCACAGCCAATAGTACTTGCTGATAGATTGTGAAGAATAAGAGAAAGGAAGAAAATCATGTGGGTTTTTATTTTTATTTTATTTTATTTTATTTTTTTTGCTTTAGCAACTGTTCTGGAACTTCTGTCATTTTCAGAGAACGATAAGATTATGATATGATCCGTTTAGGTGCTGGGCAATGAGGGAATCACATGTTTCTTCTTTGGAAATACTAAGATTGAGATGTCAGCCAGACAGGCAAGCAGACATTTCAAAAAGTCAGTTGGAGGGCCGGCCGAGTAGCGCATTGGTTAAGAGCTGGTATTGGGATGCAAGCGGCCCCAGTTCGGATCCCACATATAAGGGCCAGTGACACTGCCCTCTACAGCTAACAGCTCCACCTGGAGCTGGGCTGCGCGAGCCCCGGCGATGGTGTGGGCTGCAGCCCCTGATGCAGTGGACTGCCATGGGCTACAGTGAGTGGCTGGCAGCCAGCGTGAGATGCCAATAGCTGTGGCGACCGATCTGCCTCATCCGGGAAGAGTGCAATGACGATATCAACATGGGCCAGTGAAGTGAAGTCCTCCACAACTAGACTAAAGAACAAAAAGACAGCAACTTGTCTGTTCCCCTTCCCCAATTTCCCAACACTGTTCCCCTCCCCCAATTCCCCAATAAAATCTTAAAAAAAAAAAAAAGTCAGTTGGAGACAGAAGAAAGTCTGGAGCTCAGAGGAGACTGCTAAGTTGGAGAGAGAAGTTTGAGTCTTCAGAAATTACTTTGCCCATTAAGTCCTCACTTAACGTCCTTGATAGGTTCTTGGAAACTGACTTTAAGAGAAACAACATAAGGAAACCAATGTATCATAGGCTAATTGATATAAACAAGAATTAAGTGCCTATAACATATTTCTGCTCACAAAAACATCACCAAACTCATAAAGACCCAAGATACTTCTAATATTAAGCATTGAAATATGTGAGCTATATATACATTTAAGAAAGGTTAATAAAAAAAGAAGTATGATAATGACTTTGCAATCCACTTATTCCAATTCAGGGTTTGGAGTGGCCCCTGGCAGTTCAGGGCACAAGGTGGGAACCAGCCCTGGAGAGGACTCCCTTCCATCACTGGGCACATACACACACCACACACACACACACACACTCACACACTCACACACTCACTCACTCACTCTCACTCACTCAGACTGGAACAATGTAGACACACCAGTTCAACCAACATGTACATCTTTGGGTGCAGGAGGACACTGGAGTACCCATAAAAACCCCACACATATGTGGGGAGAATGTGTAGAATCTACATACACGGGGCCCAGGAGTCAAGTTTTTTTCCCTCATCGACATTATAATGAAACATGTTAAATGAAATGATGTCTTTTGAGGACCTGCTGTATTTGAATCCAAGGGGATGGATAAAATTATATAGGGAAAGAAAGAAGAAAAAAGAGCCCAGGATCTGTCCTTGGTGACTCCAAAATTAAGATGATTGTAGAGGAAAAGAAACTAGCATAGGAAACCAAAAAAGCCATGGCCTTGAGGTAGGAGGAAGCTCATAAGTGGTGACTATAGGAAAAAAACCCAAACCCCTAGGAGAGGTTAAGTGTTGTAGGGATGGAGTAGTCAACTATGTCAGAATCCATTTGTAACCCCCAAATTTCTTTATATAATAGTCAACAACACCCATCAGGGCAAGGTGGATCTTGGTTAAATCTCTTAACAGTGTCAGATGGATAATTTATTTAACCTTTTTTAAAAGTCAATATAGGGACTTTATTATTTTTTAAATTTCAGCTTTATTGAGGTACCATTGAATTATTTAACCTGAATGTTAGTTTCCTCTAAAATAGGGGCAACACATGCATTTCATAGGCATCTGTAAATATCAGATAACATATTTACATAAATTATTCAAAGAATACTAGGTATATAGTGCTTTGGATAAATGGCAGCTGCTATTATGAAATAGCATTATTTAGAACCCAGAAGATCCCCTTTCTAGTGTAGATCTTGCATCTAACAGTTATTTCCTCTGACAAATAATAATCATTTGAATTTCAATTTCCTTACCAGTAAAATGGGGTCAATCTCTTGTCCTGTCTACCTTTCTCTTAGGGCTGTCCAAAGGATTAAATGGTGTAGTGAATAAGAGAGGGCTCAATAAGCTATGCAGTACTAAGGAGACATTTGGAATCCTATTAGTCAGGTAGAACTTTCATTTGTCCAGCTTTCAAATCAGTTGAATGAGTATACTTTAGGAGTGCTAGGAATAGGTTTGAGGGAGGCAATAGGAAAAACTTTGGAAAATGAAGCTTCGTAGCTAGACTCAGGCTTATCAGATTTAAGGTTCAGCACTCTCTCTCCTTTAGTTTCTTTTGGAGGGGTCCACAAGTATCAAGATATTAACACAAGGAGAGGCAACTGTTTTCCTGAGGACACGGGCTAACTTCCTAGGATACGTAATTCATTGTAAATGTTCAAGACTTAGCCTTTGATGGGTTGAGAATGCCCAGCCAACATAACCCAGAGGAAGAGGAATGCTTCTCTTCCAAATTGTGAGCAAGTCTCCTCAGCATTCCTTGACTTAGGGAGAGGCAGGTAGAATGGGAAAAGGGAAGTGAGGAAGAAGAAAACAGAAGGGAAATAGAATAATGCATGGAGAGGAAGGGGAAGTGGAACTCTTGGGATTGGGAAGAGGAAACACCATCCTCAAATTAACTTTGCTGGCATGAAAGGATGCTGAAGTGAAGGGATGCTGAAGGGAAGACATGCTGAAGTGCCTCTAGACCAATCACAAAATGTTTGCTGATGAAGAAGCTAATTGACTAAATGACTAATTCAGAGTTACTCATAAAGGCTGATACTTTAGCAATCACTGGTGTTTTTCTGTGGTGTTTAAAAAATAACAGTAAACTGAGGTGGCTGGTTAGCTCAGATGGTTAGAGCGCAGTGCTCATAACACCAAGGTTGCCGGTTCAATTCCCGCATGGGCCACTAAGCTGTGCCCTCCATAACTAGATTGAAACAACTACTCAACTTAGAGCTCATGGGTCCTGGAAAAACACCCTGTTCCCCCATAAACATTTTTTAAAAAGTTAAAAAAAACAACAACAATAAACCTTGATGTTATCTTGACCTCTGTCTCTCACATGCAAATTCATCCATAAACAAATTCTTTGGAACTTGTTTTAAAATATACCCTAGGGCCGGCCGAGTGGCTCAGTTGGTTAAGAGCTCGCTCAAGAGTACGAGCTGAGCTCCGAGCAACGGCAGTTCGATGCCAGCCCGAGCTGAGTTGCTGTTGAGCTGCCAACAGGTGGCAGGATGGCTCAGCTAAAAAAAAATAAAATATATATATATATATATATATATATATATATATACCCTGAACCCGACCACTCATCACCTGCACCACTATCGTCCTAGGCAGGCCACCCTCTTCTCTACCCTGAAGTAGTGAATGGTCTCATGTTTTCCCCTTGTTCCTGGTACAGTCTCTTCACACAGCAGCTACAATGATCTTTGCAAAACCTTAGGATGATGTTGTTACCTCTGTGCTTCACATCTACTGGCTTCCCGTCTCAGAGTGAAATTCCCAGAGTTAAACCATCACCTGTGAAGCCCTGAATAAACGTGCCTCTCCATGTTTCTTTCATTTCCTATCCTACCATTCCCCTCCCCTAGAGATAATATCATAGTATCTCTGATATTTGTTTGCCAAAAGCAGCATGCTCTTATCTCAGGGTCCTTGTACTTGGTGGTTCCCTCTGCCTGAAACATTCTACCTTCATGTACCTTCATGGCTCCCTCTGCAGCCCTTCAGCTCTACTCAAGGGCCTGCTTATCAGACTACTTTCCCTACCAGCTTCTTAAAATTAGCACGCGCGCACGCGCACACACACACACACACACACACACACTCAGCACCCCAGTCCTCTACTTCAGTTTTTTTTCCTTTTAGCATTGTCACCATTGTACATGTTTCATATTTAGTTATTATCTTTCTCCATTAGAATATAAATTCTATGAGGAAAGACATTTGTCTACTTTTTCAATCTTTTATAAACCCTAGCATGAATATAAATTCTATGAGGAAAGACATTTGTCTACTTTTTCAATCTTTTATAAACCCTAGCATGAATAAATGTTTATTAAATGAGCAAAAATATGAATAAAAATTTGATGTCTCAGAGCAAAGGAGCAAAGACATAAGTAGTTTTAAAAACATGTGGCGATGACTCTTAATTCTGTCATTTACTCACTGTGAGCCTTTAAGCATATTATCAGTCTCAGTGTTTTCAGTTTGTTACGTGGGGATAATGCTTGACTACATTCCTTATAGAGTTATGAGGATTGAAGAAGACATTGAATTTAACTGCAATCAGGGCAAGAGAATTAACATTTATTGAGCACCCTCTATGAGCTGGACCCTTTACATCATGTCATTCTCATACTACTCTTAAAAGGCAGATAGCATTTTCCCCATTTTACTGGGTTCAGTCTGAAGCTCAGAGAGCTGTTACCCAAACAGTAAATCGTGGAGTGAGGATTTTCATTCAGTGCCCTGTAGCCCTTAAATTCATGTCCTTCTCACATGAGCTGTCTTCAGATAGTGGTTGTTATTTCCAGGACAGCATCGGGAGCCAAATGTGGAAGCTAGTTTTGCATATTTAGTGGTTGTCATCCAACCTTGATAAAAAGGACAACAGTGTGAAATAAGGGATTCTAGCTGGTGAAACTTTCCCTTATTGTGGTACAATTGTGCAAAGGAAACTGTAGCTGACTCTCTTGAAAGAGCTGTAGCCAAACTATAGGTCAGTAATGGCTTCCTATCTGCCTAACCAGCAGTCATGACTTGTTTCAAAGCCACTCTGGAGCGTTTGGAGGCTACTTTTACCTCTGCTCTTCAGCAGGTGGGGGCTGCCATTTATGGAAGAAATGTGCTCCACTTTGCATGCTTCCTTCATGTTTGGCAAAATGGAGGAAGAAGGGTCAGGTCAAAGCAAAATCCTGGTTTTCTTCTTTCTGAGCCCTTTGAATACATGATATGATCACCGCCTAAAGCTCAGAGAATTTAATTTGTAGTTCTTCTATGTCCCAAATACATTCTCAGTGAATGATGTCTTCTCCCCTTTGGGGTTTCTAAGCCAATTGGGTCCAGGTAGGTTCTTATCTGTCTCAAAGGAATGCTGCTGAATCTGATAGAAAACTCCATAAATGTAGATCTCTATCTTTCTAGTCTTATATTCATTTTGGTTGCATTATGGGGGGAAAGTGCTTTTTTTTAACACAATAAGTTGCTTTAACAAGCAGGGTTTCCCATTTGTTTCTCATCTTAGGTGAGATGGCAAGCCTGGTCAAGTAAATAGGTTTCTTAGAAGATCAGTTCTCACACTTTTCATGTGTTTGGTATTTTTAGTGGCACAGCTTGAAAAGATTAAACACCTAACAACAGGAAACAAGCTAGCCATCATGACTGATCAGTCTGAACTACAGAAAATATTGGGATGTCAGAAAAGTCATGATGTATTTTTTCTGGTTTTGGTTGCAATAATGCATCATGACTTTTCCAACACCCCAATAATACTGTCTCACATTTTAATTTGCTTTTCAGTATTCCCTTGATCTTCTAGCAACACTGTTGCTGTTTGAGAGAAACATTGACTATCCGAACTATTCTTTTTTATACATGCAGAATGTTCTCAAGTGTTCCAGTAAACACTTCTTTATTTGGCACCTGCTTAAATCTGTGATATAATTCTTTCTGGTTTCAGTGAGTTTTGGTCTGCCCTAAACTATGTTGCATATTCCAATAAATGCAATGCTTGACAACCAAAATGTATTGGGCATATTGATAAAAAATTAGTAGCACATCTAAAATTTTTTAGATACATATGTGTTCTGTGTCATACTATTTGTAAGCCATTGGTCTGGACAAATGCAGTTCAAGATTCTGAATTTTTTTGTTTCCTTTTATTTTTCTCTTCTACATATGATTGCATTTAACTTGTGTTCTTGCCAATATTGTTTGGGTTTTTTTTCTCCCCAAATACCAATATTTGTTTTCTCTGAGTCAAATGAGGTCACAAAACAATAATATCTAAACATAATTCTGGTTCTCAATAAAAAAGTTCAGTTTGGAGAAATTGCATTAGTGAAAAAAATGTGAGTTTCATTACAAGCCACTTGGTAATTGTGTGGTATTGATCTGAACTCCCATTCCTTCCTCTGTAAAATAGAGATAATAGTTCTACCTACCTATGAAGATTAGATGAGATAATATATGGAGTATCTGTGGCATAGAGCACAATGCTTTGTCAGTATTAATTTCTGTTTTTTGTTTTTTTTTGAGGGCAGTGTCACTGGCCCTCATATGTGGGACCAAACCGGGGCCGATGGCTTCCCAAGCCAGCACCTAACCATCGCGCCACTCGGCCGGCCCAATTTCTTTTTCTTTATAGCTCTTTCCTCTTCTGGGTACTGCGGGGGTCCAGCCTCCTTGGAGTCCAGGGGTTCCCTCGGGTGGGACGGAGTCAGTGAGGAAAAAAAGAAAGAAAGAGAAAGAAAGAAAGAAAGAAAGAAAGAAAGAAAGAAAGAAAGAAAGAAAGAAAGAAAGAAAGAAAGAAAGAAAGAAAGAAAGAAAGAAAGAAAGAAAGAAAGCGGAGACACCGGAAAGAGTTTCTCAGGAGTGTCACACTTTAATGCAATAACATGTCCGTTTTATAGGGACTCATGTACATGGGTTTGGTGATTTGTAGTTCCCAGGATTTTCACAGTATTTTCTCCCCTGCAATTGCTCTTGTCTTTATTATGATAATTACCATGAAACCCAGACTTAGTTTCTGTATATCACTTAAAGAATGTTTATCGTGACTATCTTATGTTAAGGATTGACATATTTTTACATATTGTCTAAAGAATGTTTACTATAGCTATCTTGACTATCTGGAAATTATCCTGAATCCTAGCAGTTAAACACAATCATAAAACTCACAGGACGTATACTTGAGCTATACTAAAAGACTAGGGGTGGCTGTGTTTAGGGTAAAAGCATCTAAAATCTATTCCTATGTAAATACAATACCTAGCAACCAAAGGGGTCTCACACCTCTTTTATCCTACGGAGGTAGCATCTGTTTCTCAGTCAAAGCTTCAGTATCTGTTGCTGCAACAAGGCACTAAGCAAAGGAATTCACACAAGGCTGATTAACATACACATGGTCAGCAGCTGCCTCTGAGCTGCCTCTTACCTGAACTCTCATGGCCTGAAGACTTTTAGTCTTCAAGGAGACTATTCACAGCAGGGCCCTTAGGCAAATGCATCAGCTTCTCACAGGCCTGAATTTTCTGGCCTGAGTTTGTCAGAGGTCTGTGCCTCAGTTTCCAAGGGGCTTGAGTCCCCAGTCTCAGTTCAGGGGTCCCCATGGAACTACCACCTGGCTTAGGTTGTCTCCCCTCTTTCCTAGGAGATCTTACCCGTCTTTGGCTGCATAGTTAGCTCATTGGGGTATCACAGGAATTTGCCACAAATGCAGTGAATATATTGTCTCCTATAGGAGGAAAGGCACATGGGTTCATAGAGGCAGGAGATATTACATGACCAACCATAAGGCAGCACTCCTAATATCCAGTGTTGAGCAGGGCAATGTGGCCTTGTCAGACACTGAGAGGCTGTCGGCTTCCCACAGGGTACCTCTATGTGTCTACTGGCACCACTGTCTAAAGGACTTGGTTCAGGTCTAAAGGATGGATGATTTCCTGAAGTGGAGAAAAGACGTATTAACTCTGTTCTTCATAGGATGTTTAAACATAGCCCCCTCTTTTATACACCTGGATTTTTTTTTCCAGGAAAATATTAGTAATTTTATTTTACCCTGGCCTATGTTCTCCTAATCCTATGTAGTAGGGATGAGAAAGAAGGAAGGCAAATTGGGGAAAGTGGAGGAAGAGACAATAACAAGGTACATTATCAAACTGGCCATATATGGTATCAAGTGAAACTCTTACCTAATCTCATGGAACTTTCTTCTGAGAGACCATAAACACAACTGCTTTTCAAATCAGTCCTTCCCATGGAGGAAGGAAGGAGAATTTATTCCTTAGCTCCTGTTTCTGACTTATCAAATGTTTGCTCCTTAGGACATTAATTCTTTTGTAGTTCTGCGTTGTGCATATGTGGTACCTAGCAGGTCCCACATCATCTCATCCCTCAGCATCAACTGGAGCAGGAGGCAGGATGTGTATAGTGTGGGCATGTGGAAAATGCTATCAGGTTGTGCCCCCATGAAATTAGTCAGAGTCCAACCAATTTGTCCATACAGTGACTGTTGGTGCTGAAACAAGTATAACAATGATGCAAACGTGAGATCAAGAGAATCTGAAGCTATCATAACATTAGTGCTATATGATACAGTCCAGCCCTAACACAACTCATGTGCTCTCATTACGTTTGGCTACCATACTCCATACTACAATGAGACCATTGTGTGTGTGTGTGTGTGTGTGTGTGTGTGTGTACAGAATGCTGTCAACTACAACTGATCTCAAGGCTATAGTAGATATCTATCATCTCCTTTCTTTACCATTTAGTCTAGAATTCCCTCACCTTCAGTTGTTTGCCTCCTGAGAGACATGGGCCCTCATCTCTGAGGGTATGCACCCATAGTTTCCTTCCCTTGTAAGGCTATGGTGACTACAATTGATCCTTTACTGGGCATAAAACCTCAGAGAATTCCTGGATACGTGACACATCCCTTTTATCCCCTTTGTAGTAGCAACTCTTTCTGCTTTCCCATGATAATTGAGATAAATTACCCCTGACGAGACATTTAACACCTTTTTGTCTGTTTGTTCGTGGTATAAGAAGCTTAAAGTGAACAGATAGGTCATAGCTTTAAATTCATTAGGGACCTTTCTGTGTCATCATGGGAGCATTCTACTCTACCCATCTGATCCCCAGAAACCACAATCTCTAACATGTAGGACCTAAGATTGGAATATACAAATTCTGTGAGGTTTAGAAATTATGGTGGGAGAACTCAGTTCTGTTTTGACCCTTTGTTCCCCAGCCCCAACCCATGTATTCTTGCTATTTAGGACAAAACATCATCGTATATCTGCCATTTATCAACACATACTTTGTATCCTAGAGAGTAACAACCAATCCTGAGCTGGTGCCTCAGCTGAACCTTTAGCAGGGCTTCAGACAGCTTCTCTTGGCAAGGTCATACATAGGAGGAACAGCAGTTCCTGTAGATGTGCATCCAATGTGGCACTTGCCTTGGCATAAATAAGAATCTTGCTCCAAGTAAGCATTGTATGGGACACAATGCTGATAAATCAGACATTCTGTGAACCAAAGGATGGTGGTATGGAGGGAAGTACAAGAGAAGGCAAACTAACATCATACATAGATTTCTATTTCAGTGAGACCAAATCACTACTCTTTTCATGGCAGATGTGAACCATTGTAATTGAGCTATTACTAAACTTGAGGTTGCCTTAGGGGATGGTACCATATTAATTGCTCAGATTTCATCTCCTCTCCTGTGAGACCAGATATTCACTGTTAACAGTTGTTACATGTCTTGGTGAGAGGAAGTCCATTCTCATAGACCACTCCAGTGTGTCTTTATTTCTACCAAGTGGCTATTCTGTTGATTGGCCTATTTCATCAACCTTTAGGATGCTAAGGAAAGGGGCAGGCTGACATCTATAGAAACAGTCATTCTGTTTCCTTAATTGTTGAGAGCTTCTAAGTGAGGCACAACGATCTGCACACTTTATGCCCACTCCTATAGATTTGTTTATGTACCTCTTCCCCAGAACTAGTTCTCCTAAATCTTCCAGTGTTATTATTGGGTTGTCGGAAAAGTCCTGACGTATTTTTTCTGTTTTTTTGTTGCAAAAATGAGTCATGTCTTTTCTGACAGCCCAATACTTTTGGCTCCTCAACAATTAGCCAAGTCATGCATCACTTACTAGGAGTCTAAGTACCTCAAGCTACATCTTCCTCCATTAGAACTGGATGACCAAGTGTATTGCTAGCAACGCTGGCCACTGAGAGGATTTCCCTTCATCCCTGTCTTTTAGAAATACTTCCGGGTAGAATTATAATGACAGTTACCCATTTTCAGTTGGCACCAATATATTATGCCAATCTATCTGTGAACTAAGCCCAAGTTCTTTCCTCCTCTGACAATTGGTTGTAGGGACCTTCTCTATGAGCTATAGGTTTGAGTTTTAGAAGAGACATTGGTGCAATAGGGATAGGTAATTTGGGAGCCTGCATTACCTGTTCATGCAATTTACTTGTACATTCCTGAATTACTCGGACCAAATCCCCAATGTACCATTTCTGTAGAATAATGGACTGCATTGTGCCAGCAGGCATTTATAAAACAGTGGATGAAACAATATCCAACACCCGATGGGCAGCTCTATTCACATTGTCCTTGGGGTCAGTTCTCAGTCCCTCCTAGGGTCTGGCAAAATGTCAGGTGCTGATTTTCAAACACAAAGTTGTTCTCCGCTGCCAAAGGCATGGCTTTACTCAAGCTCTAGGAGACCAGGTAGCCATTCTACTGGGTCTTGCCTAGTTCTCCACCTGGCATTCTCATCTGCCACTGATCTTTAGTTACAGCCCGAGTTGGGGGGAGAGATGGGTCCACAGTTTCAACTTGCTGCAAACACCTCTCTTGCTCTGGGTTCCATGTGACACTGGGAACCTTCTGAGTCACCTAATATAATAAATGGGTTGGAACAGTGCTCCTAAGTGCAGTATATGCTGCCTCCAAAACCCAAAGAGGACAACTTAGTGCTCAGAAGTGAAACTCTTTCTTAAGGGTAGGAGGTGCAAAATTCAACAACTTGTTCTTATCTTAGAGATGTGCTGTCCAATACAGTAGCCACTTAACCCATGTGGCTATATATATAAATTTAATTTCACTAGTCAAAATTTCAAGTGTTCAAAAGCTAATACAGGGGTGGCTGAGTGGCTCAGTTGGATAAGAGCGTGAGCTCTGAGCAACAGAGTCGCCGGTTTGAGTCCCACATGGGCCAGTGAGCTGCGACCGAGCTGAGCTGCTGCTAAGCTGCCCACAGGTGGCAGGATGGCTCAGCTTAGAGCACGTGCTCCTAACAACAAGGTTGCTGGTTCAACTCCTGCATAGGATGATGGGCTATGACTACCTGCAACTAAGATTGAACATGGTACCTTGAGCTGAGCAGCCATGATCTGCTGATGGATGGCTGGATGGCGACTGGACTTGGAGCTGAGCTAGCTGCGCTCTCCACAATTAGGATTGAAGGACAACAACTTGGCTGCTCCCCTTTCCCAATTCCCTAACACTGTTCCCCTTCCCCAATTCCCCAATAAAATCTTAAATAATAATAGAAAAAGCTAATACATATAGCTGGTGGTGAGTCTAACTGACAGCACAGATGTAGAATGTTTCTATGATGACAGAAAGTTCTATTGGACAGCACTGTCTTCAAGGCTCTGTCCCCACATGACAGGTTAAGATTCAAACCCAAGTCTACCTGATGCTAAATCCCATGCTTTTTGTGCTTCAGCAAGATGCAGAGGATCTGGGTCAAGGCTGATGCTTTCGGGTATTGTGTCCAAGGAAAACTGAGTTCTCCAATCAGATTTTTGTGCAACTAAGTTTTAGTTCATGTGGTGTGGCTATACATTCTCTTTGCATTTCAACAAATGAAAAAGGTATTTTATCTATAGGCCAGGTTTGCTGGGGCAACTCCTCCCATGTGACCTCTCTTCCTACGCTCCAGTGGACTCACTGTAAGCAGTTTTCTTTTTTAAAGACAGTTTTCCTACAGCTCAGAATAGTATGCATTTCCAAAGAAATTGGGGGTGAGGATTCTATGGAAGGCAGCAGAATTGTTGTGAATGCTGCACGTCTGTGTTTCTATCTGCATTCTATGAAAGGTAAGGATAAGTGTCCCCACGGAAGGCAGCTCAATGGCAGCTGGAGCCTGAATGGACAGGAAAAACCCTCTCTTCTCTCTAATAATGCCACTTATGGCAGACAGGCAAGGTTCTCTTCTGCATGTGGTAAAGAGATGCTGTTATGATAAGAGTAATTATTATACATTAGTTAAAATACCACGTAGGGAGCCTTATAGTGCTGCTATTTTAAAAGAGGGATGCTAACCTTCCTAGTTGGAGGGAAAGATTAATTAGTGTCAATGGAAGGAGCTCCTAGATGAAAACAAATTAAGCCTCCTTATCCAGACTTGCCTGGGTGTCCTTGAGTTGCTGATTCCTTTGTGATAGAGACAGTGTTTGGTCTGATCTATTTCAATTGAAAAGAAAGGAAGGGAACACACGGTTGCTAAAGGGCATCTGATCAGCCAGGAACCAGGATAGGTATTTTAAAAGAAGGCACTTTTGAACTAGGATTTCCCATTGTTCCCACCCAGCCCACTGGAGAACATTGCTAAACTGAGGCATTTGTGCCCTGGGACTATATTTGTGATATAGAAGGAATCATCTGTTTTAGATGTCGCCTTCCAAGCCATTCCTGTGATTTACTTCCATTTCATTCCAACAAGCAAAACATAACACACACACACACACACTTCAGTTGTTTGTTTCTTTAAAGCTCTTCTATGACTACTAAGAACACTTGTTACAGTATTGTTGGCTTGGAGGATATTTTTAAAATATGGCAAGTCCAATTCCTACCTGAAATAAGTATTATTAAGTTTTATCCATTTTCTCTAATATTTTGTCATCCCTTACATCAAATACTTTGAACTTATAGCCCAGATTTTCTGAGACAAACCTCATTTCATATACTGCTAATATTGTCAGGAAAGGCAAAATCATATATATATATATATATATATATATATATATATATATATATATATATGTCAGGAAAGGCAAAGTCATATATATACATAAATGAATTTTGATTTTTTTAAATCTTTGTGAGATTTATTATGTAAATGAATTCACAAATAATAAAATGAATCTTATAGCCCAGATTTTCTGAGACAAACCTCATTTCATATACTGCTAATATTGTCAGGAAAGGCAAAATCATATATATATATATATATATATATATATATATATATATATATATAAATTAATTTTGATTTTTTAAATCTTTGTGAGATTTATGTAAATGAATTCACAAATAATAAAATGAATCTTATGGCATGAGCCTAATTTTAGTTTGTGAAAATGTATGTACGTATCACCCAAATCCTTATCTAGTCCATGTATTTCAATTGGTTTTGCTAGCTGTATAACTTTAGACCAATTATGTAACCTCTCTGAGACTGTTCTTTTGACCATAAAAAAGGGATAATAAGATTCGTTGCATAGGGTTCCTATGAGGATAAAATGAGATGATGTATAAACACACTTAGTGACTTTCCTTTCAGGGCAAGATTGGGACAACAGAAACCAGACTTACTCTCCTGGTTGAAACAAACAAAAACTGGCTAAAATATATGAAGCAATAGTTTTTAAGAAATTGGGAAACAGACAACAAAGGACAGTCATTCTTGAGAGATGGGAAACACATGAAGAGTCCTTCAGTTGACCCAGCTTACTGCCTTAAATAGTTTCCAGGCAGTGAAGCAGGGAGGCAAAGTAAGTTTCAGAGCAAAGAATATTACCAGGAATCATGAATGTCATTTCATAATGATAAAGGGATTAATCTATCAAGAGGAATGAACATTCTTTTTTTTTTTTTTAAATTGGGGAACAGTGTGTTTTTCCAGGACCCATCAGCTCCAAGTCAAGTCATTGTCTTCAATCTAGTTGTGAAAGGCACAGCTCAGTGGCCCATGTGGGTATCAAACCAGCAACCTGGGTGTTATGAGCCTGCGCTCTAACCATCTGAGCTAAACAGCTGCCCCCATAACATTCTTAAACACCTGTGCACCTAATAACTGAGCTGCAAAATACATGAAGCCAAAACTGATAAAACTGCAAGTAGAAATAGATCAACAGAGAGGTTTCTTAAACAGCTTTCAGTTTTGAGTGGGATAAAAAATTAGACAATAATATGACAGATTAGGAAACTCAAGCTGTTTTATAAAGAATGCTATAGGGCCAGCTGAGTGGCGTGGTGGTTAAGCCAGCGGCCCCAGTTCGGGTCCCACATATGAGGGCCAGTGACACTGCTCTCAAAAAAAAAAAAGCTATAAAAATAAATGAAAACAATGAGTGAACAACAGCTAAGCTGCATTTGCTGGAGAGGAGATTTGGATAATGGAGTATTAGGAAAACCATGGAAGGACTTGGATGAGGAGCAACAGAAACAGAGTTCTGTAGAGAGGCGCTGGACATGGAAGCCAGGGCACTGGCAAAGCTAGGTCATCCTGTGTTTAAGATTACAGGATGGGCTACAAGACAGCAGTGTCACAGCATAAACAAGGGAGAGAGATGCAAGATGCCCAGAAAACACAGTCCTTTCTCCCTGCCACAAACACTCCTCAGACTAAACATTTTGTTCGCTTGCTTTCCTTCAAGGTTGAACCAGATGCTCATTAAAACTCGGTCTTACTTGGATAAAAATGTAAAAGGATGATGTATTGGTCAGAATAGGCTATTGTCCAAAATTCAGTGGTTTAACCCAATAAACATTTCTTTTCCTTTCGTGTGGCAACAATCCAATAGCGTTTTGCAGAAGGGTTCTCTGCTATGTGGTCACCCAGGAACACAGCTTCCTTTCGTCTTGTGTCTCCCCTCTTCTCTCTGCCTTCCAAATTCTGTCTACATAGCTCATGGATGGGGAAGGAGAACCAGGAATGCATGAAGGTTTTTAAGTTTCAGGCCAAGAAGTGGCTCAGGTTACTTAGGTTCACATTCCTTTGGTAGACATTTAGACACATGGCCTCAACTAACTGTAAGATATGGTGCAGCCATGTGCCCAAAAGGAAAGCAGAACCCTGGTATTTGTAAACACCAGCGATCTCCGCAACAGATGTTCTTATTCAGTCTGTTTAGAGATGCTCTGTGAAACACATGCTTTATTGAACGTGGAGCCTAACGATGTATTTTCTAAGTGAATGCAGAAGTTTTTATGACAGTAAATGCTCATGGAAAAAATTTGGACTGGAGTCAAACATGATTATTTTCTAACATCATCAAAGGGAAATAAAACATTATGCAAAGATATGAAAAGGCTTAGTACCTCATCAAATCTCAGAGTGCTAGAGGAGGGCAAGAGAGTCTTAAAAAGCATCTCATTCACTCTCCTAATTTGCAGCTAAGTAAACTGAGATCAAGAGAGGCTAAATTATGTGTCCACTTCTATGTAGATGATTAGTAAGAGAACTGGGGTCGAAACCTAATTGGTATGACTTTGTGCTTTAAATTACTGACAAGAATTTAGCTCGTCTAGCTAAAAGTCTCCATGTTATACTTTCAAAAAGCACAGAACAATGAAACAGTTTAAATATCTAGTAAGTCTTTAAATTACATCGTTGCTTAAAGGAATCCCTCTTTTGTTTTTGATAGACATTTTGCTGTTTTAACTGGTGAAATAAGAGTCTGCTTCAGGGCTGGCTGAGTGGCGCGGTGGTTAAGTGCTGGCTTGGTGAAGCCAGTGGCCCCTGTTTGGGTCCCACATATGAGGGCCAGTGACACTGCCCTCAAAAAAAAAAAGAGTCTGCTCGAGAGATGCCTGCTGCCCATGAGCTAATGAATTGGGTTGTTACAGCTGTCAGGATGGGTCTCCTTCTTTAGGAAATAGTAGATCAGTGTTCTTGGTTTTCATAATTACAAATTCATTTATTTACTTATTTATTTATTTTTTATAAACTTTATTGGGAAACTGTGTTTTTCCAGGACCCAGCATCTCCAAGTCAAATAGTTGTTTCAATCTAGTTGTTGAGGGCGCAGCTCAGTGGCCCATGCGGAGATCGAACTGGCACCCTTGGTGTTCTGAGCACTGCGCTCTAACCAACTGAGCTGACTGGTTGCCCCCATAATTACAAATTTAGATCAAGTTGGAAACCTGACAATGTACAGGTCTTTGCTTTAAGCATAGCCTTATTTCTCAGTTTTACACGTAGACCTGCTCTGCAGTCAGTGTTCTTTTTCTTAGCCTCTTTTATCTAGTGTTCCTGTTTTCTTCATTTTCTTTTTCATCTTTTGTATCGCTTACCTTTTTGGATTTGACACTAGGGATTCCATATGAACGGATTTTTCTAGACAAATGAAGTTCACCTGCATTACCAAAATTTAATAATTTTACAAGGAAATCTGTCTAGACTGTATCATGGACTTTTTGATCACCTTAAAAAGAATCTTGGTATCTTCTCTTTAATACAGAGACGAGTCATTGAGAACAGGGTCTGAAGCCAGATGGCTGAGGTTTAAGACCTGGCTGACTCTTACCAGGTCTGCTGCCTGAAGCATGTTACTTAATTTCTCCGTGTCTCAGTTTCCTCATTCATAAAATGAGAATCATATTAGTACATTCATCTTAAAGTAGTTGTAAAGATTATAAGTCGATATATGTAAGGCACTTAATACAGTGTCTCGTATATAATTAGTGTTAAGTATGTGTTATCTCAAGACATCACAGCCCATACTATAGAGAAGGGAGAGGGAGGACAGATATTGATTAATGAAAAACACAAATTCATTTTCTAACTTACAACATGTGATAGGAAGGCAAAGTACTTAGTGCTATTACAGTATCAACAGGGGAACAAGATTTAGCCAGGCAATGTATTATAGAATTCTTTACATTTTTAGTTTTTCCTACTGGTGTATAATTGTTTTGAAAGCAAGACGCATGTCTTAATCTTCCTTATGTAACTGTCAGGAAGCACAGTATATCTGGTGCATAGCAGGGGCACAAGACTACTTTGGAAATAGATATTAAAGGGGAAGGAAAGAAAGAAAACCTTGATTCTACAGGTATCACCATGAGAATATAAAGATACTGGAGGCAAGCATTCTGCTGGGGGTGGAGAGTTATGTTCCTAGTGACCCCTCACCCACGGTGGTACAGAAAGGTCCTGCATGGGGGTCACCATCTCAGTGGTTCTGGGCATCTGCAGTTTAATGAGGATGTATCCATTTATGCATTAAGGCTCATTCAGTGTGTTCAAAGCAGCCCCTCAGGTCTTCCCGGAGGACTGGTTTGCTGATTTTATACAAGAACCTGAGAATACTGCTGACTTGTTTGATAATCAGGAAGTCTTGGTTGGGGAGGGAGGGGATGGGGATGGGGTGGGGAGCTTATCTTGGGGAAAGGCAGCAAGCTGTGTTTGAAGGCAGGCCGCCCTCTTCTCTTGGGAAGTGAGCAGTTTGAACACAGGCTGCCTTCAGCCTTGCCTGGAATCCAAGGTGTAGGAGAAATACAGGGAGGCAGTACTGAAGGGGCCCTGTGGTTCTCCTGGCCTGAGGGTGAGTCTGTTCCACAGATCAGAGGTCGGAGGGAGCTGCGCTCTTTACAGAGAAGAAAGGGAGAAGCCGAAGCTGGTTCCAGGTCACACTGTGCCTCAACCTGGAGCCCTCAGACCTGTACGCTTCCAGTCGGACACCCTATATCACAATATAGGGGAATCTGAACAGTATGAAACAACTTTTAAAAATCTATAAATAAATAAGGAGAGAAAAGGAAGAGACTGAATGGTTTGAACCTCCAATTTTAGATTGTGTTAACCTGAATGAAAGCCTATTACCAAAAAAAAAAAAAAAAATGCATTCAAAATAGTGAACAATGACAGTAATCCCAGCAAACACTTATGTGTTATTTATTATTTGCTGGGCATTGTTCTGAGAGTTTTATATGTATAAATTCATTTAATTTCCACAACAAGCCCCTGACCTGCATTCTGTTATTGTTCCTATTTTACAGATGAGAAACAGAGATATGAGAGGTTAGGCAACCTGCCCCAGGTCATACATTTAGTAGGTTGAAGAATTAGGATAAACATTTAGTTAAATATTAAAGGAAGCCTGCGGGTCATTATGGAATGCCTACTATGTGCTAGGTGCTTTCCGCCTTTGTCAGGATACACTTCTTTTTCCCTTTAATCTGGTCCCATTTTCACTCATGGTAGAGATCTTTCAACATTACTGTACATCAAAGCTATGCTAAGAGAGGCAGTCAGGTGCAGCAAGAGAGTCTGGTTTCATTGCAGGAGCTTCACTCAGAAGGCACCTGGAATCAAGGGCTTATCCAGGCTCAGAAAACTGAGGGACAGCCCCTCGCCATGGCTGGGACCCAGGATAGAGGAGAGAAAAGAAATAGGGAGTGAAGAGTAACTAGAGAAGACAAATTCTGTGTGGACTAGAAGACAACGTATTGGGAAAGTAGCCAAATAGTTGACTGTGTCCTCTGGATTCCAAGTGTGTTTGTGACCCAGAAAACTGGGTTCTTTCTGGTCAATATCCACATGCCCTTCCAGATGCTGTATTGCATAAAGGAAATGCCTCCTCTCATCCAACTGTCACAATAGCCCTCTGAGCTAAATAGTATACTCCCATTTATACGGATAGTGGGCTGAGATCTAGAAAGCTTACCAACATCAGACAGCTAGTATAAGGCAGAGGGGGCTTGAGACCCTGGTCTGCAGCTTTGAAATTGGTATACGTATTTTCCATCACCCCAGATGCTGGCTAACTACCTAGCCCAGCCCATAAATGTTTCCCTTGTTAAATGAGTTAGGATACTAGTTGTGTAAGCTCCTTCAGGGGCTTGGGCCTTGATGCTGCCCTAGGGGAGGTCCGTAAAACTAGGGCCTCTTGGGGAAGTCAGAGGAGGGCGAACGGCTGGCTGTGTCAGTGGAGGAGCAAAAGAATGTCAGTGGACACTCAGGGCCCCTTTTCATCACCCAAGCACTTGGTAACAGACTCTTAGTAACATCCCAAGATAGAAAGCATCAAACAGCCCAGGCCTTGGCTTTGAGTCACCACCAACACAGGTGGCTAGCTCAGGAAGCATGAGCACATTTTGCTCTTCTAGGAATAAAAGAACCACAACTGTGTCCTTGAGTCTCTTAAACAATGTTAACTAGAGGGAGGGGTAAGAAGAGAGGTTTGAGTGGTGGTTTATGGGCAGGAGATGAGAGAAACCACACGGCTCATTTGCCCAGCACTAATGGATTTGAAGTGAAGAGCCTCAATGCCAAGGGGACAGCTGTCTTGAAATGAGAAGAACTGAGAACAAGGGAAGTCCATTAGTGTCATGTTTGTATTTCTCCTCCTCTGAAGCTGGATTCCAGGCACACGGGGAGAAAAGACCAACAATTTTCATCCTGAAAAGCTTCACAGATTAGTGTCAAGTTATCCCAGGAGGGAAAAGGTAAAAGAAAAAAAAAAAAAGCAGTGTAAACAGAGGATTCAGAACCTTTCTAGGAAGCCTCTCTCCTCTGCCTGGGTCATGCTCTGACATCTTAGAAAGATGATTAGTTGATAATTGGGATAGGGGCTTGTTCCCTCACCTTGTACACCTATAGACTCCGGGAAAGAGATGGCCTCACCTATGCTGGGTCTGAATCAAGCCCCACTAACTAAAAAGTCATCAAGAGTCATCAAAATTGCAATATACCTTAGCTCTGAGCCATCATTAATTTCTTCAAAACAAAATGGTTTTGATCTATAGAAATAAATACAAATAGCAAAAGTAAAACAATATCTAATATTTATAAGCACTTACTTTGGGCCAGGTCATTTTAAATGCTTTATAAGCTCTAATTTGTTTAACTCTTACAGTAGAAACTGTTTATATCTCCATTTTCAATCAAGAACATCCAGGCCCAGTGGGGTGTTTCATCATCTATTATGATTTAACAAACTATTCCAACATAATTACTATTATCTCATGCTTTTTTTGCATCATGAATTTGGACAGGACACAGCAGAGTCAGCTCTAGTCTGCTCTAAGAAGTCTCAAACCACAGCTGGGATGCCTTGAATGTCTGGGGGCTGGCCAGGCATCGTTTTCTCTTTGCATCGCCTCTCCACAGGACCACCTTGAATTTCCTTAAAACATTAACTATGGCTTCAGGGTAGTTGGACTTCTTCCATGGTGCCCTGGTGCTCCAAGAGTACTTGTTCTAAGAGGCCTGAGCTAAAGTTGCAAGGCTTTTCAAAGCCTAGCCTCAGAATTCCCACAAGGTGACTTCTACCACAGGCAAGTCACTAAGACTAACCATGATTCAAGGAAGAGGGAATACGGGGGACATCAAAGAATTGAGAATTATTTTAAATCTGCCACAGTAAGTAATCAATCAAGTCCTATAGCCAGTAAGCTGGAAGACAGCATTTTAATTCAGACACCCTTAACTACTATGCCAAATTTAGCAATTTGGAGATTGAATGTATGTATCAGTGAGACAAATCCAATGGATGATGGATATCCTGACATTTCTTTGTAATTCTTTTGTTTGGAACACAGATCACATTTTCTTCTCAAAATGTAATGTTTCTTTCCTCTCCCCTTTCCTTAAACATTTATTAAGTACCAACTTTCTGCCAGGCAATGACCTAGGTGTTAGGGATAAAAATCAAACAAACTACTCTCCTTGCTTTTAATGGTCTCAACAAGGCTAACAAGTGGGGAGCAAAAATCAGCTTAATTCCTGTTCAATGGAATTAGCACTACATGATAGAAACTAATATGGAAATTTAGGAAGAAACACCTAATTCCATCATAGGGGTGGGTCTGGGAAGGCTTTCCAAAGGAGATTCAGATTTGATTGTCGCTTATAGGATTAAGAGGAGCTTGCCAGGTTTTATGGACTGAAGGTTTGTGTGTCTTCCCTTCACCCAAATTCATATGTTGAAATCCTAACCCCAATGTGAGTATATTTGGAGAAAGGGCTTTTACTAAAGTAATTGAGGTTAGATGAGGTCATGAGGGTAGAGCCCTGATCTGAAAGGATTAGTGTCCTTTTAAAAGGAGACACAGGGGCCTGCCGAGTGGAGTATTGGTTAAGAGCTGGTTTTGGGATGCCAGCGCCCCAATTCAGACCCCACATATGAGGGCCAGTGACACTGTCCTCTACAGCTAACAACAGCTCCACCTGGAGCTGGGCTGTGCAAGCCCTGGTGTAGGCTGCAGCCCCTGCTGCAGTGGGCTGCCATAGGCTACAGTGAGTGGCCGGCAGCCAGTGTGAGCGGCTGGCAGCCAGCGTGAGCTGCCAATAGCCTCGGTGAGCGACCATCCAGAGGCTGGCAACCGATCTGCCTTATTCGGGAAGAATGCAATGATGATACCAACATGGGCCAGTGAAGCAACTAGACTGAAGAACAAAAAGACAGCAACTTGTCTGTTCCCCTCCCCCAATTCCCCAATAAAATCTTTAGAAAAAAAGAAGACACAAGAGAGCTAGCTGCCCAGCTCTCTCTCTGATCCTTTTACCCCCATGAACCAATGAAAGACTGTGTGAAGACATAAGTCAATCCTCTTCAAGCCTGGAGGAGCATCGTCACCAGAAACTGAATTAGTCAGACTTCGATCTTGGACTTCCAGAAACTGTGAGAAAATAAATTTGTGTTAAGCCACACAGTCCATGGTATTTTGTTACAACATTTTGAGCAGACTTAAGACACCCACTAAAAAATGAGAAGTATTCCAAAGAGAAGCAACCTCATATTGAAGTGAAAGGGGACTTAAAAGAATACAGCATATCTAGGGAACTAGCAGTAGTTCATCTGTCTGATGTATTGGACATTTGTGGGGAAGCAATGGGAAGTAGACTAAAACAATGTCAAAATCTGGGGGCTTTTACCTCCTGGAATTGCTGAAATAACCAGCCCTGTGGCTGTCTGAACTCTGTATTTCTCCTTATGTGAGATAAGTTTCTATAGTTTTGAACCACCACGACCTAAGTTTTCTGCCCTTTGCATTCAAAGGCATTGAATTATTTCAGATGAATTTTGTCTGCATATTACAAAATTCCCAGAATAATCATGATTTAAACAATATAGAGTTGTAATTCTCTCTTGATCCATGGTAGGCATATACTTTCTAGTGGGAAGGCCTGGGATCCCTTTATCATGTTGCTACACCATTCTCAACAGATGACTTGAGGATCATGTTATAAGGATCAAGTATCACAGCTACATTCCAACCAGGAAGACCAGAGGATACAGATCACATCACTTCCCTTTTTGCAGATGTGGAAACCACATTTAACACCTCTATTTATATGCCATAGGTCAGAACTTAATCACACATGTGGAGCTTTGAAAGCTTGTCCTTACTTTGGATGGGTATGCTTCCAGACAACAATCTGCAGATTTATTACTAAAGAAGAGGAGCAGAGATATTGAGGAATGCTTACCAATCTTTACCACCTAAAGACTCCCCCTAACCAATCTATAAGGGGCAGTGAGAGGATGTGGAAATAGACTCCTGGAGGGGATCTTATGGGTTACTGTGAGGATAAACCTGGTGTGATTGGACTTTTGCTGTGGTTTCTGACACGTTATTAGTTTCCTGCTGGAACAATATGTATTCTTTTCCAATTTTCCTAAGAAGGCTTCCGTGGATTTTTATAGGATTTTCATGTAGCTATCCTTGTTGAGAAGAAGGGACATAAAATAGAGAGAATACTTTTGTTGGTGGGATGTATGTTTCTTGCTATTTAATAGTATTTCACAGCCTGTAAAGAGCTTCTGTATCATATAGCCCACCCGGATAGAGAAAACAAAAGCCCTATTAAAGAGGAATTCTTTGACTAATGCAACCAGTAGTTGCATATTTTGACTGCAATACTCAGGTAGGGCACATCAAGTTCAGGTATTTACAATAGATCTTAGAGAACTTCCTAACTCAGGTCTGGAATGATTTGATTCAAGGATTGAATCTATACTGGAGATGGAGAACCTGTATGAGGTATGATCAAACAATATGGTGAATGTTTAAATAAAAAAAGACATTGCCATTAATCCCCCTCAAAACACCCCCCCTCGCTTTGAACACACTTATTCCATTGTCTTGTCACTTTCTGAAGCAGTTCTGGAAGTCCTCTTTCGTGAGTGTCTTTAGTTGTGCTGTCATTTTGACTTTGCGGAGGAGTCAGAAGTTGCATGGTGCCAGATTCGGTGAATAAGGTGAATGAGGACACACTGTAATGTTTTTATTTGACAGGAATTGCTGTACCAGAAGTGATGTGTGACATGGAGCATTGTCAAGATGGAGGATGCAACCATTTGCCCATTTTATGTTAATGCGCTGTTCGTGATCCATGAATTACTGCACACTTTACGATACAGCTTCTCTCAACTGTAGTTCACTCCCAACTGACTGCACCAAACAAGTTGAAACTTGTCGCACACTGTTATTAAGTTTCGATGCACTGCTTCCCATATTAAGGATCCCTTGCCTTTTGTAGGATGGCATTTGGCAGCAGCATTCACCATATTTTGTGATCACAACAGAAAGGCTCTGTGTCACACATCGCTTCTGGTACAGCAATTTCTGTCAAATAACAACATTACAGTGTGCTACAGTGAGTGGCTGGCAGCCAACGTGAGCTGCCAAGAGCAGCGTGAGCGGCCATCCAGAAGCTGGCGACCCATCTGCCTCACCTGGGAAGAGCACAATGATGATACCAACATGGGCCAGTGAAGCAACGTCCTCCACAACTAGACTAAAGAACAAAAAAGGACAGCAGCTTATCTGTTCCCCTTCCCTGATTCCCCAATGCTGTTCCCCTCCCCCATTTCCCCAATAAAATCTTTAAAAAACAAACAAACAAACAACACAAACATTATGGTGTATCCTCATCCATCTTATTTACTGGACCTGGCACCGTGCAACTTCTGGCTTTTCCCCAAAGTCAAAATGATTCAGGACATTGAGACAACCATGACAGCACAACTAAAGACACTCACGAAAGAGGACTTTCAGAACTGCTTCAGAAAGTGGCAAGAATGATGGGATAAGTGTGCTCAAAATGAGTGGGGATTACTTTGAGGGGGCTTAATGGCAATGTGTCTTTTGCTGTAATAATTTTTAAATTTTAAGTGTATTCTTTTTTTTTTTTTTTTTTTTTTTTTGAGGGCAGTGTCACTGGCCCTCATATGTGGGACCTGAACCGGGGCCGCTGGCTTCCCAAGCAAGCGCTTAACCACCGTGCCACTCGGCCGGCCCTAATTTTTAAATTTTAAACATTCACTGTGTGGTTTGATCATACCTGGTATACTTGTCAAAGCAATATGATAAGATAATTTATAAGCAACAAGAATGTGTGTTTATCAATGGGGTTCTGACTGTCACTTTCTTTTTTTCTTCTACTTAGGGAACTGGTAAACATCCTTAGATGGTATGGTAGTTTCTTGGAGCTGTCATAATAGAGTACCATAAACAATAGAAATTTAGGGTAGAAACAGAAATTAAGGGTAAAAGTCTGAAATCAAGGAATTGGTAGGATTTTTTTTTTTTTCTGTGGGTTGTGAGAGGGAATCTGTTCCAGGATCCTCTCCTAGCTTCTGGCAGTTTGCTGGCAATCTTTGGCTTATCGATGGCCTTCTTACTGTGTCTTCCTTCTATGTGTTCCTGTCTCTGTGTCTCAATTTCTCTGACCCACTTTTTTTTTTTTTTTTAAAGATTTTATTTGGGAGTTAGGGAAGGGGAACAGCCAAGTTATTGTCCTTCAGTCTTAGTTGCGGAGGATGCAGCTAGCTCAACTCCAAGTCCAGTCGCCATCCAGCAGCCCATCGGCAGCTCACAGCTACTCAGCTCAAAGTGCCGTGTTCAGTCTTAGTTGTGGGTGGGCATAGCCCACCATCCCATGCAGGAGTTGAACCAGTAACCTTGTTAGGAGCATGTGCTCTCACCAGCTGAGCCATCCTGTCACCTGTTGGCAGCTCAGCTCCGGGGCAGCTCACTCTCCCATGTGGGAATCGAACCAGTGATCCTGTTGCTCAGAACTCACGCTTTTAGCCAACTGAGCCACTCGTCAGGCCCTCAATTTCTCTTTTTTATAAGGACGCTGGTTGTATTGGATCATATAAGGACACTCTATGACCTCAAGCTAACTTGATTACTTCCATAAAGACCTTATTTCCAAAACAGGTCACATTCTGAGGTTCTGGGGTTAGTACCATCATATATTTTTTAAGGGGGACACAATTCAACCTTTCATTGATGGATATTTTTGAAGAGAGAGCTTCTATTTTGATTCTGTTTAATTTTGTCCTCTTCCAGTTTCCTGACTTTCTTCTGATGCCTCACACTTTTCCCCCCATGTCACTCTGTGCATAATTGTTATGGCATTTAGTAGTAATTGCTTTTGTTATTAATCAGAATTCATGTTAAATATTCAAATTTTATCATCAGTATTGCTGAAGAGACTGGACTCCCCCAAACCTGCTGCAAATGCTGGCCTCCTGCTTACTTTCTACTGTGAGAATGGTTGCAAGGTTTTTCATCTTTGCTTCTCTCTTTTCATCTCAAATCTCTGGATGCTGAATTTAT
Source organism: Aselliscus stoliczkanus (assembly GCA_033961575.1). NCBI lineage: Eukaryota > Metazoa > Chordata > Mammalia > Chiroptera > Hipposideridae > Aselliscus > Aselliscus stoliczkanus. The sequence continues at coordinate 130,672,930 of CM066730.1, read as the reverse complement.
ATACTATATTTGCCCCCTCTATCCTACCATTTCACCTCTTACCCCACATATTTGTTAGCTTTCTTTTCTTTTTTTTTTTTTTAAACTTTATTGGGGATGCATCAGCTCTAAGTCAAGTCATTGTTTTCAATCTAGCTGTGAGGGTGCAGCTCAGCTCCAATTCCAGTCATTGTCTTCAATCTAGTTGTGGGGGTGGGGTGGGAGTGGGAACATGCAGCTCACTGGCCCATGTGGGAATTGAAGTGGCAACCTTGGTGTTAAGAGCCTGCGCTCTAACCATCTGAGCTAACTGGCCACCCTTAACTTTATTTCTTAACTTACTACAATGAAGGGATTTAGTGAAAAGAGTTTCTGACTAGAATCTAATTTCCATAAACCATGGCACTTTCTGTATAACATCATTTAAACACCCCTTCAGAATGCCCAGGGGGCAGCTTCTGTTTACTACTTTTTTCTCAATAGAATGTACTCATATATTTCTCCCTTATTTTGAAGAGTCAGTGATGTTTCCTGCCATGTACAATCTCCGTTGGTCCATCCACAGCCTGCTAATCAGGAGAGTAGTGCTTGGCTCTTCCTTGAGCAAAAGTGATCATTGATTGGGCCAGCGTGGCCCCAAGCTAGTTCATCCTTGGCATTTTTGGAGATTGGAGATATCTTGTGTATGGTGACTTTGTTTCATACAGGCCATGATGGCTTAGCAAGGCACTCAGATTGGTTCTTCTCAGGGTTCTGTCTAGACTATACAGAGAGTACCAACCAAACAGATGGAAAGAAACAGAGCTGCAATGAAAAAGAGTTTGAAGGACTTGCCTGATCCTCAGAGATCTCATGTCCTAATGGCTTCTTGTTCCTGAAAATAAATCCCTTCTGTTTTTAAAGGTGGTTCTGGAAACCAAAGGGAGGGGGGGGAACCTAACTGGTTTCTAACCATTATCCGCCCCCTCCCCCATTTTTAAAACTTAATTTGTTCCTTACAAAAATCTTTTAGGCTCGGATACTGAGAAATTTGCCTGATTCCCCACAGCTATTAAATGGTGCAACTGGGACTTAAACCTGTCTTCTGATGGCAAATGCCATATGCATTCTACTTTGAAGTGCTATATAACTATTAGTAAAAATATTCTGAGAAGCAAAGCACAGAGATCCTATCATCTGCTAGAGGGCTGTGGTGGTGCTAGGCATGGAATAACAATAAGAGTTCTCACAGAGGTTTCCTTCTTTTTACCTCAGTAATTTCACCAGATCTTCAAAGCAAACCTGTGGAGTAGAGCCATGAGAAGCAATTTTATCATCAGTTTTAAATGCAGGAATTGAATTTGTAGAAGTTAATTGACTGGACCAAGGACATAACATCAGGAAATAGTATGGACAGTGATTAGGATTGTGTCTTTGTTAAATTAATACCCAGCCCAGTGCCTGGCACATATTTGATGGTCAATAAGTGTTTTTAAGAAAGAAGAAGAGAAGAGAAGGGACTAAGATAAGAAGGAGGAAGGAAAAGAAGGGAAAAAGGAGTCTCTTTTCATAACCTCAAGCTATGGCGGACGCATGGTGAGTAAAGATTCAATGCTGGTCACCATCCCTTTCACCTAGGGCACCTCCTAAGCCATGCTCAACAGTCCACAAACTTATTTCTTGGAAGTTCTGTGTTGGGGATACCTAAGGCCCCAGTAATTCTTGTATTCAGTGAGTCATCCTCTCCTCCATCTGTTTAAATAACAAGGCTAACCACAGCCATTGTTGCTGATTACATGCTGGAAATGACATAACGATGTTTTATTTAATGGTCTCCAATCATTTCCATCTGGTCTGTGGGTGGCTGCACAGTCATTATTCATCAATGAAACTTTGCAAACACAAACACGTATGTATGTATATAATAAAATCTCGATAATTTACACTAATTGGAGGGAAAGCCCATCTAAATTAACAAAAAGTAAGAAATGCTGTTTTATGACTTTCAAGCTTATGATGTAATTAACCACCTAATGAGCACGTGGCATGGTGGAAAGAGCACTGTAATGGGAGTATCATGAGCTGGACTTTGTTAAGTGGAGAGATGAGGTAAACAGAGGAGATAAGTCATCTAGTTCACACAAGATGCAACACCAGGGCATGGAAGCCACATTTCAGAGTCTGGCCCTTAGATTTGTAGGTCCAGAAAGGTGAAATTGTTGGCATTGCTAGAAATGATTCACTCAGCAAGGCAAGATGACACATCCCATTCAGCAAGTTAATGAATTATGCTAAAGAAAATCATGTATGACTTAAAAATAATACTTAAGTCTAATTTATTAGTTTTGTTTGAAAATTATCTTTCAGATGGACCAGACAAACATGTTAGCTGATTGGTACATTGTCTCTCAGTAGAGTAATGAAAGTCATCATGATAAACCAATTTTGATTAATCAGGTTGGATTCTGTTGCAAGTAACAGAAACAGTTCAAAATAGGTGACATCAGTGGGGGAATTTGGTGGTTTTTATAGCTGGAAATTCTAAGTAGAGTGAGACCTGGAGTTGGATAGATTTAGGCATTTACCATATTATCAATTTCTGCTGTTAGTGTTTGTTTGCTTTTGCTTTGATGTGTGTGTTTCTGAGTGTTTGTGTATGTGTGTGCATGTCCATGCTCACATGCCTTCTCTCTGCCTTTTACAATGTCAGATTCACTTTAAGGCCAATTTCTCTTATGGTGACAAAAGGACTATGTTGGCTTTATATCTGCATACCATGTAGCCCAGAATGGAGTAGGACTGAGAGACAGAGAGGTGAGAGGAGGAAGATAAAGGGAGAGGACAGGAGGGGAGGGGAGATAAAAGAAGAGGAAAGGAGGGAAGGGCTGGATATTGAGAAGAAATGATATTATCCTAACGTATATTACTCTCAGAAAGGTGCTTAGGAAGCACAGAATCAGAGGGTAAAGAATTCCCTGGGTGGAAATAGCAGCCACTATCATCCAGCTTGTGGCATTACCTCTCTTGGACAGAGATGGAGGCAACATGGCTGATTCATGCTCTTCCGTTGCTATTTTCTAGTCTCCATGCAGTCTAGGCCTTCCCTTCCAATGTCACCTTTCTTTAGGAAGATTACAGTAAAATTCATTAAGCCACAGCTATTTTTACCCCATAAATTGTATTCTAGTTACACCTTGCTGAGACTTCATCCCAATTATTTTGACTTGACATTGAAAACATCCACGTTTATTAGGCTCTTACAGTGGTTGACTTTTTCCAATTTTGTATAGATTCCAACCAGTTTTCCTCTCTTAGAGAGGACACTAGTCAACGAGTTCTGGGCAACAGTAAATCAATCCATTTAGTAAGTACTGTTCTGTGTGGCATCCCCTGAAATAAGTGTAAACTTAATGCTACATACATTATTTCATCTAATCCACAGAAGGTATTATTCCCATTTAGAAAGATTAAGGATCTGGCCCACCCGTCAACAGCCTCTAAAAGGTGAATACATTGCTTCCCATTGGTACTTCAGTTCGCTGACAAGTAAAGTAGAAACTTTAGTTTCAACCCTGCCATTATCTATGTGTGTGGCCTTGGTTTCTTCATCTGTAAAATGACAAGGGAGGATTAGATGATCTTTGAGATTGTGTCTAATTTTAAGATGTTATGCATTATATATGGAATTACAGTCTTACTTAATCTGCTTTTCCTGAAGAGATAAACTCAGGTATAATTAGCAGTGTGTAATATGCAAATAAACATGGCAAAGGGACTTGAAAACACTTTATTTCTTTTTACTGATTAGATATTACTCTTGAAAATACCCTAAAAGGCCAAAAGATGAGCTCCAGTCCCACCTAGGTGGAATGTGGATGCCAGAACCAGGGGTTGACTTACCTTGGGGACATGCAGGATCTTCCCCATTAAGAACAGTATCCTCTCTTTCTTTGATACCTCTTATGATGTTGATGGATCAAGGAAGATCTTTATAGCAGTTGAGTAGTCACTGAGCTGAAGTACAGGTAATGAACTTTTATGACATATATGTTTTTTTTTTTTTTAAAGAGTTACAAATATTCTTTTTTTTAATTTTTTTTTTTGAGGTCAGGGTCACTGGCCCTCATATGTGGGACCCGAACCGAGGCCACCAGCTTCCTAAGCCAGCACTTAACCACCGTGCCACTCGGCCGGCCCTGGCACAAATATTCTTAACAGGAATGAAAACTAAGCAAATTCACCCAGGTGTTGTTAGATTTACATTTGTGTAGCACTTTTTGTTCATTTTCCTAGCACCCTCTCCTTTGATTGTCAGAGACAGTGCAGGTTGATGTCCACTTCGCTTTCATCTTTTTTGTGTAGTGTAAGCAGAAGATAGATCAAACATTTTGGCAGATTTAAAAAATACTACTTACATGTGTGAACCAAGTGGTTTACTTAAGAAAATGGTGCTTGATTTGCCTTCTCTATCAGTCTTCTCTGCTGTAAAACTAACATAGTAGTACAATGAAGGTTGAGCATAGCCTGCCTAACAGAAATTTAGAACAAGTCAAAGGATCAATTTGTTTCCAAGTAACTTAAGTGCATCCCCCCCAAGATCCTAAAAAAATACTTACGTGTATCAAGAGATTTCTTACTCTGGCTAGCAGGAACATAAAATATTCCAAACGTGGGTGCCCTCTGGGCAGTGCTGCTTTCTGATGGTCCTCTCCCTGCATTGGTAGCTGATCTAATACATGTGCTGATTAGTACTCAGCTAAATGTGCAAGGGGAACTGAACCCTCTGCATCCCTTGGGAGCTCCATTCTGTGTGGCTTCTTCTCTCTAGTACTCTACCCACAAATTTTAGTTGCTTGGACCTCTTAGAGCTTCAGACTTTCTGTCCTCAAATGCTGGGCTCTGTTTGGTTCCTCCTCCCTCCTGTATAACCTTGAAACTCTCTACAGACAATGACCTGGGACATCCTAGCATTCACCTCTTTTTTTAACCTCCCATAGGAATCGCTGTCCTGCTCTGCCTATTGCTGAATATCTAAAAACTATTATTTCATAGAATTGTTCAGTTTCTTAATGGGTTAGGTGGGAAAGTAAATCGAATCCCGATTCTGACATTATGGCTGGACTCAAAAATCCATGTCTTCTGCTCCACAGCTCCACTACTCAAGGAACTCCAGGCTCCACTGGACTGAAGCAAGTCACATGACCTCTCAATCCTCAGTTCCTTCATCTGTAATATGGAAATTATAGTAATATCTATTTATAATGTGTTTTTCAGAATTAAGTAAAATAATCCATATGATTTACTTTGTATATCACTTGGCATATAACAGCTAGTTATAAAATTCTAGCAATGATGATGATATTGATCCTCAGAAGACATCTGTATATGCTGAACTGAAAGCCATGAGTTTCTCTATGCCACAAGTTTCATGTCTATAAAATGACCAGAATCTATTTTGACTGAGACTGATCTGGGATTTATGAGGCTTTTCTTTCCCTTGGCAAACTGAGGCCCATGGGCCAAATCTGGCCCTATACCTGTTTTGTAAAAAAAATTTCAGTGGAACACAGGCACAGCCATTTGTCTATGTATTGTCTATGGCTGCTTTTGTGTTACAATGCCAGTACTGAGGAGTCACGATAGAGATCATATGGCCCACAAAGCCTACAGTATTTTCTACCTCACCCTTTACAGAAAAAGGTTACCAAGTCCACTCGAAAGTCTGAGCCAGACAAGTCCAAAAGACATTAGTAGATCCTGGCCTCTTTAAATCTCTGTCCCTTGGTAGTGGTGGGGAAGGGGTTTATATATCAGGCCATCTAAGGGGCTTCTCTGGAAGAGCTTGGAGTCCATGAGAGTCATTCTAGACCAGACCTTCTAAGGGGCATAATTCATCTTGATTGGTTTGCCATTCTCCATGGCAAACCCCCACTTCTTGCTCCTAGCCAGGAAATCCTAGAGTGATGGGGAGTACTGAAATGTCACAGGCCAGGTAAAGGTCACAACAAAATTTAAGACATGAAGTGGGGGCCGGCTGAGAGGCACGGTGGTTAAGCGCTGGCTTAGGAAGCCAGCGGCCCCGGTTCGGGTCCCACATATGAGGGCCAGTGACACTGCCCTCAAAAAAAAAAAAAAAAAAAAAAAAAAGAAAGACATGAAGTGGGTTTGCACCTTTAATTTTGGCTCATTAAGAATATTTTTCATTTTTAAAAAGAAAGGACATTTGACTCCTAATGATAATTCCCATATACAGTAAATTTAGATTTATGAAAAACTCATGGAATTATCCTTATTTTTCTCTTTTTACTGCTGATCAGCTACCACTTTGCTCACAGACAGGTGTTTGGGACTCCCTGCCCCATGTATGCCATTTATAAAGCTCCTGGTCTATCTCCCTGGTGCTTCAGTTCAGTGTCTGGCTCTGTGCTTCGTGTACCCTTTAGTGTAAATCCTATTACACCTTCCATGGTACTCTATTTCCACATCGGTAATACTCATTAGGCCAGTAACAATTGCTTAAGTCTGTTTTACTCACTACTTCACAGGGAGTAACTTGATCACTGTCACATGCAGAGTGGCTTCCAGGTACCTTACATGTTTATTGAATTGATTTGATTTTAATTTGGGGCTGATTTTCCTTTGAAAACTTTCTCTGATTAAATGCTCTCTAGTCAGGTAGCTGTGGTCTTCTTCACCTGTCACATCCATTTCTCCTCCTGTGAACTCGGAGACCAGAAGGCTTCTCAAACAGTTCCCTGACCCGTCCCCATGATGGAAGAGAATGAATGAGGACTCCCCGGTCATCTAGGAGTATAGATCTAAGCTGCCAACCACATATAGGAAATTTCTTTGAAGTCTCATGTTTTAGCTTGAAAATTTGTATGAATGTTGTATACTATTTCATAATATATTCACTTGTGTAGTAAAATAATTTTTTTAGCTATTTAACAACATAAAAAGATGCTCAATATCATTAATCATTAGAGAAATACAAATCAGCACAGTAAGTAAATGCAACAATCACAATGATATACCACTTTATCATACCAGACATTAGGATGACTAGTATAAAAAGAAACACACACACACACACACACACACACACACACACACAGAGGAATGTAAATGGTGCAGCTTTTATGGAAAACAATATGGCATTTCCTTAAAAAAATCAAACGTAGAAGACCAAATGACTCAGAAATTCTACTTCTTTGTATATACCCAAAAGAATTGAAAACAGGTACTCAAACAGACATTTGTACATCAATGTTCACATTATTCACAACAGCCAAAAAGTAAAAATAACCCAAATATTCATTCATTGATAGATAAATAAACAAAAGGTGTCATATATATATATATATATATATATATATATATATATATATATATCACAATGGGATATTACTCAGTCTTAAAAAGGATAAATATGGATAAACATCGATGACATTATAAGTGAAATAAGAAATAAGCCAGACACAGGGGTGAGGGAAGGGGGCATGGGGAGTTACGATTTAATGGGTACACAGTTTCCATTTAGGGTGATAAGGGTGTGGAGACGGATGGTAGTGGATAGTTGCACAGCAATGTGAATGTACTTAATGCCACAGAACTGTGCACTTAAAAAGGGTTAAAATGGTTGATTCTATGTTATATATATATTTTCCCATAATAAAATAAGTAGCAACCATCTCAAGCATTCATTTTAGAAAATTAGAAACTACAGAGGGGTGTAAAGAAGAAAACACTAATCACTTCAATTTGTTATCACTAGAGATAAACGCTAAGAGTTTGTAAATATTGATCTTGTCCTTTTAATGCACCTGGACAGATTTTTAATGACTACGAAATCATACTGTTTTGTATTTTTATATGTGGGGCTGGGAATGAACACTATTGAGCACCTCTATGAGCCACTTTCATTTACGCTATTTCATTTCACTTTCAGAAAAAATCCTGTGAAACAAAGAGGTTTTATATTTCCATCTTGTAGATGTGGAAACTTTGAAAACTTGCTCGGGTTCATGTAAATGGCAAGAATGGGATTGAAAGCAAGTCTGTGTGCTCACAGAGCCCATACTCTTTCCAGGATTCTACACGGCCTGTAGCGCTGGGATGCAGAACAAGGAGTTCAGAGACTCCGCTTACACTCGTTTGACAAAGGAGGAGACTGAGGATCAGAAAAATTCAAGTGAGTTGCTCACACATTTGGACATTGCAAGTCTAGTTCCCGACCTATTTTCATAAGTATTTCATGAGACATGAGATGTGGTTTCCAAGAGGCAGGGCTCTCAGATTGTCCAGAGGTTGCCCCTGCGTTGGCCTGGCTCACCTGTAGCTCTTCACAGAGTCATCTGTAGATAGACTGTCGCTTCGCATCCTAGTTCCTCCTCCTGGCTTGAAGTAAATCAGTGTCTGCTTTGCACAAAAGTGCTGGAGACTATTGCTTCTCTTTCTCCTTTTAGATCTGGTAAAGCTGTGCTTCAGAGCCTTGGCTGCTGCCAGGCTGGAAAGTTGTTTGTTTTGGTCCAGTGTCCCCAAGGCAAGTCCTTCCTGAGCAAAGAGATGGAGGTGGAGATGGGGAGTGGCCAAGCAACCATGTGACAATCCTGCCAGCTAGTGGCCACACAAAGTATGGGCCTAAACTCAGGACACTGCAGCCTAGGGACTAACTACCCAGGTTGACTCAGAGTAAGAGGGCATGAACTCCACGTCTTTGCTTTATAAATGGTGGGAGGGAGGGAGGCCTAGGGATAGGAAGTGATGTGTCCAAGGTGTGGATAGAGTCGGGATTAAAATCTGGTTTCTTGGATCTCATCTGAGACATTTATTAAGCATGTTCAGCAACAATTATAAACTGAGTACCATGTGCAAGATTATTTCTTTTTCTCAGAGAAATTGTCCAGTAAAGGTACTTTTTATTTTTATTTTCTTATTTTTTTTCTTTTGAGGGCAGTGTCACTGGCCCTCATATGTGGGACCCAAACTGGGGCCGCTGGCTTCCCAAGCCAGTGTTTAACCTCCGCACCACCTGGCCGGCCCTAAAGGTACTTTTTAATATCTATTTTAGTGATGATAAATTGAGGCCAGAGAGATTACTTGTCCAAGGCTACATGGCTATTTGGTAATAAAGCTAGGATCTACCAACAATGAGTTGGGTTTCCTGAGGCCAAAGTAGCAAGTCCTTATACTATATTAGTAGATACAAGTTATTTTATGATTTCTTCCAAATATTGGATAGAAAATAAATGTTTTTTTTATAAATATATACATTTAAAAAGACTATTGTTTTGACCATAGTTATAACTAGCATAAGTTAGAAAAATAAAAGTCCTCATGGAAGAAGTGGTATTGGAGATAGACCTTGAAGGCCTGACAGGGTTAAAAGGCCTAAAAGGCATCCAGGAAGAGTAAACTGCATGAGGGAAAGTAAGGGAACAGTTTGGGAAACAGCAAATAATCCTTTTGGCCAGAATCAGAATGTAGGCTATAATGTGGGGAGCTATGAGATGTGAGCTAATTAGTGACCCTATTGCAAAGGGGTTAGAAGAGGAATTTCTTTCTTTTCTTTGAGTAGTTGAAAGCAATGAAAAGTTTTGGTGAATAGGAACATAGCATATGGGAAGCTACACTTTAGGAGGATTTTTCTTTGATAGGTGCCTCTGAGATGGGTTATAAAGAGGCACAATTCAAAAGGAGAAGCAATAGGAGAAGAAGGGATGGGTAATATATCATATGAAGAGGGGTGCTGATAAATATGCATGTCCTCAGTGAGAAAGAGCCAGGACATGGGGTATCCTGTTAAAAATAATAAAAATACCAAAGTTTTTAAAATATGCCTTTATTTATAGTATATATAAAATTGACAAACATATCAATTGCCCATATAAAATTATTACTTCAAATATTTAGGTGCGGTGAATGTGGTGTTGGAGATTATGGGAAAATTAAGGGCCTCTACCCCAAGCTACCCTGTGATACTTCCACTGACTATAATTGACTACCTACAAGTGAGATCAGTCTTTTAACCCCTTGAGGTCTCCTCTCTCTAGAACTATAATCCTTTATGGTTTCCTGAGCTTTGACCAATTCTAGTCACTGAGGGTGGGGGTAGAAATGGGGAGAGACAAGATTCTGGGGTTCCCTGGAGAAACCAATTTATTGGGAAGTAATAGCTTAGCCACACAGATCTTGGAAAGTGGCTCAAGTGAGGTGGGAATTAACATACACTGAGTTCCGCGTGCCAAAGCTGGACATTTCGCAAAATCTGCCTCAGGTAACCTTTGTGGCAGTCTTCCAGAGTATGTATGTATTATTCTCCTTGTAAAGATGAGAGATGAGGAAACTAAGACTCAGAGAGGTGAGGTCATTTTCCTGATATTACAGGTATACAGAAGAACTAAGATTGAATTCAAATCCTATGTCCTTTCTATTCTGCTTGAGACATGGGAACAAGGAAATGGGGCAAAAGAGAGGAGATGAAGATAAATCCAATTTTTAAAGATTGAATAAGATAAAACGAATGGGATGAAGGCAGGAGGATGAACTGGCTTGTTGCAGAAAAATTCAGTTTTGGACATTTTGATTTTGAGTTGATACTGTCCAAATGGGAAATCAAGTAGATAGTTGTTAATGTGAAGATGAGATTTGGAGGTTCTGGAGTGAGACATAGATTTGGGAATTATCTGAGAAGGTCCTGAGGAACAGGGCATAGAACAGCGGTTTTCAATCCTTCTGTGGAACTAAAGATATTCTGTCTGTCTATTCATCTAACTATTCAGAATAGTTAACTTGTGCCCTTGGTACAATTTTTACAGTGAAAAGTAAGCCTTCTTGCCCTGGTTTTGGTCCAGCCAGAGTCAAAGAGTATGACCATTTTAATTTATAAAGGTTGCGCAAGATGCACTGTGCATAATCAGCACATGAGGGGTGGGGAAGAGAAAAGAAGAGAGAAAGAGGGGAAGAAAGAAGATGAGAGGGGAAGAGTGGGGAAGAGAGATGAATATTTCTAATTTATTTGTCTAGGGAGAGTTTTGCCTTTTTAAATGTGTCCCAAAGAACTGGTATCATTTAGTTGGTAACCCTGTCTGTATACACAGGCAATCCATTGCTATCAATGTAATGTATATTTTTCTAGAGAGATTTGTTAGGCATTTACAGACAGAGATGTATGTGTCTCCCCTCCTCCCCACCCCATGGTGCCAAGTGATGCAAATTGTTCCATCCCTTGCTTTTGTCTTATAACCACCTCTCTTGAAGCTTTTTTCATGGCAGTACAACTAGAATGCTTCCTTATTTTTAGGGACTGCATAGTGTTTCAATATTCACCGTATATACCACAATTTAATAAGACTTATTGAAATGCATCTATCTATTACAAACCACACTGCAGTGCATATTTTTATGTCAATAAGTTTAAACATGTGCAAGTATGTCTTGTAAGATAAATTCTTAGCAGTAGATTTCCTGGGCCAAAGGGCATGTCCTTTTAATTTATACAGATATTACCCAATTGTCTGTAATATCAAGGGTCTCTGTCTTATAAGAGATATAAGCTAATCTCAAGCAAAGTATAGTAAAATTCATAATGGTTATTGAAAATTTTAGTGTCGTTCATCTGATAGGTGAAAAGTGATATCTTGGAATTTTAATTTAATGGTAACTCTTTAGAAAATCAAATATTAGGACTCCACCCTTGAAGGTTCTGGCTGAGTAGGTCTGGAGTATGGCTTAGGCATCTGTGCATCTGTATGTACTTTTTTTTTTTTTTTGAGGGCAGTGTCACTGGCCCTTATATGTGGGACCTGAACTGGGGCCGCTGGCTTCCCAAGCCAGCGCTTAACCGTCATGCCACTTGACCGGCCCAGGCATCTGTACTTCTTAAAAAAATTATCACCACAGGCATAAACAAAAGGTAAGAAGGAAAAATGAGTAAGTTTAGGAAATACCCATAATTAGGAATTAAGTGAAATAAATCGATCAGCAAAAGACAGACAGAAGATGAGGCCACCGCAGTCAAAAGAGAGCCAGGAATGCGTATCGCCACCAAATTCAAGGAAGCAGTTTTAAAACCGAAAGCTTAGTTAACAATATGTAATATTGGAAACAAGGCAAAGATAATGAGACCTGAAAAAAAGCACATTGCATTTGGTAATAAGAAATCACTGGTAGTCTTAGCTCCTTCAAATGAATGGTCAAATGTGCTTGTAAAATATTTGATTCAGTTAAGAGTGTCCAATATTTGGCTACCTTGAACTTTTAGTTTGCAGATATGCAATGCCAGTGGATATAATTCTGTACAGTTATCAACTTTTTAGGAACTGGTGTCCTATATAATGGAATTTTTGAAATGTTACACTAAAGATTTAGGCTTTGCTTGGTCTTTATATTTTCATGATGAAGGCAGATCTGAATATACTTGTAGGAAGAAAATAAGGATTTAGAAAAAAGGAGTGTGAAGATGCAGGAAAAAAGGCACTATAGTATTTTTTAAATAAGGATTCAAGATAAAATGGGAAGAAAATATCCTTTGTTAAAAGTAGAAGAGGATATGAATTTCCCTTTAAAGAATAGACTTTTTTAAAAAAAGATAAAATATATGGGAATATTCTTAACAGAAAATTTTCAAAACCTGTGTGATAAAAGATATAAAAACACTGTTCAAAGACACATAAGTAGATTTTAAATGAATGGTGTCTTAGTATAATAGGGCCATCATAACAAAATACCATAGACTGTGTGGCTTAAACAACAGAAATTAATTTTCTCATGGTTTGGGAGGCTGGAAGTCCAAGATCAAGGTGCCAGTAGAGTTGGATTGCTCTGAGGTCTCTCTCCTTGTTTTGCAGATGGCCATTTTGTTGTATCCTCACATGGCCTTTCTCTGTTCTTGGGTACCCCAGTGTTTCTTCCTTTGATTATAAGCACACCATTCCTATTGAATTAGGGTTCTATTCTTATTGCTTCATTCAACCTCAATTCCTCTTTAAAGGCTCTATCTCCAAATATAGTTGCATGGAGGAGGGTGGTTAGGGCTTTACCATATGATTTTTTTTTTTTTAGGGGGGAAGGGGTGTACACAATTCAGTCCATAACAAATGGAAAGATGTTCTTCAAAAATGTTTCAACATTATTTGTTCAATCCCAACATCTTATGGGATTGAACAAATTGGCCCTAAACTTCATATGAAAATATAAATACAGAATAGCTAAGGAAAACAGTTAAAAGGGAAACCACTGAAGAGAGCCTAGCTTTATCAGATATTAAAAATACAACAAAGCTTCTATAATTAAAACAGTAAAGAGCTGACACATGAATACCCAGATCAATGGAAAAGACACGGAAGTCCGGAACTAGACCCAACTACATAAAAATCTAATGTATGATATGATAAGGGTAGTATCTCAAAACGCTGGGGCAAAGATAGGTTTTTTAACAATTAGCTCTAATTGGGATGATTATATAGCTTGGGGAAAAAAGATAAAATAAGGGCCATTCCTCCCAATATACACAAGAATAAATCCCAAATCAATCAGAGCTTTAAATATAAAACCAAAACCAGGATACATAATAAGAGAATATAATATCGTTGAACTTTTCCATAGCCTGGGTAAAAAGAAAAGTTTTCTAACTATGACTCAAAATCCAGTGCAATAAAAGAAAATATTGTTGAATTCAACTATAAAAAGTAAAACAGACAAACGAACAAAAACAAAACTTTTGCATGGCAAAAATTCACTAAGATAAATTATTTTTAGCATATCAGAGATTAAGGGCTAATATCTAATTTATAAAAAACATTCTGAAATTGAAGAAAAAAACCCCAAAATCCTATAAAAAGGGGCAAAAGACATGCAAAGATAATTCACAAAGAAAGATATAAAATTATCCTTAAACTTCTGGAAAAATGTTCAACTTCAGTCATAACAAGAGAAATGCAAATTAAAACTGCACTGGGGTGCTCTTTCTCTCCCATCATATCAGCAAGAATTCCAAAGCTTTAAAGCTTTCCCTGTTGACAAAGCTATGGGGAAATAGGCACTCCCATACATTGCTTGTGGGACTGGAAAAATTATACAAGTCGTAAGGGGAGGAATCTGGCAATATTTAATAAAACTTCATTCCATTACCTTCTGATCCAGCAATCCTACTTCTGGAAATTATACACAAAGACGCATATACACAAGGTTATGCAACACTATTTGTACTGAAAAATATTGGAAACTACCTAATGTCCAAACTACTTAAATATTGGAATTAGTTGAATGAACTATTGTACATATGGACGTTGGAGTACTATGTAGCTGTAACAAAGAATAAAGAGTACCTTTAAAAACAGATACGGAGTAATTTCCAAGAGACATTGTTAAACAAAAAATGACAAAGTACAAAAGAGTTTTAGAGCATTTCATGTAACATATGAAACAGAAAGAAGGAACCAGAAAACAAAGTTGGTTGCCTACAAGGGGTTTAGGAGGTAGGGAAAAAGGGTTAGAAGGACTATAAGATGGAGACACACTTAGCTGAGTATAACTTTTTGTATAGTTTTGACTTTTGAAAGCATTTTAATACTCTAAAAATTCAACAAAAAAAAAATCATTAAGAAGGGAAGGGCTAAACCTGAAAGCAAATGGAAACAAATCAATCTAATTGTATATTAAGTGAACACTATAACCTGGCAGGAGGGAGATATGCTGAAACTATTTTAGATGTATTATAAGACTCAGGAAATGAATAAATATGATGTTGTTTATTCATTATTCACCTGTGGGAGAAGAGACCTACAAATATGGAATATGGAAAAGCAAGAAAAACTCAGTAGGTATGAGCTGGAATTGGAAGAATCAGGGTGTACACTTGATTTCTTTAAAAAAATGTGTGTGTGTGTGTGTGCGCGCGTGTGTGTGTGCGTGTGCATCTTATATGCCTATGCATTTTTATTTTTATATTTTTATTTGTATATACATATTTGTATGCATATGTTTGTGTACATTTCCTAGCTTTGTCTGAAAGAGCCAAGAAGCAGAGACCTCCCCTGCCCCCCACAATAGGGATGAGCATACATATCACCCAGATCTTGATCTCTAAACTCCCCTCAAAAGGAAGGTGGGCTCCTCAGAAAAAGGGCTGATTTCAGAATTGGATCAGGGAGGTACAAGGTGGATCCGGAACATCCGGTTACACCAGATAGTAAGGAAATGCTGAAAAAAAATGATGACACAAGGATGCAGGAGCTAGATTTGAAGGGATAATTCTGGGACAATTTAGGCAACAAAATAATTAAATGCTAACATTGAAAGTTATAGTAATTCATGAGTTCTTACTGATGATACTGGTGATCAGGGGGTGGAAGGGCGCTTGCTTACAGTAGAACAAGCATTCTGAAGAGAAAAAAATAATGAATTTTGCAACCATCATAGTGACGATTGGATTCAGCAAGCATCATAAATAGATGCTAAATTTAGGGGGAAATTTTGCGTCGGGGCAGGATTTTTGAATGGTCTTTTAGTGTCTTCTCACAGATTGCTTATTTGTTGCAAAGAGGAATAAAAAAACAATTAAATGCATAGTGAAGAAGTCAGGCAACACCTTGACCAGGTGATCAAAGTTCATATCTCCAATGAGGGACAGACAGGCTCATGGGACTCCAAATGTGACACCCTGAGAGGGACATAACGTAACTTATGCATATGCTGGCTGAGAATAAATTTAATCATGTGAAAACATCAGTCACAAAGTGAGAAACTTTCTATTTAAAAAAAGGGAGGTGGGACTATATTTTTCAAAAATGTTAATGTCATAAAGCAAGAAAGGAACGAGACAAACAAAGAAATGAAAACTCATAGATACAGACAATAATTCAGTGGTTACCACAGGGTAAGGAGGTGGGTGTAGATGAAGGTAAACGGAATCAAATATATGGTGATGGAAGAACTGACTCTGGGTGGTGAACACACAATGTGATATATAGATGATGTATTACAGAATTGTACACCTGAAACCTATGTAACTTTGCTAATCATTGTCATCCGAATAAACTTTCATAAAAAAAAAAAAAAGCTGTGGAACTATTCCAGACTAAAGGAGACTGAGGAAACATGACAACTAAATACATTATTTGTAGATTGGATCCTGTATAGGAGGGGGAAATGCTATAAAGAAATGAATAGATCAACTGATACCATTGAATATGGACAGTAGATTATATAATTGATGATTTGAGAGACTATGCCTATTCTTAACACAATCACACTAAGTGTTTAGGGGAAAAGACCATGGTGTACAGCCATATATAACCGGGCAAAATGTTAACAGTGGGTAGATCCTGATAAAGAGTATATGGTATTCACTTTTACTATTTTTATTTTTATGATTTTGAAATTTTTTGCAAGTTTGAAATTATTTTCAAATAAAAAGTCAATTAAAAAGGGCATATTTTATAAGAAAGTTAAAATAACGAAGGAGGATTTAAAACATAATATTATTTAGCAAGTGGGACAAATGGATACAAATTATTATGGCAGACAAATCCTTCTATAAAACGTTTGCTTGATTTACTAAGTAGACAAATGGAAAACAAGCTTGTAGTGTTATACAAGAGCAGTTTAAAGACACAGCTTAAATGTCTTCTCAATCCATCTGTTTCTAATGCCACAGAAAAAGTTATAAATACTTCAGAATGAATCAACTTGAAAAAAAACAAGAAGTCCTCATTCTTAAAAACAAATAGCACTGCTTATTCAATCAGTTATGATGTAGCAAATATTTGGCAAAGGTAAACAAGATTAATTTAGAGATAAACAACAAAGCTAATTGCTTAGGTGACTACCAAGTCTAGTGGAATCTATTTTCAACTAAGAAATACCTGAGAAACCCACAACTAGTCTTTTTAAATAGGAAGTGATAATTAATGTTTAGTGTCCTAGGACACACATCCTCCAGCTGCCCTTGGCATGGCATTATACCTTCAACAAGATATTTTTTTCCCCCCTTTCCATTGTACATTATTTTGAGCATTGTTTGTGGTATCAGACACCTTTTGTGTACTTCTCACCTGCCTCTTAGACCTTTCGCAGTTTGTTCCAGCTCCAGGTTCTGAGCCACCCGCTGTGCATGAACTGGGTCCAATTCCACAGAACAACTCGACATCACATTGCCTACTACCTTCTCTGCATAGTCTCACCTTCTGTTCTGTAGACACTTGGTATAAGACCCCAAAGACACGTTCAGGGTTTGCCTTCTTGCAACTCAGATGAAGAGAAGTAGTACCCCACTGGGTGCAATCTGGGCAAGATTGAGCCAGCATAGGTGGGCTGTCCTCTGAAGCAGTGTTTTGCATGGCCTCTTGGTGGAAGGTACTATAAGATGTAGGAATCAGTTGTATTTAATAACAAGAGGAGACCTGCTCAGTAATGCATCCTCTTGGACTGGCTCTGACGTTTCCCCTGCCTCCTTCTCCTCTTCCCTCATTCTTGCTCCCTGGGCTTACATTCTATAATGAAGTAGCAGCACCAAAGTTTTGCTTCAGGCTCTGCTTTCTGGGGAATCCAGGTTAATAGTTATTAGTTGCTCAATGAATATAAAAAGTATGGGGAAATCAAAGTACTTGGTTGGTATTTTATTTTGAGGTTTAGCACCCTCTAGTGGAAACTATTTTTCACTTTCAGCCATACTAAGACAACTCCCAAAAGGGGTGTGTGTGTGTGTGTGTGTGTGTGTGTGTGTGTGTGTGTGTGTGTACAGTTTAGCATTCCCAGGAAGAGATTAGCCTGGCTGAGACAACAAGAAATAAAAAGGGCTGCATTCCTGCTTTTCTCTCGTCTAGCTGCAGGAATCTTTACCTATTTCTATTGATACCTGAAGTGGTACTTACAAAATGGGAAAAGACTGACTAGTCCCACATTATGTGATGTGAATTAAACATAAACAGAAAAAAAATTAATTCTGATTTAAGCAATTAATTAAGGTTCTGATGGGCCTTCCAGACAATCTTCACCAAAAAACAAATGTTCTTGGAATTATCTTATGTTGCTTTTGTCCCATGTAGTCTGTGTTTTATACAGAGCCAGTTATTAATAAAAGCCCATAGTCTTGACCTCTGCCTATGTTCAGAGCTAATTTTAAGTATCCCTTCTTTAGCAATGAAGCTTTGATTTTTTAAAAAATGTCCACCACATTCTGCCTGTGGTTAACTTAGGAATTATGTTCACCTGTAAGAGATATATTCTGTTTTCACTACCCCATGTCCACTTATCCTTTTTGTGGCAATGGTACCTGATTTTGTTTCGGAATATGTAACCCTCCGCCATTTTCAGCCCCGAACTTCTTTTGGAAGATGATTCAAGCCTCAGGCTCCAGAATCCAATTTGCATATTTCATCACCCTAGCAACCGCATTGGTCCAGGATTGGGCATGTGCCCAATCAAGACCATTAAGACTAAAGAGATTAGATTTTGAATTTTATGTTCAATTTTTGGGAAGGAAATTTCCTCTTGCACTGAGATTGTGATGGTGTGAGTCTGAGGCTACCCGGGAGCCACCACGCAAAGTCTAAGAAACTAGCCAATCCAGAGAAAGCAGAATGAGAGATAGATCCTGGTGATAACATCTGATTCTTAAATGAGGCCACTGGTGAAGCCAGCCCCTCTTATGGATTTTTAGTTATGTGAGCCAATATCTTCTCTTCTTTGTTTAAGCTAGATTGAATTTTTTTTTTAAAGATTTTTTTAAATTGGGGAATTGGGGGAGGAGAACAGTGTTGGGGAATTGGGGAAGGGGAACAGACAAGTTGCTGTCCTTTTGTTCTTCAGTCTAGTTGCGGAGGACGTTGCTTTACTGGCCCATGTTGGTATCATCATTGCGCACTTCCCGGATGAGGCAGATCAGTCGCAGGCCTCTGGATGGTCACTCACCATGTCTATTGGCAGCTCACACTGGCTGCCGGCCACTCACTGTAGCCTATGGCAGCTCACTGCGGCAGGGGCTGCAGCCTACACTGTAGCCGGAGCTCGCAGTCCAGCTCCAGGTGGAGCTATTGTTAGCTGTGGGGGTCAGTGTCACTGGCCCTCCTATGTGGGATCCAAACCGGGGCCGCTGGCGTCCCAAGCCAGCTCTTAACGAATGTGCTACTTGGCTGGCACCTAGATTGAATTTTTAATTACTGGAAACTAAAAGATTCCTAATTGGTAAACTGTTTAATTCTGAACTCACTACCTTGTCCTCCAACTTGATTCTTTTTTTGGCAGTCATTATTTTAGCAAATGCCACTATCATTCACCACATGGTGCTACCTAGAAACCTGGGAGTCATCTTGACACCTATCTCTTTCTCAAGCCCCATATCTAATCCACCAGTGAGTTTTGGATATTTTGCCATTTAAATGTTTCTTGACTTTGTTGCTCTTTGTGCAAGATAGTCTCATCTTTCACCTGGGCTATGAAAATGAAACAGAAACAAAACAAAAGCACTAAATCTCTCTGTGCATCCCCTCATTCATCCTTCACCCTATTGTCCATTCCTCATCCAGAGGGATTTTTTTCAAAGTACAAATCATCCTTTTCCCATCCCAATTCTCTGGTTAAAACCCTACTCTTACTGTTAGGATCATGAAAACTCATGTGAGAAAATCTGCCTCTCACCCACCTGTTTAGTCTTATCTGATAGCCCTACTCCAGTCACTCAGGGCTCCTGTACATTTTGATTCTTCTGACTGCATGCTCTTTCCTCCTCTTTTCAGATATTAACTCTGAGCCATTTCCTCAAAGAAACCTCCCTTGACCCCTTTGATTAAGTTCAATTATACTGTTACAGCCTCTCCTATCACTATGTGCTTGATTTGAGGTTTGACCCAAATTTGGAGTGATTTCTCTTTCTTGACCACATTTTTATTCTTTTAACAAGAATGAGATGCTAAGACAGAAGCCAGTCAAAAAAATTTCACACATCCTTGTGTCAGCTATTAAAAGCAGTGTCAACCTGTATTTAAATATTACCTGCACTACCGTTTGTCTGAAGGCGGTCCTGATCCCAGAGCAGGTCTTTGGATGGTGAGAGGAGGCAGTGAAGTGGGAGGAGGTGAATGTAAACAAGGATGGATGTAGAGCAGATGAAGCAGATGTCCTAGTTCTTTTTCATAACCTGCCGAATGGGACTGATCTTATTAATTAATGGCTTGGAGCAAAATCTTTATAATTTTACTCTAATGTCCAAGTGCGAAGCCCCCATCATCCCCGAATAGACAGATCTTGTGGTAGCTAATGGGATATGCTGCTCGTATCTCCCTTGAAGTGAAAACATGCTGCAAAGAGAGCAGTTAGTTGATAGCCTTTAGATGCTGTACTTTTGGGATCCATTGAAGAGTCCATGACAAGAAGGCTACATCCTCCCTGGGTTGCTCTAAGCCAGTAACTGAGCATGGCAGTCATTCTTACCCAACACTAGAGCGGAGTCGTTCTTACCCAACACAGCTCTCTTCCCAGGGGCAAACTGCTCTGGGCTGCTCCATTGGCCTGGTCAAAACTTTCTGAGATCTGCTCTGCAGCCTGGAGGCTTTGCCTACCCAATCCTCCTTCCTTCCTCTCTTCTTTCGCAAGTGTCAGATGAGCATCAAGGTCTGAAGGCTTTTCCCGTCCACTCCTATTTCTTCTCCTTTATTCTTCATAGTTGTTTTCCCCAATTAATCATCTGCATATTTAATTCTGTCTTGACACTTGACATCTTCTTCCTGGAGGATCTGAAGTGACATATACATCCGTTTGGGAACTGCTTGTGGAAGAAAGACATGTAATGTTTCCTTCTCTCCTTTTATCATATCTGGAGGGAAGAGAGTCGAGGAAGTGTTGGGGGAGCAGATCCTTTCTTGAGCATCTGGATGTTGGTGATGGCTACTTGGCTGTGCTCTTCTGGGCTGATCATCACTGTTGGTCAAGATCATGCCACATTTCCTGATAAGGGAGACTACTAACAGATCTGGATTGTGATGGACTGGTCTCTGAGCAGCTGTCTAGGCATCTGTGGTTTCCATTAAGTATTTGGCTGCATCTTCCATCTGACAGCCATCTTACCTACAACTCTGGTGAATGTGGTCCATTTGGTAAAAGCCTTTCCTTCCATTCCAATTCATCTTTTTTAAATTTTTTAATTTATTTTAATTTATTTTAATTTATTTATTTTTAATTAGTTTCAGTTGTACAACACAGTGCAATAGTTACACTTTTTACCCCTCAAAGTGACAACCCCCCTCCCCCAATTCACCACCCCACTCCTCCCCCCATATCATACATATCTATTACACTTCCTCTGACTCCCTTCTGGAGTATAATCCACGTCCTGTGACTGTCTATATATTCAATTACAGTTGGTATACAATATTATACAATCTCAGCTTCAGGTGTAGAGTGCAGTGATCAAGCATCTACTCCATCCATGAAATCGTCTCCCTAACAAGACATATGACCATTTGACACCCCACAAAATATTTACAACATTATTAATTATATTCCCCGAACTGTCTTTCATATCCCTGTGGCAATATTGTAGTTACCTATTTATGCTGTTAATTTCTTCCCCTTCTCCCTCATCCCACCCCCTCCCAACTAGCAACCCTCAGTTTTTTCTCTATATCTATGAGACTGTTTCTGTTTACTTTGCTCATTCATTCAGTTTTTCAGATTCCACATATAAGTGAGATCATATGGTATTTGTCTTTCTCCAACTGACTTATTTCACTTAACATAATAGTCTCTAGGTCCATCCATATCATTGCAAATAGTACGATTTCATTCTTCTCCGATCCATCTTTTGATGTGCCTGTCTTCCCGATCTTGAGATCTGTGGGTGTGATTGTGATCCAGTTGTTCATGCCTCTCAGGAAACAGTGTGTGTGGTGGGGAGTAGCCTGGTGCCTGAACCTTGCTCTCTTTGGTCTGACTTTTCCCATACACATCACTTTCTCCCAAAATTCCTTTCCCCAAGTTCTGGTAGCAAGCCCTGAGTGAGGCTCCGCAGACAAGCACTTGACAAGCAAGGTGAGCCTCTTGTTCCTGCAATCCCACTGCAATGCAGCTATGTGTCTCATGGAGCCAGAAGTGAGGGTGTGTGCAACTAACTCTAATGTCCAGGAACTTGAATCTCACCCCAAAAGAACTTTTCCTATTTTTCTTTTCTTTTTTTTAAATTTATTTTATTTATTTTTTTTAGGGCAGTGTCACTGGCCCTCTAATGTGGGACTGAACCGTGGCCGCTGGCTTCCCAAGCCAGCGCTTAACCACCGCGCCACTTGGCCGGTCCCCAACTTTTCCTATTTTTCATCTCATTTTTATTTTTATCTTTCTTTCCCTAGCCAGGGCTCAGGGGTTGGGAAGATCAACTATTCTAGTTTGCTCAGAATTTTTTTTGGGTCTCACATGGTAAGTTCTTCTTTGAGCTTAATCTAGGGCATTTTGGAGTAGGTAGGTATGGGAAGAGCCAGGAAAAGAAAGTAAAATTTATGTCTTAAGTGGCTGTCACAGGTTAAACATATATCTTGCAAATCACTTATCGTGCCAACCTTAATGAGTTATGAGGATTAAGCAAGATATAATACATGAAGAATGTTTAGAATACTACTGGGGCAGAGTAAACAATCAGTAATATTAGCTATTATTTTGTATTGACTAAAAATTTAGCTGAAAATAGAAAACAATTCTATTCTGTAAGAATCTTATGAAGCATATTTCTTAATCCCCCCCCCCAAAAAAATGAGAATTTGTAAGGCACACCATTTTGTCCAAAATGACAAAAGAAAGCATTATGTTGTATTTATAATTTTAAAAAAATTGTGAAATTCTGATGTACTTGGAAATTGTTCATTTGCAGCTAGGGCTGTGATAAAATCGTGTCTATGACCCTTTGTAATAGCAAGGACAGAATCCAAAGGAGAGGGTACTGTGATAAACCCCCTTCAGTCATCTCTTTCTAATGCCATGCTTCCCTTTGGGATTTCTCCTCAGCCTGTCCATTGGAGTATCTCTAGCTCAGCAGTAAATGACTTTCACTGCGTGAAAATAATGACATTTTTGCCACATGGAGTGCCCTCTGAAAGAGTCATTTTCACTCTGTTATGATTTGCATCACCGTGTGCACATTATTCAGCTGCCTGTTGCCTTAACCACTTGGCTACCTCAGCGCACCATGGGTATATTGTTTGAACTGGGCCACTGTGACACACTGGGCTGTATTTCCCAGGCCTTCATATGATCATTACGCTCACGTTCTGTAGCACATGTCTCCTCAATTATCGTGATATTGTGAGTTTAAAAATGAGTGATCATTAAAATATCAGTTTAGAACAATTCCATTTCTTAAATGCTGCCAGTATTTGTACTCCTGGAAAATAATTTTTTATAGCACAGGTTAGCAAGCTGCACCTGCCTTTGTAAGTACAATTTTATTGGAATATAGCCATGCTCATTCATTTCTGTATTATGACAATGGCAGAGTTTAATAGTTGTGATATCAACCATACGGCTTTCAAGTCTAAAATATTTTGTATTTGGTCTTTTACAGAAAAAGCTTGTCCACTTCAATTCTTCAGTGTGATTATTTCTGCAAAAGAATGTACACTAGCAGCCACAGGTGGGCTTTTCAGACTTTCTCTTAGAGACAATCACTGTCCATTCCTGAAGAGGAGGGGGGGGGAATATAATTATTTTCTAGGTTATTCTACTTGGATTATATGATCAGGGAGAATGAGCAACAGTCTATGCTGCTGCCAGAGAATTTACCATCCCCTGCCCATTATAAGTTTATTCTTTGACATGTGGCAATTTGGGACCCAGCTTCCTCCTGCTTTTGGGATTAATGTGACACTGCCAATTTAAGTGGGAAGGAAGAAAAGGATGATCAGGTTTTTCCTTTCATCTGTGTTTTGCCTCAAGTTGGCAGCCTTTCCTCTGAAGTTTTGGGCTTAGCAATTATCCATGCTCTTTCAATATTAATAATCTGCACAGCAGGGGGCAGCTTTTGAAGCCTACCTGAATTTTGCACTTGCTTCTGCTCACATTTCCTTCAGCATTTCATTACCAATGGATTGAGTGTGGCAGACTTTGTCTCTCTCTCCTTCATGGATCCTATCCTCTACTGCATACTTTCCTTTTGTCTCTCTGAGCAGTGTTTTGTAAATTTTTTTTAAATCTCTATTTTCTAGTTCACTAAATTCCCCAATTGCTGAGTCTAATCTGTTGCTTTAAAATTTTTGTTATTTTTAATTTCTAGAATTTTTTTTAGTTCTCTTTTATATCTACCTGGCCAATTCTACTAGTTTCTTGTATCTTTTCAATATATATATATATTTTTAAGAGGGCAGTGTCACTGGCCCTCATATGGGATACAAACCGGGGCCGCTGGCATCCCAAGCCAGCTCTTAACCAATGCACCACTCAGCTGGCCCAGCTTTTCAATATTTTTAATACTCTTTTTTATTTTTTAAAACATATTAAACCTAGTTATTTAATAGTTTGGGTCTGACTATTCCAATATCTCTTCTTTATTGTCTTATTCTGCTATTTATTCGGTCTGACAGCTTTTACTCCTTGTGGCTTGTTTCCTTCTCAGTTTGACAATTTTTTTTTTTTTTTTTTAAGATTTTATTGGGGAATTCAGGGAGGGGAGCAGCCAAGTTGTTGTCCTTCAATCTTAGTTATGGAGGGCACAAATAGCTCAGCTCCAAGTCTAGTTGCCATCCGGCCAACCATTGGCAACTTGCGGCTGCTCAGCTCAAGGTGCCGTGTTCAATCTTAGTTGTGGATGGGCATATCCTACCATCCCATATGGGAGTCATACCAGAAACCTTGTTGCTAAGAGCGCACGCTCTAACCACTGAGTCATTCTGCCACCCGAGAGCAGCTCAGGGCAACTCAGCTCAAGGTGCTGTGTTCAATCTTAGTTGCGGGTGGCCATAGCCCACCATCCCGTGTGGGAATCTAACTGGCAACCTTGTTGTTACGAGCACATGCTCTTACCATCTGAGCCATGCTGCCACTTGGTGGCAGCTCAGTGGCAGCTCAGCTTGGGAGCAGCTCACTGGCCCATGTGGGAATCGAACCAGAGACTCTCTTGCTCAGAGCTCACACTCTTAACCAACTGAGCCACTCAGCTGGCCCCTCAGTTTGATAAGTTTTGATTGTGAACTTATATATCTTAGAACATTATCTCAGAATTTTCTTTGAGTCTGTGTCTAAAATTAATTCCTCTAGAGTGAATGTGATTTTTCTGCCAAGTTACTTGGTCACTCAAATTATCCTTGGTTTAGGATTTTTATACACATAGGCAGCATGGCATTTGGCCCTCAAATCATGAGAATGCAGATTTGTGTGAGGACTTCTCATTGGAGACATTTATTTTCCTTTTCACACAAAGCTAAGTCTGAGAAAGCCATATGTCTCCACGATTCTCTGTATAAGTAGTGGTTCACCCACTGAGAGTATTGCCTTTTGGTGGTCCTGACTTTATGAAAGGTGTCTTTGATCCAAACACGCACTCTGCTTAGACTCCTGTTTACTGTCAGTGGCCCCTTAAAATTCAGAATTAGGTCACCAGGAATCAGTAAGTGCCTCCAAGAAAAGGTTGGCTCTGACACCAGCTTTATTTTTTGTGCATTGTTAGACTGCTCTGAATAATTCTGTTCCTTCCTACCAAGCGCAGTTATACTTTCAAAATTTTTTGGCATTAAGAAAATTTTTTTTTTAGCATTTTCTGGTGCTCTGTCTAGAAGGGGTTTCATCTAATGTGTAGATAGCTATATTGCTGGATACACTCATTCATTTATACAGACTCTTTTTATCTACTCTTGTATGTTTACATCTCTCACCCTTCTTCCTCCCTATTTTGAATTTTTCCTTTAATCCTCATGTTTTCTATTATCATCCTCTTCAAGTCCTCTACAAGTTACATTTGGACTATTGCAAGTACCTCCAGTATGGACCCCTTACATCACTTTCCAGTTCATCCTGCATGTGAGTGCCAGAAATCTACTTAGACAAACAAAATGCAAAACAGTCAGCAACAGCAATTTGTTTCAGCATCAGAAAAAAAAAATCGTCAGTAATCCAAGAAAAGGAAATTATGTTGTTGGAGGAAACCTGTAAGTAAATAAATACATTTATGACAATCAGATAAGTACCTTTGCAAAGCAGGTCCAAGAGGCTATCTCTGGGATCAGAGAGAAAGGAGAGATCAAAGATGATTAGATAGAGGAGTGGGATTCTAACTGGCTTTATAGAAAAAATGGCATGGTAGTCAAGTCTTGAAGTAGTTGTTATCCAGGTGAAAAGAAGAGACTAATCTGAGGGCAGAAACGTATGTGTAAAGACACCACTGCTTATGGTTTATTTGGAGACAAGAAAGTTGAGTAAGATATTGAATAAAGGACATTCCGATGGTAGAAGATGTAGTTGCAATCTGGATTTCTGTTCTGCAGAAACACATAACAAGAATAACACCTCTACAATTCTTTTTTATATTTTATCATAGTTCCACAACCCAACAGAAAGGCAGAGGTAGTCTTATGTCCTACACATTTGAAGTTGCTTTATTAATCACCTAGTCCATACCTGAGGTTTAAATTTTCTCTACTGCATCTTCCCAAATGGGTTGTGAGTTTCTTCTTGACTGCCTTTATGCATAGATAGTGTGGAGGCAGTTGTTAAGACCAGGTCCAGGAATCAGATGGCCTGGGTTCAAATCCTAGCTTGTTGCTATGGCAGACACGGCCAGACCTGCTGCACTAAAAACTCATATGGGCACATTGGCCAAGAAAGAGCCAAAATATGGAAACAATTTAGATTAGCTAATAGTGACTCAACCAGAAATTGTGGATCTGGAGCATCGACACTAGGGTCTAAAGGACGTAGTTCCCTCCCAGCCTTAAAAAGGAATAAAGGGCAAGGAGAGTGTTGCAGATTCTTCCAAAGAGGAGGATCTGCACACCACATGAACTGTGAAACTACTCCGCGTTAGGCATGCTTCCTTGAGGAAAAAGGTTGTCACTAGGCAGACTTATCTCCTTCCCATTGTTACTGGCGCCCTGGGTCCCTGCAATCTCCCAGGATGGAAATCGACGCAGATCTTGATTTCTAGAAATTTGTCTACAAATGTAGACAAAGAGAAAGTTGTATTGAGCTTGTGCACAAGAAAACCAGCACCGTGAACGAGGAGAAATGGGTGGTTTCCTGAGGGAGGATGGGACAGAGTTTTTAAAGGGAGCTAGGCAGGAAGAGAACTGTGTTTAGGCATGTAGAAGCGGAGGTTTCTTGGCACTTGCTCAGTGTGGCTACATGCTTCTTTGTGGCTCACGTGTCTCAGTAGCATGTTAAATCTCCACTCCTCAGAGTGATGTTTAGCATTAAAATGAAGAAAGCGTCACACAGGGAGTCTGACTGTGCATGTGCAGCCAATGGGAAAGTTCTTTGGCTCTTGGTTGTGGTTCTTTATAGTTGGGGACCCTTGGGTCTTTAATGCTGATTGGGCTCCATAGGGTGGTGTCCTTGCAGAACTTATCTAAGTATTAACAGTTGGCTCCTGTCGTTTAACCCAATTGATTTAATAGTAGGAAGTTGCCTTCCAGTCTCATCATCTTGCTCTTATGTGTATTTTTTGCATTGCTTACTGGTTGAAGCGACAGTAAAACAACAGGACAGTTAAACTTGGCTCACTCAGGGTAACCAGTCTTGTCAATCTGAATCTAGACCAACCTTTGCATAACTTAATCACTTACAAATTAGAGTTTGCTCATCTGTAAAATAGGACTGATTTAAAGAACAAATGAGATAATGATTGCAAAGTACCTGGCTCATAGGGACTATGAGCTAAGGTTGGTATTATTAGTAAGTTACGATTTCACATGGTTACCCATTCTATCTACACCAATTCTTTCTTATTCAGAATCATATGGTCATACCTGTAAATTTTACTTCATGGTTTTTGTTAAAAAATTTTGTAGAATGACCCAAATTCCTCCTTCATGGCTATTCTCTTTTCATTTTATGTTTGTATCATTTAACTTGCCTATCCAAAATCTGCTCCCTTAGTCCTCCACATCTTAGTTCATGACCCTCTACACGTATATTTCTGTTTAAGTAGACCAAATGTCTTAGAGTTAGTATCATCAACACATCTTTTTTCTGACATCCCAAATCTAATCTTTTATAACTCTGTGCCACATCTCATCCAAGTGACTGTACTGTCTCTCCTCCCTGTTTTTGTCCTTATCCCCATTTAATTTATACTCAATGCAGCATCCAAAGTAAGCTGATAAAATAAAAATTTGGTCCAATCTGTTACTCTTTTGTTTAACCCTCAAATGGCTTTCCATCTCACTCAGAATAAATGACAAAGTTCTCTTATTATGGGCTATGAGTCCCTATATAATTTGAACTTCTGCATTTCTTATTTCATCTTCTACTACACTCCTCTTTGCACCCTATATACATACTGACTTCCCCAGTCTGGTATTTGTATTATGGAATGAATTTTTGAGTCCAAAAAATGTGTGACTTTATTTTATCTATATGCAAATATATTTTGCTTAGATGTGGTTTTCCAGTATTATCTTAAATTCTGGTGCTCTCATCCAGCTAATGACTACTCTAAGTGCATGTCATGCTTACATTTGATCAACATGTTAATTATGTTAATATTCACAAAGCCATTTATAAAAATATGCAACAGATCAGATTGGAGAACAAAGACGTTGGTTCACCACTAGAGACCTTAAGATAAGACTACTAAGACTCTTAGCCAGTTGCAAATACATATATCTCTTCACCCTACATTTCTCAAATGTGTTCCTTAGCAAGGTGAGGAAACTCTGAAGGGTATATGAACAGCTGCCCAGGAACACCTGGCTAGTAAGCAGTAGGTATGGATCAGACTGCTGGTCCAAGGTTTTTCCCAATATTGCATAATACATACTTTAGCATTTTCATATTTTCTACACCACACAGTGTTTTACAAGTTCTCAATGAACACATGTTTATTGTTGATTAATAAGCCTTACCTTGATTGTCCCGCAAAGTAAGTCCTTCATTTAGACCTGTGGTTCTCAACCCGGACGTTTTTGCCTCCGGGGGACATTTGCAAAGTCTGGAGCCATTTTTGATTTTCATGAATGGGAAATGCTACTATCATCTTGTGTGTAGAGGCTGTGGATACTGCTAACCATCCTACCATACAGAGAAAAGCACCCTATATCAAAGAATTATCTGGTCCAAAAAGTGCTGAGGTGGAGAAGCCCTGATTTAGAACTTGGCCGATTGATTTACAAGCAGTTAAGAGAAGGTTTAAAAGTGCACCAAGGAAACTGGTTGCTTTTTTCTCTGTTTTTCTTGTTAATGGACCCAGCTTTTGAATAAAACAAAATAGCACTTGAGCTCAAAAACAAACAAACAAAAAAAAACAGACACACAATGAAAACCTTACAGCCCAGCTCCTTTTAGAGCCTTATGTTCTTCTACTGAGAGGTGATAACCAAGTACCAGGCACCTCCTCAGCTGGGATAAAGTTCTACTCATTACATATTCATGTTTGCAATGGCACTCTTCACTGAAGAAATTCAGGGCACATTATTAATTAAAGCAATGAATTCCCCAGAAACAACACTAATTAAACCTCAAAATCAAAACGGCATAAAAAAGCAGACTTCATTTTTACATCCCATCTGAGCAACAGAGAAAAATCAGACAGCTTCATCAGGCCAAATGGGGAATGGTGAGATTTATCAAGAAGGCAGGCCAGCCACTTTCACGTATGCTTTCTTCCTCTTGTTTCTTGCTGCTAGCTCCAAAAATAAGCCATCGGCAGAGCTGCCAAGAAGTAAATAGCTGTTGAGAGTGGCAGTGCCGTCATTTACATGGTATGTGTTTATCTTCAGTAAAGAAGTGGTGGAATTCTGGAGCAATGGAGGGGTTAGAGTTTAATAAGTCAGAGGGCCACTCTCTTAGCCTAGACGCCCTTGGCCCCCTGCTTTTCTACTCCATACTTGATACTTGGGCAAACTCATAGCTTAACTACCATGTATTCGCTGATTAAGTCTCTGCCTATATGTTTCATTTCAGCATCTGTGCTGAATGCTTTACGTACCTTATCTTTTTAAAAATATCCTTCAGGGCCGGCCAAGTGGCGCGGTGGTTAAGCACTGGTTTGGGAAGCTGGCGGCCCTGGTTCGGATCCCACATATGAGGGCCAGTTACACTGCCCTCAAAAAACAAACAAACAAAAATCCTTCAACATCCCTATGTACTCTTATTTACATTTTCTAAATTATGAAATTAAGGTTCAGAAAAGTGAGTAATTTGCCCAAGGTTTCATACATATATATATACGTGTGTGTGTGTGTGTGTGTGTGTGTGTGTGTGTGTGTGTGTGTATTTAATGCAAAAGCTAGCACTCAAACCCAAATCTTTTATCCCCCATTCATGTTCAGTTACATTGGTTCAAGTTCCTGTTGTTGCTCATCTGAATTATTACCCCAGGAGTCCTGACTAGACTCCTTGGTCTTGCTTTTTTGCATGCACCCTACATTCTGCAACCAAAACAACCTTTCTGAAATGCAGACCTAAGAACTCCCTTACTTAGCCTAACTAAATGATTTAGGATTCCTTGAATTTATCAGGTCTCATGTCCTTACCATCTTGTCTCCCTGACATTTATTTTTCTTAAAAATTCAGCTGAAAGACTCAATCACATTGAATAAAAAGATAACCATACTTTCTTCAAATATACACCATACTACTTGCCTTATTAACATCTGTTTTAAAAAAGTGGAAAAAAGCTGAACTTTTTGAGTAATCTAACATGTTTGTGAAATAATTTTCCATCTACAATATTGGAAAACCTTTTTTACTTTTGTCAATTTTGCCATTTAGATGGATTTGAGTAGGCCTCACCATTTTGCCATTGGACTATGATGAATCTCAACACTTTTTCATGACCTAATCTGTAAAATATTCAAAATTTTAATTTTTTGTAGTATTCTGAAAACACCTCAAATCATGTTTCATTTATCTCTTTTATCCTGAAGCTTAAACACATATTCAAGGTGCACATATCTGTGGATGTACCAATTGGTACCTCTCTGTGTCTTCTCATTAATTGGTGTAAAGCTCCTGACTTTTTGACCCATTTAGTCCAATACTTCAGGAGGTGCTACATTCTGGGAAGTACAGTCCTTCTGAACCTGTTTTACTTACCTCTCTTGAAGGACATTAATGGGACTGGAAAATATATGCTATAGCAACTCTCAAAATCCCTGGCTACTTCCTATAGTGAGAACAACTTTCCCTTAATCTATACTCTCTCCTAATCTTGCCCCTTGGTTCTTCCTCTCCACCTACCTGCCCTGTCAGTTTACAGCTCCCCTCCAGGTAATCATCTAGGCAGCTATTATACTTTCTATACCTCTCAAATTCTGGGGCCTCTCTTACATGAACTCAAAATATTAGTCTGGCAATATTGTGAAAGCAGGAGGAGAGGCAACAAAGTGGGTAAAACCAGATCACTTTATACTTTAATAGTTTAGTCCCATCACAATTGCAATTTTGTGTAGGGTAAAGGCCATGCTTTCACTTGTAATTATGATTTTGGTGATGTGAGGAATCTTAGAGATCAGGCAGTCCACTTTTCTAATTATATAGATGAGGAGACAACAGATGCCCAAACAGGTGTGACTTGCCCATGGTCACACTGCTGGTCAATGCCATAGATAGTGAAGCCAGACATTCTGACTCAGATGTCAGGGAATCTTCTAGTACTCTGTGCTGTTTAAACTCCTCACTTTGTGCTAAGGGCAGTGCCTCTTATAGGATATGTACTAGGTGGACGTGGGAGCAAACAAAAAAAAGATGTGATTCAATGGTTCCAGTTAAAATTGGATCCTTCTTCCCAGCACACCGTGACAGAGGAACCAGATGGAGCAGTGAAATCAGGCCGGTCTGCCAGTCTGCTTATGTTATTTTAGTTATGGTGATTCATTATGGATTACCCGGGGGTCTAGTGTTCTATTTTATGATATAATGAATCTTTAAAATGAAGATAAACTCATACCACCCAACCCCAAATGGCCTTTTTAGTTTTTACTGGTTGTGCTTTACTAGTAATACAAACAGTAACAGCAATGTTAACATCTACCATTCCTGATTGCATACTGTGTGCCAGGCCTCCCTCATTTCCTCATTTCATTTAATCTTCAAAATAACTCCATGAAACGTGAGTATATATATATATATATATATATATATATATATATATATATATATATATATTTTACAGATCAGGAAACTGAGGCTCAGAGGAATAAGGTATAATAACTTCTTGTCACTCAGTAAATAGCAGAGTCAAGGCTTAAACCCAGGATGTCTGGTCACCAAGAGTCTTCTCTTTTGCTCCCTGCCATATAAGGCAGAAGGTGACAGCACCTACCTCATTCTGCCTTGTCCTATATATAGTTCATTCTTTCATTCAACGACCTGGTATTGCTGTGCATGGAGACAGGTCATAGGAACACAAAGTTGAACAAAACATTTTTCTGCTTTCAATGAGACTGTGCTCTAGTGGGGAAAACAAACAAATCAATAATTATAGTACAGCATGAAGAAAGTGTGTTCTTAAAGGTACAAATGTGATACTCCGGGTGCCACAGAGATCATAAAAACCAGAGAAAGTGGGCATGGTCAGGGAATGTTTGCAGGACTAGAGGGCCTTTGGCTGAAAATTAAAGGGAGACTAGCCGTGAATTAGGGAAATAACATGTGTGAGGACATGGAAGATGATGGACTCAGGCAGCAGTGAGTAGTTCAGTTAGACTGGAAGGAGGAGACCAAGTGGGGCTCTGCGGAAAGAGCTGGAGGGGCGGTCTGGGGCCAGGTCCTGCTCAGCTGTTGGATCCATGGCGAATGGTTTGGAATCGATCCTGAGCATGATGAGAAACTGCAGCCGAATTTTTATCAGAGAAATGAAATAGTCAGAGATGGTTTAGGGAGTGTACTTGAACTTCGGTGGGGCTGTGGAGGATAGAAAGGCAGGATGGGAGGTTGGGTGGGTATGGGAGATTACAGACAGAAGGGTCAATAGAGGAGGTAACTGGGGTAATCGATAAAAATGGAGGGGTGCAGACTGGAAGGGACAACGGACATGAGGAGAGAGGTTTCTAAGATTTGAAGCAGGTTCTTTTGACTGTTCTGGGGACTGACCAGAGGTCCGAAGTTGCTTGCCCCATTGACATTTGACTGCCCCTTGCTCAGGGACACTTTACTGCATGTGCTGTCTATTCAAAAAGAAGAATCCAAATGTGAAATGAACCATAAAACACTATGACCAAAAGAGAGAATCAGCCAAGGGACCTGAGAGTGGTCAAGAAGGAAGATTATTTTTTTTCTTTTCGCTTTAAGCCCTGCATCCCTTTCCCTCTGCCTTCTCAGTTATTCTTTGTCTGCCTCCATGACTGAGCAGACAGTGTACCATGGCTAAAGGTCTCAGGAGGTAAGGAGAGCTGAACATTAAACAGTGCTGGAACCACAGCACAGTGTAACTCTAGAATGTGGGCATTGCTAATCTGGGCCCTTTCAAAAAGAACTGTTGTTTTGACTCAAACACACTGCGTGGGGGGAGGGGTGGATCCAGGGAAGTTCAGCTTTTGCTTCCACAACATTCCGTGAAAAAACCTAAACTAAGTACTGCTTGGGAATAAATAGTACCTATGTTTTCCCCTTGATATGTGTCTATTAGTTTGAACCCAGACCTGTAAAGTTGCCATGATGCTAATAACCTTTCATTTAGAAAGCACCTAAAAGAGGATTCTCAAATTATGCAATCTCCATTGCTAAAAAGCTTTCTGTGGTCTTTTGAGCAAAATAAAGAAAAATGGCATATGAACTCACATCCATTTTACAATGTAAATCGCCATCTTATTAAAAATGGAGTCCATAACAAGGCAATCATAATTTAAATTAGTGAGTCTTCAAGTAACACTTGATATTGTCAATTATTTTTTCATATAATATAAAATCCCTGGGTTCATAAATAACATTCTTTCCCTATTCAGGAAAAAACCATGCTCAGCAATGTGTTATTCATGACTTAATTATTCTATAGATGCTTCATTCATATGCATGCAGATATATCTGGCAGCATTGCATTTTAATGAAGATGCTGAAAGGCAGCAGGCTATAATTTCTAACAGAGAATTCTGTCAGGATTGAACAATAGCAGCTCCTGGAGAGGACTAGGAAATAGCATAGCCCAGAAAGAAAATTAAAAACCCATTTAAATATTTTAATTATAATCTTCATTAATGGAAGCTTGAAATCCCTTTGCATGTCCGGAGCTTCTATAGTTTAGGAGCTATTTTGGTTGAAGGAGAATAATTTTGAGGAAGAGAAATATTTTCAAGATTCCCTGAATTGAGGTACAATCCCTCCTTAGGGAGCCAAGACCAGATCTCTGCCCTCACCTCCTGCACCTCCTCAGCCTGAGTTCTTTTTATTGAAGTAGTGAGGTCAAAATGACCGATTAGGTCAACCTTACAAGGAACAACGATAGGGAAAAGGTGGGAAGATTCATTTTAGGGTTTTCTGGGTGTGTGCCGAATACACATATATGAGTTGTAGGATTTTAGCACCAGCTGGATACCCTCAAATTTCCATCCCTTTACCCTCCAGAAAGCTCAGCTTATCTAGAAACAATTGAGACCTATGTCAGCTGTAAGGATTGCCACAACTTTGTTCTGGTTTCTCTCTTTCTCATCTTCCCATGTCAGGAAAATGATAGAATTGTCAAAAGCACAGGACATAGCTAAGTAAATTGTGAAACAGGCCATAATTCTACTTGTTCTGCTATAGAATAAAAGCCACATAGAAACCTAGCACTACCATGTTCAGGTATTTTAGGAGAGCTATGAATATGCAAGTGACAGGGCCTTTGGAGCTTTAGGAAGGTGTGGCATTTCCTGGAAGTGTTATGAACCTGAGGCACAGCTGTCCATGCACTACTCTGGGTGTCCTGCTCCAGTGAATTATGCTTGTTCTGGTCACCAGTGCTCTTTGTGTCTTCAAATCAAGTGCACACGTTGCTGTCTTTCTCTAACTCCACTTCTCAGTAGAATTCAGCACAAATGACAACTTCCTTTCTTCAAACATGCATCTCTTGTGACTCTTGAGACACCATCATTCCTGCTTTTCAGCCTTCTTGTCTTTTCCTTACTTGCTTTCCCTTTTTTAATGTTGGCCTGTGATAAATAGAATTTTTATGTATTTGCATTTTGAATCTTTGTCTGTATTTTACATCTTTTATTAAGGAATCCCTTACCCCAGGTTTATGAAGTTCTTCTAAAATTTCTTTTAAATGAACATTTAAAAGTTTCTATTTGCTTGCCTATTTTCAGGTAGAGATCCAACCTTTTTTTCTTTCCTATATGTATGACTATTTGTCCTAGAATTACTTATTGAATGGCTTCTCCTTTCACCAATGGTCTGCAAAGCCAGCTCTGTTGCATATCAAAAACTTATGTAAGTATAGGTCTTTGTATTCATTTTCTATTGCTGCATGACAAATTGCTACCATCTATCGATTTAAAACAACATCCATTTACACCATCACAGTTCTGTAGATCAGAAGTCCAGGCAGCCTCAGCTGGATTCTCATAAGTGTTGAAACAAAAATCAGGGTGTTGGCCGGACCTGGCTCTTACCTGGAGGTTCTGGGGAGTCATCTGCATTCAAGCTCATTCAGGTAGTTGGCCAAATTTACTTCCTTGATATAGGATTGAGGCGCCCATTTCCTTGTCTGTGAGCCTGAGGCCACTCTGAGCAACTCAAAGTCACCAATAATCCTTGTGGCCTCCTCCATCTTTGAAGCCAGCAATGGCATGTCAAATTCTCCTTGTGCTTCCAATCTGAGTTCCTCTTCTTCCACCAGCCAGAAAAAAAGTTTTTGCTTTTAAAGGGCTTATTTGGGCGGCCGGTTAGCTCAGGTGGTTAGAGCGCAGGCTCATAACACCAAGGTTGCCAGTTCGATTCCCACATGGGCCAAGGAGCTGCACCCTCCACAATTAGAGTGAAGACAACCACTTGACTTGGAGCTGATGGGTCCTGGAGAAACACACCGTTCCACAATAAAATTTCTAAAGAAAAAAAAATAAAAGAAAGGGCTTATTCAATTAGATTAGGCTAACCCAGATAAATCTCCATTTTCCCATGTAATGCAAAAATCTTAGGAAGGATATTTATCTTAATCTACCTCAATCAAAGGGGAAGATATTGAACAAAGGCAAGAATCACTGAGGGTAATTCTTAGAATTCTGCCTTTCGCTATGTATTTGTGGGCTTTCTAACTTGTACTGTTGGCTTATCCCTGTGCTAGTATCTCCGCTGTCTAATCAAGTTCTGTCAAGAATCCCACTGATAGTTTAGTTGAAATTGCATTGGATTTATATGGTTCTATCTTTGTGATATCAAATCGTTTTATTAAAAATGTGATATATCTCTTTATTCATAATTTTGTCCATAAATCTTGCATATATTTTCCTTTTTTCATATGTTATAATGAAATGTTACAATGACTTCTGGCCCAAAGCAAAATTTTGACTTGAGGTGGAACTTCTAGAATGGTTAAGTGAGGAGGTATGTACATCCTCTCCCCCAAAACCAACTATAAAATCAGACAAAACTGTCAAAAACTTTAGGATTTTGGAAATTTACCAAAAGCATCCATTTAATTGACAAGAATTTATTCAAGGAAAACTACCCATCAGTTATCATAGTGAGAGCTGTGGTATTTTATCCTGGGACTTCTGCCATTCCCCACCCCAGTTCCACTGTTCAGTAATTTTACCAGGGCAAGGCAAGCTATGAGCATTGGCTGCCTCCTTACTAGAGAAGTCTGGTGTGCTTTGGGGTGGAGCAAACGTACCCAAGAAAATTGTCAAAAATAAGAGTAGGGAAATCTAGAAATAATAGCAAATAGTTTAAGAAGGCTGATATTACAGCTTGCCTGAGGTTACAATACTGCTTGGGCAAGCAACAGACTGACAGACCAGCCAGAAAATTAAAAGGGAAATCCAGAGATCGGATTGTGATAGTGGGCTTTCATTAGTGTTCACTTAGCCCTGGTGATTTGGAAGAGCGTATGCATGCTAAGAATATACACACACAGAGGAAAGAACAGATAGGGCCCTGGCTATCTGCTTTTCCCTGATGAAGCCTTGAGAATGCAGAGAGAATAAGCTAGACCTGCAAACTGTTTGAGCTTTGGTTACATTTGTGAAAGATGCATAACTTCATTGGCAAAAGGTGGAAGCCTTACAGGGTCAAGATGTTTATGAACAACATTCAATCAGTCACTGGCTGACCACTGAGCTGTGCTGACCCCTAGGGAGCCAGGCTGAAAAATAAAGCACAAATACATTTTTCAAAACCTGAGCAGAGACATCCCTGGCTGCACAATGCTGAGAAGACAGACTCTACAGAGTTAATCCAGGCAAGTCATTAAAGAAACAAAAAAATCAGCAACAACAACTACCCCTGGAGGGGATAAGAATTCAATGTTACTACAATATATTATTTAAAATCTCCAAGTTAAAAAATCACATGCAGGCCAGACCGAGTAGCTCAGTTGGTTAAGAGTTAGCTTAAGAGTGCAAGCTCTCAGAAATAGGGTCACTGGTTCGATTCCCACATGGGCCAGTGATGCTGCACCTGAGCTGAGCTGCTGCTGAGCTGCCAACAGGTGGCAGGATGGCTCACCTGGTGAGAGCACGTGCTCCTAACAACAAGACTGCCTGTTCGATGGTGGGCTACGCCCACTTGCAACTAAGACTGAACTCAGCACCTTGAGTCGAGTTGCCTACTAGATGGCTCAGTGGGTTGAGTGCATGCTCTTAACAACAAGGCTGCTGGTTCGACTCCAGCATGGGATGGTGGCTACACCCACCTGCAACTAAGATTGAACACAGCACCTTGAATTTAGAGGCCACAAGCTGCCATCAGGCAGCCAGATGGCAACTGGCGCCCTCCACAACAAAGACTGAAGAACAACAACTTGTATGGTCCCCTCCCCCAATTCTCCAATTTAAATAAATAAATAAACACATAAATAAATAAATAAAATACATGCACAAAAAAACAGAAAAAGAAAACAGGGAAGCGTGAGCATACACAGGAAGAAATGTGAAGGGATTCAGGACATGCCACACCTAAATATGCCTCCTTGACATATTGATTATTTTGATTTAAAGGCACTTGGATAACAGTAGCTGCAAGAAAGGCACTTGATTCCCTCTTTTCTTCATAAAAGCAGAAGTTAAAACTCCCTTATGAGGGCTGCCCTTCCTGTGCCAGGAGGAAAGGAACATTTTTATCACCAGAAATGGGAGTCCAGGGCAAGTGGATTCTGTACTAACACACCTTGTTAAAATAACTCTTGTCTTTCTTTAGTCTCTTCATTTATTTTAGCTACATTTCCACAATTGCTACTCTTTGTTCAACCCAGTACATAAGCATTTAGGTTTTGCCACCTCTTTATGTCTTCATTTGCTTATGAAGTCTCCCTTGTCAGGTAAAACTAATATTCAATAAGCTTGTATGTTTTTCTCATTATTATGTCTTATGTCAATTTAATTCTCAGGCCCAGCCAGAGACTCAAAGAGGGGAGAGATAAGGTTTGTACCTCCCCTACAAAGGAATCAATATAAACTATCTTTGAGGGGGCCAGATATTGAATTTAGCAGAGGAAAACTTCAAAGCAATTACTGTAAACATATTTCAATAAAGGAAACAATATTTAAAGAAGTAGAGGAAGTTTAACAACAACTCATCAAATAAAAAGCATTAATAAAGAGATAAAGGTTATTTAAAAATAAAATAGAAATTCTGGACCTGAAAAGTAGAATAATTGAAATGAAAAATTCCCTAGAGGGACTCAATAACAGATTTCAGCAGGCAGAATAAAATGAATCAGTGAAATTGAAGATAGATAAAAAATGATAAGGAAGTACAGAAAGAAAAATGAAGAGTCTGAGACCTGAGGAACACCACTAAATGATCCAACATTAGTGTCCCAAATGTAGAGAAGAGAAAGAAAGAGGAAAAAAAATATTCCAGAAATTATGCCTGAAAATAATTAAAAGACATATAGTAAAAGGCATCTGCATTATTCTGCTTGGCCTGCCATAACAAAATATCAGAAACATGGTAGCTTAAACAGCAGACATTTATTTTTCACAGTTTTGGAGAATGAAAAGTCCAAGATCAAGGCACTGGCAGGCTCATTTCCTGTGAGGACCCTTTTCCTGGCCCACATATGGTGTCCTTCTTGCTGTGTCCACACTTGGCAGAGAGAAAGGGAGCTCTGATTTCTCTTCCTCTTTTTAATTTACTTTAATTTACTTTTTATTATTATTAATTTCAGGTGTACAAAACAATGTAATAGGCATTTATACCCATCACTAAGTGATAACCCTCCTCCCCCAAACTACTACCCCTCTGACATCATATATAGCTGTTACAGTTCCATTGACTCTATTCCCTATGCTGTACTCTATACCCTGTGACTATGTGTATATATATATTAAATTATAGTTGACATTCAATATTATTCAGCTTCTGCTTCAGGTGTACAGTACAGTGGTCAGGCATCTACATCATCCATGAAGTGGTCTCTCTAAGAAGAAAAGTGCCCATTTGACACCCTACAAAATCTTTACAACGTTATTGATTATATTCCCCAATCTCTTTTTCTTATAAGGACACAAATCCCATCATAGAGGCCCCATCCTCATGACCTTATCTAAGCTTAATTACCTCACAAGGCCTCATTTCCAAATATCATCATATTGAGTGATAGGGCTTCAATATATGAACTTTTGAGGGACACAAACATTCAGTCTATTACAGCATCCTACAAATGAATTTAAATAGTGTACTATAAAATATTTAATACAACAAAGGCAGTAAAGGAAGAACAGAAAAACAAAAAACTACATGAGATATGTAGATAAATAAATCCAAATATAATTTCAACAAATAAATTGAAAGGAAAAGTATGGTAAAAACATAGAATGGCCCAAATCCAAAAAACTGACAATACCAGTTGCTGGTAAATATGAACAGAAGGGCCGTCTGAGTGGCTCAGTTAGTAAGCGTTGACTTGGGAGTGCGAGCTCTGAGCAGCAGGGTCGCTGGTTCGGATCCCACATGGGCCAGTGATGCTGTGCCCCCGATAGCTAAGATGGTGAACAATAGCTCGACCTGGAGCTAGGCTGCCGTGAGCTACCTTGAGTGGCTTCCAATGGCTGGAGACCGACTGCCTTAGTTGGGAAGAGCGCAATGATCACAATACCAACATGGGCCAGTCCTCCCATGTCCTTCACAACTAGACTGAAGAACAAAAGGACAACAACTTATCTGTTCCCCTTCCCTGGTTCCCCGGCGCTGTTCTCCTCCCCCAGCTCCTCAATAAAACCTTTAAAAACAAAAGATGAATAGGTACTGTCATTCATTACTGGTGGGACTATAAAATGATACAAACATTTTGGAAGACAGTTTGGCATTCTTACAAAAACATACATAGTCTTACCATATGATCTACCAATTGTGCTCCTAGGTATTTACCCAATTGATTTGAAGACTATTGTTCACACAAAACCTGCATGTGAACATTTATACTAGCTATATTTATAATAGTTAAAATCTGGAAGCAACCAAAATGTCCTTTGGTAGGTGAATATATAAACAAACTATGGTACATGCATAGATTGGAATGCTATTCAGTGATAAAAAAAATATGAAACCATAAAAAGGCATCATGAATTTTAAATTCATATTGCTAAGTGAAATAAGCCAGTTAAAAAAAGGTTACATACTCTAAGATTCTAATTATATGACAACATGGAAATGCAAAACTAGACTGTAAAAAGATCGGTGATTTCCAGGGTTTGGCAGGAGGTGGTGATAGGTGGAGAAAGGTTCAATAGGTGAAGCACAAGACTTTTTTGAGGGTGTTAAAAGGATTCCATATGATAATGTAATTGTGGATATGTGACAATATGAGTTTGTCAGAATCTTAGAGCAAAAAGAACGAACTTTAATTATACAAATGTAAAAAAAAATCATTTAGGAGGTTGGAGGAATCCCAGGATTGAAGCCAATATGTGACAAAACAATCTAACTGTATATATTACAAATGTATAAAATGACCTCACTGAAGTGGGTGGGGTAAGAGGTACTGACCTAAGGAATTTTGGAAATGAGTGGAGTCTCGTTATGACAAAAGAAACTAGTGACAAAAGAAACTGTGCATAAGCACTGTCGCTAGTTGATAATTTCCCATGGGTGTACAGTTCAACAATTCTGATACTGCTATTCTAGAATTGAACAATTAAGTAAATTGGTATCAGATGATGGTAGTCAGATGTGAGGTGATGTCTCACTGTGGCAGTGAGAATTTATAAGTAAGCAAAGGGAGGAGGCTAGAATATTCAAGTAATAAAGGATTAGAGTTTGAGACATTAATATGAACTCTAGACATTAATAATGTTAAGCGTAATATCAATACACATGTTTATATATAGAAATGTGTATGTCACAGGTTAGCAGTGTAGGACTAGAAGCAATAACACCCTCGCAGCAATGATCATACCCAGTGCCCAGATATGGTTTCTAATACCATTCTCCAATCAACAGAACTAGGGCTCCTTGGAGAACTGATTGATTCTAGGAATGGAACAGGAAATATGCAAGACAAGCCTGGAGAATCTTATAGTGCCCAAAAGTAAGGAAGTGCTCAAAACCAACCAACCAACTAACCCACCAACCGACTAAACAAACATCCACTATGCTGGAGTAATGTTAAGGGACACAGGAGCCAAATGAAAGAGCTCCCAATGGCCAAAGCTGGAGCCATTTGAACAACAAATGAGTGAAGTACCATTGGATCATAACACAAATTATAATATAAGTATCCATGAGTCCATAATGATATTAATAATTGAATAAATAATAAATGGGGGAGAAGACACAAAGCTCCCATGCAGAATTCCAAATAGTTTATGAAGATATTCTGTCCTGAAAAATGTGGAGCATAGCTTCTCACTCCTTAGGTTTGGGTTATAGATAGTGACTCCCTTCTAAAGAGTAAAGTATGAAAAGGAGGAAAAAACGGGTAACTTTTTTAGGAGAAACCTGAAAAACATCACCTTAGCTGATCAAGGTCAATATCAACAGTGATGTCATGTTGATAGTATGTATCCTTGATAAGATATGATGAAAATGGCACTTTGCCTCTGATTTTCTTCCTCAGAACCCATCACCCCAATCTAACCATGAGAAAAACATAAGTCCAATCACAATAGAGGGACATTACACAAAATATATGATCTGTATTCCTCAAATAATGTCAAGGCCATCAAAAACAATGCAAGCCTGAGCAGATATCATAGTCAAGAGAAGCCTAATTAGACATGATGAGTGACTGTAATGTGGTATCCTGGATAGGATCCTCCATCAGAAGAAGGGCATTAGAGAAAAACTGAGGAAATCTGATTAAAGAAGGGACTTTAATAGAATGCATCAATATTGTTTCAATTAACTTTAATAAAAATGTACCATACTAATGTAAGATGTTAAAAATAGGGAGAAATGCTGTTTAAAGCATTATTATTTTTTTTTAATCCTTAGAAAAGTTAATGATTAATAAACATATCCAGTTTAAAAAAAAATTCTAGGGGGCCAGCCGAGTGGCTCAGTTGGTTAAGAGCTGGCTTAGAATGCGACATCTGAGCCACAGGGCTGCTGGCTCAATTCCCACATGGGCCAGTGATGCAGCGCTCGAGCTGAGCATTTGCTGAGCTGCCAACAGGTGGCAGGATGGCTCAGCTGGTCTAACAACAAGATTGCCTGTTCGATGGTGGGTTATGCCCACCCGCAACTAAGACTGAACTTGGCACCTAGAGCTGAGCT
The DNA here is from genome assembly GCA_033961575.1 of Aselliscus stoliczkanus. Classification (NCBI taxonomy): domain Eukaryota; kingdom Metazoa; phylum Chordata; class Mammalia; order Chiroptera; family Hipposideridae; genus Aselliscus; species Aselliscus stoliczkanus. The sequence goes on along the minus strand of CM066730.1, from coordinate 130,629,991 downwards.
GCCGCCCGGATGGCTCAGTGGGTAGAGCATGAGCTCTTAACAATAAGGCTGCTGGTTTGACTCCCACATGGGATAGTGGCTACGCCCACCTGTAACTAAGATTGAATTCAGCAGCTTGAGATTAAAGGCCACTAGCTGCAGACAGGAAGCCAGATGACGACTGGCACCCTCCACAATGAAGACTGAAGCATAATAACTTGGCTGGTCCCCTTCCCCAATTCCCCAATGCTGTTCCCCTCCCCAATAAAATCTTTAAAAAAAAAAAATCTTAAAAAAAAAAAATGTTCTAGTTAGTGATTCTAAAAAATTACATGTCTCGGGTCAGCTGAATGGAGTGTTGGTTAAGAGTTGGTTTGGGACACTAGCTCTGAGCAGAAGGGCCCTGGTTTGGATCCCACATATGAGGGCCAGTGACACTGCCCTCCATAGCTAAGATGGTGAACAACAGCTTGACGTGGAGCTGGGCTGCCGTGAGTCGCCGGCTACTGCATGGGCTGTAGGGAGCTGGCCAGCAGCTGGCGTGTGCATGAGCTGCTGTGCCTCACCCGGAAAGAGCGCAATGATAATACTACCATGGGCCAGCTTCAGATGCCCTCTGAAAGAAAGTGTTCCAAGTCATATTACTGTTCAAATTATTTACTCCCCTCACAACCTCATGGGAAGAGTGTTCTTCCTCCACACAATCCATGTTGGCATTCACTATCTATAACTGGCTTTGGCCTCAGCTGGGAAGAATGTACTTCTATAATATACTCCTGACCTTGGGCTTGGCTATGAGATGTGCTGTGGCCAAAGGGAGTTAACCGAGGTAAAAAGAGGCTTAAAGCATGCTTACAAGGTTGAATTTGCCATCTTGTGCTTCTGCTATTGTCATGAGAATTTGTCCTGCATAGCTTTTGCTCCTTGAGCTAGGTTCCAGAAGAAATACTCATGGAGAGACCCACCCAGCTGAGCCCAGTCTAGATTAGCCAATCTCCCAGCCAAGCAGCAGACTATGAGAAATAAAGACTTACTATTGTATGATTCTGAGATTTGGTGGTTGCTGATCTTCATCAGGCACTTACTGATATAGGAAGCATCTTCATGTTATGATAATTTATCATCTGTATAGAAGTTTATTTTACAATGCCTTAACATCTCCAAGCACCTCATATATCCAATGTCTTATACTGTACAAGGTACTGAGGGTACAGAAATGAATAAAACATTCAATGAGATATGAGTAATGCTTTGTGTATAGGTAAAGGAACATCTGAGAATGGTCAGCCATTTAAGCAGGCTTTGGGAGGTCTGACTTTGGCAGTCCACCAGTAGCAGCATATGTCTGTCTCCTTGATTTATTTGCATGCAGGAAATCTAGATGCATGGGTGAGATTAGGAACAAGCAGTTTTACTTCTTTCAAAAAAATTGGTGAATACCTCTCAGAACTCTCTGGATATGGGATTCCTATATCCCCTGCTTGGTTTCAGGACCTTGGTTTCATGCTGAAGAGTTCTATGGGAAGGTGGCTGTGTTCCACAAATTCTCTGAGATGAATTAAAAACTTGAAACAAAGAGAGAGAGAGAGAAGGAAAAATAAAAATAAACAACAACCAAAACAAAGCCCCAACGTGTTTTGGACTTTATTGTGTTCCAGGTATTGGAAATGTATGTTTTTACCAAGTCTTCTTAACTTCTGATGACACGAAATGTGACAGTTACCAGTGCTTGCAATGTGCCAATCACAAATTATATAGAGGTAGTCTTCCAGATTGCACAGCATTCCAGAGGTCTCCTTTTCCAGAATAAGAATCATAAATTCAATGTCTAGAGCATTCAGTGCCTGACACAAAACAGACATTCAATAAATGTCTGCAGAATAAATGAAAGTTTATAATTTTTATAAGAAGTAATAGCAGTATTGAGCATGATTTGCCAGGTGCTTACGCAATACCAATTCTGTTATTTTTATTTTGTAAATAAAGGTACTTGCGGAAGGTCAAATTAGTAACACCCAGATTAATTTAAACCAAGTTGGCCCAATTGCCTTCACAATATTGAGCCATTTGGAGTTTCCAGTGTAGGGCCAGAGGTTAGTGATCAACTTTGTTCAGGGCTTCTGCTGTTTCCGTAAGCATTGTGACCGAAGATGTGACACCAAGGGTAAAAATCTGAGCAGAGGAAAGCATCCGCAAAGGTGTGAGATTGCCTGTGGCTGGAGCTGGTTGGGAAGGTAGGGGAGGAGAGGACAGAGAGGAGGGATGAGGCAGTGAGCAGGACCAAGCAGTTGAGAGGTGGCACAGAGACAAAGCTGGAGAAGGCTGAGGCTGGGGCTCCAAGACCCCTGACCTTCCCATGGGCAGGGTGCAGTTGAGCTGGAGTGGGGAGGCGAGTGTGTGGTTGCCACAAGTCCTGTTTCTCCACCCTGTGTAGTCCCCAGAAGAGGTATGTGTGGTGATGATGGGGGTGAAGCAAGTGAGCTAGACACTTTAGTAAGCTATTAACTTCTCTGAGCCTCCCTTTCCTATCAGTATTGAAGTACTATTAAAGGAGATAAGGTGAGGATTGAATGAACCATGGGAATGTGCCACTTTTGAGGCTAGTAAAAAAGTCATTATCAGTCATTTTTATGGTTTACAATCATGTGTGAAAGCTCCTGGCACAGGATCAGGCCAAAGAGCCTGTTTAATCATAGGCTATGCTGCACTATGCTTAACCAAAGTGATTTGTTTGTTTTTTGTTTTTAAATACTGTCGTGAATATTCTGCTCCATTTTTGGAGAACTTAAATTGCATTTCTTCCCTCATTTCACTACAGTTGGGGAATTTCTGGCAGTTTGAATAAAAGACAAGGTTATGCTCTTGTGACTCCTGCAGGTGTGATGTGGAATTATATCGTCCTGAGGACACTCTCGCCCTTAAAGGGCCTTTTCTTTCCCAAGGTCCAGAGAAGGCCCAGGTTCCAGGCTTTCCCTCACCAGCCGCAGGGGCTCCTAATCTTTGCTGGGAACCTGGGAGGGAACACAGCAGCTAGACACCCTCCAGGGTGCCTGGAATTCTGTCCCCTCTGGCTTTCCGAAGGGCAAACACAGGGTCAGTGGGTCCTTCCCAGTGTTGGACGGTAACCTTCAACCAGCCCACAGATCCATCAGAGAAGCCAACCTTAAGAACATCAAACCTTGTACAAAGAGGTAATTTCACATGGGGTGATTCTGTTGTGGTTGGTAGTGGGACCTGTGAGTTCCCACCAGCCTGAGTTGAATTATAAGAAAGTTAAAATCATCACCACCATGATTAGTGATGTGAGGATAGTGGTAAAAGAAGGGAACTATTCTGAGTTATTCTTATTTCAGCACTTTGTGAGGTGTCCTGTCACCAGATCTTTGTATACACTTTGCCTTTTCGTCCTGTTTCTCTTCTACCTGGGGAAATCCTTTACCACCTTTAAGATTTATTTCAGATGTGTCCTCCTCCAAGAAGCCTTCCTTGACTCCCCTGGCCTTAGTAAGGCATGCTCTCCTTTATACTCCTTGGGGCTTGGCACTCAATTCGTTTTTTGTCTTCCTCACACTGTTTTATGATCATGTACCTCCCTGTCTTCTGCCTTAGATGAGGAATATCTTAGGTGCTGAGCTGAATTGTTGATTCATCTCCACATCCTTTGCCTCTTTTACAGTGGCTGTATAGAGAAAGCTCTTAATAAATATTTCATTAATGAGTAAGGAATGACTGAAAGAAAAATGAAGAGAGGCCAGCCTCCAAAGGAAACTTTGACCTTTTCTCTTACCCCAACCCTGCAGTGCCCCGTTAGCCTGGTTGCCAGGCATTTTGTAGGATTTGTGTTGTTTCTAGCCCATTTAAAAAATATGTTTTTATTATAGGTTGAAACATACAACCTTGAAAGTGGTCTGTCAAGCTCAAGGTCATCAAGTCTAGAATTAGGTTGCAAATATGTATCTTTGTTTCCTAGTAATGAAAACAAGATTGAATGAGGAGAGCTTCCCATGGGAGACAGCATATGACATCATTACCAAGAGCGGTCTTTCTAACACTGCAAAAGGATATCAAGTTTTTAAAAAAGTTTTACAAGGATGTTAGGGAAGGGGATGACCTCAAGGTCTTACCAATTCTATGTGTTTTGTTCTAATTGATTTGTAAAGAGCCCACACTGCATTCTTCTTTTTTTTTTTTTTTAAAGATTTTACTGGGGAATTGGGGGAGGGGAACAGCGTTGTAGAATTGGGGGAGGGGAACAGACAAGTTGCTGGCCTTTTGTTCTTCAATATATGGAGGACATTACCCCAACTGCCCCATGTTGGCACCATCATTGCTCTCTTCCCAGGTGAGGCAGATCAGTCGCTGGCCTCTGTACGGCCACTCACAGTGGCTCTTGGCAGCTCACTCTGGCTGCCGGCTGCTCACTGTAGCCTATGGCAGCCCACTGCAGCAGGGGCTGCAGCCTACACCATCACTGGCCACCTTAGCTATAGAGGCAACCAGGGGGAACTGTTGTTCACCCTATTAGCTGTAGAGTGCAGCGTCACTGGCCCTCATATGTGGGATCCGAACCGGGACCCTGCTGCTCAGAGCTGGTATCCCAAGCCAGCTCCCAACCAACACACCACTCGGCTGGCCCCACACTGCATTATTCTTAGTCAAGGTAAGCACTTAAAGCAATGCATCAGCGCATCTCCCGCCTCCCATATTTGTGAACTTAAGTTTATTTCTTACTTCCTTCTCTCTGCACAAAGAACTTACCAAGATAAACAGATATATAGTATACCTTGAATCCTCCTGCAATGCACCTCCTTCACAAACTTGACCTCCCTTTCTTCTGGCATACCAACCTCTTTCTAGAAATACACATGTTCCACATGTGACCATTCTCTGGAAAGCAGTCCTGGCCCAACATAGATATCCTTGGAAAATTCTTATTGTCTTGTACCTGACTGGGTTGGATGGGTAGTGTTTGTTTGTTTCTTTGTTTTAGAATATAGGCTTTTATTGGGAGGGAGTATTAAAATTTGACTTAATGCACCAATTTAGGATGAATTCCCCATCCTCCACATTCTTGCATAAAAACTTAATGCAATGTTTTACAGACTCTTGTGTGCATGGCTGTTCCCTCCATCCCCTTGAGTGTAGAGACCAGATCGAGCTCCCCGCCTTATCCCCAGCACCTAGCCTTGGAGGCACTTGGTAAATGTCTTTTGAATGAAAAGATGAACAGGTGAACAGTAAATTAATGGAAGCCTGTGACTTTTCACTTTAAGCCCTTGGAAGCACAGCATGACTGTGTTTAGTATTACTAGTAAAAGGAGGATATGTTAGGGATGTTTGGGCAGCCTTTGAGAATTAGGAGCAGAGACGATCTTTCCCAGAGGAAAGGGAAAGAAGATAGTAGAAGACAGTTAAGTGGGAAAAAGCAGTTTAATGGAGCAGGGGAATAGAGAAGAGGACTAGAGTAAGAGCCCCCAGCTGTCAGACTGGGCTCTTTTTCCTCCCCTTCCCTCAGCTCCAGGACCTATGGACCTCCTTTGGGTTTCCTTTAGTAGTCCTTCCCCACCAGCTCCAGTTCCGTTCAGAAGAATTGCAGCATTGGGTGAGGAATTGTAAGCAGGTGGAGAGCAGCAACTGAACGTAAAGGTTAAGAATTCATTTAGCCAAGCAATTTGAAGTCATGTTAAAATGCCAAGCTGCATTATAATGTTTCGCTCCTCAAGGGGTAGGCCTTCTAAATGACTAATCATCTTTCGCTTATCAAAGGTGGCATGCTCTGATGGAAGCAGCCCTCAAACAGCCTGGTGTTCCATTTCTCCAAGGTCTGCCAGGCTTGACGCTGGGTTGATTTGGAGGGTTGGCTGGGTTAGGCTAAGGTTAAGCCAAGAAGATCTTTGCAAAGCAATTGGCATTTGGAGGGTAACAGCTATGCATTTCCAAACAACAGACAGTGTTGACAAAGAGATGTGACCATAAAGGTATGTGTCCTCAAAGGTATATGACCTTGGTTTTCTGCCTGATCCTTATTTATCAAAGTAGTCAAGAAAATGCCTGACTGAAGTTCATGTTAAAAAAAAATTCTTCGTTTTTAAATATCAGGTGTTTTTTTTTTTTTAAAGAAACAGGTATTAAACACTGATTGGAATGCAGGTGACTTGTTTTTTGTTTAATCTTGAAAACATTTTTAGTATATTTCAAATGCTCTTCAAAATTTGGTCGTTCATATTTAAAGTATAAATATTTAAGTGAAATAAGAAACTTGCCTGCTGGACAAAAATGAGACATTTTGAGCTTGTCACTTGGGTTTGGGGTGGTACCATCTGCATCACTGTACCCAAGTGCTTGGCATATAGTGAAAGTTTGTAAGCATTTGGGGCATGAATGGGGAAGCTGAAAGCCAATTGCATTACGCAGCCTTGCTCTGCTGTTTGAGTTGAAAGAAGCTAGTTGGTTATAGCTAATGGGACCTTAGTATTTTGATTTCCTTTGCTCTAAAAGGGGGTAAAGTAAAAAACAAGGCATGCCTTTATACAACTTATTCTCAAAGCTTGTCATTAACAATAAATCTATTTTATTAGAAACATATGTGTGTGTTTGCAGAAAATCCTTACAATGTAACAAACTGTTTCCTAAGAATTGACCATTGTTATCTTCTGTCATCAGTACTTCATGCAGTTGTTGTCATTGCATATGGGCAAGCAGATAGCTCCAAGATTCTGTAAGGCCACAGTGATTTGAATGAAACTAATAATGGTATCATTTTGTGTTTTTCCTGATGTCAAAGTTGTATGTTTTTTATTGTACAAAACGAAGACACAGAAAGAAATGAAAACTCATAGAGTTGCCATTGTTAGTGTTTCTAGAGTATTTTCTGTGTAAGGATGTATAGTAAGCAGAATTCTAAGATGGCTCCCATGATCTTTACCCTCTGGGGTTATTCCTGTAATTATGTTATGATATATGGCAAAGGGATTTTACAGAGGTAATTAAGTAGTTACCAATCAGTTGACCTTATGCTAAAGAGATTAGTCAGGTGGGCCTAACCTAATCATGCAAACCCTTTAAAAGGAAAGTTTTCTCTGCTAGTTGGAGAAGCAGAAGTCAGAGATTCACAGCATGAGAGGAATTCAACAGGCCATTGTTGACTTGAAGATGGAGGTAGCTACAAATTGAAAAATCTAAGAGACAGTCTAGTTGAGAATGATTCTCAGCAAGCAGACATTAAGTCAGTCCTACAATCCACCCCCTACTCCAACAAAAACAAAAACAACAACCTGAATTAACTTGGAAGGGAATTCTTATACAGTCTCCAGCTTTGCCAATGCCTTGATTTCAGCCTTTGAGATCCTAAGCAGAGGACCTAGCTAAAATGTGCCAGACTCCTGACCCACAGAAACTATGATATAATAGGCATGAGTTGTTTATAGCTGCTAAGTTTCTGATAATAGTGCAGCATAGGAAATGTAGTCAATAATATTGCAATAGCTTCCTACAGTGTCAGATGGGCAATACAGTTATTGGGTTTATCACTTTGTGAGGTATATGTCTAATCATTATGTTGTTTTGTATCCCTTGGTTAATACATTAACTGCATTTCTTCAGCATGCATTCTGCTTTAATCTAGGTTGGCTTTGTTTAGCCTGAAAGAACTATGACTCACTTGCATTCTTTCCCCAGATCCTCCTACCTGTTCATATACTGTATGTCCATTTCTTTTAATCATTATGCCCTTAGGACATTAGGTTGGTCAGCATCAAACTCACTTAAGAATAAAGCTTCAGATCTATCAACCATGACCAACATATAATAACCAAACCTCAAACTAGAATAAAGTTTTAGTCAAACAAAGATAACAACTTGGCTTCAGTCATGTTTCAGCTCCAGACTCATGAAAGTGGAACAGCCCCACAGACCACATCCCCTGGGAGCCAGACAGAACAATGCCATGACTGACACTAGGACCTGGAGCCATTATGGATTGCCCCCTGCCTTAGCCCCAACCAGTCGTAGAGCCCACAGCCCCACTCCCACAGTAACCATGATTAATTATTTTCCCTTTTATAACCTAGTCACAAAAGGCCATTGGGGAGCCAGGTTTTTGAGAGCACTAGCTCAGCTGTGTCTCTGGGCTTGGTGCCACCTCCTTAAATAAACCCTTACTTTCTTTGCTCCAAACTCCTGCTCATGTCTTTTTAGGCTTGGATGCATGCAAGCAAATAGACCCTTTCAGTGTGCAGTGACAATTTGAAGTTAAAAACAAACAAACAAACAAATGCATACATACATAAATACATAAATACATAAATACATAAATAAATACAGATTTTGGTGCCTAGAAGTGGGATACTGCCCTACAGTAACAAATACCGAAGTGTGAAGTGGCTTTGGAATTAGGCAGTAGCTGGAGGAATTTTAGGAACATTATAAGAGAACTATATTGCCTTGAACAGACTGTTAGCAGAAATACGGACATTAAAGATACAGCTGGTGAAAGATTTGAAGGGAGTGAGGAACATTATAAAGAAAACTTAAATTGTCTTAGAGAAAGCCTAAACCACCATGAGTAGACTATTAAAATTTTGGATGTTAAGAACACTGCTAGTGAGGACTCAGAAAGAAAAGCAAAACATGTTATTGAAACTGCAGGAAGAAGAATCCTTGTGTGTTGGCAGAAAGCTTAGGAAGATTGTGCCCTGTAGTTATATCAAAAACAGAATTTGTAAGTGACAAACTTGGATAGATAGCTAAGGAGATTTCTAAGCCAAGTGTTGGAGGTGCTGGTTTATTTCTTGCTGTTTATGTCAAAATGTGAGTGAAAAGAAATAATTTTTAGGGGAAAACTGGTAAACATAAAGCAATTATATCTGGATGATTTTGAAAATTCTCAGCCTTCCCAGATGATAAAAGATGCCATGTCAGAAATGGCTTCTGAGATCATGCGTAGAGGAAAGGACTTTGTGACTATCTAGCTCTTTACCAAAACAAGAGAAAGACCAAAAGGTCAAAGTATTCAGTCATACAAAAAGCTCTTCTAAGAGATCAAGGGTGTGACCCACAGATCCTATGAATCAAATCAGAGGGCCTCAGAAGCTTAGGGGTGTTTTTCCTTAGCCATCTCAGCAGAAACCAAAGATAGAGAAGAGATCATCTCAAAAAGATTTGTGGGTGTGGCTGTTGTCTAATGGAGTGAAACCTGTGAGACATTCATGTGAGGACAATAAAATGGGTTGAAAAGGCCCCCTTCCCCCAAATTCATGTCTGCCTAGAACAGATAAATGTGACCTCATTTGGAAATAGGGTATTAGTACATGTAATCAGGTAAGGTGAGGTCATACTGAATTAGGGTGGGCCATAATCTAATGACAGATGCCCTTATAAGAAGAGGGAAATATAACAGTTTTCTAAGTATTCTATGTATCCTAAGATGGCCCCTTGATCTCTGACCTCTTGTATCATTCTGATTATATTATGTTACATAGGAAAGGGATTTTGCAGATGTAATGAAGGTTGACCTTAAGAGAGAGAAGATATTCAGGTAGGCCTGTCCTAATCACATGAATCCTTTAAAACAACAAAGTTTTCTTTGATTGGTTGGAGAAGCGGAAGTCAGATTTTCAAAGCATGACAGGAAATCAACATGTCATTGCTGGCTTGAAGATAGATGGAGTCACAAGTTGAGAAATATAAGTGACTTCTGGAGCTCAGAATGACCCCTGGACAACAGCCCCCCAATAAGAGAAAGCAACCTAAATGAGCTTGGAAGCAAATTCTTCCCTGGAACCTCCTGATGAGAACACAGCTCAGCTGACATCTTGATTTCATTCAATCTTTAAAACCCTAAACGGAGAGCTTAGCTAAAGTGTATTGGACAAGTGACCCCTGGAAACTGTGAGATAATACATTTATGCTATTTACAGTTGTAAGTTTGTGGTAATTTGATATGCAGCAATAGAAAACTAATGTGTGTGTGTGTGTAGTTCTGTGCATATGTATCCTGTTACACAAAAAATCACATTTTTACTAAATCACATAAAATCATTCTAGCTAGAGGTTTATAGAACAATTTTGGATGTTAGTGATAAAATGAAGTTTATAGTACACATAGGATTTTAATAATAATTAAAAAAACAACAACCCTTCATAAAGAGTGTTAGCTCTAGGGCCGGCCGAGTGGCGCATTGGTTAAGCGCTGGTTTTGGGATGCCAGCGGCCCCGGTTCGGATCCCACATGAGGGCCAGTGACACTGCCCTCTACAGCTAACAACAGCTCCACCTGGAGCTGGGCTGTGCGAGCCCCGGTGATGGTGTGGGCTGAAGCTCCTGCTGCAGTGGGCTGCCATAGGCTACAGTAAGTGGCCCGCAGCCAGCGTGAGCGGCTGGCAGCCAAGCGTGAGCTGCCAATAGCCGCGATGAGCGACATCCAGAGGCCAGCGACCGATCTGCCTCATCCAGGAAGAGCGCAATGACGATACCAACAGTGAAGCAACATCCTCCGCAACTAAACTGAAGAACAAGAAGACAGCAACTTGTCTGTTCCCCTTCCCCAGTTCCCCAACGCTGTTCCCCTCCACCAAATCCCCAATAAAATCTTTAAAAAAAAAAAAAAAAAAAAAAAAAGAGTGTTAGCTCTAGGTTCAAGCTTCTTGTTGCTTTATCCTTCTGGGAGATTCTGTGAGGAGTATATATACCTGGGTAGTATGTACTCTCAGAGAGTGAGATCTCAATCAAATGCAATCACTTCAACAAATAATCATTGAACACCTTGTATGTGCTACTAGATACTGGACTTAGCCCTGGAGATTGAATGGTAATTATTTTTTGTTCTCCAGGGTCTTTATGTTGGATGGGGGAAATAGTTAAGTAAATATATAATGGCAATATAGTGCATTAACTGCTATAATTAGGTAACGCAGGAGCAAATATGATTCCCTAACCCAAATTTGAGAGAGGGGTAATGATAGGGAAGTCCCAGATTTGAGGGAGGGTCACCCGTGTGACTTTGGAGCTCTCCCAGGATGACAGTATGGTTTGGATTAGAAGAGACAATTGTGATAAGTGCTAACATCTTTAATAAGAGAAGGAACTACCTGAACTTTGTTGGTTGGATTCCCATGTTTGAGAGTGCCTCTGGAGCCCATGGTTTCAGCAGAATTGTGCACTACTTATACCCTTGGCAGGTTCTATCTAATTTCAGGAAGTGACTCCATTAGGCTAGTTACCAGGGACCTCCCAGGATAGTGTATTTAGACCTGAACTTTGATGTACCGTGTACCCATTCTTCCAGTCCAGGCAAACTGCACTGGTTCCAGGAAGGAAGACCCCTTAGAGCTACTTGAACTTCACGAAATCTGTTCTCATTCTAATTTAGAATTCAGAGACTTGTGTGGTGACTCACGCATTTGAAAAACTCAAATTAAGTAGTGGTGATCTCAAGCATGATTCACTGATGAAAACTGGAAAGTGACTCATCTCCTTTATGTGCTTGTCCTTGGGAATCACAAAGCTTAGAGGTCTTTTTTCCAAACACGGCACTAACGGAAAGTCACTGGGCCCTCCTGTGGTGGTATTTTGGTCATTACGTAGTCATTCACTATATTTTCTTACAAAGCCATTTTCTTCAGTCTGTTTTATTCCTATCTATAATTGGTAAGATGCTCTTATGCTGTAATGACTCATTGCTAATAAATCAGGGGAGGCAATGATGTTTTAGGCCAAAGGTGGGGAGGGTAAGTATGTTTAGTAAGCCTTTGGTGCAGATAGATTTACAACTCTGTAATCTGTAGGGACCATTGTATCTTTCATGGTATTTATTTGTTATCAAGAATTCACTTTTTTTCTTAGAAGACTAACTAGGCTTAAATTAATTTATAAGATCCTAAGAGGAAATATTAATTAAAATACTAAAATATGAAGATGACTTCTACTGTAATAAATAAGCCCAGAGATTAATGGCTCTTGTATACCAGTAATAACATGGTTCAGAATTGAAACTGATACCCAAAGATCCATCTGAAAAGGAAATACCATATAACTTTACCACAGTAAGTATTTATTTGTACACCTACTATGTACCCAATCTCTGTGCTGACTCCCCAGGACTAGATAGGAACTCTTCCTATGAGCTTTCCTAGAACCTTGTACTAACGCTCACTGTAGCTCTTATATATGATCAAGCCATCTGATATATACCTGTTACCACCTCCCTGTTTTTTTTTTTTGTGCTTATAGCTAACATTTTACTGAATTAATATTTTGTTTTAGGAGCTGGGTCTAAACACTAAAAATATAACTCATTTAATATTTAAAGCAACCCTAGGAGGTAAGTACTTATTGTTATCGTTATCCCTGTTTTTATATAGAAAGAAACTGAAGCACAGAGACATTAAATATTGCCCAAGGTCACAGAGTATAAGAAGGGGGAGCCAAGGTCCAAACCCAGGTAGAATTGCTTGAGTCTGTGTGGTTCATCCCTCTCTTCTGTGCTACTCTGTATAGTCTCTTTCTTGCCCATCTGGGTGTCATGTCTGGGCATTTAGCTTTTTTGTTTGTCCACCTTTGGTCTATTTGTGATACAGCTACCACAGTGATGTTTTAAAATCATTAGATCAAGTTACTATCCATGTCAAACACCCCAGTGACTTTCCATCTCACTTAGACTAAAATCCAAACTCTCACAAGGTCCCACACAATCTGACTACTGCCTACACAATAACCTCATCTTTACCGTTTCCTGCCTTGCTCACTTACATCATTCTTCTTGCTGCCCCTGGAATATAGCAATTCCTTCCTGCATTAGGAGCTGGAAAATTGCTCTTTCCCTGACATTTATTTTGCTTCATCGATATCTCTTCTCCAACATGATCTTCTCAAAGGAGCCTTTTCTAACCACCCTATCAATTACAGCCATCCCATTCCAGTCACTGACTTGCCCTTACCCCTCTTCATAGCACTTAATCATTATCTGAAATTTTACAACACAATGCCACCTTCATGATAGTAGGTGATTTATTGTCTTGTTCACTGTTGTATCTTGAACACTGAAAACAAGTGCCCGATTCCCAGTAAGCTCTCAATACATATTTGTTGAATGAATGCCTGTCTAGTGATAGATATATACTTTTTTCTTTTAAAGGCAGTGATTTTATTTTTTTTAAAGATTTTTATTAAAAATATAGTTAAAATACAATATCATATTAGTTTTAGGAGCACACCATAGTTATTCAACAATTATATACCTAAAGAAGTGATCACCATAATAATATTGTCACGCTGTCACAATATTACTGACTATATTTCGCATGCTGTGCATTACATCCCCATGTCTTATATGTTTTATACCTGGGAGTTTGGACCGCTTATTCCCCCCCTTCACCTTTTCCCTCCTTTTGAAATGTTTCAATTACAATTGACATTCAATATTAGTTTATATTAATTTCAGGTGTACAACATATGGTTAGACATTTAAATAATTTAAGAAGTGATCCCCCTGACTAGTCTAGTACCCACCTAGCACTATACATAGTTATTACTATGTTACTGACTATATTCCCTATGCTTTATGTTACATCCCCATGACTATTTTATAACTACCAATTTGTACTTCTTAATCTCTTCACCTTTTTCACCCTGCTCCTCAACCCCCTCCCATTTATCACCCCAACAAATCTAGTACTCATCTGACATCATACATAATTATTACAATATTATTGACTATATTCCTTATGCTATACCCTACATCTCCATAACTCCTTTTAACAACCAATTTGTACTTCTTAAAGTCCCTTCCCCTTTTTCACCCACACCCTGAACACCTCTCCCATCTAGCAACCATCAAAATGTTTTCTGCATCTATGAATTTGTTTCTGTTCTTTTTTGTTTATTTTGTTCTTTACATTCCATATATAAGTGAAATCACATTACATCTATCTTTCTCTGTCTGACACCCCACTTAGCACAGTACCTTCCAGGTCCATCCACGCCACCATAGATGGCAAGAACCTATTCCCTTCCATGGCTGAGCAATATTCCATGGTATATATGTACCACTTTTTTTTTTTAATCCATTCATCCATTGATGGACACGCAGGCTGCCTCTACATCTTTGCCATTGTAAACAATGAACATAGGGTCCTCTCTAAGTAGTGTTTTGGATTTCCTTGGATAAATACCCAAAAGTGGGATTACTGGGTTCTTTGTTGTCTCTAGATATGTATATCTTTTTTTAAAATTTTTATTATTTTTTTTAAGGTTTTATTGGGGAATTGGGGAAGGGGAACAGTGTTGGGGAATTGGGGCAGGGGAACAGACAAGTTGTTGTCCTTCAATCTTAACTGTGGAGGGCACAGCTAGCTCAGCTCCAAGTTGTCTCCATCCATCCATTCATCGGCAGCTTGCAGCTGCTCAGCTCCAGCTGCAGTGTTCAATCTTAGTTGCAGGTGGGCATAGACCATCATCCTATGAGGGAGTTGAACGGGCAACCTTGTTAGGAGCATGTGCTCTCACCATCTGAGCCATCCTGCAACTTTTTAGCAGCTCAGTGGCAGCTCACTGGCCCATGTGGGAATCAAACAGGCGACCCTGTTGCTTAGAGCTCGCATTCTTAACCAACTGAGCCACTCAGTCAGCCCATATAGCCTTTGTTTTAAAGTCTGTTTTGTCTGGTACAAGTATTGCTTTTTTTGTTTTTGTTTCCATTTTCATGAAATAACTTTCCATTCCTTTTTCACCTGTGTGTGTCTTTCAATCTGAAGTGAGTCTCTTGTAGGCAACATATGTAAGGGTTTTGTTTTCTTATTCATTCAGCTCTCTTATGCCTTTGATTGGAGCATTTAATTCATTTACATGAAAGTAATTATTGATAGATATGTAGCTATTGCCATTTTATGATTATTTTGCTACTTAGCAAAAGTTTCAGAGCATACTGAGGCCAGTCACTGCCCACCTGGGGCCCAGGAACTCTGACAGTTTTCCAAGAAAAAGTACAATGTGGGCAGGGCTGGCTGCTCAGGAGAAAGTGTCTCTGGCATTAGGGGAGTTGGGTAGGGCAGGGTCTCAGTGAGTCAGCAGGATGGAGCAGCCAAGCTCACCAGGCCAATCAGATTCAAATTTGGCCTGTGGGGTGGGCTCAACACAAGAAAGTTGGCTCCTGCCTGCTGGCTGCATGGGAAGAGGGCCCTACACAGAGAAAATGGTGACTGTCCTCCAGCCCTGCCCCAAAGCTGCACACTTCAGTCTGACCTCCATATGACTCTGATGCCTCCTGAGTCACTGTCCCTCCACCAGAACCCAGGGTGAGTGCCTAGGTGTGAGAGAATCTGTGTGCAGTCTGTTTAAGAAGGAAATCTGGGCTTCCTGCAGCCTTCCATCCCTCCCGGATGGTCAAAATCCCCACTGTTTTTACAGTCAGATGTGGGGGCTTCTCCTTCTGGCACCAGTACTCCGGGTTGGGGAGGCTGGTGTGGGGGCTGAGGTCTCTCACTCCTCCAGGGGGAACCAAGGTGTCCGAGGTATCCCTTCCGGCTCTCAACCTCTACATGGAGGTTCAGGACCACCCCATTTAGTGTCTACACACCTCCTACCAGTCTCGATGTGGGTTCTCTTTATATCCTTAGTTATAAAACTTTTGTCCAGTCTGACTTCAGATGATTCTCCAGGTTGATTGTTCTATAATTTAGTTGTAATTTTAATGCATTCACTGAAGGAAGCAGGCACAGTGTTTACTCCATCATCTTGGATCTCTCTAGATCAACTTTTTTGAATGAGTCAATAAATGCATGCAGTCTTATATAGAAAACACAGATCATTTTAATACAATGTGAAAATGTTTATGAGTACATAGAAGAGGGATTCCTAAGTATTTCTAGAGACAATGATACTGAGCCAGGTCTTCATTAAGTAGTAGGAGTTACTTAGGCTTAGAATGGGTGGAAAGGGCCTTTCAATCAAAGGTAACAAGATACTCAAAGATATGCAGGTGTGATACAAAGTATTATGTATAGTGAATTACAATTAGTTGGGGTATTTTGGAGCCATAAAGTGTAAGGTATAAAGAAATAGAAATAATCCTGGAATTATAAACAGAAGCTAGGTCATGTCTCTTCCACATTGAAATAAAAAAATGTAAAAAATCATAATCAACCAAATAAAATCATTTTGTACTTATAAATTAATGGAATGTATTAATGTATAAGTATACATTAATGGAATGTGTTAATGTATAATGTATTAATGGAATTTAAAAATTTACTACTAGTGCTCATTCATTCATTCTTCTTCTTCTTCTTCTTCTTTTTTTTTAACCTAGCAGCCTCTGAAGAAAGAAAAGGGATATCCCAAGATGTGAGGGTTATAATCACATGCTGTTAGTGCATGAGCAACACAGGTTACTCCTGGATGATGAAGACTTTCTGGAGCTATCACCCTTAGCCAGTGATAACTTACCCTTTGGCACCATCCAGAATGCAGGCATCTTCACTGGTAAGAAGTGGGGCTGTCACCCCAAATCATATTTCACTGAGAAAAGAGAGAATTTTTTATTTTCTTGTTTGTTGTTGTTTTTTCCTACTAGAATATAAGCTTCTTGAGAGCAGAGACTTTATTTTTTTATTTTAAAAAGTTTTTTATTATTAGTTTCAGGTGTACAAAACAGTGCAATAGTTATGCTTTTCACCACTTACAAAGTGACAACCCCAATCAACCATCCCTCCACCCCCGATATCATACATATCTATTACAATTCTATTGACTCCACTCTTGAAGGCAGAGACTTTATACAGCTTGTTTATTAGTGCATCCCCAGCACCTAGAACTAAATGAACATTTGAACATGTGGATATCCAAGAGGGGATGTGTAGTAGGCATTTGCATGTATGGGTCCAGAGATGATTCACTGGACTAGAGGATAAATAAAAATTATTTGTGTTGAGATGGTTCACCAACATTGCCAGTGGCTTTGTGGGTTAATTTTATATGTGGACTTTGAAATTACCCACACAGGAGGCAGAAGTTAAATAAAAGGAAGAGCTGGACCAAATGTCGAAGAGCTCAGTATATGGGGGAGAGTAGATAGGATGTCTGTAAATGATAGCAGTAATTTGGGATAGAGAGCGGTATAGACAGATATGGAAGTGGTAAGTGATTTAGCCTGGGTATGGAAAAGTAATGATGCACCAAAGGATATGGAAGGATCATTCTTCCCTCTATCCTCATGTGTCACCTGGATCCTGTGGTACTTGGAATTTGAGAAAATAGGCAGCTTTGAGAGGACTTAGGGAAAGACAAGTTCTCATGGGGTATCAGGTTTCTGGTAATAATGGGAGTGTGAAGGAATATTCTATGACTAGGTTGGGGATATAAAAAGGATTGTTGCAGTGAAATCAAGAATGCTGTAGAGCACTGAGAGGTAGGACACCTATGGAAAGAAGAATCAGAGGTGAGGAAGGAGTACAGGATAGCATGGAAATGACAAATGAAGGAATGGTGGATTACAGAACTTGCATTTTGAGCAGGTACCAAAGATGACAGAAATGAGGGGCACAATTACATTGATTGTTCTCAATGGAGGGATCATAAGTAGTCTGCAACTATCTCTCACAGTGTTAATTCATCGTACAGGTATTTATTGAGGATTTGCCAGCTGTGTTCTGGTCATCGTGAATACACAGGAGGGTAAAATGGCTCTCCCTCCTTTTCTGGTGGATGATATAGTCTAGTACAAAAGATGGATTTAAACATAGATATTTATGTAATTGCAAACATAACAGATCCAATGAAGGAAACATATAGAACACAATGAGAATTTATAATAAGTGAATCTACTTTAATGTAGAGATTCAGGGAAATGTATTCCTAAAAGCTGAGTACAGTAGTCTCCTCTTATCTGCGGTTTTGCTTTTTGTGGTTTCAGTTACCTGGAGTCAAGCATGGTATGAAAATATTAAATGGAAAATTTAATAAATAATTCTTCAATTATAAATTGTGCATTATTCTGAATAGTGTGATGACATCTTGCATCATCCTGCTCTGTCCCACCCTGGGCATAAATCATTCCTTTGTCCCCTTGCATTGTTCCCTACTCACCCATTAGTCACTTTGAAGCCATCTTGGTTATCAGATTGACTTTTGGGATTTGAGAAAATAGGCAGGTAAAGTTCAAGTAACCCTTATTTTACTTACTAATGGCCCCAGAGTGCAAGAGTAGTGAGGCTGTCAATTTGGATATGCCAAATAGAAGCCATAAAGTGCTTCCTTTAAAGTGAAAGGTGATCGATCGCTTCTCGGCCTTTTGGCTAAGATCAAGTGTAGTATCTATCCTTATCAGTTTAATATCTGATACATCCTCTACCTGAGGACAATATAGTAAATGAATTTTTGGAATTAGGGGATGGAATAGGAGCTTGATCTGTATCCGCACATCGACCTGGTATTGCAGTACTTCCAGGAATGGTGAAAAGAAAAGGTAAAAGTTGTCTACTTAATAAAGAATGAAAAAAATCATATGCTGAGTTTGCTGAGATCTACATCGAGAACAAGTCTTCTGTTCTTGAAGTTGCCTAATTTAGAAATTAGGTATATGCATACTAAAAAAATCATAATATACATACAATTTGGTACTATCTACTGTCTCAGGCATCCACTAGGGGTCTTGGAATATATCCTCCCACCGCCTGTTAATACAGGGAGGAGGGACTACGATGGTGATAAACCAGATTATAAGGGTAGACAAGGGCAAAGCCAAAAAGGAAGAATTGCCTGGCACTGTAATACATAGATAGTGTTCTGTAAAATTTAGTACTCAGTAAACCTTTAATACTCTGTCATGTTTCGTAACATACAAAAGTGTTTCATGTCAAATGTGGCATTGGGTTAAGTCCCTAGTGGAACCATTGAAAGTACTTGCAAGTGCTGTTTATCATTTATGCATTCTTAATAGCTTGGCTTTGACAATTTCCTTCAACACTATAGGTCTGTCTTTCTGACTGATACAAAAAATGGAAATAATTATTTAATCTTTAATTGAATTTAGTCAGCAATCTACTGAATACAAAATGTAGAAGACACAAAGATGGTGAAGAGCTCAATGAAATTACAATGCTATTGAGAATGAGATACACAAAAATAATGAGGGGAGAATGACAATATAACAACAGAGTAGGTATTACAAAACAGTATATAACAACTGAGAGGTATAAACAAAATGTACTCTGGTCATAGGATGGAGATAACGTATCCTGGAGTTCTTGGAGAATGCTTTATGATGGAGTTGGAGCTTTAGATAGCTTTTTAAATATCTTAGAAGACCCGCCAGATCCAGATATTTTGATTTTGAAGTGATTCTCTTAGAATTTGTATTAGTTAGGATCATTTTAGTTGCAAGTAACAGAAAATATCACCCAACGTGGCTTAAATGAGAAAGGAAATACATTGGATCACAGAACTAAAAACTCCATCAGTAATGTAGACATCAAGTACAGTTAGCTTGATCAAGGACCTGGTTACATTTCTTTTCAATTATCTTCGCCCTCATCTTCTCTATTGTTCTTAGGCTGTTTTCTGTTATAGTTGGTGGATGACTGCCATCAACAACAAGGGATACATGCCTCTTTGTTCAAATTAGGGGGAGAGAGTAAGTCTCTTGTACAAGGGTCCTGAGGTTTACTCTCACAAGTTCATCTTATGTCAGATCACTATGATCATGGAAGTACTACATAACTGGTTGTCTCAGATTCGGGTCATATATCCATTCCTGAACTAAACAACAAGGGAAAGAGGATTAAAAACTATGTCTTAAAAATCATTCAAGCTAGTAAACCATGTGGCAATTAAGTTCATTGAAAAATGACCTTTAATCCCAAGCAAAATGTTCAAACCCATAAGTTTGAACATTGGCTCTTTGTCCATTCCTTTGCTATTCTGTTATTCTTAGATTCATTTCTAGTCAATAGATGTGTATTGAGTGTCTATCATGGCATTGTGCTAGGTGCTGGGGGATGTGATATCAAGATGAATCAGCATTTATCCCTACCCAAAAGAAGTATATATTATAGTATGAGTGGGGAAGGCATTGAAGTGTTGTGATAAGAGTAATGACCATGGGAAGCAGAGAGTGCTATGGGGGCAGAGAGAAGGACCACCTACGTCAGGTGATGAAGGAGACCATTGTCAGATGGAGTACTTGGGATTGGGAAAAAAAAGTTGAAGTATGTGTAATAGATTTTCTTGCTCAATATTAGTGTGGCTTTTCTCATAAAATAGAAGCAAAAAGTATGCTGCATATTAAGGATTAAACTAACAAAATACATTTTGCCTTGAAATAATTTCTGATTCAGATGTAGCTTTGTTCTTCCCATCAATACAAATCAGTCAAAAGGATATTTTAGTTGAGTGTTGCCAAATTTTGTTTCTTTAGTCAGCAAAAACAGTTGAGCCTCACTAGATCTTTACCCACCTAACCTCACTTACTAGTTTGTTAGTGCAGGAGAGGAAAGATAATTTTTCCTCTACCCTTCTGACTTGTTGATTGAGACCCCTGTGATAAAAGACACATTAACAAGACAAAAGCAAACAAGTTTTACTGACATGTACCTCATGTATGCGTGAGAGATACCCAGGGGAAAATAAGTAACTCCATGAGGTAGCTTACAATTCAGACTTAAGTACCATCTTAATAGGGAAAGCAGAGGGTGAATATAGGTCTTTTAGGGGAGAGTAATTTTTAGGAAAGATGAGTGGACCCTTAGAAGAATAGCTGGGAGGTATGATTTTAACAAAGTTTTTCTGGATGTGTTATCAACTTTCCTCCCCTGTGATAATGGGATTTGGGACAACTGAGTTTCTTTCAGGGGACTTGCTGTTAGGCAGCTAAGGGGAGTTCAGATAAAGCCTCCCTCTGCATTTACTGTTTTTAAGTACTCACAGCTCAAAAGAATCATTAAGCCTAAGTGGCATATTTTGAGGTGGCATATTCTGCTACTCTTCATTTGTTAATGAAAAATAATCACTCCTTCCTTCTGATAATATCCTTGGAGAGATCAGTATCACCAAATTAATGTTTTGCCTTTGGTGTTATGTTCATACTCTATTAGGATGGTGCTGGGTGAACCAACCCCCCTTCTCTCGCTCCTGCTAGACCTGGAAAGATGCATACAACCAACTAAGCCATTGCGATTCCAGGTTCTGTGAACACCACATCACTCTGAGGGGAATAATATGATCCAGACACATGGACCATTCCATTCCAGGGCCAGGGCTAGGAAAACAGGGTTACACATGGTTGAGTTTGTTTATTTTATCCATCCTATATCAGTTAGCTTTTGTTGTGTAGTAAACCACCCCCAAACTTAATGGGTTAAAACAATAATGATTTATTTGCTTACTCTTCTATGTGTTGGCAATATGGCCTGCGTAGTTTCACTCATGCATTTGCTGTCAGCTAGCAATTATACACAGCCACACTTACTTATTGGTGGTTGACTATCATTAGGGGCAATGAATGTTAATGGATCATTGGCTAGTTCAAGCTTGTTCACA
This sequence comes from Aselliscus stoliczkanus, assembly GCA_033961575.1. NCBI lineage: Eukaryota > Metazoa > Chordata > Mammalia > Chiroptera > Hipposideridae > Aselliscus > Aselliscus stoliczkanus. Next base: position 130,608,484 of record CM066730.1, on the reverse strand, counting down.
TGGTTGTGGCGATAGGGTTCCTACAAACAGCAAGAAAGAGCAAACTCCAAAATACAAGGACTTTTCAGGCCTGTAGTGGCATCATATTTGCTAAAACTCCATTGGCCACAGTAAGTCACATGACACAGACCAACTCAATGGGAGGGGGCTGCACAGTGTCATTGCAAAAGGGTGTGGATATTGGGGTAAGAAGAATTTCTTGCTAATTTTGCCACACACCCACCAGTCTCTTTTGCTTTTTTAAGTGTCTAGTGTAAAAGTATGCTGATCTTAAATCCTGAAAATTGAGTAGAAGGAACAGACTCAGGCTGTCTGAAAAATCACTGTTAGCCTAGAAGCTTTTCTGCAACAGGAGTTAATTCCTAAGCCAACTTTATTTATTTATTCTTTTTTCAGCTGAGCCATCCTGCTACCTGTTGGCAGCTCAGCTCAGGCTGGGAATCGAACCGGCAACCTTGTTGTTCACAGCTTATACTCTTGAGTGAGCTCTTAACCAACTGAGCCACTCAACTGGCCCCCTAAGCCAACTTTAAAATATTTTGAGGGAGAAAAGGTGAACACAGAGGGGGAGAACAAATGGCAACATTCATGGATGAATACACACATTTTTCTGGTTTTAGGATCTAATTAATTACATACTATCTGACAGAAATTGGGAAGATATGTGCAATCTTGTGTATGTTATTAGCAAGTGATGCAACGGTGAAAGGCGGGTCACTATACTCGATTATGGTGAAGAAACAACTTGGAGTACAAGATATTGCAATCAAGAACCACTTTGCAATTGTGTATCTTGTTGATAGTAGAGGAGCATTCTTGCCACTACAACTAATGATAGAAATAGTGAATTAATAGTCATTTGATTTCTTTATAGATTCATATAAGTGATTATCTTTAGACAACATTGATAATTTTCATTCGTGGCAGGAAGTTTCTGATCTTTGATCTCTAGAACATTGATGATAGTCTTTGTCAGATATGCTAATTCCTAGCCATAAAACTAATTAAAGGGATTAATTTCTCTAACTTTGGGTCTTTTTTCTTTAAAAATATCACTGGGCTCATGTGTGGTAACTAACGGTAATGTGGTAACTTTTTGCCTATTTGGAATTCTGCAATCAGTTTAATTCAGTTCAACCAATATTTTTTCAGTACTTGATTTTGGGTAGGCATTGTGCTGGGGGTTCGAGATACAATGGCAAATAAGGTAGGCATGTTTGGAGTCTATATTTTGTCAGGGAAAACACAGGTTAACTACTTATAAATATGTTAAGTATTTCAGATAAATCAGCTATGGGAACATATACTAGGATACCTAACTTAGCCTAGGCATCAGAGATGTACTTCCTGAAGAAGTGATATATTAGCTAAAATTTGAAGGATGGATAGGAATTAGCTAGGTAGAGCTGAGGGCAAGGTGTTGGGATTAGAGGTGAGCATTATAGGTAGATGGAAAAGTAAGACAGACCTGTAGTACTTGAGAGCACAAATGTTTGAGAAACTGAGAGTAGTCCAATGCAGTTGGATCAAAATGCACAAGGGGAATGCACAAGGGTGAGGCTGGAAGGTCTGGAAGTGGCCAGATTTAAAAAAATCAGTGAGATTGATAGGAAAGGCATTATTATCTTTTTCGGAGATTGTCATATATACAGAAAGTGAAAACCTCAAAAAGTAAGAAAACTCTGGCTGTGCTTTGTACATCCTCTAGGGCAAGAAAAGTGTTGAAACTCTGTTTTTCATGGATTTGCATAATTATACAGATAGCTACCTAGTTTCTCATATTTCTCTAGGAAAACGTGGATTGTTTCCAGTGTTTTGGTATTGTAAGCAATCTCTAATATACATATTTCTTGCAGAAATAGGCTGAATATTTTTGTAGAATCCATTCCTAGAAGTGGAAGTGCTGAGTTAAGATGTATATGCATTTCAAATTTTGTTAGAAACTGGTGTTTCCAAAAGGGGATATTGAAATGCCCAGTATGCATTGAAAAGATGCTTAATATTATTCATATGAAAAATGAAAATTAAGGCCACTGAGACATACCATTATACCCCCATGAAAATGGCTGAAATTAAAAAGACTGGCAGTAACAAATGTTGGGAAGGATACGTTCAACTAGAATTCTCCTGTATTGCTTATACTGTCACCAGTGGTAAGAACAGAAGTGGAAACTCAATCCTTTCTGATGCCAAGATCAGGTAGAAATTTTCTTGCTGGAAAATTTATACAAAAGATGCACTGGGTATACAAGAATATAATTATTTACTAGTATATGGGCTTCAATTTTTATCTAAAATTTGATGTATTGAATTGTAATTTTTTTGTTCATATCTTAATTTGTTTCCATTTAGAGTCAGTTGGTGGTGTTGACTATTTTGCATCTACTAAAGAGAAAGCCTATAGCAAGGTTAAAAATATTTTTCTCAGGGCCGGCCAAGTGGTGCAGTGGTTAAGAGCTGGCTTGGGACGCCAGTGGCCCTGGTTCGGATCCCACATATGAGAGCCAGTGACACTACACTCTAAAAAGAAAAAAAAAAAATACTACTTTATTTGGGATGGCCAAGTGGCTCAATTGGATAAGAGCTCGCTCAAGAGTGTGAGCTAAGCTCTGAGCAACAGCAGTTCGATGCCCAGCCCGAGCTGAGCAGCCACTCAGCTGCCAACAGGTAGCAGGATAGCTCAGTTAAAAAAAAAAAATTAAAAAAAAAAAATAAATATATATATATATATATTTTTTTTCTCACATTAAATTATGGACATCTACCTGAATAGCCTGTGGAATATGATAATTCTTTATATAGCCCAGAAAAGCTAAATGGACTTTCCCCTTAAGATTTTGAGTCTCATCTAGATGTTAAATTGATAAGGCAAAAAGCAAATTTATTTTTAAATGGATTGCTTGGGCAAATGATTAATCATCTTCACTAAAAATTATGGTGTACTTATGCCAAGTATTTAGATGAATTATAAAGTGTGACAACAGAAGTTAAAACTTAGTGTGATAGGGAATAATTATCCTTTCTATAAAGATATATGAATAAATTTTTGTACTTGATTAATCAACTGGAGACTAACTTGAGTTGTAAGTTTGATATGTATTTTCAAGCTCATGGCTACTTTGGATTCATGACTGCTGTGGAAATGTGATTTTTATCTTCATACGCTGTGTTAGTATAATTTAAATACCCAGGCCAAAAAAAAAAATGTTAGAAAGTTTTGAGAATCAGTGACTACGTAATCCCACAATCTTATAGAAGTAGAGAAATAATTAATGGCAGGAAAGAGATCTTGGAATTACAGAAGTTTCAGAAGGACTGAAGTAGCAGTGAATTCTTATGAGACAGAAAAACCATGGTAGTCAAAAAACAGCCTCTAAAATTCAGTGACCCTGACTTATAACCATGTGACCTTCAGTAAGTTGTTTACTGTCTGGGTATCTTTTTAAAATCTATACAAGGATATAATAATATCTATTTTATAGGGTTATTGTAAAACTTTAATCAAATATTTATGTAATTTGTCTGGGACATGATAAAAAATATAATAGCTATTATTATTGGTGGTTATGGAGGTGTTCAAACTCCTAGCGAGCAGAGAATTGCTATTATTTGATAAAGCAAGAAAGCAAAGGGACTGGCCTTTAGCTTAATACTTTATCAAGATTTGTATCCTTTGGAGTGACTAACACATATTTGCTCAATGAACAAATGAATGAATGTTTGGATACACTCAGTTTTTCAACAGTTTTTTTTTTTTTTTTTTTTTAGAGGGCAGTGTCATTGGCTCTCATATGTGGGATTCGAACCAGAGCCCCTGGCATCCCAAGCCAGCTCTTAACTACCGTGCCTCTCGGCCGGCCTTCAACAGTTTTTAAATTGTTCATTCTTTCACTAATTTATTCAGCAAATAATCATTGAATATGTACTATATTCTAGATGAACTTACTTGACAGACATTAATTAAATGACTTACCCATAAATTTAAAACTATAATAAGTTTCTGCAAAGCATATCATAAGAACATTTGGATTAGTTGAGTCACACATGCATATTGTCACATGAATTTGTAGATTTTGAGCTGGTTGACAGATGGAAGTTGATTCCATGAATTTCAAGCAGAATATGGAGGAACACTTGTAACAGACTTTGCCCATCTGAGAGGGTAAGGTTTACTTTGCTGGAACACATGTTTCTTGTAAAGCTAAGCTACAAGAGGACAAAGCATTCTTCCTTCTTGCCAAGGCTAATCTTTTCTTTTCTTTTTTTTTTTTAAAGATTTTATTGGGGAATTGAGGGAGGGAAACAGCGTTGGGGAATCAGGGAAAGGGTGTTCTTCAGTCTAGTTGGGGAGGATGTTGCTTCACTGGCCCATGTTGGTATCCTCATTGCGTTCTTCCTGGATGAGGCAGATCGGTCGCCGGCCTCTGGATGTCGCTCACTGCGGCCCTTGGCAGCTCACGCTTGCTGCCAGCCACTCACACTGGCTGCCGGCCACTCACTGTAGCCTATGGCAGCCCACTGCAGCAGGGGCTGCTGCCTACACTGTCGCCGGGGCTCGCACAGCCCAGCTCCAGGTGGAGCTGTTGTTAGCTGTGGAGGGCAGTGTCACTGGCCCTCATAGGTGGGATCTGAACCGGGGCCGCTGGCATCCCCAAACCAGCTCTTAACCAATGCGCCACTCGGCCAGCCCGCCAAGGCTCATCTCTTCAATTGTAACCTACATCTAGTTCTTCTAGACCCTATTTCTATCAACGGCATGAAAAACTAAGCATCTTGATGGATACAGCAGAGCTTCAAGTTCAATTCCATTAGAGAGAATAATGGGTGATTCTTAGCTCCATTCCAAGTGGCCGAGAGGGTTCTCTGCAGTGGGAAACTTATTTCAGCATGCAGATCTTCAACAACTCCAAGTAAACGTTAGGCTGCACCAAGTGCTATGCCAGTTGTTTTAAAATATTTTACTTTGCTTATGTCAGGCAAGTTTATTTTCTCCAGGGGAAGCTTATTTTTTAGTGTTTGAGTAAAAATTTTTCATAGTAATTACGAAGCAAATTATACTGTATCATGGATCATCATCATAGATATTTATTTAATGAATACCTACTGGGTATGTTTAAATGGGCTGAGAATCTCTTGAATTTTGAGTTTCTTGAGAGATGTCAGAACAACTGGTTTAATAAATGCAGTGTTATTATCTAAATGTTTCATTGGCTTTATTATTTTGGAATGACACGAGAGCGTGTTGGATCAAGAATTAAATGTTCTTCCTAATCAGGTATTGTAGGAAAGAATGGGAACAGATGCCATTAAAATAAACTACAAACCAACTCTCAAGCAAGTGTGTGAATTGCCCCAACTAAGTTGAGATGGTAAGAAAAATACCATATATTGAGCTCTTACTGTGTGTTAGTACTTGTTTTAAATGATATATGTATGTCTTTATGTAATACTCAGAATAATTCCAGGAAGTAGATACCATAACTACCCTCATTTAGTGGATAAGACTAAGGCACAGAATAGTTGAGAAATTTGGCAGGTCAGTACTAGTGAGTGGTGATGCTGGACTTTACCCATGGACAATCTGGTCTCAGAGACTGTGCCCTTAACCAGTGTGATGAAGTGGTATTAGTATTAGTAGAAGAAGAAGAAGAAGAAGAAGAAGAAGAAGAAGAAGAAGAAGAAGGAGAAGGAGAAGGAGAAGGAGAAGGAGAAGGAGAAGGAGAAGGAGAAGGAGAAGGAGAAGGAGAAGGAGAAGGCGAAGGCGAAGGAGGAGAAGAAGAAGAAGAAGAAGAAGAAGAAGAAGAAGAAGAAGAAGAAGAAGAAGAAGAAGAAGAAGAAGAAGAAGAAGAAGAAGAAGAAGAAGAATTAGCAGTAGAATTAGTAGAGTGCAAGCAGCAGTTTATCACTGAGGGGCAGAGTGTTGGTGGTTGAGAGTGGAAACCCTGGAGCCAGACTGCCTTGGTTCAAATCCTAGCTCCAATTCTAACAATAAGTCGGGCCTCGGACAAGTTACACAGCTTATCTGGGCCTAAGCTTTCTCATTTGTGAAATAGGTATTGGGAAAAGATTAAATAATATAATACATGAGCTCAGAGCAGAGCCTGGCACGCAATAAGGGTTCAAAAAATGTTAGCTGTTAATATTTATATTATTGTTATCTGTTTTGTACCTTTAAAAACATTTGGAAAGACCTGCATGAGGAATCCTTTTTTTTCCTCTTCAGTCATCTTTAAAATCCTTTCTTTTGTATGCTTCTCCTTCTCCTCAACTTAAAGATGCATTTTTTTTGTGTGTGTGGTGGGGAGAGGAGCGTGTCTGATTTGCTGGTTTTGGGAGATTTATGCCCCATCTGTCTAGATCCATCATAAATTTCTCCACAGTATGATCATCAACATATTGCAAATATTCAGCTTGGTAGATGATGAGAAAAGCCAGTCTTGGTGTAACCAGAATATAGGAACTAGACATGTAACCTGGGGGTAGGCAGGCCCACCTTACAGGGATTAAGGGGGGATTTTCTCAGATAGTTAGAGCAAGCCTGCCATCCACATAGACACTTAAGAATATCAGGAGCAAGTCTCCAGCAAAGAGAATGTCTTTGAGGCTGTGCTTGGATCCTTGAGAAGAAAGAGTGTGGGTAGGGAGAGGATATATTGGTTAAAGCAGGTAATATGCTTGTTGAGACTGGGTTGCCTTGCTTACAATAAAAAATTCATTTCCTCAGTCATGCTAGCCACATTTAAAGTGTTCAATAAGTATATGTAGACAGTGATTACAGCATTGGGCAATACAATATAAAATATGTTCATCATCATAGAAAGTTCTACTGGTTTAGACAACACTTGGAACACATTGGTTGCTCAATAAGTATTAGGTGATTGAAAGAGTTGAATAAACAAAGAATGTCTGCCTTGCCTACCTCACAGAGTTTTTCTGAGAATCAAAAGTTCTTTTCATTTGGTGAGTGATCTGGGTATGTTGAAGAACTTTAATTTCCATGATAACTTCCAAACAAATACTTCAGTGGAGGATCATTTGTTCTAAAAACGCATAATGAATTTTTATTGTCAATCACGTCTTAGGAATGGGGTGTCTTTGTGGCCACTGTTTCTGCTGTTAAACAAACCTTTCTTTTTTACTACAGGAAACAGGGCGAACTTGACATAACTGTATGGTCCTATTTGTTCTTTCTTTTTCCAACAGTCCCCTTCAACCTTTGATTCTCTGTTCAAAACCCCTTTGTGACCACTCCTGGGAATATTTTGTGAAGTAAGTTTGTGTTAGGGAAGCAATGTGAAGTGTGTGTGTGTGTGTGTGTGTGTGTGTGTGTGTGTGTGTGTGTGTGTGGTTGTGGTGTTGGTGGTGGTTGTGAGCAGATCTGGCTGTCAAGGGATTTGTAATCCACTTGCAATGGTTTCCCAAGCAACCTGTGTGGATGACAAAAATCTGCTTTCAATAACAGGAGTAAAAAGCCATTTTACTTCTTCTTTGGTATTTGCCTTTAATTTGTGTATTAAGTATTTCATTTTTAAACTTTACTGCTCATTGATCCATTTACTACTTCAAAATTAACAGTTACATTATTTGAATCAGTGCCTTACATTTGGATCCTTCTTAGTTTACCAGAGATGTTTGTCTGTCATCTCACATGTCTTACAATAATATTGGAGGATGGATAGGGCAGATACAATGCTTCCAATTCACGAAAAAACTTCAGATGAGAGCATTTTGTGTGAGTGGCTCATTTCAATTACATAATTTATAAGAAGCAAAATAGGGCTAGAACCCAAGGATTCTGACACTCCTTTGCACTCTGCTGCCTGATTCACTTTGAAGGGAAATGAAATCATCAATAGATATAGACATTAACGTGAGCATGTCAGTTTCCTCTAATAGTCTTTTATAACTAGGTTGTGAGGACATTTAAGAACTTTAATATCATCATGTGTGGCCCAGCATTTGGAGTTTTGCAGTTTGAACTCAGGCTGCTTACAGAGCATGGTTCTGCTCCTTGGACTTCGAAACTGCCCATAGAATGGTCTCTCTGTGCTGTTTCATTCATGTTGACTAGTAATCCAAAAGCTGTTGTTCTATGAGCTTGAACTGAAATTAGGACGTTGACAGATTCCTAATCATATGTTACCCTATTCTTGTATCAGAGCCCCACTTGCTGACCACTAAGTCAGCCGACCTCTGAAAACTCCAGTTGCCCCCACCAATCAGAAAATGAATAACGTTAAGCTTCCCATGCTGACTTTTCCATGAATGGTATTTCTATCCTTCCAGGACAAGGTTTTGGTGTTGTCTTTGATTCTTCACTTTCTCCCCCACAGTCCAGTTTGTCAGCAAATTGCATTGCCTCTATCCTCATAATGCATGCAGAATTCCACCACTTCTCAATAACCTTCACCAGCACTTCTTTAGTCCAAGCCTCCATCATCTCTCACTTGGATTACTGCAGTAGCTTCTTAACAGCCCTTTATTTCTGGCGCTGTTCCACTGCAGCCTAGTCTCTGAATAGCTGCTCAGGCAATACTGTTAAAATGTAGACCACATCACTACACACCTCTGTTTATAATTCTGCAATGACTTTCAATCTAAAAGTCTACATGATCTCACTTACCTCCTCAGAGTTCCCAAGGCCTCTCTGCCTTCATCTTCATACTCCCCCTAGTTTGCTCCATTGCAATTCATCCCTCAGACATGATTAAAATTTTACCTCAGTAAGAACTTCCCTAGCCATCACATCTAAAATTTCAGTCCCTTCCCAATATTTCATATACCTCTTTCCTACCTTATTATTTTCTTCTTAACACTAACCATTATCAAATATCATATTTTTACTTACTTATGTTATTCATTATCCACTTAACCCATTAAAAGGTGTGCTCCATGTGTTCAGGGATATTTTTCTAAATTGTTTCACCAGTGGGCTTGGATTAGCCTGGGACACGGTAGATAATAAGTATATACTGAGGATATTATTATTTAATACTAAGTCCATATAGAACTAATTAATAACCACTATACCCTACAATCCTATACCGAATTTTCAAAGCTAAAACGAACTATACTGTTTGTATGGTCCAATCCTTCTGATTCTGAGGACATTGGGGAGCAGAGAGGTAATGAGACTGGTCCACAGTCCTATGGATAGCAACAGGGCTTTGCCAAAACTTTTTCATTATGACTTATAGTAACCTTTATCTTCAACATTTACGTTCAGTCAAGGCTTGTTTAGAACTTCATGTAAAACTCAAGCTATTAATACCATAATCTTAATTTACTAATATTTTTCTTAAATGCTAAGTCTGTTAGTTGCAAGTGAACTCCCATGAAGTCAGGAAAAAAGTGTTCCCATTTGACATGTCTCTCTTATGTGATACTAAACACGTTTCTAGTTTGCAGAATTATGGTTCTACCATTTAATTTTGAAGACAACAAAACTTTAATATCTTACTGATTCATTATTGCTGTTTTCAATATGTGCTTTCTATATTGTGAATATACCTGTTATCTAAGGCTAACATAAAGAATATGCACAAGTAAGTACTACTTTTTTGGAACAAAGCAAGATTTTTCTGCTATTTGTCTTATAAGAGAGCTATGGTTTATAATCCTAATGTAAGTAGGTTTTGTCTCAGTAAAGACTGGTTTTTCTCACAAATAGATCTGTAAATTAATGCGTGCATTGTCTCAGAAATAATGGGTTTCTGTCACTGGGGGTTGAAAAAGAGATAAGATAATCCTTACTCTGAAATGTGGAAAAGAAGATTTATACTTCAGATAAAGGATGCCTGGGTGACTTCTTATGTTCTTTCAATTTTAAGATTTGTTGATTCTAAAAGGATGTCAAGTATATTGTATTCTCTATTCTATGAACCATGGTGAGAAGTGGACATGATTACACATACAATTTTTAAATGAATAGCTTTTGAAAGTTAGCTTTGAAATACAACCAAATAACAATATTTAATACATATTACAAGGAATATTATTAGAATATATATATATATATATATATATATATATATATATATATATATATATATAGTTCCTCATCAGATATATTTTTTACTAATATATTCTCCTATTCCGTGAGTTGTTTTTTCACTTTCTTGATGATGTTCTCCAAAGCACAAATTTTAAAAATTTTGATAAGGTCCAATTTTCTACCTTTTTCTTTTGTTATTTATACTTTTGAGATCATATCTAAGAAACTGTTGTCTGAACCTAGGTTATAGAGATTTACTCTTATGGTTTCTTCTAGAAGTTTTAAAGTTTTAGCAATTACATTTAGGTCTGTGATAAATTTTGAGTTAATTTTTGCATATGATGTGAGGTAAGGGTACAGCTTCATTCTTTGGCATGTGGATGTCCGATTTTTCCAGAACCAATCTTTGAAAGGACTATTCTCTTCCCATTGAATTATTTTGGTAGCCTTGTTAAAAATCATTTGACCAAATGGGAGTGTTAATTTCTGGACTCTCTATTCTGTTCATTTGATCTATTTGTCTATCCTTATGCTACTACCACGCTGTTTGGATTACTGTAGTTTGGAGTGAATTTTGAAATGGAACCTGTGAATTCTTCAATTTTGATCTTCCTTTTCATGATGATTTTGGCTATTCTTAGTCTCTTATTTCTATATGAAGTAAAGGATCAACTTGTAAACATCTGCTTAAAGGCAGCTGGGATTTTGGCATAGATTGCATTAAATCTGTATGGAAATTTGGATTATATTGTCTTCTTAACAATAGTAAGTCTTCCAATTCAAGAATACAGGATGTTTTTCCATTTATTTAAGAATTCTTGGGCCCTGAGTGGTACGGTGGTTAACAGCTGGCTTGGGATGTCCGTGGACCCAGTTCAGGTCCCACATGAGGGCCAGTGTCCTCAAAAAAAAAAAAAAAAAAAAGAAAAATTCTTTAATTGTTTTCAATGTGTTTTCCAGTTTCAGTGTACAAGAATTGAAATTTCTTTCATTAAGTCTATTTCTAAATATTTTATTCTTTTTGATACTATTATAAATGGAATTGGTTTCTTACTTAGTTTTATTTTCAGATTGTTCACTGCTAGTGTATAGAAATACAACTAATTTTTGGATATTGATCTTGTATTCTATACATTTGCAGAATTTGTTTATTAGTTCTAATAGTTGTTTTAATGAATTCCTTAGAATTTTGTATGTACAAATCATGTTATCAGTGAATATATATATAGTTTTATTCTTCCTTTCCAATTGTGTACATTTTCTTTCTTTTCCTTGCCTGACTGCTGTGGCTAGCGCTTCCAGTGAAATGTTGAATAGTAGTGGGGAGAACAGACATCTTTTTTTTGTTCTTGATCTTGGGGAGAAAAATTCAGTCTTTTTATAAAATGTAATGTTAACTATGTTTTTTTTTTTCATAGATGTTCTTTATCAGGATGAAGAAGCTTCTCTATGTTTGCAATATTTTGTCTCTTTTTAATTATGAATGGTTATTGAATGTTTTCAAATTCTTTGTCTGTATTTACTGAGATGATCATGTGGCTTTGTCCTTAATATAGTAAAAGGATGCATTATACTGATTAATTTTGGGATGTTAAGCCAACCTTGAATTCCTAGAAGAAATCCCATTTGGTTATTGTGCAGAGTCCTTTTTTTCGTATTGTTGAATTTAGTTTGCTAGTATTTTATTGAGGATTTTTTCATATAAATTCATATATGATATTGGTCTATAGTTTTCTTGTGACATTTTTGGTATTGTTATCAGGGTATTATTACTGGCCTCAGTGTAACACAGAATAATACTAGAATGAGTTGGAGAATGTTTTCTCTATGCCTACGTTTTTGGAAAAGTCTGCAAATAATTGGCATTAATTTTTCTTTAATGTTTGGTACAATTCACAAGTGAAGCCATCTGGGCCTTGATATTTCTTTTGGGAAGTTTTAAAATTACTAACTCAATCTCTTTACTTCTTATTGGTATATTCAGGTTTTCTATTTCTTTTGAGTCAGTTTTTGTTGTTAGTGGGTTCTCTTAATTTGTTTAGTCTATCAGGTTCTTAATTTGTTGACATTGAGTTGTTCATAGTATTCCCTTTTATGATTCTGATGGACTGATCTGTTTATCATTATAAAATATTCTTTTTGTCTCTAGTAAAAACTTTGTCTTAAAGTCTATTTTATCTGATCTTAGTATAGCCATTCTAGTTCCTTTTGGTTACTTTTTGTAATAGTACATCTTTTTCCATACTTTTGCTTTCAACCCATTTGTGCCTTTGAATCTAAAGTGTCATTGGATCATTGAAAAACACATTCTGCCTGCCTTAAGATTGGAGTGTTTAATACATTTATATTTAACATGGTTACTGATAAGATATGATTTCTGTCTACCTATTTGCTATTTGTTTTCTATATATCTTTTTTTTTATTCCTTTCTTCCTCCATTATTTTGTTGTGTTAAATATTTTCTAGTGTACTGTTTTAATTCCCCTGTTGTTTTTTATTCTATATTTTTTTAATTATTTTCTTAGTTTTTGGCCTGTCAAAAACTGGATGCTTATTAGCATTCTCGTCCATTTTTGGAACATATGTCCCGTGATGTGCTCTAATAAAAAAGTATTGTCTGGGGCCAGCCAAATGGCTCAGTTGGTTAAGAGCATGAGCTCTGAGCAACAGGATTGCCGGTTCTATTCCCACATGGGACAGTGAGCTGCACCCAAGCTGAGCTACCTCTGAGCTGCCAAAGGTGGCAGGATGGCTCAGCTGATGAGAGCACAGGCTCCTAACAACAGCTGCCCTAAGCTGCTGAAGGGCAGCTGGATTGTTCAGTGGTTAGAGCATGAGCTCTTAGCAACTAGGTTTTTGGTTCAACTCCTGCATGGGATGGTGGGTTATGCACCCCTGCAACTGAGATTGAACATGGCACCTTGAGATGAGCTGCTGGGAGCTGCTGATGGGTGGTCGGATGGCAACTGGACTTGGAGCTGAGCTAGCTGCACCCTCCACAACTAAGATTGAAGGTCAACAACTTGGCTGTTCTCTTTCCCCAATTCCCCAACACTGTTTCCTTTCTGCAATTTCCCAATAAAATCTTTTTTTTTTAAGGGTTCTGTCCTCATATAACATTGAGATTTGATTTATACTCTCTCTGTTGTAGGATATCATAAAACACTTTAAATATTAAAGACTATGACAAATCATGTAGCAAAGAAAGCTGGTAAATTTGTTGAAATCCCAAATGAAATATATATTAGCTACCATTTATTGAGTAGCTATTATGTGCCAAGCACTATGTTGGGTGCTTTATATCTCCCCAAACCATTCAAAGTCAAGTCTACTATTCTTTTCTATTATATCACTGAAATAACTTATGATCATCCATGGTTAAGAAGAATCTTAAAGTCTTTTCTATATTGCACATCAGCTTGGCCATCACATCTAAGCTTTTAAATATTTATTCAACTCTGTTTATAATAGCTTCAGCTATATATATATATATATATATATATATATATATATATATATATTGCTTCTTCAATTAGTTGATCATTAATATCCCATTACAAGTGCACTATTCACATGATTCCATAAGTTAGCAATATTTCTTCTTTTAGTGTCAGAGATCCTTTGATCCTGAATTCTTTTTCTTATGGCCCATCACAAAGGTTGGTCTCCTGAATGGGAGATACCCCTTTGCTTACCTTCTGGAAGAAGATGAAGATATGTCTGTGGTTGAAGCTGCATTAAAAGAACTTGAGAGACAGTGAGTTTTAAGATTTCTGTTGCTAGCTTCTTAAACTTATTTTATCATCCATCTAGTATAACATTATGAACACATTAGAATAAGAACTGTCCATAAACAGACTAATCACAGAAATATTGAATATGGCTCCATCATCTTATTTTTTCCTTTTTCTTAATTAAGTAAAGCTCTTTTGTGTAACTTTAATGTAAGAATTAACATACAATTGTTTATTTTGAAGAAAAATTTATGAATTTATTTTAATCACAGACCTTTAGAGTTAGAGTAGGTCCTATTAGGTTAGAGCTTTACCTACTAAGTTAAAAACCAGAGTCTTGAACAGACATTCCCAAATTTTTATGATTCACAAAGCCCTTAGTGTCTCAGTAACCTTTATATGGCACTCCAAAAGAAATACCTAACATTTCTGATTATTACAAAGTCCAAATGACATAATACATATCTTCTAATAACCTAGTGCCTTTTGTTTGTTTGTTTGTTTTAATATTTTTGAGGGCAGTGTCACTGGCCCCAAACTGGGGCTGCTGGCATCCCAAGCCAGCTCTTAACTACTGTGCCACTCAGCCGGCCCGCCTAATGCCTTTTGGACATTGCAGAACTTCTCAAACTTTGGAATCAGATCGGACACAGCCATTTTCTTTTTGTGTTTCACATTAATTTTTGAATAGTACTTGCATTTTAACAGCACTGAAAACTTAGCCTTTTAGACTGTCATCAAAAGGAATGTAGTGATCAAATGCTGAAACTGTGAATTACCTCAAAATAATAGGTCACAGTTTCCAACAGATACAGATATTACTTGGAATCTGATTCCCATTCTGTGTGTAAACTTTAACTCATTGAGCTTCACTCTTCTTACCTGCAAAATAGGATCATCAAATCTACACATAGAATTTTATAGGGATTAATTTGTGGAGTCCCTTGCATAGTAAATTCTCGGTATGTGGTTAGTGTTATTGAAGGAACATTTTGGTCCACTAATCAATAGTAAGTGTTACTGCACAGTTGAAGATTTTATTTGCACCCAGACTACATGACTAAGTAGTATGATAGTGGTTGTATTTGAAATAAACTTCTTAAATTAGTAGGAATAGTTCGGAAGTTATCAGAAACCAAAATTTCAGTGGAGGGAACTATTAGGTTTAGATTGCAGTTTCAGTTCTGCTACTCATTAGAAAAGTAACTTGGCTTCCCTTTCCTTATCTTCAAAATGGTGAATATAGTATCATGATGGGTGTAGTATTAGGAGTAATTACCACTTTTCTGTAAAACTAAATAAGTGTGAGTTCTTCAGAGTTTGTTTTACCATTGAGACTTAATTTTACCAGATTTGATGTTCCTTATGGAATATTTTCTCTATAATCCTAATGATTGATCATTCCTATCAGGTTTACGGAAGAAAGCACTGCATTGTATTCTTTAGCCAGACTGTGGGATAATGGAATAGTACTGCCACTGAATTCTCGAAAGATAGGCTGCTTTTGTCATCTAGTGGTCTTTTCTGGTTTAGAATATAGTACAGGAACTTCTGTCTAGATTGTCTGCCATGAGGCAGTTATCAGTCATTAATTACCTTTTAATATTGTGAAAGGTTGTATTATTATCCTTTCCTTTTGGCTGTGACAGATATAAGATGCCCAAAATGGAAAAAAAAATTACTCCAAACAAGTTATTTTAAAACTACTTATTAACATGTTTATTTGTCTTAATTCAATTGATTCTTCTTCTTAAAACAGATTTATTTTATTGTAGATGGCACATAGTTCTCTAGATACCCCAAATAGGTATCTCTGGTTCTTAGAAAGCAGGTTCCTTAATTTTTTCGATCTAAATTCCCAAGTTACTCCCTCTTGCCTGACTTAAATCTCCTTGATTTTAGTTACATTTTTAAAGCTCATGTGGCATCTCTGAACTTGAAAAAGCAGCTCCTAAGCCTTCCTTCTTGGTACAATATTAGCAATGATTGTATAGAGAATTCCAATATTGGTGAAATAGTATTGGCAGAGGGTTATTTTAGTTGGATCTGCCTCCCAAGAGAGCACCATGCTCAGAATGAGATCCTACAGCAGGAGAAGAGAGGTGGGCACACCTAATTGTAGCACTTGCTTATGGAAACTTAATGGCAAGAAGGCAGGGAGTGGTTGACAAGTGTAGGTAGTGGGGGTTTTAGGATTTCTCTTAAATTTGGAGACTTTAAGAAGTATAAAAATTGGTAATGGTTCAGTAATTTATGTTCTGCAGTTTAAAAAGAAATGGATTAAATAGCTTTCTTTTTGAAATTATATTCATGTTCCATGTCTAGAGATTTTAAAAAAATGGACTGATATTTATCTACAGTCCCATGTTCAATGCTATTCTCTGGCATTTTTCTTTTTCTTTTTTGAGATTTCTAGTTCTCTCCAGGAATTACCCACAAAGAAATAATGATAATGTTAAAAATCCTCAGAGGGGAAAATTATGGAAAAGACAAGCATACAAATTTTAATAGTAGTTGAACTTCGATGAGCTCTGTATGCTTTTACTTTATAATTTCATCTTTTCTGTAATTTTAGATTTTCTTTGAAAACTGTTTTAATAAGTGTTTATAATTAAAAAAATGAATTTGCCTTTTTATCTAAATAAAGAAATCAAACAGATGCATCAAGCACCCTAGTCAGTCTGTTCCTTCAAGCTATTTTTAGTCAAACACAATGCTGATCACCTTAACTACAATGAGATGTAATACTTTGGAGCATAAAATAGATACCAGTATTAAGACATAGAATAAAATTTTTTGTCAGTCTACTATTTTTCCCAACATTAGCACAGAAGAGAATAATTTTTAAAAACAAAAGTGCTTAAAATGTATTAATATCTGAATGCTAATGAGTTAATATTTTCTTTCTCTTTCTGCTCGGTCAGGTGATTGCACAGTGCTTAAGTATAACTCCCACATTATCCCATTTTCCTATTTTAAGTAGAAATTATATTTATAAGTATTTTATGCTCCGTTTTTCAAAAAATTACAGTCACTACTGTATGCAACTGCTTTGATGTTACATAAGCTTTTAATGGAAAGTGTTCATTAAATTCTTATCGAGATGTTATTTGGTTGAGCACCCTCAGTTGATTAGAGATAGATTTCCTCACCATAAAATCAGGAATAGTAGTAATTGCTTATATTAAATAGAAATGTTAAAGTTCATAAGGCTTGAGAATCTTTGAGCAGCAATCATATATATATACACAATTAGGCTGATTACCCTTAGGTGATAGTTCCTGGTTTGGAAAAGAATTTGGTTTGACATTTAGTAATTAAGCCTTTCTGCATGATACTGCCTTGACTCAGCAAAGCTGCATACAAATCAGGTATAAAGAACTTTGTTTTTTAAATGTTAAAAAATTGTTGGAGCAGATAGATACCTAAAATACACTTTTATAAAGGAATAAAAAATTTAATATATTCACAATCATTTTCTATTTGATTGCTAACTATATACAGTTTTTCTTAGTTAGGGTCTATCTCAAGAGAGTTTGATTATTTAACTATATACTTTTTTAAAAAAGGAATTGCTTGCTCTATTCTGTGCTTTCTGTAAAACATTGCAAAATAGTCTGCATCTGCAAGTTAAAACCATATAATACAGCAGGCTCAAGCTGAACAAAATGTGATTGCAGATCTGACTATATTTTTCTTGGTTTTGTCACCAGAAATGTATCTTGCTAGAATGTGCTCAGGATTTTTTGAACAGTCCGTGGAAGGTGACAGGGATGTTAATCTCCACTTCAGCCCTGGCAACTTCACTCAGGTCCTTGGCATTCAGGATCAGGAGGTAAGCAGGCTTTTGTCCTGCCCCAGGGCTCACCACCACACTTAGAACTACACCTGGGAATCAGAAATAAACAAGGCAATGCTGAATTTTCTGAAAATGTCCAGGCCCATAGATTAAATGCCACTGAAATAATATAGGAGGTATTACATTGACAGATGAAGAAAATCATATGACTTGATATTTTTTTGGCTCTTCTACCACCTCACTGTGTGACCACCCTTAAGGGGTCTTTTGCACTCTTAATGTCCCCTAGACTATATGCTCTAGGAAAGGAGTGACTATATCTGTCTTGCCCACTGTCATATCCCAGTAGCTTACTACAATGAGTAGAACATATAAGATGTTCATTAAATTATTATTGAATGAATTGATCTGTGTTCTTATCAGTAATATAAGACCTGCTCTACCTACTGCAAAAAAAAAAAAAAGTGTTCTGACAGATGAAAATGTATACTAAAACACTTTGACAGCAGTAAGGTATATTAGTTCTGTAATTTCCAAGACCTAGCTGGAAGCTTGCTTCCTTCAAACAAAATGAGAACAAACCTTTAGCAGTTTTGACTGGATTGGTTGTATGTGTAAAATCATTTAATGTAAAATGGCTCTCTAATTCTTTATTTTATTAATTTCTCTGTGGTTTTCCATATTTTAATTCCAGAGAGTGTAATCTACTTCCCTATCCCAGCTAACCAACTAAGTTAGCAGTTAACTAAGACTGATGCTTTGTAATTGAGTTGCTGTTTTATAGACTGTAACTCTGGGTCCCTTTCTAGCCCCAGCTTATTGAAAGAAAAAAAACCCACAAAAATCTAGAGTTACAAAGCTACAGTCTCATTCTCTTTGATATGTTAGAATACTCATTTTCCTTCCTTAGAACTCTTGTTTTTCTGGGTCAAGAAAGGCAAAACCCTACAATTCATGCTACTCTTTCCTCCTTCTTTTCTCCCTCATCTAGAGCAGACATTGATGTTCCATCATGACTTCAGATGGCTCTTTAGCTTTTTTTAAGGTAGTAATCACTGAGACCTGACAACAAGGTGAAAGTTATTTTCCAATAAGTTCATAGTCGTTAGTGCTGTCCGACTCAGTAGTATGAAGGATCACTTCTGATCATTAGGGAATAATTATTGTGACTTCCCTCCTAGTGAACTAATGATATGAATGTCAATAAAAAAGATAATATTCAGACATATCCATTGCTTTCATTACCATCATCTTCTTCCAAAGCATCAGGGTGAGAAACAAAGATGGGTTCTGATGGGTATGAATCAGTCTCTTGCCATACCCAAGTTTCTTTAGTTTTGACATTCAGCTTACAGAGCTGTTTGTTAAGAAAGAAAAATTAATCAATCAGTCAATATGCTTAAATTGACTAGCATATGACTTAAAGTACTATTCTAATATCAGTAAGATGGATTTATTACCCTGTCTGGAACAAAGTGATTCAAGCCAAGTCCATATGCGTATGTATATGGTTTCCCACCATACTTCTGGTAATTGATTTGCGGAAACTCAAATGCTACAAAATAGAGCACATGATTAGGAAAACCCAGTTAATCTTTTTGAATGGAACATTTTGTGCCTTCTCATGTGAGGGTTTTTTCTAAATCATCTCACCTTGGCGAGGCCCTGAAAAGAGAACCTCAGGTTCCAGCCAGATGGTCTCGTCACTGCACAGAATTGCAGTGGCAGTTGTGTTGGGGAGGGTGATTAAATTCTTGCCTGTGTCAGCCTAAGAAAGAGGATAACAGCAATCTCAGTGAGCAAGAAAGAAAAATCAAGCAGCCATAAATTCTGTCTTCCTGAATATTGTCTCCTGAGTTCTTTATTTCTTAAGTCAACATGCAGAAAATTCTAGAGAGGGGAACCCAGAAACACAACTGGGAGAGCTGGCTGAGTCTGTGTATACACCAGTTGTGCATCACTGGGAAAGTCACGTAAATGTTTAGGCACTAAATCTTCCCATCTGCAAAATGAGACTGTCCTTAAAGAAAGAGGCCCTTGAGGAAGAACCCCTGGAAAAAAGCAAAACAAAACAAAACAGTGGTTTTCTACAGAACAACGAATACTTCTATCCCCTCCCCTGCCAGAGGTCCATTTATAGTGTTCATCTCCTTTATAGTTAGGATATATTTTTATTTTGTTTGAAAAATATTATACAATCATGGTGTCTAAAAGGAAAAAAAAAAAGGAAAACTACTGGACCAGATGTTTTCTAAGATCTCTTGTCACCTCCTCACATGATTTTTCCGATTATTTATGAAAGGAATGAATACCATGAACCCTTTCTAAGAACATATTCATTTAATAAGGCCTGTATTAAATACATATTTTATGATAGGCTCTGTTCTATGCATTTAGGATATTTCAGAGAATACTGTCCCTTTCCTCATGAAGTTTACATTATAGTCTGGGACATATACAATAAATATAATTAATAGATATGTATATAGTGTCTCAGGGAAGTGGGGAGAAAAAATAGAGCAGAGTAAGGGGGATCAGAACTATGAAGGAGGGGTAGGTGCCTTGTAATTTTAATAGATGGGCAGGATGGACCTCATTAAAAAGGTGACATGAGACAAAACTTGTAGGAGATAAGGAAGTCAGTAGTTCATATATGTGGGGAAGAGCATTTAAGCAGAGAGAATAGTGCAGAGGCCTGAGGTAGGATTGTGCCAAACGTGCTTGCAGAGCATGAAGGAGACCAGTGCGGCTGCACATGACTGAGCATGGGGAGAAAGCAGGAGAGGAGGTTAAAGGGATGATGGGGCCAGGTTGTGCAGTGTCTTACAGGTCATTGTGAGGACTTTTTCTGTGGGTGCAAAATGGGAAGTCATTGGAGGGTTTTGAGCAGAGGAGTGACATGCTGTGATTAATTTTTAAAAGAATTGCTCTAGCTGCTCTGTCGAGACTTCCCTTAGGAGGGGGGAATGCAAAAGTGGATCAGGGGAAACAAGTTGGCTTGTAGTAGTCCAGGCCAAAGAAAACAATGGTTCCGACTAGGCTAGTAGCATTGGACTCAGTGAGATGTGGAAGGAAGAGCCAAGGGGTTTTCCTGATCAGCAGGATATGGGGTGGGGAAGAGTCATGAAATTAAGAGAGGAGTCAAGGATGACTCCAAGGTGTTTGATCTGAACAATCAAAGGCTGGAGTTGTCATAAAAAGATGGGGACTACTGCAGGTGGGGTAAATTTTTTGGTGGGGGAAGAGGAGAAATTTAGGTTTGTGTCTTAATAGACTTGAGATATCTGTTGGACGTCCAAATGGAGACATAGAGTTGGCAGAAGCATATGTGACCCTTGAATTGAAAGTTGAAAATGTAAATGTGACCTGCATTATAGCATGAGTCTTTACAAAGGGAATGAGTGTACAAATAGAAGATGGAACAGAATGAAGAATTGAGTTCTGGTGCTGCCCAGCATTCACAGGTCTACAAGAAGAGAAAAGAGGGATTAGCTGGTAAGGGCAAGAGGAGTCAAGAGAAGGATTGTACGAGAGGGCAAAATAATAGCATGATATGAGTGATCCAATTAAAAGTGGAGAAGAGTGACAATATAGGAGAGAAGGGGAGAAGTGCTAGAGTGATGTCTTTGGGTGGGTGAGGGATGATGAGAAGGACCAGTTCTGAACAAGACGATGGATAATTCAGTGTGAGTACAGATGCTGGTGGGTGGGTAGATGTGGTGGCAGGCGTCTGCGTTCTTTTCTGATTTTTTCATTCTTTCAGTAAAATAGGAAGCAGAGCCATCCGCTGACTATGCATGTGGAGGTGGGAGGTGTTAGAAGTTTGACGACAGGAGGGTGTGAAATATTTAACTAGGAAAGTGGGAGAATAAGTGAAGTTGGGAAATGTAGCAGTAAGATCTGTGGTCATATATTTAAAAACAGGCCACTTAACATGATTGTGTGTCTTCAACACTTAATTTCAGCCTCAGAGGTACAAGCATGGAGTGGGTGGAGAATTTAATTTAACACTTGCTGTGGTTTTGACAAGTGAGTTTGATAAAATAAGAAAAAGGCAAGAGAAATGAGAATCTATACAAGATCCATAATTATTGATTATGGAATTTTAATTGAGTAAGGAGGGAAGGTAAGTCCTCAAGAGAGTGAGAAATAGTAAGAAGGTAGGAAATTGGAGGTTTCTGGTAAGAAATGCTGTGGAGTAGGTGATGTTGAAAGATAAGAGATGGTAGGTAGTCAGTGTCATGCATGAAACTAAGATTATGGACAAAATACATAGAAGTCATAGGTAATGGCAACGTCAAGGGCATGACTATGGGGAGTGAGTGGCTGAGACAGAATGGAAGATCACATCAGTGGAAGAGGTCAAAGAACCGAGAGGCCAGGTTGTTGGAAGAATCATCTATGATATGTCTCTGGAAATCACAGGGTCAGGAGTAGATCCAGGAAGTGTGACATTGAGCCGGAAAGGAGAGGGAGTGGTGGTTAGTAGATGACAACAACAATGAGGAGTGTATATATGTATATGTGTATATACCACTTGGTTACATAATGAGCTAAAATAAAATTAAAAATTTGGGAGATTTTAAGGTTGGATGGAAGGAACAATGGTCTGAAAACAGCAAAGGGGATAAAAGAAGACACCTACCCCAACTCTAGGTACAGTGGTACAAAGCCTACAGGAAGAGAAACTGTCTCCCCTGGAAATTGCTGCTGAAGAGACCAGTGTTCTTGGGAGAGCATCAGATTTTGGTAAAAGAAAGAAGGTGGAGGGAACATTTTGAGGAGAGGAGAGAGGGAATTTTTCTGGTGATGCATTATGAATTAAGAGAAAATAGTGAAAGGTTTTTCAGGATAGGGAAGGGATGGAAGGTGAGCAAAGAGAGGAGTGGATTTTGTGAGATTTTGTGAAATGGGGGCCTCAAGGCACTTCATGGTGATGTAAGGAAGGAGAGAGTAGTGTGGGTACATGTACATATTTATATATGCATACAATAAGCTCAGATGTCTATGTCAACACATATCATGTGATTGTAATTTATATTTTACTCTGGAATATTTTACTCTGTTCTCTTATTTTTTTCTATTAAATTAGGTTTGTAATGTAAGAAATCTGTAGCATTATCTTTACGCTCAACAAACTGACTCCTCCTTTTGACTCTCACTCCCACCATACTTTTTAACCACATGCATTTATCCTTTGAGCAATCTTACCTTTGGGGAACCTATCCAATTCATATATTTGTACACTTATGAAATAACATACATACAAAGTTATTCCTTGTGACATTATCTGTCATAGCCAAAGTCTGGAAACAACTGTGTTGCTCATAGTGAGGGATGTTCACAGAAAGAAAACTGTGTAGGTGAAAAAACAGTGAGATCTTCAGAATACATTAATAAATGGAAAATGCAGGGAAGAAAACAGTGGATATACTAGGTTACTTTTTGTGTAAGAGAATGGAAAATTATATATATATATATATATATATATATATATATATATTTGTATTTTTTATATTTGCATAAACAAATGAAAAGGAAAGACATTAAAAGTTACACATGGAAGTGAAGAGGCATTGCATGTAATGGGCACAGGTAAAGGCTGGAGTGAGACTTTCCCATTGTGAACTTTTTAATATCATTTTGGTTTTTTGACCATTGAAATGCCCCACCCATTCAAAAATAATAAAAATAAAGACATCACCACTATCTTAATCAGTCAATTGGAAGTTTCAGTCATCTTATACTTTTCCCTCTCCTTAGCCCTTCCCTCAATGTGTTTATTATCTCCTCTTACCCTGATTCAAGACCTAATTTTCCCCTCACTGCCAAACTTTTAAAAGTGTAGAGTACAGTAAAGGCTTCCCTGTTCTCACCAATTGCTCACCTTTAGCACCTTGGAGCCTGATTTCTTCCTCTCTCACCTCACTCCCCTGGAGATGATCAAATCTGGTGTTTTGTTCTGAGTTTTCATCTTTTCCTATTTGTCTATAGTAGGGGGCACCCATGAAACCCTCGCTTGTCTTATTCTATGTGGCATGACCCTCTCTTAGCTGTAATTAGGCCTCCTCAGTGACTTTTTTCCTTTCTTTTTCTGGCTTTCCCTCGCCCCTCCTTTTTCTGCATCTGGGTGTTTCCCAAATGTCTATGCTTGGCTATATTTGCTTCTCTCAGCTTTTTCTGGCTATCAAATTCCTCATTTTTGTTTTTATTATTATTATTATTTTAGCTGAGCCATCCATCCTGCTACCTGTTGGCAGCTCAACAGCAGCTCAGCTTGGGCTGGCATCGAACTGCTGTTGCTCAGAGCTCAGCTCGCACTTTGAGTGAGCTCTTAACCAACTGAGCCACTCGGCCGGCCCCAAATTCCTCATTTTTAAAACAAACAAATTTGTATGTTTCTTCTAGGAAAGTTCCTGTAAAGGATGATTTTTTTTTTCTTGCTAGTAGTCTCATCTGTTCTCATATTTGATCATCATTTCAATAACTATGAACTCTTTTCTTTCAACCTTGATTTGTCTCACAAGGACCTATTTTTATATATGAAACCTACAAGACACCTTTATGAAGATGTTGTTAATGGTGATTTTATTGTTGATGATGCTAATGAATAGTTATGTAACATTTACTTGTGCCAAAAATTATATTCAGTGATTGACATATATCACTCCATTTATTGATCACAAAAACCCTATAAGGTAGATATAGATAAAGAAAAGGAAATTTAAGAAGGGTACATGTAAGTAGCAGAGGTGAAAGCTCTGGGCAAGTCTGGAGCTATTGGACTTCAAGTCAGCCCTCTCACCCATTATCCCTCCTTTGTCATAGTTTTTTTTTTTTTTTTTAGGGCAGTGTCACTGGCCCTCACATGTGGGACTGAACCGGGACCGCTGGCTTCCCAAGCCAGCGCTTAACCACCGCGCCACTCGGCCGGCCCCTCCTTCGTCATACTTCTACAGTTTATATTTATCTCCCAACCTGCTCTGTCTGTTATGTTCCCTATTTCCAAAGCATCACTATTCTGAAATGTAGACTTAAAAGCATCTCTGTGGTCTATCTCATGTCTAAGACTTAATTCATTCTGCCATTCAATCAAATGCAAGATCTTTTCAATTCTACCTTTAGGTACTGTCATTTTTTGTCTCTGTTTTTCGGTTCCTTCTACCATTATATTTGTCTCTCACTTCAGTGATTTTAATTGTCACCTAGCCCAGGTCCCTCTATGCATCCTTTCTGCATTTCCATTAATACACACACACAGCCTTATTTTAGACAAAGTTTTAAAGATGCACGTGACATTAGTTATTATTTAATCCAATGTACTTAAGTTTCAGAGCGGGCAACTGAACTTTTAGAGTGACTGAGTTATTTGCTTAGAGAAGGCAGACATTTAATAGTAGAGACAACCATAAAAGTCTGTGTGCTTGAAACCCAGCCTCCCAGCTCTGAATATGTTTTTTTTTTTCTCTGTTCAAAAATCTTTACTGTCTCCCCATCACCTGCCAAATAAAATACAAACTCCATAGCCTATCCTTAAGGCCTTTGAAGGTTACCAACCTACTTTTATAGCTTGTATTCCCCCATTTATTCCACTACTTTCACTTACATTCTAACCAGTTGGATTGCTCTGATTTTCTGCCCCTCCCATTTCTCTGTTAGTCCTCAAATTACTTCTCCTGTCTTCAATTGATCTGCTTCAATCCCATTTCTTCTGCCAAAATACTGCAAATGACGATGATACATGAATATCCCCCAAACAACTATGACTAAATAACCAAAGCAATTTACCCCTCCCTCACCATACTCATCTCGTGCTGACATGCGTTAGCATTAACACATCACCTTGTTTCTCCCCACTACACTAGTAATGAGTTCCACAAGATTAAAAAGTGTATCCTATTCATGTACCCAATGAAGCAATCGGTACTATGCTGTGTTACAGTGGTTATTTGATAACTATAGGAAGAAAGACAAAGCAGAGTCTAAGGGAATGTTAGATATTTTTCATCATCACTGAAGATCCCCTTGGGTGGATTTTCTTCAGGCAACAATGACTACATATTTATAAAAATCCTCCTTTAAAAAAAAAAAGAAATATTTGGAATGTGTCGAGAGTGATATGTGGAGAGAGAGGAAGAGGTATGCTTAGGGGAAGAAAGTAAGAGTGCTGAAGGTACTTGACTGATCTCTCTCATGATTTCTCTCCTGACCTCCAGATCAATATACTGGTATACCAGCTGTCTAGTGAACATTTATGCAGGGCTGTCCAGTGGGTACCTTAAACTCAATATGTATAAAATAAACCTTACTCTTTTTCCTGCAAACCAGCTCAGCTAACTGGACCATCATCCATTCAGCTGCTCAAGGCAGAAATCTGGAAGTTTTCCTCTCTCCCTTACTCTTCACATGCAATTAGACCAACTCCTGATGATTTTACCTCTTAAATATTTCTCAACATTGTACCTTCCTTTATCTCTCAGTTCCCATTTTCTTAATGTAGATATTTATTGTCTTTTATTTGCCCTGTTGCATTAGTACTTAATAGAGCACTTTTAGCTTTTAGACTATCTTTCAAATTGTCCTCCATGATACTACTAGAGTGACCTTTCTAAAATATAGATTTGATCATGTAAACTGCCCCACCCCCAACTCTTAAAATACTTCATTGGCTCCTTATCATTTATATAATACCCAAGAGCTATAAAACCCCATACAATATCACTCCAACCTATCTTTCCAGTCCCTCTGTCCAATGCCCATCTCTCCTATTGTCTGAATGAGCATAGCAACTACTTTACATTTCTATATTAAGTTTTGCTTTTGAACTCCTTCCTGCCTTTGTGGAAACTCTTTTATCTAACCATAATGCCCCACATCAATCTCCTCCCCTTTTTTCATTCTTCCTAGAGCTTTCAAACTTTCTTAAAAGAAATAGCACCTGATTCTAAATTCGGTTTATTTCCCACCACATCTGATCTAAGCCTTGGGTACAATGTTTTACATTCCTTGTAGCTGCCTCAACTCATTTTGTGTATATATATGATATATACATAGATGAGAGTATATATTCATGTATCAATTGTGGAAATTATATTTTTCTTGATTTTGGCTGGCATTTCTATCACACTAAAAATACGGATGTTACTCTGATATTCTAAAAGGATAGTCACTGATTATAGGGAAGAAAAAGTAGACATAAAGAGATGATTGTTTAATACTATTAATGATTTTTATCATCTAGTAATATTTTTAGCAGATTTATAGAAAACCAAGATAATGGGCTGATTTCCCTATAAGGGTACTTTTTGATGTTTTGTCTCTCTAGAATTTCAAATTATTTAAATTAAATTATTTATTTTATTGACAAAAAAATCCTTAGAATCAGTAGTTTGCATTATTCATTCAGAAAGTATATTTTAAAAGGATTTTGTAAATGAAAGAATACTTGATCTAGAATCATAAATCCTAGTTTTCATTCTGGCTCTGCCGCAGCTGGCTTTTGCTAAGTCACATCACTCTTCTGAAAGCTTCAGTTTCCTCATTTGTAAACTAAGGGGAGTTGAATTAGTTTATTTTTAAAGTGACTTCCAATGCTAACATTTCAAGACTGTCTGAACATAAAGCAGGAGAACAGATCCTGGGGGAGATGACACATTTTGGTTGTATCTGAAATCTATGTAGAGGGTGGTTACCTTGTCAATATTCAAAGGAAGTACATATCTCCTAACTTCAGGCTGGGGAGCTTTCCTGGCATTTTTTTTCACCTCTTCCCAGTTCTCACGTAAATTGGCTAAATATAAGTAATTGTAAACAAATTCAAATCTGCAAACAGAAGAAGTCAAACATGAATACATGCAATTACAAATAATTTTAGAGAGGTGATTCAAGCCATTTAGAAGCACAAGTGCTTGCTTGCTCTTTTTTCCCTGACCCGGAAACTGCTAAGGACCCAGGTCTGTCAGAGCCACTTCCTCCTGCCCAGGCTGGGAGAGTGAAAGAAACCTGCCTCATGGATATGTTTAAATAACAGCAGTCCTTGATACTTTCTGTTCTGCTTCTCCATTACCATTCTATCTGTGTCTTTAGGGGCTACTGTCTTTAGTTGCTTAGCTATTTTGAAGAAAGCATTCCTCTGTCTCCCAAACCCAGAGTAGGTGGAGTTCAAGGGCCCCCAAGAGACCTTGTCAAGTTTAAGTAAAGTTGAAGTTAAATTCACTTATCAGGTCACAGAACCTTATCTTTTCAGGTCTGGTTCGTGAACGTCATCAGTGTTTAATCATTAACCATGGTTTTGACGTTCAATTTGTGAGTGTTTCTGATTACCAAAAACCCTACAGATTTTTCAATGGTATCTTGTGACTTAAGCACACTCCCTGCTTTTAAAACATAATTCTGGTTAAATATGGTGAGCAGCATTTCTGAAAAAAGCCCCTCATTTCCAGGAGCAATTGAACTTGTAAAATTTACCCACTGTTTTTTCTTACCCTTTCCAGCAACAGAGATCCACAATCAGAAACTCATTGTCTTCATAGGTATTGATGTGATGGAAAAGGTTAAAAGAAGAGGTCCTGTATTTATTATTGAGATATTTTCTTCTCTTTTTGTCAGCAACATGAAGCCAAACCTTGAAAATGAGAAACATATTTTGATACTTTTAAAAAGGAAAAAAAGTGTGCATTATGAAACACAACTTCTTTGGGATCACAAACTTGACAAATACATGTTAAGACTTACCCCCATGGTTTCATTGGACTCAAAACAATCCATGTAGTTGGCTCCCCAAAGACTCCATGAAGAAAGGAACTTGAACAGGTTAATTTTGACTGGTGTCTCCACAAAAACAATGTAGTTGGGAGTCAAACCAAAACTGTTCAGAAACACAAATGGACTTGTAAATGGGAAGGGCTGATTTTGAAACCATGAAGAAATGTGTGTACATGAGGTATGCTCAGTTACATGAATCAACAGTGCCTACATGAAATTAATTACGTTTAAATTTAGGTTTCTGTAAGAAATTGTGATCAGGATTGGTATCAAAGGTAGGCAAAGCAGATCTTTAAAATTGAGTTTTCCTGAAGATTCATAGTGGGCCTTTGAAGTTACCTATGGACGTAAGATGGCTTGAATCGATCACTGCAGGGAAATTGTACAACGACCTCTGACTTGCTTATTGGATCTTCCTTGTCTGAAATAAAGTGGTTTTAAAAGGCTTTGGAACAGCCTTTTTTTTTTTTTTTCCTTCTTAATACAAAGCACTTAGAACAGCTTATGCAAGCAAAGACATACATTTTTAGATTGTGATTTTTTTTCAGTGTTTATTTTCATTTTCTTAGTCATTGGCATTTCTTAGCAAATTTTCATGTGAAGCTGCAATCACCCAGGAAAATCCAAATAGCAGCAGATTTGGAAAAGTGAACACAAATAGCATTGTGGCAGGCAGAGTACAGTGAAGTCACGTCTTACAACGAGGTGGGTTGAAGTCAGGGGTGTAAGGCAAAACTTTGGTATGCTCAAATACCTTTTACAATCTTTTAAATTGCCTACAGAGTATAGTATATATGTGTTTGTATCAATAGCCTTGTACAGCTATTCTTATGCATATTAAAATGTATTTCCTCCTAAAACACTGGTCTTTAAAACCTTACTGTGTATCAGAATCACATAAAGAGCTTAAAATATTAATTATGGGACCCACTCCCAGATTTACTCATTCAGTTGGCCTTGGGTGGGGCTTAAGATTCATATTTCTAACAGGTTCCCAGGTGGTGCTGCTGGTGGGACTATACTTCAAGAACTATACTAAGCAATGGTAAACAAAAATACACATATATTCAAATAATTCTGTCATCAAAATGGTTATCAAATTTCTGGTAATGAATGGAACATGAATGGAGAATTCGAAAATGTAGTCTCTCTTCTGTTTTAATATTCTTTCTCTATAGTGTTAATATGAGTTAATAGTTTGTAATTTTATGAATTAAACATATATAAAATACTTAATACATGTTCATATATATGTGTATGTATGCTATTATGCATATACATATGTTTGTTTAAAAATTTAATTTTGCCTGGCACATGAATAAGGATTCAATAAGTGTTTGATAGATTTAAATCTAAATCTTAACGTGATTAATTCCACATGGACACTACATCTTTGAAACATTGTATAATGGAACTTGGCCACTTGCTTTCTGTATTGTCAAGTTATCATTTCCTGCTTTCGTACCCTTGGGCATTGGTCCCATTGTAGGGAAGGAGTGAGGGCAATTGTCCTGAAACCTGAAACTCTTAACTATGCATATAGTGTTATCCTGATATTTTGATCTGGCGTCCTGTATTTCCAGTAACTTTCTCACAATATAGATACTTGTTTCAAAAAGAGTCAAATTGGTAAACTGACCTGCTTGTAGCGGAGGGATCTTTACAATATTGTAGGCAATTGAAAAATTTTTCCCAAAGCAATTACCAATGTTGTAAACAGTTCCATCACTTTCAATGTGGGGGTGAGCCGTGGCTCCATTGACCGAGACATAGTTGCAAAGATCAACCTACGAAAGGAGAACAAATGTCATCCATGTTAAGAGAAATGTGATATTACACCTTTGGTTCCTAGTTTTGACCTCACCATTACTGCGTGCACGCTCACCCTAAGTGTACTTTTTCTTTCTTTCCATCTCTCTGGGTCCTACTCTCTTTGAAAGCTAAGTTGCGTCTCTGGTCCTACCCTCTTTGAAGTCTGCCTGAGTTCCCATCTTCAGTGTAGAGGTCTCTGACTCCCATGCCGACCCCACATGTCTCTGAAATCGTGGACTTCTCACTGACTGCTCTTTAATTGATGTGTACCACATCCAGTTCTGGTTATTTTCCTTTCGCAAGTGCAAGTTGTCCTCAACTGATGATAAAGTTGAATCTTCAGACTTCTTTATATTCCCCTTCATTGTATTGGATGAATTGTATGAAATTGCTCATATTTAATAATTTTCATTTTACAAAAATAGCAATTTTGTATGGTACAACTTAATTACCAAATCCAGTGTCCTGCACAGAGTATAAAACTGGAACTGAAAGGAACTCCAACCATTCATCTAGTATAGAAAGTCCTAAGTAAATTTCAGGGAGCCGTGAATGTCCTGGAATTAGATGCAAATGTTTTTGGACAGAGGATTTAGTGCTTTAATTCATCTGGAGTCTCATAAGAAATTCAGGACCACAAATCTAGCACAAACGTCTCAGTTTACAGAAGAAGAAATTGAGGTCCCAGAGGGGTCAAGTGATTTTTTCAAGGACCTGGAGCCACATGCTGGCAAAATCAGCCCTAGAATTTCTACCTGGGACCTGCTCAGTATAGATTTATTGAATGAATAATTAATGGGTGTATATTTCTTTAACCAAAATTTTTACTATTTGATTAAGAGAATATGTTTTAAAGCATAGGAAGCTTCTAGCATCCTTATTTCAATAACAGCCAAGACATTCATTCAGTAATCCATCATGTAGTCGTTGAGCCAGACACTGCGACAGAGTCTAGAAAAACAGAAATGGTCCCTTCAAGAACTTCAGTGTGGACTTGTGCTATTGTGGCCACATGTAGCAATTTAAATTCATTATAATTAGAGAAAGCTTCACATTCACATTCCTCAGTCACACTCAAGTGCAGATATAGAACACAGCCATCATTGTACAAAGTTCGTTTTGATTGCACTGTGGTAGACCAATAAGCTGGAATATAGACAGTGCTCTAAGTGTAAAGCCACATCTGTAGAGAAAGGCCATTTAACCCAGACTGGGAAGCTAGACAGGGCTTCCCAAGGGTGATGGTTACAATGAACACTTGAAAGATGAATAAAAGTGAGTCAGGTGGAAAAGGATGACAGTGTATTTCAAGGAGTGGGAATTCTAATGCACGGGACCAAAGTTTTGAAAAGCACATGCTATTTGAGGACTACTAGTCATTTAACATGGCTGCTGTGAAGGGCCTGCATGGAGGAGAGGAGATAAGAAAGGGCCAGCCACAAAGACCCTTCAAGAACTTCATGGTCCCTTCAAGAACTTGTTTGGACTTGATCTTGGAAACTGTGGGTGCCCTACATGGAGTAACACATTCGTACTTGCATTTTAGGAAGATTGCATCTACTGGATTAAGGAAATTGTATTTAAGGGAATCAAGCTGTAAGCAAAGGCACTGATTAGGGGACTGTTTCAGTAGTAGTAAACAATAAAAGCAATCAACTTTTTAAAACTATATTTTTATATGAAGCCAGGGTATATTGCTGTTTGCAATTGAACCTGACTCCTAATAAAGTGTATTCTATAGACATACCATGAGCTTGATATTTTCAATTTAATTACCATGGCAGTTGGAGTACAGATTCACTATCAGAGTCATCTTCAGTTGTCTCTAAATGATCTACATACATACTCATATGTGGTTCCAAACATACATCAAAAACAAGAAAGAGCTATTGAGAGTATGCTAAGCCTTAGGATATAGTCTGTTGAGAGTGTCATTCAGCTCATGTCATTGAGAACCATTGTTGAAACTATTTCTACTTTCTATTCCTACTACACTAAATTTCTAGTTCTGATCTTGAATTCTACCTAACTGGTCCCCTAACTATCCCATGTCTCTTTCACCTTCCCATACAGCTTACACATGGCAGATTAAATACCTAAAGCAGAACTCTGCTTATACCATTTCACTTATTCTAATTTTTTTTTTTTTGTCTGTTATTTAAACTTTTAGTTTCACCCTACCTGAGTCCCACTATTCCCCTTCACATCACTAGTTCTCAACTGGGAGTGATATTGTTCCCTAGGAGGAGGGTTGGAAATGTTGAGGAACATTTGGGTTTCCACAATGATTAAGGGCATGCCTGGTATTTAGTGGATTGGGCCAAGGATGCCAAACCTCTGCAATGTGTGGCACAGTCCCCACAATGGTGAATTGCCTTCCACCCAATGCCACTAGCACCTCTCCATTGAAAGATACTGCAAATCTAGCCAAAGAAATTATTCCATGAGCATATCCTCTATTTTCCCACCTCTATACCTTTGATCATGTTGCTCCCTCTATCTGAAATGTCCTTTCTCCAAATTCATTGAAATTGTGCCTCTCCTTTAACTTCTGACTTAAATTCAAGCCTTTAAGACCTTATTTGATCTCCCTACTTGACATTCCCCAGCTACTGTCAGAAATAATTCTTTCTTCTCTGCTTTCATAGGTTTTCCTTCTCCTGAAGAACACATCCCATTATGTGTCCTACTATAGTTAAGTTGTATATTTGTTTGGTTTCTCCACTAGTTGTTAAGCTTTCTTAATAGGAGCACAATGCCTTCAAGTAGTTACATCTTAATAAATATTGATTGAAAATGTGGCTCAATTTTATTGAGTGCTGCATTGAGATTGCCTAAGTTCTCAGCAAAATTTGTCACTTCCTAATATTGTTGATATTTTTCTCTATGCTATTTCATTTAAAATATAGATTTATTTCTAATAAGAAGTATCTATAGGAGCAAATTGACACAACATACTTGCCTAGAACCATGAATAGCAGGGTTTTCAATATTAATAGCTACAATTTTTTTGTTATTCAGTTGTGCCAGCTCCATGCTAGCCTATAAAAGCCATGAAGGGCAGAGACCATGTTGTCTTACCCATTGATGTATACCTGACTTCTAGCATAAGTTCTGGTACATGGTAGGTACTCAATAAATATGTGTGTCCCAAACAAATGAATGAATAGGTTAGGCATATTATAGAGTTTCATCCAATCCATATAATGTGTTTAAAATTTCATAGATGAGGCCCATGCCCAGCTGTTTGAGTCTTTGAGCTGCAGCCTTTTTTGAACCATGCTTTTGGTTGGGCCTGCTCCCAACTCATTGGAGTGTACTATCTCTTCTAATAAACTTCTCTTTCACCATTTTACAAAAACAATTCATAGATGAAAAAGCAAAGGGTGCCCTATTCCACACCACTAGTAGTTGTTGACAAAGCAAGGATTCGAAAATCTGTCTGGCTCTCCTGTCCTTTCTACCGAATCGCACAGTTGAGTTAATTATTGAGCAATGTCACCTGGTTACTGATTCCTACCTGCTTAATTGTCTCCAAGGTCTCGGGATTAATCTTGGTAATGAAGTTGGTCTCTGTACAGGCATAATAATCTTCCCCCACTGGGTATATATTAACAAGGGCATTGTCAGTAATCTCTACTCCTCGAAAGTAAGAAAAGAACCTGCCAAAGCAAATGGATTTTTCAGTCTAGTAACTTTTAAGCCATGAGAGAAAAAGGGCGCATGTAAAATATTTTTCATAACATGCAGTTGGGTTTCAGTAACCTGGAAAATATGTTCTTGCAGGGATCTGGGAAAGCACAGGTGCCAAATTCTGTTATGACGATCCTTTTCTCAGTCATTGCCCGCACGTAAGCATCAGTGCGGATGAACCTGAAGAACATGGAGACATGGGAGAGGTCATAGACAGGGTCAGTCAGAGTAGCTCATGTGGAGCTGAGAATGGTCATTCTACGTAGCCTTACCGGGTCAGAATCATAAATCAACAACATGAAGAGTGAAGAGTATTGTGAGGTCACTTTCTTGGGATAACCAAGGGAGAAAAAGACAATGTGCCATGAGCTTAAATTTACGTCTTGTAAATCTCACAGTGACAGATAATGAAATCGAGATTCAGAGAAATTAAGTGATGGGCAAATGTTGAGTTAAAACTCAAGTTGACCAGAGCTGGAAAACATGCATTTTCCATATCACGTTACGTAGCCTCCATGGTAGTTCACATAGGACCTCTGACTTCCTGTTGTTTATAGCTCATCAACCTACACTTATGGGGAAATATAGGACATGGTATGCTGAATTATATTTTTTTCCATCTCCCTTATGCTCCTCTTATGTATTTCTTCTTTTAAAAAATGATTTGCTACTTTTAAAAGAAGGTATTCTTGAATCCAGTCTGTTGCACAGGCAGACCTCCTGAACCGTATCTCAGACTAGATGGCATAAGTTGCCTAGGATTTCGCATGTAGAGAGCCAAATAAAATCTGATTTTGCCTTTCCTCCAAACCATATACTAAGTGTTTAAAATTTCATAGATGAAGAAGTAGAGTCATGAAAAGGAAAAAGTACCAAGGTCTTTAAAAGGCATACGCCTTGTCTGACCTCCAAAACATGCTTTTTCATAGCAAAATTTTTGCTTGGCTTGATCTGTTTCTCTTGTATTACAGTCCCAGTTATCCTGACTACTCCAAGTCTCCATTTACTCTTCCTATTTATTTTTTTTCTTTTTTTGAGGTCAGTGTCACTGACCCTTATATGTGGGACCCGAACCGGGGCAGCTGGCTTCCCAAGCCAGTGCTCAACCACCACGCCACTAGGCCAGCCCTTACTCTTCCTTTTAATGTCTCTTTAGAATGCCTGACATGTGCGGTGATTGACAAAGCCACTAACAGGCCTGAAAATTAAAGCATAAGACAAACTATTTATTGAGGTGTTTAATGGGTGCTTCTGGAGGGATGGCTTAGGCCTTCAAGTCTTTTATCAAAATCTCCTATTGTTTTTTTTATTATTATTAATAGTTACAGATGTACAAAACTATGCAATAGTTATCTTTTTCACCCTGTACAAAGTGACTACCCCCTCCCCCCTACCTTGCCCTCTACCCCGATATCATACATATCTATTACAATTCCATTGATTACTTCCCCACACTATATTCCACATCCCATGACTATATATGTGTTAAACTATAGTCAACATCTAATATTATTCAGCGGCAGCTTCAGATGTACAGTGCAGTGGTCAGGCCACTAAACCGTCCATGAAGTGGTCTCCCTGACAAGACATGAGTCCTTCTGGTCCTCTAAAAAATACTTACAACATTATTGATTATATTCCCTAAACTGTCTCTTCTGTCTCTGCAGTAGTATTGTAGTTATCAGTTTGTGTTGTCTGGTCCCTTCCCCTCTCCCTCATGCCCACCCCCATCCCATCTAGCCCTCATGAGTTTTTCCTCTGTGTCTCTAAGACTATTTCTGTTTACATTGCTCGTTTATTCAGTTCTTTAGATTCCACATATAAGTGAGATCGTATGGTATTTGTCTTTCTCTGACTGACTTATTTCACTTAACATAATGTTCTTAGGTCCATCTATATTGTAGCAAATGGTACGATTTCTTTCTTCTTTATAGCTGCATAATACTCCATTGTGTAAATGTACCACAGTTTCTTAATCCAGTTGTCTACCGATGGGCATTTCGATT
The DNA here is from genome assembly GCA_033961575.1 of Aselliscus stoliczkanus. Lineage (NCBI taxonomy): Eukaryota > Metazoa > Chordata > Mammalia > Chiroptera > Hipposideridae > Aselliscus > Aselliscus stoliczkanus. The sequence continues at coordinate 130,572,682 of CM066730.1, read as the reverse complement.
GTTTCCAATGAACTTAGGGGTGCATATATTTTTTCGAATTAGTGTCTTGGGTTTTTCAGGATAAATATCTAGGAGTGGAATTGCTGGGTCATAAGGTAGTTCCATTTCCAGTTTTTTGATATACCTCCATACTGACTTCCATAGTGGCTGCACCAATCTGCAATCCCACCAACAGTGCAGCAAAAATCTCCTATTGTTTTGAAAATGTCTGTGACTCGTATCATTATGACATATTTGATCCTCACTTCCTTTGTGGCATACCTCCCTTCTTTCCTGTGGCCTTTCTGATTATAAAACAAGAGACGGAGTCAAGAGAGCCAATGACCTAATAATAATAACTGTAATAATAATATTTTTTTTTTTTGAGGGCAGTGTCACTGGCCCTCACATGTGGGACCGAACCGGGGCCGCTGGCTTCCCAAGCCAGCATTTAATCGCTGCGCCACTCAGCCAGCCCTGTAATAATATTATTATTATGGAATACTTCCCATGTGCTAGGCACTGTGTTTTTTTTTTAATCCTTGTAATGAACCCTAAAGTGGATTCTGTTATTTTTCATTTAAGAGATGACAAAGCCAAGAATTAGATATTAACATCTTGCCTAAAGGTTACCCACTTCTGCAAGTGGTATCTGATGGATATAGGATTTGAAGCAGGTGTGTGAGAACCCAAAGCCCTAGGTTTTAGCTTCCTCTTTGTCCCATAGCACAATGTCCAGGTGTCTGTGCAGATGCCCTGGCCCATGTAGATACTGAGAGGAGTACAGAAATCCCCTCGTGGGTTCAGGAGGTTTAAAAGCACATGGGAGGAAGAGCTGAGCTAGGCCCCACCCCTAGCAGGGGGCGGGGCCTAGTGTTCCTTTACCTTCTATGGTATGTGACATGTCCTTCTTTAAAGTCAAACTTGTGCAGGAGGGCTTGCCCATCAAACAGGTGGTAAAATGGCTCTGATCCAACTTCAAAGAGTCCTGGCCCACATCGAAGGAGACTGCCGGTGAGCCAGAGGGGGATCCTGCCTGTGATGGATGTGAGACAAACAACATTGCTCCTTTCCCCTGACCTTGGCTGGGTGGTCCCTGGGAAGGGGCAGTGATTGTATTAGTAGCCTGACTGGGCAGCCTCTTCTTTATAAAGCTGGCAGTGGTGATCATTTCCAGCTCTCACACCAGGCAGCACTTAGCAAATGCCTTTGATCAACTCTCCTTTCACTAGGAGACCAAGCGAGGGGGTAGTGAATATGTCAGTACCTCCAAGTTTGGATATACGGTTGGAAGGAGACAGGGAAAAACACCTTGAGGGGACTAACAGATTTCCCCATACATCAATACATTGTCTTGAAGAAGAATTTCAAGTTTCTTGATGTATTTTGATGGAGTAGGGGTAAGAGGGATGGGTGAAGAGCAGGGATCAATACACTAAAATCAATGTGTCTATAGAATAAATCATTTTAAAGAAGCAACAAGAATTGTGGCTTTTCAAAATATAGAGCTCTATTCCTTTGAGGGTATGGGCTACTGTCCAGGTGAAGGTCAGCCTGCTGTGGTGGAAACGCACAGGGCTGGGTGTTAGGAACCTGCACACTGATTCAGGATTTACCATGGGCTATCTCCAGGCCTCTGGGTCCTCATCTACAAAACGAGGGGTACATGGAAAAGTCATTAGGCCTTTCAGTTTAAGCAGTTCCATTTGTGCCCTCTTATCCTTTCAGAAGTGCAATATCTGTTTAGCAGTGTTTGCTTAATCCTTACCAATGTTTTTATGTTGTTTTTTTTTTTTTTTAACAAATGGATTATTTTCTATAGCTTAATTTTAGCAACCCACTTGATAAGGGTTTGTATTTATGATAAAAACTTTAAGCAGGCATAGCTTAACTAAAAGGCATGGCATTCATTTCATTGCTGGAACCTAGATTGTCAGTGTCAGAATCTAGTTGAGAGCATTTGGCTCATCCCTTCTATTTTATAGATGAGGAAATTGGGAGGAAACAGACTCACCCAAGCTTTGGCCTTTCCCAGAACACCATGTCCAAGCAAGGATGCTGTATGAGTCATATGGTGTCTTTGGGTAATGATAACGATAGTACTGACTACCACCAATTGATCACTTTGTATACAGTACTGGGTGAATCTTTCTATTTACATCATCTCATTTAATCTTTACAACATCCCCAGGTGGTAAAATTTGTTTTTTGGTAGGTGAGGGAATTGAAGCTCAGAAAGTTTAAGTAACTTGTATGATTTGCAGCTAGTAAAATGATAGAGGTGCAATTAGCACCTACAGCTGCCTGACTCCAGAGCCAAGATTCTTCCAATATGATGGACCTAAAACCTGCTACTCTTTAATGTAATATTCTCAGATGCTTGTCCCTGGGCTCTCATTTATTCAGACACTGACAAAACTGGTGTTTACAGGGCAATTATTATGTGCAAGGCACTGAGCTAGGCACTGATAAGTTAGAGGTGACAAAGGTGCAGTCCTAGTCTTCAAGCCATTCCAGTTAGGTAGCCATTTCATCACATTAGTGAAATAAAGATAAATGAGCAGAAATGGGTTCTGGGTATAAAAATCCACAACCTCCAGGTTCCCCTCTGTAGCCCACAGGGTGAGGCAGTACTGAGAGGTGCCAATGAATAGGAACACAGAGAAGGGAGATGGCAACAAAATGGAGAAGATGGCTTCCAGATGGGTGAGACCCACCTATGACATGAGCTGTGAGTGGCGAGGAGAGTTCTTCCACAGTTTCAAACAGTTTCTTGTAACCACCAGCAGGATGCTCGACTCTGAAATGGTGGAATAAGGAGGGAAGAGCTTATGTTGATGTTCAAAGAAATCCATGGAAACATAGACAGAAGAACTTCAAGAGAAAAGGGGTTTACTGGCTCAATGCCAACGTGAGTGCCCCACCAGTGCAGCCTTGGCTAAGGGGGCACATGGTGACTGAGGGGCTAGAAACTTCCTTCAGAGGGGCCTGGGCTAGTTCTCCTCCTTTGGTGTCAGGGGACATGACCTCCCTTTTAATATCACAGTGGACTTAATCCTGCCTGCTGCAGTTTGCCTATATCTCTGAAGATAAACCAACTAATCCTGCTGCCATCACTTCTCTTCTTGACGAGAGTCCTTCCCACAGAATTACGCTGCTTGTCGCTACTCTCAGCTTACGGCACCTTGTCTCTCCTGCCTCACAGAGAGCCTCCTCACTTCCTTTCCTATGAGCTTAGAGACAGCAGCTTTTTGGGTCACTCTCTCCTTTGTTATTCACCTATATTACACATTGGCTCCTCCTGTCATCTCACGTCTTCCCCTATCTCCAAGAGCTACAGTACTTCTGAAAAATTGTCAGACTGAGAGATTCAAGTTTCATATTTTGGCTTATTTCCTGCCTCCTCACTTTGGCTCCATTTTATAACTTTTTAGAGTGGGAACTCTGACCAGACTCCCTAATTATCGTAGTTATCTTTTATTAAAAACTTACCATGTGTCACACACCATAAAAAGAACTTGGCATACTATTAGCTCATTTAAATCCCACAGCAACGCATGGGGTAAGTACTATTGTTATGCTATGTATGGAAACACACTAGACTTTAAAGCATCAAGTAATTTGCCCCAAATCGCAGAGCTAGTAAGTGGCTTGGCAAGAAGTGGATGCCAGGTCTATCTTATTGAATCCTCATGCTTACAGCTGCTTCCAAGGTCCCACTGTAATTTAGACCTGAATTCTAGATATTTGCTTCAGTGTAAAACAGGAAGACATTCCCTCACCAAGACCCAAGGCCTTCCCTAAACAGGCCATCTGTCTTCTTCAGGAGCTCTTGAAATAGCCCATTTACTATCAACCCATTAAGGCATTTAAAAGAAATCTCCCAGAGATACTTACTGGATGGACATTTTCTCCAGTGGAGGATTGAGTTCTGGCATCAACTGCAGAATGAGGGAGTGAGTCCTCAGCCAGGGGCCTTTATATGCCTTCTAAATCCTCCTGAAAGGGGCTATAACTTTGGGAACGCTTTCCCACCCCCTTAGCTGAGGCAAGAGGAACAGAAGTGGCTTTCAGTGCTCAGATCCTCCTGACACTTGAGCATTATTTGGGCTTGCTGTTTCCATAACATTTTTTTAGGCTGTTTTCCAGAGGCCTCAATCCTTTCCAAAGAGAATGACAAGTGGATTAGAAAGAAAGGAGCTGTGTGGGAGTGGCTAGCACCAGGCCTGAGCTGATCCAGATCACCCCAGTGGAACCTGGCACCATTCTCTGGTGCCCGGCTTCCCCTACCACCTTTGTGCTCTCACCTTCACCCTTATTCATTTATTCCTTCACTTATTTAAAATATATGTATTATACATTTTCTATGGACCAGACAGAGATGGGCCAGTCCCTACTTGCACAGATCTTGTAACTCTGCCAGGGTAACAGAAAACTAATAGACTAGTCAATAAAGCTTTGTAAGTGCTATGATTGGAGAAGTGTGGAGTATAATGGAAGCACATTATAGCATCCTAACTCTCTCTGGTCACTTATTGACCCCATTGAGTGCCCCAGTTCCAACCGTGCTGAAGACTATAGCTGCGTCCTTTTGGTTTGTTGAGGATGAAACCCTTTTTGTATTCTTGCTTGTCACTGCTGCTTGCCTGCTCTCTACCTCCCTTTCCTGCCTATTGGTACATGTTCTGCACTCAGAGGTTACATAGCACTATTTCATTTGTATTTCTACATTCTTGTATTAGACGAGTTATTTGCCAGTGCATACATGATATTGCCCAAAGGAGGCTCCAGAAACAAACAACATATATCCTAATCTAGCTAATGAGAAACTCATCAGCCATTTTAAAATTAATAAGTAGTTATGGCTACTCACACTAGGGCTCCTCAACAAAACTGCAGAACAATTGATCTGAGCCCTGCTTAGGATAGAAGACAGGAGTTTACTTTCCCAGCCCATCTTGCAGGGAGGGTGCAGGCATGTGACCTGAGCTCCACCAATCAGAGGCAGGGGCAGAGGGCCTAGTGGCAACACACTCTGTGCCAAGCATCAGTTGTGTCTCTGTTCAAAGTTGTGTCTCCAATGGAGCCATTCTACAGAGGAATCTGAAGCATTATCACTGGCCTGAAGGTCTCGCAGCCCCATTCTTTAGCAATCCCAGAGATTCTGTTAACTACCTAATAGTTAAAATATTTGTGTGCTGCTTTGATGAACTAAAATTGCTTTCTTGTATGCAACTAAGAGTTGTGTCTCTATAAAATGATGGTAAGATAGGATACTGTGGTATTGCACAGGAAGAATATCTATATTGGTATATGACGGTCCCAGAAGGAGTTTGGGGAAAGTATCTAAGCTGAGATATAAAGAATATATAAAAGTTAGCCAGTCAGTGGGCAGGGAGAATATTATTCAGGCACAGCGTGTAGAATTTTCAAAAGTCTGGAAGTGAGTGTGATTTGGGGAAATGATAAGAGATGAAGCTACTAGAGATAATCATGGGCCAGATTTTTCAGAGTCTTGTAAACTATGTAAAGTATGTAAAGAAATACAGACCCATATCATGAGAAGAGAGGGAATTACTGAAATGTTGAAATGTTTTATCCAGAAGAGTGATACGATCTGAGAAAGAAGGGGAGGAGGGTGGAGATGTGGGGAAATGTTTCAGTGATGCAGAGAGAATAAATTCTGATTTTGATATATTTATTAAAGAAAGACATCATTGGGGGCTGTAATATTATAGTTTGAAGGCTTCATAGAGAAGTGGAATGAGTTGGAATCCGAAGGATTGCCAGGATACGGACACAGAGAAGACGGAGAGGACATTTTTGATGAAGGTTACAGAGTGAGAGAAGGCAGAGTAGGCAGTTTGGGAGGCACATGTTAGAAGGACTTTCTATATCCCACACCATTCTCACTGGATTTCATTTTTTCAGGAGAGTTTCTTCTCTTTGAGTAGAGTTATAGGCCATGTTGAGATACCTGTACCCTGGCCATCCACTGAAGAGAAATTCCAGTAATAACCTGGACCAGCACCTTTTCTTTACTTTCACCTCCATTACAAGGGGCCAAAGGAGAAGGCTTTGTGACAGCCAGGTGCTAGCAAATCTACACTAGCTGAGTGATGGAGCATGGGCAAGCTGCATTTTATGTGGAAGATTATTTCCTGGGCAAAACCATATTACTGATGCCCATGTTTGCACCAAATGCCTTTCTTAGGTATCCATGTGCTGCCTTCAGTATTCTGGAGCTGTAGCCATATTTAAAAACAGAAACTGATTTTAGTGATTCTTGCATTCTATTTTGCATCTTTCGTAGCCTTTATTTTTCAACCTATTTCAGTCCTGGAGTTCGGCTGCTTGAGGGCTATTTGTTTTAAAAATACAAATCATGGCAATTCATCCCTGGAAAGTTTACAGACGCATGGATCATGTGAGTTGTCAAGTTAGTGTATTTCATTAATATCAGAATGCAAACTAATTGCTGTGCACTCAACCTCAAGAAACCTTGAGTTCTTCAGGTATAAAACAGGGAAAATAGGCAAAAACATTTTCCTTTTTAGCCAAAAGGACTCTACAAAAATAGTAAGTAATTCTTATCAATGTTTATTCTTAGGGAGTCGGATTTTATGTCTGATCTCTAGCTAATACCTCCTATCTCAGGGGTAACCCATACTCCTGTTGGTGTGAAGTCAGAGCAAAGCTGGATGATATCCTTTCCACAGCATCATTTTAACCTCTTGGCTCCTAAAGACCCAAATGTAGACCTCTTTTTCAGGTCTCACTGTAACTGTCCATTGTTTCAGTGTGGTACATGGAACCTCCAATGTATTGTTACTTTTTATTTTATCTTCTCTTATTCTCCACCTTAATTTTTTGTTATTTGGTAAAATCAGATCTTCATATTGAGTTTCTGTGTCTGCCAAAGAAACTTTGTTTTTGATATATTTTGGTACATTTACCAAAATAATATTCCATGAATCAAAACAGTAAAACATATTTCTTCAAGCAGAGATTTCTAAATAGGAACTGATTTCACATTTCTTTGAAGAAACCATTTTCGAGAGTATAATACAAGTTACTTTTTCATGTTGGTATTAGGCAGACCATGCAGGACCAAGGGGTCATGGAGAGGAGTTTGGATTGTATTCTGAGAGCAACGAGAAGATATTAGAGGGTTTTAAGCAGAGAATGACTGAGTTGATCTGATTTATATTTTGGAAAAAAAAATCGATTTCCCTAATATTTGAAAAATGGAGGGGTAGCAGAGACAGCAGTAGTTCAGGTGAGGTGATGATGGTTCTTTAACTAGAGTGGAGCAAGGCAAGTGGAAAATATGGGGATAGATTTGAGATCTGTTTTGTAGGTCGAGTATAGGACTTGTGTGATATAATTGATATGTGTGAGATGTTAGAAAATGGGGTAAGGGCATATGTAAATTATCTATAGCATAAAAATTAAATACCAAATTTCAGTGCTATCCAACAGAGTGTGGGGTAGTTGGCTCGGTAGATCTGCTGCTATGGGCTGGACTTGCTCTCATAACTGGACTATGCCTGGCTGTCAGCTAATCTAGGTCTCGTCTGGAATGCGTTGGGTAACTTGGATTTAATAGACATGTCTGCTGTCCAGTAGGGTAACCTGGGCATATTCTCCTCACAATGGCAGAAATGAAAGGGAGCAAGTAGAAACATGAAAAGCGGCTTAAGGCCTAGGCTCAGAACTGATACACTGCTACTTCCACCATCTTTATTAGCAAAACACGTCATAAGTCCATATTTCAAGAGGTGTGAATATGCCTTTTTAGTTTTTTAGTGAGAGCTACAGCATCACATGGCAAAGGTCATGCATACAGGGAAGGATGAAGAATGGCGGGCCATTTTTGCAGCATGGTACATGGAAGAAACAAATAGGAGTTTAGGTTTTTGCTTGAGCAACTGAATGAGTGTCATACTAGTCTTTAAGACTAGGGGAGGAATGGTTGAGTAGAAATGGGTATATCAAGAGTTCCCAGTTAAATCTGAGACTCTGTAAGATGTTCGTCTTCTCCATAAGGCTTACTTCTTCATCCTTCTTCTCTCCTGTAGCACCCCTGATCCTCCTTACCCTGCAACAATGTGCTCAGTGGAGGTGGGATTCCAACCAAAGCAGTCTGATGCCAGAGTCTGCATTCTTCTGACTATTACTTCCATCCACATATGGAACTTCTGGTAAATATTATTTTCTCTATTTCAGTACATACTCAGTGATATTTTAGTAGACATATGCTCCTGGAAAATTCCCAGCTGACTTGCTCCTAATCTGTGTCTTCAACCATTCCCCAACCATAGTGTCAAAGTCATTCTTCTTCAAGAAAAATCAGACCATGTCCCTTCTATTCTAAGGACCTTTCAAGAGGTCTGCATTGCTTACTGGATAAAGTACAAGCACTTTGGCACAGCTGTAAGATCCTCCCCACCCTGACCCCTGCCTAGTTCTCAGTGTCATCCTCTGCCACAAGCCCCTTTCAGTGGTACTCCAGCAGGACCAAGCTGTTCACTGCTTCTCACTGAGTGGATACTGTTTCATGCTTCCCTTTCTCTGCACCATCTGGGCTCCTTTGCTTGGAACTTCCTTCATTCCTTTGTCTATCTGGTAAGTGCTCAGTTTTCATCATAACTCTCATAGAGCATCACCTTCCTGCAATGCCTCAGACAGGGTGCTTTCTTCTGGATTGCTCTTGAAACTTATATATAAGTCTATTTTTGTCTGTATCACAGTATGCATGTCTGTCTTCCACTTTAGATGGTGAGCTAATTGCTTATTGTAGATAAATAGAATTTAATCACCCCAGCACAATGGCATTTGGCTAAATCATTCAACAGCTGTCAGGATGGAAACTGGCAGCCACCCAAGCTGCTCCCCCAGGTTGAAAACCAATAGACTAGCAAAAGCTCTGCGCTCACTTTGCTTCATCCCCATACATTACATGTGAGGTAACCCATCCTGCCCCTCGGTCTCCCCATTGGCATCATTCAAAAATGTCATCAGTTAGAATATATATATATATATATATATATATATATATATATATATATATATATTCCCGTGACTGTGATACTCTCCCTCTCTCTCTTCTCCAGTGGACTTCAGTGTGCTGTCTTGCTTGTGGGTCCTACAAGCAAGGAATCCTTCTTGCTGTGCACACACCTGTGTGAGTAATAGGCATTTAAATTATTCTGGTCTCTGACTTGGTTGTGATATATTTTGACATCTGATATCTTAAAAAGGTAGAGCCTGGAAGTAGCCTTGCCATAACACTTACGCATTATATACTTAGCGTATCAGTGCAAGAACTCAACAAAACTTGTTTGTTCAACCAAATCAGTAGAGGCTCCTAGAAGGACTGCCTTAATTAACTGAGCACAAGAATAATTCTCAAATTGTTATAAATGAATGCTTGAGAATTTAGGTTTGTTTTTTCTAAAGAATTTGAAATATTTTACTTAAAATCTTGATTATACTCTTAATTAATCAGCTCATGATTCAAAACCAAAACCAAAAAAAAACAAAAACACAAAAGAGGATTCTGGGCTAGCCCTGTTGGATTAATATGCCTCAGCTATTGAAGGCCTCAGCACACTTTTAAGTTCTTAGATTATGCCAGTTGTACGCATTCAAAGGGGAACAGGCAGCTGAAATCTCTGCAAACAGACTTTTTTCCCCCTCTCTCTGGGCCACAGAGCTGGTTTATTAGACAAAAGAACCTCCAGTGAATATTAGGAATGACTTATCTTCTTAACTCCAGGCACATGGGCTATTCTAATAGCATTAGGAATCCTGGTTGTGCTGATCCAGTTTATGGAATTATTACATCGCTATGGGTCATTCTCAGACAGTGGGAGAAGAGGTTTCCCACCAGGATACATTTGTTAATAATAATTGACTGAAAGTCCACATTTATTTCTGTTCCTCGACTGCTGAGAATGTATCATTTGGTTTTTATGTTTGTTTCCCCACTTAGAGAGTTTCTTTTCTTTTCTTTTCTTTTCTTTTTTTTTTGAGGGCAGTGTCACTGGCCCTCATATGTGGGAACCGAACCGGGGCCACTGGCTTCCCAAGCCAGCAGAGAGTTTCTTGAAGGCAGTGCCCCTATTTGTCACTATATGGCTGAGCCCAGCACTTAGGAAGTAGTTATTAAATATGTTAGGCTATTGTAAATTATATCTTTAAAAAAAATTGAACTTCTGTTTGTTGGATGCTATTGTATATAAATAAATTTGATATTTGCATATTGATCTTATATCCTGTAATTGCTCTGAACTCTTTTATTAGTTCCAGTAGCTTTTTTATAGATTCAATCATATTTTCTACATAGAAAAAAACATATTGTTTGTGAATAAAGATAGTTCTTCCTTTCCAACCTGGGTGCCTTTTATTTTCTTGCCTTATTGCACTAGCTAGAACCTCCAAGTGGCAAGAGAGGACATCCTTGTCTTGTTCCTGATTTTAAGTAGAAAGTACCGAGTCTTTCATCATTAAGTATGATGTTAGCTGTAGGTTTTTATTAGATATTCTTTATCAAGTTGAGGATATTTTTTACCTGTTGAGAGTTTTAAATCAGGAATGGATGCTAGATTTGTGAAATACTTTTTCAGTATCCATTAAGATGATCATATGGATATATTATACATTATAGTTTAATATGGTGAATTACACTGATTTATTTAGAATATTAAACCAACTTTAAATGCTTGACATTTACTGAATAAACCAGAAACGTATATTATCATTTTATCAATTTTAGATTCTATTTACTAAAATTTTAAGAATTTTTGCATTTATGTTCATGTATGACATTGGTTTATAGTTTTTGTTTGTTTTTGTAATTTTTTGTGTGTTTTTGACATCAAGGTAATGATGACTTTAAAATATGAGTTGAAAATTATTATCAGCATTAACTTTTCTGGAAAACTTTGTATTAAATACTATAATTTCTTCCTTACATGTGTGGTAGATTTCCCCAGTTTTGTCATTTTGGTGTGGAGTTTTTTTTGTTTTTTTGTTTTTTTTAGCTGAGCCATCCGGCTACCTGATGGCAGCTCAAAGGCTGCTCAGCTCGGGCTGGGCATCAAACTGTTGTTGCTCAGAGCTCTGGAGTTGTTTTTTTTTTTTTTTTTTTTTGAAAGGGCTTTAACTATAAATTCTATTTCTTTAACATACATACAAATCCAGGTCATCTATTTCATCTTTCATATTTCTTAGTTAGTGTCTTTCAAGGAATTTATCCATTTCATTTAAGTTAGTTGATGTACTGGTATAAAGTTCTTCATAATAATTACACATTATTTTTTAAATATCCACAGAATCTGTGGCTATGTTTTATCTCTCATTCCTGGTATTAGCAATAGTACTTCTTTTCTTTTTTAAACTGATAAGTCTGGCTAGAGGTTTAGCAAATCTATTGATTTTCTCAAATAACCACTTCTTAAATATTCAACCGACTTTTTGTCTTTATGTTTAAACTGCATTTCTTGGAGGCAGAATATAGTTTGGTGTTTGTTTGTTTTTTAAATCAAATCTGACAATATGTGCTTTTTAACTATAATATGCAGACAACTTACATTTTATGTAATTATTGATGTGGTTAAATTGAGTTTATCATATTGTTATTTTTTTTCCTGTTCTTTGTTCCCCTTTTCCTCTTTTTTTAATTCGTTCTTCAGATTACTCAAGCCTTTAAAAAAAAAATTTTTTGTTACTCCCATCTAGTTCATATTTTCATATCAGACTCTTTTGTTTTCATCTCTAGAATTTCTGTTTGGGTCTTTTTCATGTCTCCCATAACTCTACCTAACTTTTCGAGCCTTCTGGTGTCCCTGTCTGCTAATTATAACATATGTGTCACTTCTAAATCAGTGTCAATTGATTTTTGTCTTAATATTAAGGTTTATATTTCTCTGCTTGTTTGCATGCCTGGTAATTTTCAATTGGATGCCTGACATTTAGCGATGGGTTTATTTGTATTTCTTTAATTATTCTTGAGCTTTTTTCTGGAACTCAGTAATATCAGAAACAGTTTGATCTTTGTGGGGTTTGCTTTGAAGATTTGCTGGTGCGATTGAAGCCAGGCTCAGTGTAAGGCCAATTTTCCACAAGATGGTACTATACGGTATTACTATTCAATACTGAGTCAAGATTCTTGTATTCTACTAAATTTTGTATTCTACTAAATTATTCATGAATCATGAGGTTTTCTATAGGTAGGAGGTTTTGGATGGTGGGAATAGGTCCTATTCTCAGTTTTGTGTGTGTAGCTAGCACTGTTACCTCTAATGCATTTAAGTGGTTCTCTTGGCCTTGGGTAATTTCCTCATATGGAAACACTGATAACTATTTCAACTGAATACTCAAGGGGGGCACTCTGCATAGCTTTGTAGATTTCCCCCTCTATAGGATGCCTTCCTGTGAACTCCAGTCACTTCATTCTCCTTCTCAGTTCCATCTCTTCAACTCAGGGAGTCTTCCGAGCTCTATCTAGGTTCATTTTTTGGGCATCACAGCCTAGAAACGTTTCATAGCATTAAGCTGGTGCAATCAGTTGGCTTACGTTGTTTAAGGATCATTGCTCTTTATTGGCTGATGTCCAGTATCTTGAACATTTAAAAAAATTTTTTTTTATATTATTATTTCAGGCAAGAGAGTAAATCTGGTCCTTTGTACTTAATTTTGTTTGGGAGATGAAATTCACCAATTGATAAATATTTGCTTTGAAATAAATTTCAGAGAACTATCTGAGCTTCATATAAAACAGCTTGGGGGACTTGTTCATCTTTGGAAGTGGGAAAATAAGAATATGGAATTTCATAACTGAAAGCATTAGATGTGATATGGAGGTATTGGAAGCTAGATAATGCAGGAGGCAAGGAACTTAAAAAAAAATTACTGTTAAGACTTACAAGAAATAAACAGTGTGATACACTATGTAAATGGAAGTAAATAAAAAGGCAATGTCCCTTTCTTCATGAAATTTCATTCCAATGGATAGACAATATCACCCCCAAAATACACAACATATGATATGTGTTACCGCATAGTTTTAAACTTCTACTGTAGCACTCGTTACATTATATTATAATTGGCAATTTCGTTGTCTTTTTCTCTAACAAATTAGTGAGCTTCTCTACTAGGGTTTCTTATTTAGTCTTTTTTTGTTCCCATTGTATAGCACATAACAGGCATTAGTGAGTGATATAAATGAACAGATATATGAGTGAATAAATGGTATGTCTGTTAAAGGAGTTATTTTGGATAAATGGGTCTTTTGGTTACTTTTAGATCATTACCTTGACATCTATCAGTCACAACAGCCAACATTTATTCTCAAACCCAACTGAGGGTGGAGTGTAATAATGACAATAGGCTAAGTGCTCTGTATATGTGTTCTAAAGTTTAAGTACTAATCTTCTAGGCAACTTCAAGTTTCTTGCCTTCAAATTTAAACAAATGAGCTGTCATACACTCTAAATTCAAAGAAATGAGAAGCTAATTATGGGTCTACTTTTGAGCATTATTCATTATTTACTTCACAATACGGGAAAGATAGCTCTGTGATCTTCCAATGTAAAGCAAAAAAGAAAAAAGAAAATGAGCAATAATTAATTGTGAACCATGACCACAGCAGCAGCAGGACCCTTGTATGTGTCTCTAGTGTCTAGATCAGTAGCTAGAAATGAGTGAACAAATATGTGAGTGAACAACACCTCATGCTTCTCAAGGCTAATTCACTATCAGCAAAGTGACTCAGAGAATAGCTGAAAAAGAGGAAATGATAATATGCATATCTGATGAGGATGCTGTTATTGTGGTTTATGATGACAATGCCCATATCCCAAAGGGTTTCTTCTAAAGCTGCCTCTTCAGTAAAGTAGATATTTTATAACCATGCAGACTTGGGCCACTGCACGCACGGACAAGCAGGTTGTTTCTTAGAATATCTGTGGAATATAATGCTTTAACTCAGGCCAAGGTATTCAAGCAGTAATTCAAAACCCTGAATTCCAATCAAGTTTGTAAAATGAGATGTCAGAGTGAAAACCTCTGTCAGAGTTAAATTGCTTCTCAGAAGGTCCTTCTTCTATGTAATCAGCAGAATAGTGCAAGGGCACAAAGGGGAGGAGACGGAAGAAAGCCTCGCACAAAAGAAAGCGTGATCCAGTCGTGCAGCAGTTGTAGAGCTTTAATGGCATTTTGGAATTAAACATTTGATATCTGATAAGACATCAAATATAATTATGAAAAGGTGAAATATCAGAAAAGAACCCTTTAAAGATGTCTAAATAAGACTTGTTGAATTACTTATTTCCAGACTCTGATTATCTTGCATATGAAAAAAAAAAGAAGACAGAAGAGGCAGAAAAGCAGATTATTAGATTCTAATAGTAGCATTCATTGCAAGCTTTGCCAATTAGTTTGCAACTGCTGATAATGGCACAAAATGTGCATTAGAATTGTGAGATATTCCATGAAACTGCTACAGTGTCTTTGTTTGGCATCAGTTGTAAATGCAGAAATTCACCTTCAGTCAGATTTGCTAATGATTTTTTTCCCACTGTAAATCCCTCATAATCTTTTTTTTAGCTAAGTTAGCCTTATCTGCCCAGGTTAGCCAAAGAATCTTGGTCTTAAAAATCACTTCAGGGGCCGGCCGAGTGGCGCGGTGGTTAAGCGCTGGCTTGGGAAGCCAGCGGCCCCGGTTCGGTACCACGTATGAGGGCCAGTGACACTGCCCTCAAAAAAAAAAAAAAAAACACTTTGATCTGCAATGTTCATACTTTTGAATGGACACTTGCAATTTTTTGTCGGAATCATCTACTGTTGAGTCAAATTTCTATTTTATTTTTTGCATTAGGACAAGTTTTTGAGAGCCTAATGTATTATTTTTTGCCTTCATTAATTAGAGATGTTTTATTTAATTAGGAATTTCTTTTAACAAGTGGATTTAGAAAGGTTCCAACTGCACTGAAATTATATTTTAACTGTTAGACTCAAAAGATCTATCTTATATTTATTAGGATAAAGCCCAAATTCTTGAATATGTCTCATTTTTATGATGTACTTACTTCCCAGTCGAATCTTCAGTAGCTCCCTGCTTCAAAGACATAGTTCAGAAATCTTGACTTGCTTTTGTTACCCACCCCTCAAGAACACATTTACTGTTTCTCATCCCTGTGATTTGCCCCTGTCTACAAGGCCATATTCTCCCTCTACTCCTTCCCTCCAACCCTGTACTCTGTCTAGCAAAATAGCTAGGGTATCACCTTATCTGAGAAATGGTGCATGTCCCATTTACTCCCCCAAAGACCCTACTCCTATCTCTACCATGGATGGACATCATCGCACTATATTAGAAAGATATATTTATGTGTTGGCTGTCTTGCTCCATTCGTTAGTCAAAAGCTCCTTGAATGTAGAGAGTGTGCCATTCACTTTTCTAGCATAGTACTAGGTATACAGTAAGGGATTAAGAAATGTCAAACGAATAAGAGAAGATCACTGAAATTATTTACCTATTAGCTAATTATGAGAGGAAGGAAGAAAGAAGGTGAAGTTGAAAAAGGTTTTATCTTAGGTGTTAAGAAAGTTTGGTAAAGAACAGATTTCTTTGCTAAGCCTGGAGAAGGAACAGCAGACAGAGGAAAGATGAGATGAGATATACATGACTCACAGGCAGTGATGATAATAAGAGCCGAAGGCACTGAAGCTTCAGGGTTGCTCCTCTCAGTTGGGGTGCTTTTGATGTGTGTCTGCTTTGATCCCTGCTGTGTAGCTATGGCCCAGGATGTTCTGGAATGAAGAAAAACTACTTACTCTTTCCTGTTCCCAAGATTCGGGTGTATAATAGAAGAAACACTTGAGGAGGGAGTTGTTGTTTTTCTGGTGGCAAAATAAAATCATGTCCCTGAGGTAAATATCCTCCCCAACATGGCTGAGAGCTGAAGCAGGAGAATAGAGGATGTGCGGAGAGGACAGTGCAGTGTGCAGAAGAGAAAAGCAGAATGCAACATCAAAGCAGACACAAGATAAGATAGAAACATGCAGCAGGACAGCCATCAGATGGGGGAGGTCCGTGAAGCTGCACTAGGAATGGTGGCAATGAGACACTGGGCCATATGTGGAGGGATTTTTGTCAGCCTCTTGGACAACGCACAGGAAAATAGGTAGTGGCATTTGAAGCACCCTAAGGAAAAGGACAACGCTATTGATAGATCGCGACTGGGGAAAAAGAGCTCCCTGTATGGGCGGCCAAGTGGAACTCCCATTTGTATAGTTTATTTTTAGAAGCGTAAATTCTGTCATGAATTATGTCCAAGTTAAATCACTCTTATTAAATTTATCTGAGATGTGGATTCAGCTATTCTCAAAAACTGCTTTTTGAAATAGAGCTTCCATATCAGGAATTTTCCAAATTTGTACAATAGTCATATACTGTTAACCATTTCAGACTAACCTAGTGTAAATGTACTTCTACTTAAATCTTACTAGGTTGGTAGAGAGAGGAGATATTATAAACTTGCAAAAGAAGGGAGCAAGTGGAATTAGCATTGGAGAGTTATTAGGAGAAGGAAAATAAAGTACTATGATGCCACACATATTAAACAGTTTAAGGGAGAAATAGCTGGGGCTGTACCAAGCAAATATCTAATGGACTTGTTTTAAAAAGGAAGCAGTTTCTAGAATATGCTGTATTTTAGGATTAATTGTTCCAGCCTTCATATCTTGGTAGTCGATGGGATATATGAGTATAAATGGAGGTCAAAGTCACTACAATTCTCCTAAGCAAAGGGCTAAATCTCATGATTTGACACGCCAGAAGGAAAGACATTGTTTTATTCTCCACTAGAATAGTTCTTGCACATCATGGACATTCAAAAAAGAATTGCTAGAATGAACATAAGTGGAGAGAAGCTGAGGCATTAAATCTATAAAATTCATGTTTGAGAATGGAGATAACAGCTGAGATGAAAATCATGATTTTCCAAAGACCTGTAAGCCTCTGAGGCTTGGGCTTCTATGATTTAGTCTTAGGAAAAAATTATTATTAATAGTTACATTTTTATTGAGTTCCATTAAATTTCATGTACCAGATATTGAGCTAGACAATTTAGATGCACTGTTTCGAGTCCTCAGGTAGCTTTCCAAGGTACATGGTATTATCCCTGTTTTACAGATGGGGAAATAGGCTGTGAAAAGTTAAGTAACTTTTCCAAAGTCACATAGTATAAGTGGCAGAGCAGTAACTCAAACACAGATCTGACTGCTAAATCAAATGTGTTTTACTCATACCACTCTATCTCCAATTATGTATATATTTTGAATAACTTTATTCTTTGTAATAAAAGTGCATGTTCATGAGACTAATTTCACGAAATGAAGAAATATATAGGGGAAAAAGTCAGTCATGATACCTCTATTATTTTGAAAACATATAGCAATACAATTGATTCTCATTATTCACAGTGATATTCTAAAAAAAATCATCACAAGAAAAGATGTAGTAGTCCCATTTGCAACAACATGGATGGATCTTGAGATTATTATGCTAAGCAAAGTAAGTCAGACAGAAAAAAGTCAAGAACCATATAATTTCAATGATATGTGGGATATAAAACTGAAAGCAACAAAGGTACAAGACAAACAAATAAACAAAAAGTCATAGACATAGACAAAAATTTAGTGGTTACCAAAGGGTAAAGGGGGAGGGAGATAGTAGATGAGAGTAAATGGGATCAAATATATGGTGATGGAAGGAGAACTGACTCTGGGTGGTGAGCACACAATGTGATATATAGATGATGTATTACAGAATTCTACACTTGAAACCTATGTAACTTTACTAACCATTGTCACCCCAATAGACTTTAATTAAAAAATAAATAAATAACCACAGATGCTGACATAGCAAATAACTGATCCCTTACTCCTAGGGGAAGTATAGGGTTAGGTTCCTTCTAGCCTTTGGTCACACCATTTTCATCAACTGATCAATCTATAACCTTGCTTTATGTGTTTCTGTTTCAATACATAATATTTAATATATATTGTTGACTTCTTAACTCACTACCAACAGCACTGTAACTCACACCTGAATGAAGCTTACTTAACACACACATTTGCTCCCTAAGATACGTCACGACCTTGTTATGTTTAGGAACAAAAAGGCAACACTTCGACATTGTGCTTGGGGTTCATTTAAGCAGTGAAATCACCTATAAAAAAACACAAAAATGAGAAAAAACATGGCACTCCATAGACTGAAAAGGCCACTTGTTTACACGATGAGAACTGCAACAAAAAGCAGAGTATCATCTTTTTGTTCATCCTTAACCAGAGACATACTTGTCAGGTGATTCAAATATTATGGCACTCTGACCATGGAAGTGACCACAAAAGTGCTGCAAGGTTTGATTTAAGGACGACAAATAAATTTTTGTGGGTAGAGGAGTTCATAAATATGGAATTGTGCATAATGAGTATCAGTTACATTTCCTCCTTTGGCTCAAAATACTGATTGGTTTTGTGAAAATCATCGATTGGAGAAGAGGGCTTTTCAGAAACATTTGCAAAGCTTTCTCACATGGAGACGTTGGTGCCTGAAGTCTGAGATAGTAATAGATCCAACCAGCCCACCAGTCATTTACTCCACTTCACATCTCTTGAATACCTCCTCATTATTTGCTAGGCACTGTGATAAGTACTGGAGACAATACAAATGAAAAAGATAGTACCTCGCCTCCGGAATTCATGGTTTAATGAAAGAAGACTGACATATAAACAAATTATTTTAACACGATGTGGCAAGCTCAGCAATGGACACAGGCCGAATCTTTGGGAGCCCACAAGGAAAACCATTTACGAGGGAATGTCTCAGCGAAGCACTAAGGCAATAGTCTGATGTTGTCAGGTGAAGGGTGGGGGTCATTGGTGACTGTTACTGTGAGTAATATGCAGTAGCATAGTAGATGTTAACAAAGGCTAATTAATTTGAGTCAGAATTCTTTGGAAATAAGAAGGAAAATGATTACCAATGATTCTAGCCTATACCTTCCAGATCACACAGATTTTGCTATTATCCCTTTCAGCCCACCCAGGACTTTATGAGTCAACATTAATGCTTACAATTTGTCTTAAATATTTTGTTAGGTATGTAAAGGCTGTTGCCTTGGTGTAGTGCTTGTCAAAGCAACTACACCTGTGTCAGGTTTCCACCTAGAAGACAGGCTCCCTGCACAGCAAAGGTTTTTCTAAGTTCTTTGTATGCAAGCCTATAAATAGAAATCATTGTCTACTACATAATCCCTGAGCTAGTAGTTAAATAATATGTCTAGCTCAGACTCAGCTTCCTGAGAGGAGAGATCTTAGTCAGTTTATTCTATTCTTATCAATTTTGATAAAAATTGTGTGCAGATTCCCTGAGAGTACATAGACATGATGATTTCAGAGAAAGTTTATCCAATATCTGAATTACTCAGGAAAACCTTTTTCTTTCTGTCTTGTTTCATTCAGAAGCAAAGGTTTTTTTGGGGGGTGGAGTGGGGAGAGAGGGGATTATTCATTTTTTTACATGAGGATAATCTTATATATTTCCTTTTCTAGATGTTTATGTTTATTTAGTAGTGTTTTCATTTGAAGAAAGTAATGTTGTGCATTATAGAAATTAAAGCAGCTCCAAGGACATACACATTAAAAAAATAAGACTCTTTCATATCTCCCAAATAGAGCAATCACTGTTTATCAATTTCTTGTAAATATCTTGCAGAAATATTCTATGCACTTAGCAACATATATAACTATATTTAAATTTTAGAAGACATCAAAATAAAAAGAGATAGAGGACAGGATGGATAATAAGCATCCTAGGTAGACAGTTCCTTCTAACTCCATTTTCTCCTAAAGGGTAATGATATATGTTATAACTCTTATACTCACTAGGTATAAAGGCAATAAAGGGCCTTGAGATTTTTTTCTTTGTTTTAATTTTAAGGGAAAAGGAACTATTATTAGTTTGGAGCATATTGTGTGCATATTCTGCTAGGCATTTTCTACATATCTTCTAACTTGGTGTCATAAACAATATCCCCATTGTATCAATAAGGAAGCTGCACCTCAGAGAGTTTAAGTAAAATTTTTAATGTCACACAGCTGTGAATGGAGGCACAGATAGAACCCAGTTTTGCACGTTTCCAATACCCAAGCTCATTTCATATATAGTCTGGGTCCTATTCATTATGTTTTATATTTTGATTATACGTATGGATGTGGTAATTGACATTATTAGCTCACTCAGTGGTTTACAAATCCCTAATGGGTACTGTACCTGTGATTTCACCCTTCTTAAATTTTTGATTAATACCACTTTGTACTTGCCATTATTAAGCCATAAAAATTCAGTAATCCCTCTTAAGAAGAGATCCCCAGAAACTAAAAACAGTTGCATCAGAGGAGGCCTGCAGGTGGCATTGCTGCCCAGGAGTCACTCCAATCTCACTAATAGCTTTCTTAAAAAAATAAATACACAGATAAAAGAGTCACTTTAGGAATTATACAACATTGATTCCAAAAGTTAAATTTCAACCAACATTTGAGTGATTTTTAAGTTGTGTAGTTCCTTCCAATTTATGGTTTGGTGTTGAAATTCTATTTTCAATTTAATGAACAATGAGTATAATGCTTTATAGTGTCGCAGCCTGGCAACAGGCAGAATACAAATCTGAGTGGAGGGGTCCCGTGAATATCAATGATGCTGGGGAAGAAAATGAAATGTGGACTTTTTGCTTGAGATAAAATACTGCCTGACAAATCTGATCACTTAAGCCAGGAGACAGACTGAGGCTGTTAAAGTCTAAAGATGGGTGCAGTCTTTAGAATTTCCAAGTCTTCAGAATTTCAGAAAGCTGATGAAAACTCACAAATGCAAAAGTCTGAGACACTACATGCAATGCACAAAAATGCAGGTCTTTTCATTGTATTTTTAGCTTTACTATGATTTTATTTTTAAGAAAAATTACTGCTTCTCTTTAACCCTAGCTAGTCACATAAGCTTTAGTCAGAAAGAGAGTCACTTTCTCTTGAGTCACTAAGAGACACATAGTTCTGAAGACAATACTTCAAGATTTTCATAGGGTTGTATATGATTGATACGATTATAGATGATGGGAACTTTCTTTCATTTCCAAATCACTGATAATAAATAGACATTACTTTTTAATAAGAGAAATCAATAAACACTAAAAGTAAAAAATGATTCCAAACATTGATTCTCATAACTTCTCTCTCATATTAACACAAACCCTGTTTTGGTTGGTTTGTTTCAATGCTAGGGATCCCACTCAGTGTGGAGTCATTCGTTCCCCTAGCTACCAGGACTATTGGCTGCATTCCTCTTTGGGAACTGTGCTTGGCTAAAGGGAATTGCTTCACCCAAGGCTACACCTCCTCCCCAGAATCCACCTATAATCAGTGGCTGGTTTATATGAAGTACCAAGGCCAGCCCTTTCCCTCAATTTGGGACAATTCTGAAGGGCCACACCAGCTAGAGTCCTCTATAGCTTAGAGTCCTCTAAACTTTTCCTTTTGCCACATCCCAACTTTATCACTTACTTACAAGTATTGTCCCCAAGTGTGCTTCCCAGTAACTTCCAATACACAAATATTTGTCTCAATATTATGGGAAACATGACAGAAGACAGAATTAACACGGGTCCTAGGAAGGTGACTAGAATAGAATTTTGAAGCTCAATCAACCAATGGCTGCCTTGTAATGAAGGGACTATCACTGATGACTGGTTGAAAACTTTTATTGGTGGTGAACTGTTACCAACTCCCAGCCAATATATCAAATCTAAAATAATCATTTTATTCCTTCTGTATTGCAGTTTCTACAAGTCTACTATAATTCTTATTTTTGTTCCTCTCTATAAAATGTTTTTTTTTCCTTTGGATGTATTTAAGATTTTCCTTTATATCAGTAATTTTCAGCAACTGGATTACATTTGCTTCTGAGGTTTTATGTTTCTTTTGCTGAAGGTTACTTGAGCTTCGGTAGTCTTTATCACATTTAGAAAAAATTCTGCTGTTATTTTTGGCCCATAATTTTTATGTCCTCCCTTTTCCTCCTCTCATTCCTAGGATCCTATTGCACACACATTACTCAGTTTCATATTTTCACACTACTCACTGAGGTTCTGTTCCTTTTTTTTTTTCTTTCCAGTTTTGTTTCCTGTTTTCATACTTCAAGTTTTCAAGTTTACAGATATTTTCTTCTACAGTATCTAATTTGCTTTAAATCTCATCCCATATATTTTTCATTCGGGGTATTGCATTTTTAGTCTTTAGAATTTCCATTTACATCTTTTTTATATTTTCCATTTCTGTCACTATATTCATTATTTTCTTTATATCTAAGAATATATTTATAATAACTTTGCTAAAATGTCTGTCCTGGTTATGGGTTATATTTTTTTCTGTTTTTTTTGAATGTCTGGTCATTTTTTTATTGGATGCTGAACATTGTAATTTTTACATTGTTGGATGCTGGATTTTGTTGTGTTTCTTTAAAGTATTGAACTTTGTCTTGGCACACAGAAAGTTACTTGAAAATCATTTTAAATATTTTGAGGCTTGTTTTAAAAATTTATTAGGGTGACTCCCTAGCAGTTTTTATTGTAGGACTAATTTGGCTACCATACAAAAGTATAACTCTTCTAAAGATGCTACCCAGTGCCTCAGGTATCTGAAATTCTCTCCATTCTGGTTGATGGGAACAGGAGCTATTCCCAGCTCTGCGAGTTCCAGGGATTGTTTGGTTTACTGCTTTCCAGTCTTTCTTTCCTTGGCCTTGTGGACTAGTTCTCACCTGACTTCCTTCACCCTGCCTATGCCAATTACTACTCAACAAGTACCTCTAGGCTATTCTACAGATCTCCCGAGGTTTTTGTTTCATTTTGCAGCTCCTTCAGTGATCCTGAGCTCTGACATCTAGCTCCTTAATGGAGTGTGACACTGAGCTTTATTTTGGTTCCCCCTCCCGGCACTTTGGCTTGGCAACTGTCTTCAAGCAGCAATATGGGGGCAATTATAAGGTTCATCTCCTTTGTTTTCCTTTTCTCGGGGATCATATTCCTGTATTATCTGCAGTCCAAAGTCTAAAAACAGTTGTTTCAGGTACTCTGGTTTTCTAGTCGCTTATGGAAGAACGGGAAATTCAGAGATCAATTAATGTATGTGAAGCTAGGTTTCGATAAAAAAATTATTCTGATGAGCAAGAGTCAACACTACTACTTTTCTTATATATTTTGTGTTTCCTTCGCACACATTCCAAGAGGTTTTCAGTGAAAGAAAAAAGACTATTTTGTACATTTTTTCAGTTCTTAGAAAATAAGATTCTTAGTTAATAAAAGAGCAAATTGAATCAATAAAAGATTCTTAGTTGCTATACTTTATTGCATTTAGAACTGTTAAATTTATTCCAGTGAATTGACATATCTCCTTCAATTTAGTTTAAGGTTAAAACTAGCAATTCTTCATTTCTCCCCCAGAAATGCTTCATTTCAACAATAACACAACACACACACACACACACACACACACACACATTCTTTTCCTTCAAAATCCAGGGGTGGTATATCAGCTGGAGAGATATACAGATTATCAGGATATAAAATTCCAGAACCATCATTAATTCCACCAAACCTGAGGTCAAAAACATTACCACTGATAGAAAATATATTGTGAGATATGAGGACAGAGATTCAGTAGGAAAGTTTTGATCAATGTAAGGAGAGGGGAAAGGACTTAGACATTGAGCACAGGCTTGCTAAATTCAAGATTTAAATATATTGCCTTTAGATTACTGTAACAACTTAGGTGTTATTATTCATATTCTATAGATGAGGAAGCTGAGACTTTGTTTCCCAAGGACAGAAATGTATTCAGTAGGTAATTCTGTCCTTTCCAATACTAAATGCTACGTAACTGCTTGGACAATATGTGGGGAGAGTGAATCATTATACAGCAATAATTAGCAGAAATTATTGGGGATGGTTGGTGGCAATGACTTCTGGGACCAAAAAACACAATTGTTAAAATAACATTATCATCTGATCTGGTGTAACCTGTGCATTCCCACTAGTTTGCTAGACTATTTCACACCTTCTCTCTTTAAACGTGTGACATCCTCCCCAGCCCACTTTACTCTGGGCAGTTGACTGAGAAAGTAAAAGGAATTAGAAGAGAATTTCTACAAGCACTCAACATCAAATCAACCAATCAGCCCGTCCATATTTGAACTTAAAGCCTCAGCCTTCTGCACCCTTCCCCGCCATAGAATGGAATCTATCCATGCTTCTGATGAAGGCTAAGCCTTTTCTTGTGGATTGCATCCCACGTTTTCACATTCTCAAGGATATTGCTCCTGAAGATATGCATGCTTTCCTTCTTAATCAAATTATCCCTTTATACTAGATCAAAAATTTTCAAACAGTTTGCAATTAGAACCTTTTTAAATTAAAAAATAGTTTAACAAGGTAACTGTGAACTAATTGTTCACAATTTCATTTTGGTTCATTTCTGCCGAAAGCAATTGAGGGTACTATGTTTTTGCGAGATCTCTTCTATTGCTTTAATTCTAAGTGATTTTAAATAATAACTGCTCTATAATATTTATAGAGTGCTTATTCTACCCTAGACACTGTGCTAAACACTTCATATGCATGATTCTATTTAATCCTCATAACAATCCCAGGAGAGAGGTACTATTAATAATCTTTATCTTACAGGTGAAAAAACTGGGACTTAGAGAAGTAAGTAACTGGACTACGGTTCCACAGTGAATTGCACAGGATTCAAAACTGACTTAAGAGTTCACATTGTTAAAGTGATAAAACCTTATATTTTGTATTCTTAACGCTAATACAGATGAATGTTCACTATGTCTTTGTTTATATATTTAATATCAATCAATAAATACAAAAACAAAATTGTCACAAAACCCATAATAATTTTTATCTCTATATGCAATATCGTTCACATTATACACCTTTAAACAGAAAAAGCTGTAGCACACAAACACGGAGGAAAGAATTCTAATTTAGTCCAATAATTTTATAGCTAAGGTTTCTGAGCAAAAAGTAGTTTTCATTTTCTGTCCAAGTTTTTAATAAAAATAATAATTTCAAATGGAACATTGTCATTTCATAGTACAATACTGAGAAATCAGAATAGTCATTGAACAGTGTCTATTATATCCCAGGCATCATGTATATCTTTACACTTAAGGGATGGATATCAATCTTGGAGTAAAATATGGAAGAAAACCTGCTTCAAGTTTGCGTTAAGTCAATCACACCTAAATTGGGAGACTCTTGTATTAGGAAGCATTTATACCGGCAGTTTCTTCCAATAAAAAAGCCAATGTGCCACCAGTTTGACATTTAAGTTATAAAAAGTGTTTCAGGCACTGATTCTCAAAGTTGGCTGAAAATTAGAATCACCTAGAAAGTTTCAAAATCACGGATACCTTTATAACATCCCCCCAAATTTGGATTTAATTGGTATAAGGTAGGGCTTCAGCATATATTAACACTCTCCAGATGATTCTAATATGCACCAATTTGCGAAATACTAACTTAGAGAATTGTTCCATAATCAAAGAGGTCAGTCTTCAACTGAAGGAATCCCCATGACTTGATTTCAGGGGGCTGCATTGTTATTTTAATTATCTGTTAGGCATATCTCCCTTGATTAGAAAAAAAAAAAAAACTTTAAGGGAAGAAGTTTTGTTTTATTCATCATTGTCTCTCCATATCTGAAATAGTGAAAGGATCATAATAGTTGCTAAATAAATATCTTTTGAATGAATACATGATTACCTTATACTTCTTTATACTCTATCTTCTAGATTCATGAACATAAGAATGCAAAAGGTATTTATTGAAAAAAATGAATCACTGATGCAGTCAGGATAAATGTTTAAGGTAAACCAAAGTCTTATTATATATATACATATTTCAAAAACACATCATACATAAATAGATCCAAAGTAGAAAAGGATTACATAAGAGTGCAACATTTAGCAGTTGAGAGTTGTTTTCAAATAGTCTTCACATTCTTACACTTAGAAAAAAAGTAACTCTAAACAACTAGTTCTTTGATCTAATACCCATAAGCACATTTACCAATAAGTTTTCTTTTAAAAATAGCATTACGGCTAAATCTTGATGCACACATGTCAGTTTTCAAAATTCAAGTAAACACAATTTTAGCACACATCATAATAGCTTTTCCATGATAGTTGTATAAAAAACAAAAGACTGTTCTGGTTAAAATATTTGGTATCACCTATTATTTTCTCTCAGTTGAGATCCACTAGTTTCTTTTCTTTTTTTTTAAATTTATTTATATATTTTTTTAATTAGCTTCAGGTGTACAACAAAGTGCAATAGTTATACTTTTTACCCCTCAAAGTGACAACCCCCCTCCCCCAATTCTCCCCTTCCACTCCTCCCCCACATGTCATACTATCTATTACAATTCCATTGACTCCCTTCCACCATATAATCCACATCCCTTGACTGTCTATATATTCAATTACAGTTGGCATACAATATTATACAACATCAATTTCAGGTATACAGTGCAGTGATCAAGCCTCATCCACTAGTTTCTTAGCAGTCTTACATTGATAAAAACTATTTTGGCACATCCTTTTATGTGTTTTATTAAAAAAAAACCAATTAATAAAAAGACTTCCTTCTTAGTAGCTGGATTCTTAGATATGACTTCATTTACTAAAGTTCCATAAGTATTCCAATGTTTTTAATTCAGTTAGTATCTTATATTATGAAACTTTGGTTTCCTTAAAATTAGCATTGGTTGCTTGATTGTAGGTTTGTCACCAAAAAGTGCTGCTTCACTCTCTGTGGTCGGAAATCTTTTCTGATATATCAATGGATATTCCTTCTGAAACTTAAAAACAAGGTGAAGACTTAAGAGTATATTTAACATGATTACCCCAGCTGAAGCCAGTATACAACATTTTAAAAGAATTCAGTGCCTTTCTCAAACACATATTACAGAGATGAGTGTCCCTTCAGTTTCTCCTTGTTTCTCCCTACCTTTTCATATGTGAAAGGTACACTGTAAGGTATCTTAGATCTCGGTTAGCATTAACTTTCTAGGATCTCTTTCTTGCTAAATCTCCCCCGAAACTCCAGACCTCCTCCTTCCTTGTCACTGGTAAAGCCTATGAAGATCACAGGGATCTAGTATATTTCTTTGAGTGTCTCAGACCTTTTGGACTTACCAAAATTATGTGGCTACTGGTTTTTAGTATAGAGCTAAAAATTCTAAAAGGTAATGATGAGTCACTAAAAATTATGTAACATAATTTAAATTTTGTAATTGTTTTCCTAGGCTAAACCAAGCTGTAATCATACAAAACACCAGAAGTAAAGGCATGTACCTGTTAATATTATTAAATTTTAAAGGTAAAGAGTAAAACCAGGCAGGTAATCATGTGTAGCCTATACATCCAATATTTAAAATCCAAAATGTTAACATGAGAAATTAAATTCTAAATGTTATGAAATAATAATCAGCAACAGCCTATTAGAAATACTTACATGATTGAGAATATGCTCATTTTCTTACCTGTTTTAATTTTTTCCTTTTTTCCTTTAGAGGTAAATTCTTGTTTTTAATAATATTCTCTAAAAGTTCTGCCATTGCAGCCTGAGAGGTAGAAACTTTCTGTTCATCGAACTCCTTAGCACTAATCTGCTTACAGTATGAATACGTTGGCAAAGGCGCGATCAGTCCATCTCCAGGATTTTTAATCTGCAGTACACAATATAATCCAAGTCTATTAATTCTGGTCATGTTCCTATTTGGTAAAGTGTTCTTGTGATGGGTTTTAGTACCTATTATTTTGCCATCAAACATTCAACACTTTAAGAAAGGTCTAAATACCAGCTCCACAACCTATTAGCTTTGTAATCTTCAGCAAGTTATTTAATTTCTCTTGGTCTGTAAAATATCCCCAGATGACATGAGATAATATACATGAAGTGCTTAGCATACAATAAATATTAAACAAAGGTAGCTATCATCATTATTACTGTTAACCATGGATTTTATTATTTTAACTACAAAACAATAATAGAAGTGGTATTTTAATTCCTCTTAAAATATGTAATTGTTAAAATATTCATCTACTGTTTTTGAGGAGTATAGGCAAAGCCCATAACATCTGTTGATAAGAAAGAAATTGTAGGGGATAGTAATAATAATGCTAAGTCAGGGCAATATTAGAATGATACAAATGGGAAGAAACATGAATATATGTGCTAGACATCTGTTGGTTTTGGCTACTCAGTATTCCTTCCCTCTTTCTTATAATAGTTCCTTCCCTTTGTAGCCCACTACCCTCCCATTTTTTGGAGAACAGATTCTCTTCTCATCTATGTAGAGCAAATTAGAGTATGGTCCTCTCTCCAACCCACTCACCCTCAACCACCCAAAGGGTGTGTATTTAACCTAGATTGAGCCAATCAGAGTCCATACTAAGAACTTTTCGAATTGGAAGAGTTGGCATAGCTCTTTTTCCCTTGGGTTGCAAACATTAAGTCTGCAACTCAAGAGCTTTAATCAGCCATGTTGCCCATCATGTAAAGGGCCATTTGTCAAATACTGGACCAAACTGGAAATGAGAAATGGAGGGATGGAAACAGAGTCCTATTGCTATTTGACTCCTTGGACTCTGTCTATTTCTGACTTTTAGAGGTTATTTATGTGAGCTGATAAAGTGCCCCCTTTTGACTAGGCTAGTTCAAGATGAGTTTGCCACTTGCAAGTGACTAATTAGAGAAATTTAAGATTTGTAATACATACACGGCCGTTTTTTATGTAGTCAAGATGTTTCTCCACGGCAGTCTGTAAGTAAGAGGGTACTTGAAGGATTTCCTGATGATGATCCATTAAGAAAGAAACCAGTCTTGCTGCGAGGATCTCATCAAGACCCACTTCTTCGGCACAGCACAGAATACACCGAGAGAAAGTGTGTATCATCTAATAAAACATATTAAAAACCTGAGGTTTTACATAAGTTAGAATATCAGTAATTTCTGCGTAGCATTATGCTTAAGTATTGAGATATGGTGATAAACAGACTTCAGCTTAAAAATGAGGACAATAATTTATTAAATTTATTATATTAGAAAGGTAAGAATGTCTATTATTCTTTTTAAAGTAGTACTTAAGTATTCTTTAATATAATTCCAAAGAATTATAAAAGGTGTAGGTTTTCTTTAATTTTGTCACAATTTTATCAGTAAATGCCATAGGTTCCTTTAATACCATATAGATATGTTGCTTAAAGGTTGTTAGAGAACAATGACTTGTTACATTAAGCTGATCATACAAAAACACAAGAGCAGGGTAGTATATAACACATAAAAGTTGGTGGTTACAAGATTGGCATCATTTATCTTTTGAAACTCTGGAACATAGTTTTTAATGCTATGTAATTAATACATATATTTTTCAATTCCATCATAAGGAGTCTTCAAACTCTGGTATAAATTTTGTGTTTCAAAATTCATTTATTCTCATTCATATCCACAGAACCCATGAACTATAAGACTCGTGCACGTGCGCACACACACACACACCCCTCATTCTAGAATAATTAGAATTTCAGAATTCTATTTGAAGTATTTTGCACGTAAATGATGAGCATACTGAATTCAAATATTTTCGATGTTATTTTTACATGTCAGGCAGGTTTTTCCATCTCCTTCCAAGCTTAGTCCTCAGCTTTTTATTCTTTGTTTCTCGGCTTTGTCGAGCTCATTTACTCTCATAGTTTCAACTACCACCTCTCCAAAAAATCTGCCTTCTGCCCTGACCTTTATTCACCAGGCTCACATTTCCAACACTCTCACTCGGATGTCCTGTTTCACTCGGGTGTCCTATAATCTCAAATTCAAAGAGAGTAAAACCAGAATTATCTCCTTCCGACTCTGTCTCTCAAAATATCTTCCCCTACAAACTTCCCTATGCTTTTTAACGGTGCTACAATGACTCAAGAATAATTTTTCTTCTTTGTATCACGTCTATCATTGTTAAAGAATTGCCCTTAAGGAGTGGAAAAATAGAGCTTAGC
Source organism: Aselliscus stoliczkanus (assembly GCA_033961575.1). Classification (NCBI taxonomy): domain Eukaryota; kingdom Metazoa; phylum Chordata; class Mammalia; order Chiroptera; family Hipposideridae; genus Aselliscus; species Aselliscus stoliczkanus. The sequence continues at coordinate 130,542,510 of CM066730.1, read as the reverse complement.
TCCAGATTCCTTGCTCTGGAAACCTCTTGTAGATTGAAACTACACTGTGAGGAAGAGGAAGAGTGTGTGTGTGTGTGTGTGTGTGTGTGTGTGTGTGTGTGTGTGTGAGAGAGAGAGAGAGAGAGAGAGACAGAGAGAGAGAGACAGAGAGAGAGAGACAGAGAGAGAGAGAGACAGAGAGAGAGAGAGACAGAGAGAGACAGAAATTGATTAAACATACTATAGTTAAGAGTTCATGTCCAATCAATACTTGCACATAAATGCCTCTGCCCTCATCATCAGGAGACTGAGATAGCTTCACAGTAGTTTCTCCCAACTTCGTGCCCATAAGGACATGCCGTTCTAATTCACATAACCCATCAAATACAACGTTCCCATTACTACAATCTCTGAAACACTTTTTCTTGCTGGACATGTTATTTTCCATGAATTCTCTGCTTCAGAGTTATAGTGCCCTTAAGCTTTCCACAGGGCCTGCACCTCCTTTTCCTTTGCCACCAAACAGAGCTGGCACAAGGCAATATAATATGGTCTGATACAGGATGAGTGAAGGGTCAAGGTCCTCATACAAGATAAAGACCGAGATGGGAAAGTATCACAGACTGGGCACAAAGGATTAATACACCAACATTTTTGCTGCTAGGAAAGGTTAGACTTTTAGGTGTCTTTCTAACCCAAGAAACTAAGATTTCAAGACCACACCATCATTCAAGTAGTACATTTAGATGGATTGGCTTTCCTTTTTATGATTTATGAAGCAGGGATTATTCTTTCCTTAAGAAATCAACTTACCAGTGATCTTGTACCCATGGTATCATGAAGTTGGGGCATATCAACATTTTGGCTCATTCGGGAAATCATGCGCATTAACAGCTGAAGCTTTCTACGGTTTGGTGGGGGAAGTAACAGGCAGCATAACTGTAATGCATCGATGGCAACCCTCTCTAAGTGAGGTTGCAGCACACCTAGAAAGCAAAGTGGTCCCCCCCGACAGAAAAAATCATCAATGACACTAGTTGCTTTCACACTATCACCATATACAGTAATATAAAGGCACAATAATATTTCACTCTTTTAACTATTCCTAGAAATTTCCACATTTCTCTAAAGGACGGTTAAGATTCTCACTTTCTGCATAACCTATTTGAGTATTAACATCCTACACTTCTTACAAAGTAAATGATTCAGAATCAGTGAAACTGAAGGAAAAATAAGTGCTTTAGTAGAATAAATCTTGGTTATGCCATGACAAGGGTCTTTTACAATAAGAAACTTTCCTTTTGGAGGGGGAAAAAGTGATTTAAGAGAAGAAAAGGCAGGTAAGCAAAACAGTTAGTAAAGAACTAAACGTTAGTATTACATGCAGTGAAAGCATCAAGCTTACTTTGTGTGCCAGTCAACATAGAAGCTGAAGGTAAAGAATTTTCTGAAAGTTCTATTGTACTTTTGCAGAGTCTTTTATTGATCGTGGTACTAGACTCCCCGAGTCCACCTTCCATAGCTGTTTGTATGCTTGTGCTGCCTTGTCCAAGATTCGGTTTCATGATAATTTCAGCCACTGGCATATTGATATAACTATTCCTTCGTGTACTACTTCTTAAAAGTAAACTCTGAGATCTACAAAGCTGTTTTGACTTGCTTTTCCCATTATATAATTCCTCTTGGTCTTGAACAGTCAAAGTAGAGGTTCTCTTAAAACCAACACAGAGTGGTTTTTGAATACTTTCCTTGGAATGAAGGTTCATTGTGGATTCCTGTATGGTCTTAGACTCTAAAACGTGTTTATTATTTTGTCCTTCTATGTTCGGAACAGATTGATGGCAGCCTCTGGAGACCTTTTCACTTGAACTCCCTGGTAAATCTACAATGCCTTCTAAAGAATAGCACCTTGGTTTGATGTTCGAGGCTAAAACATGCACATTGCTTAAGCCTGTTAAATTATGACAGCTTCCTCCTACTATGTCATTAGCGCTGACTCTTCTGTTTTTTAAGTTAGCTAACTGTATTTTCTTAGCACGTTTCTCTGGAAATCCATGATTGCTTATCTGCAGTCTCTCAGTAGTTTCTGATTCTTCTTTGTCTTTATGAAGCAGACTGAGAAGAAGACACTCAGTTGATTTGAAGGAATCCAAACTGTTTAAGTGAAGGCTTTGTGAAGACTGTGGATCATCTTGGATTTTATGTAGCCCACTGGGTCTATCTGAAACTGTGATGTAGCCACAGACAACTACCAGGAAATGAAACAAAAATTAAGATGCAACTGTATGACAGTGGACAAAAATAAAACAAAAACAACAGTAAAGTTTAAAAAATCAGGCACTATTTTGGTATATAATGTTAGTACAGTTCAACAATTAGCAGCTGCTTAATTCAGAAGCCACTTAAACAGAACACATGCAACATTCAGGCACAAAGTGCAAGACTAAGACTGACAAGAAGCTTTCCAGTTTGTGGTATCAGTACGTGTAACATTTATTTCAACAGTCTGATTAAATGGACTGAGTCAAATACAGTAAATAAATATCCGCTCACAGTCTATAACTATTAGAAAGCTCTTAATTCTGAGACAGCTGTAGCGTAATAAAACATACATTTGGTCTGTTTCTAGCACCTGGTATAAATCTCCTAAAAACCTTGAAATTCCTGGAGTGATAGGAGTCTTCTGTTATTCATAATGAGCCTATTTGAGCACACCTGAGTTTATGCTAATGAGGTGACTTATGGATGGCCTTACTTGGAAAGTTCGAATTTTTCAGCCCCATCTCAGACTTCCCTGAAGGGGTTAGAGCTTTAATTCAGTCACCAATGAATTCATCAATCAAGCCCATGTAAGGACATCTCAATTGAAACTCTGAAACAGTTAAGGGGTTAAGGGGGCTTACAGGATGGTGAACATAGGGGTGTGCCTGGCAGGGTGGCATTCTTGGAGAGGCCTGGAGGCTCTCACAACCCATACCTCACCCTATATGTGTCTGTTCCATTTGGTGGTTCCTGGCTTGTACCCCTACAATAAAGTGGGAATCACTAAGTAAAGCACTTCCCAGAATCTGTGAGATGGTGTAGTGAATGATCAAACCTGAGGGCTGTTGTGGGAACCCCTGAGTTGGTAGTTAGCTGGGTAGAAGTGTGAGCCTTAGGACCCCATTTGCAGCTGGTGCCGGAAGCGAGGGCAGGCCTGTGGGACCGAGCCCTTAAGCTGTGCAGTCTGTGCTAACACTGGGTAGTTCGTATCAGAATGGAAGGACTTTGTCCTTCACTTGTGGGGTCTGGAGTGCTAGCATCAGAAATCAATTGAATTGCAAGAAACCCAGTTGGCTTGGGGAATTGGTGCTGGAATGATATATATGAATTACTGGAAAACAACACAATAGCAACCAGAGTATTCCCAAATTTTAAAATAATGTATAGCCTGCCATTTCCATATTTACCTATACTTTTAGATCTCTTAAATTATGGGAGATTTGAAAAGTTTAATAAAATGAATTTAAATAATAAGTGAAAACCCATACATACCCAAAATGTTCACAAATAATTCGTAATATTCAAAGGTAAGTAGAGGTTCAGGGAGGTCTAGAAAATAATCTGCAATTGTTCTGAATACATCTCGTTCAAATCCAACATAAGTTGGATTATTCATATCATTACTTCTTGGCCCTAAGAAATAGAAGGCAAAAAAAAAAAAAAAAAAAAAAAAAAGCAAAATATATTTTATTTTAATAACATTTTAAAATATACTTCTAAAAAGAATAAAACCTATATTTTATGAAGGAGCTATGTTTAATAAATTCTGTCACAATTCAAAAATTTAAAGCGTTGTACACATATCATTCCACTTCATCTTTTCAGCAGAAATTGCTGCAAACAATTAGTAGCATTTTGTTTAATATTTATATATCTGAAAAACTGCATATAAAGCAAAATTTGAAATATATTTTAAAAGCAGTAGGGAAGTTTAATAGAATTTTATCACAATTCATTTTATAAAGCAAAGGCTTTCGATAATGCAAATAATTTTTACAAACTGTCTTTTGCCAATTTACATTTTTATGAAAAAATTTTACCCGATATGATGCATACCCTTAAGTTGAAATAATATCTTTACATTCTGTTTCATTAGCTTAACATTGCAATAACTGTGCCTCCTTATTAGTGTTTTCCTCAGAAGATCTGATCTCATGTTACAGACGAGGAAACTGAAGCAGAGTAACTTGCTCAAGCCGAAAGGGCCCGTGGTGGCAAAGCTAGAATTAGAACTTAGATCAGTGTGAAGTGAGAGCACCATGATGAGGACCTTGTGGTCCAACAGCATTTAAAGTGTGGTCCATGGACTACAAATCAGAATCATCCAATGTGCCTATTAAAAATGTAAGCTCCTCCACACAGACCAGAATCTCTGGAGGTGGAGCTTGGATTACTGACCTAGAAATATTTGCTTCTGCTTCACTAATTCAGTCGTTTCCAAACACTGATCTGGACATCTTTGCTATAAGAATATTCTGAGGCATAGTTTAAAAAAAAAAAATATTCCTGACATACTGAATCATAATCTTTGGCAGTCTCCGTAGTGACTGTGGTGTGCATTCAGGTGTGAGAGTCACTACGTTATCTTTCAAGTTAAAATTTTTCTCTTTCCAAACCAAATGACCTCTCTTACTTCTTGGTGTCTAAGCTTTTGTATGGCCCCACAAGTATGAACACACACATTGTAAAAGGATTAAAGACAAATCATACACACACACACACACACACACACACACACACACACACACACACTTAACAGCTTAAAGGCTAATATGGGTTTTATGTAGAGCAAAGTAAACTTTTCTAAGGAGGATATAACAAATATTCTCAATATATAGAATAACAAAATTGATAATTAGAAAGTTTTCACAGACAGAAAATACTTTACTGGAATTAAAAGTATAGAATTTATAGTTAGAGAATCTAGGTTTAAACACATAGCTCCTTATATATTAAAAAGACTTTCTAAGCCTTAATTTTCTCTCTAGAAAAAAAAAATTAGTAATAGCATACTGATCACTGACTCTTATGTGTCACAGGATTACTGTGAGGGGTTAAACAAAAGTCTTACTATTTCTTCTGGCTAGGTATATTGCCATTAAACTGGAATCCAGTAAGTTATATGTTTGGTATCATTTAGGTTTAACATGAGCTGGGAAGAAAGGGAAGACACAATCCCTGAAGATGAGGCATCAGAGAAATCCCTGGAAGTGCACTTATCCTTGCTGCTAACCCTGAGTGAAAGACATGAGAGCCAAGGGCAGTTAGGTGGGGGGAAAGGTAGAGAGGAACTCAAAAATCTTAAGATTATGAGCAAGGTCTCTTCTTCGGTTTAATAAATAAAATCTGTAACTTATATTATTTACTTTATTGCTATTTATTCTGTTGTTTTGTCATATTGAAACCCAGTAGACAACAAGGGAATCTATACTTACTCTGAACATTAATAAAATACTAATTTTGTAAGAACTAAGACAATACCTTTGTAATGAAATTATTAAAATACAACTTAACTTTTAATGATTTAAAAGCACACACCCTTGCACATTTTTAAAATTGATTTTGAAAGCAATTAGGGTTGTGTGCTTGAACTGGGGTCTTAAATTATAAAACTCAATTATCATTCATCACTGGGAAAAAAGCTTGATGAATTACATGCTAAAAAATAATTTGCTGATTAATGACAGATTTTTCAAAAAAGTCCCATTAATATATCCTGTAGAGTAGAAGCACATCATGAAGCACTTGACTGTTGAAGCCGTGCACATTGGCAATAGGTATAAAGTGGGTTTTATGAGACTTCATTTCTGATGGAAGCTTTCCACTTACAAGCTGTTTTACTTACAAGTTGCTTTTTGAACTCTTTGGTCTTCACTGAGGCAACTGATGTAGATTATACCTAAAAATCCTTTGAGATCTTAGCCTGTGACTTTATGATACATGAGAACTGAGCCATAAATGATGCACTTGATTATAAAATCACCATTTGCATAGAAAAAGTAGAGTGCTATAAAACATACTCCACATGCAAAGAAATGTAATCAGTTATACTACATTTTCATTTAAACATCATGAGTAATGACATTTTAATTTTATCAGGACTTTCATACATTATTTAAAAAGTTTTCTCAGTTCTTGTTAAATACTATCAAAATAAAACATATTCATGTTTTATATGTATATAAAAAAATATATATATATATAGTTTATAGTTTAACTTACAATTTGCTAGGCACTTCATGGCAGATAACACCCAGTGAGGAAGGTCATCTACACACAAAAAAAATTAACATTGTTTAGTAAGTCACATTTTTATGATAGTATATTTAAAACCTAACAGTTATTACATATAATTATATATGTATATACGCATGTATGTATATATATATATGTGTATTACCAGGATTAAAAATTATATGTTTAACAAGACATAGGGCCAAGACGCTATTTTAAAATACAAGTTTAAAAAGTTATAGAGATCTTGAGTTTGACTCTTACCATGATACATACAACAATTAGCTACCCCTAAATCAAAGATTAATTATTTTGGGGGAGTAGTTCAGAAATAAATTAACATTCAACTTTATCCTCATTTCTATTCTGACTATAGCTATGCTGTTTGAATATTACTGATTTGAGTGAGACCTATGACTGAAACAAGCCATATTTGAATATACAGGGTGCTTTCACAGTGAAGCTTATTTCAAATATATATATTTTTTTGTTCTTCAGTCTAGTTGTGGAGGACATCGCTTCACTGGCCCATGTTGGTATCATCATTGCGCTCTTCTTGGGTGAGGCAGATCAGTCGCTGGCCCCTGGGCGGCCGCTCACAGTGGCTCTTGGCAGCTCACACTGGCGGCCAGCTGCTCATGATGGCTGCTGGCCACTCACTGTGGCCTATGGCAGCCCACTGCAGCAGAGGCTGCAGCTATGCCGTCCCTGCGACTCACAGCAGCCAAGCTCCAGGTGGAGCCACTGTTCACCATCTTAGCTGTAGAGGGCAGTGTCACTGGCCCTCATATATGGGATCCGAACTGGGGCTGCTGGCATTCCAAGCCAGCTCTTAACCAACGAGCCACTCGGCCGGCCCACTTCAAATATTTTAATTACCTCTAACTGAAATATGCTGCATATAATCTAGCAGTTTTTGGATACATACACAAAAATCACACACACACTTGATTTGAAAAGTTTATGAAGAATAGAAAGCTTGTATGAGAGCATATACTGTTAATTATTTTACATGATGAAAGATGGGAATGGTCCAAAGCCAAATGTATATACAACACAGCTCTTACATTTTAACACTTATTATTTGCTCCTACAATTAAAACCTCAAATTTCTTGCCCATGCAAAGAAACACAAAGTAATGCATGTCAATTAATTCTGTAGACAGCAATTGATTATAAAAAAGACTCAATATTTTCAATAGATTTATCGGTACATTTCTTATATTCTAAATTTTCTGATGCATCTGGCTTAAATTATTTCCCTAATTTTCCTATCTTATACCTGAAATCTATACAATATATAAATATATGTAATCAATTATATATATGTGTGTGTGTGTGCATATATATATATATATATATATATATATGCATATATATATATATATATATGCACACATACACACATACATACAAAACCAGTGATCTTTAGAATACTGGTCTTAAGATTATTGTATTGTGTGTTACTTTGGTTTTTTGTACATACGTCTTGACCCCTTAAATTTGTATATAACTACTCATGTAAGTTCCAGGAAGGCATAGACCATTTCCCTCTTGTTCATCACTAAATCTTTAGAACAATGCCTGGCACATTATAGGTCCTCAATAAAATGTGGTTAATCAAGTTTTTATTTACATACGTTTTGGATGTTTAACCTTGCCATTGACAAAGAAAAAAAATCATGAATTTACCTTAAAAGCTAAAATAATAGTATATATAATATTCACTTAAAAATTATTGCACTGTGATTGCTAAAGCACCTATGATAAAACAATAGTCTCCCTGAGGTCCTCCCAATTAAAGTATTCTGCTTTTTACATTGTGGTCTCTATACCCCTACAATAGCTACAACCTTTGTTAGCAAGTTTAAAAATATTCCTACTTCTTTTATTGATACCAACCTGATTTGTCTTGTAGTATTACCACTCCATGTTTACTTGTATTTGTCATGTTGTACATTATATATTGAGGAATTACTTGGTTTGGATTTATGACTTCTAGGGATGACACACCTAAAATCGTTTGCAGGCTAAATAGAAGAAAAGAATACAAAGTTTATTTTCTTCACAAAATAAGTGGAATAAAATATAAATGAGAGTTTGATTGGCAAACAAAACCCTCAGAATATTGTTTTTTTCTGAAACCAAATTTTGAAGGCTTATATCCACTTTCAAATATATTTATCTTAATAACCTTTGAAGAATTTCAATATAGGCTCCATACTATAGCTATAACTTTGATTTAAAAAAAGCAAATCATACTGAAAACATCCTATTTCTACTGTACTAGTACTATAACAAGACCTCTTATTAAGAAATATATATGCAGGTTACATTGTAAGCTTTGAGAACAATTGCTTTTTTTTTTTTACTTCAATATCTTGATGAAAATATCAAATTAACATTCTAAACATCTTTGGAACGTGGTTATAGCTTAGTTTTAGCTTACTAGATCAGAATAATATATCTCCAAACTTCTTCAACGTCTTTCTGGCTTATTTCTCTATTACCAATCAAGTTTTCTTGATCTTCATTGTTTATTTCAGAGTTCATGTGTTCTGTATTTTCCTGAAAAAAGAATTACTTTGATTTAATATGTTATGCTCAAATTAAAGATATATTGAACAGATACCACACCTAACATTTAGTAATTCTACTAAAAGCATCATTGTGGAGCTATAAGTGTCAACTGAAGAAATAATGTAACATATGGTGATAAAGCTTTTGGTTTTACAACTGCTCCTATCACCCTCAAATCAATTTAAAATAAAACATGCTTAAATTATACTATTACTGTTTCAAGTAAGTCTCATTACCATTTTTATTACTGTTTCTATGGATTCCAAACAAATTTACATATACATTTTTAGAATATAATGTAGATTAAGATTTCAACCATTGGCCTCAAATATTAATGAATCATTTACTTTTAATGATACTATTATTAAGCACATGGTAATTATATTTAAATTAGTGATTAGTGAAAAGGATGTTTTACCTGTAAGAATTGTAATCCATGCTTTTTAGGAGTTCTGCGAGATAAGTTTCTTAATTTAAAAATACTGTCTTTATCTTTGGAAAAATTATCTATGCTGTTTTTTCTCAATTCTGGATGCCTTCGTGGAAGAGTTTTAAGTGGAGAATTTGCAGGAAATCTGCTTTAAGAATAATATGTAATTAAATAATGTGAGATCAGAAACAAACTTTTAGTGTCTATTTATCTTAAAAATCACATAAAAACTGGATTTATTTACATTTATTGATACCAAGGAATGAAAATTCGATAAATTGACTTTCCCATTAAACCTTTTAAAAATATTTTAAAGTTTCCTGCTTTCTTTAGTATACTGTGCATCTTTTAAGTTTATTTTAGAATAATTCAGGGTTATAATTAGAATCAATTCTGTTGTAGAAGTATGCATACAAAATGGTCCTAAAATGTTATATTTTCTAAATTTCTTTCACAAGTTATGTAATTTGTATAAATTTTCTGCCCTTTGTTTACAAGACTGTGATTGTTCTAATTCCTAGATCTTGTCTGTGTTACTTTTTTGACTATAATGCTTTTCTTCCTTTCATTTTAATACAAAATATTTCAAAGAAACAAAAAAGTACAGATTAGAAAACATCTATGTATGTAACCATCAACCAATGCAACTTACATTTTATCAAAGATTTCATTATCTTTTTTTTTTTTAAATGAAAGATATTCTTTGCTTATTCTATTTCTTTCTCTCTTCCTAAGAGGAAATCATTAACTTATAGTGTACTTCTTTTTTATGTTTTTATACTTTTAATAAATAAACAAAAACACTGTTTTTTCACTTTATGGTATCTTTTATCATCCATTAAATTTATGCATAAGTATTAATGACTTTAGAGGTTTCTTATTTTACTATCCTAAAAATATATTCTTATGTTTTCTCATATGAGTTTTATTTCCATATATAGATATTTAATCCACGTATAAGCTATATGAAGTTCCCATATCTATATAGGTTTGCATTCTAAGTAGTTATATTAATTAAATTTAAGCCCATATATGAGGTAAGGCAATTCTCCCTTCCTTGTTCTTCAAAATTAACTTTGACCTTTACATTTCTAAATAAACTTTAGAATCTGCTTGTCAAATTCTACAAAAAATTATATAGGAGTTTTAAATGAAAATGTCTGAATTTATCAATTTGGGAAGAAGTGACTCATTTATGATACTAAGTCTTCTTATCCATGTACAGGATATCCTTCACTTATTATCTTCACTATAATTTAAAATTTTTCCCAAGTAAGGTCTTACATATTTTTGGTAAACTTTAAGTACTTCATAGTTTATTTACTATTGTAAAAGAATAGAGGCATGGGGACTAGTTGAAACGTTATGCAGAATTCCAGGTAAGAGAGTAATGGTCTAACGAAAAGAATGTTCTCAGTGGAGCTGGAAGCAGACAGATGAGTACTGAGGCAGCACAATAGAAATGGTTTGATAATTAAATCATATTAAAAGGGAGAAGAAAGGGAAAGAATCAAGGCCATTATAGAGAATCAAGGCCACTACAGAGAAGATAGTACCATTCATTAAGATATGGCTGTAAGACAAATATTAGGTTAAGAGATGATAGTGATTTTCTGTATGCTATTATATATTTGAAGTATCTGTCAAATAGGCAAAAAATGGGTCTAAAGCTCATGAGAGATATTCGGGTTGGAGGTTTGAAAGTCATGGGAAAAGTTGGTGAAGACATGGCATGAGATCATCCAGGGAAAGAGGTGAAATGAAGACAAGTCTAGGACCTTGAGGACCAGTAACAGCTAAAGAATCAGCAGTAGCAAAGGAACCCACAAAGGTGACTAAGGAGTAATTAAGAGGAAAGAGTTCTAGTGTGTTAGGCCAAATGAACTATTTATATGCTTGTTATTGTAGTTTACTTCTATGGCACAAAATCATCTTTGATCGTAACATAGGCAAGAATCAATTTCTAAGACATTTCATTTGAGAAGTACTAATTCTGTAGAGAGAAAAAAAAGCAGATATTAGAATTCAAAGACCAAGTTTAATGGAAATATAACACAGAACCCTGGGAGCAAGAGAGAAAAAGCAATTATGTTGCCTGAGGGACTCAGAAAGGCTCAACAGAGGAGGCTACAATAGAGCTGACATGAGAAAAAAATGTATTTACTAGTCTGACAAATGGGTATAGTGTTTCAAGGTAGAACATATTTCAGACAGAGGGAACATAATTTGATGAAGCATGGTCTCAGCTCCCTCATCTGTAAAAGGGAGCTAATACCTACCCTGCTTAGAAATAAGAAAACATGTAAATCATCAAGCAAGGCTTCTGGTACATACACACTTAATATTCTTTTTAACCTGTGGTATATTTCTTCTGCTATTTACTATATAGAGTTTGGTACTATTTGTCTTATCACATGTATTCTTAGATTATATAAGAATATATGTTACTTGAAGGCAAGGACCTGTGACAATTGTCTTGTAATTCTTGAATCTATGAAACCAAAGGTTAATAATGATCTGTCTTTGAAATGTTATACAGCTTTCAGAACATGCAACAGTAATATCTCACTCTTTCTTCCCAATTCCCTCTTTTTTATACGTGTATATATTTTCTAACATTTTAAAAGTTTGAATTGTGCAGCTGTTAACTTTAACTATGTTTAACTTCTAAATGGTCTTAATTGGACTCAGAACAATTCTCTATAGAAAACATTACTTCTGAAGAAACTGCTGTTTTAGTAAAAGCATAATAGAAGTGGAGTTAAACTTTATTGTTAATTCAGTTATGCAGTTATTTCTTCTACCTGAATAGCTGACTGTTGTCATCAAGATTTTCTGATCCCCATCTACCTTTGATATCTTCAATTACATGATTCTTAAGAAATTTTCTCAATAGCTGGATAGTCTGGTGCCTTGTAACTTCAGGGCCAAAATTGCTATTATTTCTTAATAGGTCATAAAGCCAATCCACTGCTGCTTCTGCTGTAAAACAGTTGCCATATTTCTTAAAATGTTGCCTGTGTTTTCTTAGAGGCATTCCTGCTCGAAAAGATGCGGTAACTTCATTCCACTGCAAAAAGAAGGCAAATATTTTTTAAAAGCTTAAACAGAAATGAAACTTCTGATTTGAAATAAATTTGGCAAAGAAAATTTTTTCCTTTACATCTGATTACATCATAAAAGCTCGTGAAGAAATCATTCATCTTACTTGTGCTATAGAAAATTTTATATCTCATATTGATTTATTTTTATTAAGTCTACTGTTGTAATAATATTTTTTGGTAAAAGTTTTTGACTAAAAGCACTTCATTGGCTGGGTGGCTTATCTAGAAAACCTAGGAATAATGAAGAACTGCAACAACTTGTCTTTAGTCCTCAACAGAGAAAGCATTTATTGCTATTTTTTTAAAAAAATCTCAACTAATATTAATAATATGCTGGTAGCACTTGTGTTAGACAGTATTCTTTACATTCATTATTGCACTTTAATTCTCACAATGCTGTGAATAGGCACTATTATTATCCCATTTTTAGATGAGGAATATGAGAGATTTAGATTAGGAATACAGAGAGATTTAATCATGTGACCAAAGTCACGCAGCTAAGTATGAACCCTTCAAATCCAGGTTTGATTGACTCTAGAACCTGCATTCGTAACGACTATGCTGGCCAAATAAAACTTACGACCGGCAATGGTTTTACTGGTAAAATAATTTTAATATTAAAATTGTTTATATATTTATTATAGGATCTCTTATGTGAAGATTCCAATAGAAAGCATAGAAAAGATGGAGTAAATTAAGTAAGCTTTAAATTCACTGTGTATTTAATGACACTGATATATCTACATTTTAAAAACACATTTTCCAAATTGTCCTCAAATCACCCAGACTTTTAGGTTTGTAGCAGCATTAACAGTGGAGCATGAAGGTGGTGGTGGTGTAGAATAAGCATATCACTTTTTTTTTATTTTTATTTTTTTGAGGGCAGTGTCACTGGCCCTCATAAGTGGGACCCGAACCGGGGCCGCTGGCTTCCCAAAGCATATCACTTTTTAATTGGAAAAATCCTAGGTTAGAGGTTACGGAATCTGTAACCCCAGCTAAGCCAGAGCTAGCCAGCTATGTTATCACTTCACCTAACCTGTGTGTCCCCAACATCACAACGCCAAATTTAATGGCTGAAAACACAAGAACTGTATTATTTTTCTCCCCACACCTCCACATTTTGTATATGAATTTATTCAAGAAACATACTGAGCTGCAATTCATCCAGAGGATAAAGCGTTGTTGTTTTTTTAAACTCTACAGATCATAACACGCTTTGGTATCCAGTATCCTCTCTGAAAAGTGTCTTAGGGTGGACATGTATTATCAGCCCGACTGTACCACCGTGGAAACTGGGGTTCACAGACGTTAAGCGACTCTCCTAATGCCACATAACCGGGGGCACAGGATCCTCTAGGACGAAGATCCAAACGAGCGAGCCACTGCACACAAGTACAAACCCAGTGACGGCCAATCATGGTGCCTGATGAGTATCTCAAATATTCCGGGTTTAGGTTTGAAATCATCAGCTGTCACCTAGAGGCATTCAGTGGGTACATCCTGCCTGACATTCTACAGGGCCAGCAACACGAAGCTGTCGCATCTGGGCCTGCCCCCAGGCTGACTCTACCAAGCACTGGAACTCATCATTCTAAAGTCCTCTCGAATCCTGATGACATTCCAGGGGACGCCAACACCTGGCGCAGGAGCCGCCTAACCAGGCAGGAGCGTGGCGCGCCATCGCGGGGCGTCCCGAGCAAACGAGAGGGGCAGACCCGTCCCGCAAGGGTTTTGCGATACCGGGTCATTCCTTTCGATCCGTGCCAGCGAACCCAGCCAGCGGCGGTGGGATCCCTCCCTCCACCCAAAGTAAAACGACGAACGTTCTCCTGTAAAAGTGGCGGCGGCCATCCCCCGGGGGGCCAGTCTCGTCGTTCCGCGCGGTCTTACCAGCTTGGTGGCCCGATAAGGCCCAGGAGGCACACTCCGGGTCTCCATCGCGTCCACCTGGCCTGCCGGAGGCCCGTCAGCGGCAAGGGCACTGCATGGCGGTGCAAAGTGACATTCCGATAGCTGTCCAGACGTCAGCGTAGCTGGGTATAACCGCCAGCCCCGCCGCCGATTTGAATACTGCAGAGGCTGCGCTGATTGGCTACGCCATCGAATCACGTGACGGCGCGCAGTCCGGGCCGTAGCCGGCGTGGGCGGTGGAGCTTCTCCCTGTAGTGGCTGGTCGGCTCGGGCTGGTGCGACACACTGCCGGCCTCACCCAGGTTCCTTGGAGCTGCTTCTCCCTCTTGCGGTCGTTGGCGAGCAGGAGTCATGTTGAGTCCCAGACAGGACTGTTTGGAGGCCAGCTTTTGGTTTAAGGGAATTTGAAATTTGAAAAGAAAAACAACAATAACAAAACACCAAGCTTTTCTGCCTGGCCCTAACGCATCTTCAGCAGTGGTTAGCATGTGAAACAGCGCACCCCTGGGCCATAGCTTTCAATTGACAAAGCCCTTGGTTTTGCTTCTGAAAAGCTTCCTTGGTATCTGTTGCAGGTGTTATCACCCTCGTGCATTTTAGCAGGTGCCATCGTTCCGTTCTCCCCGGTGCAAACATGTAGGTTAAACTCCCCCTTAATTGCGTATGAAATGGAGCAAGAGGCAGGTGATATCCATAAGTACAGTAAGAGGCTTGGGAAAGGTTCTGTAAAACTTGCCAAATCTCTTAAGAAAATCTGCCATATAGGAATCTTTATATAAGAATCCTGGTTAAGTTTAAGTCATGACTATAAACTTAGAGGATTTTAGAAATCTGCAGTTTTTCAAATGACAAAAACTAAGTTCCGAGCTGTGAAGAGACTTACTTGCCCCAAGTCTCAGATCCTGTTGTAATAAACACTCTATTACCTGTTTGAAACTATTTGATGCCAGGAGTCGTTTAGTACAGAAGACTGAGAGGTTGCTTGAGTGATTTGAAGCTGTGGAAGAATGAATTTGGAAATTAAGCAGCAATTTGAAAGGTCATGACTTAGTAAAAAGAAGAGGTAAGAGAACATGTTCTAGAGCGGAGTGGTATAATGGTCTGCAGTGGGAGGGCACCAAAAGTAATTTTCCTCCCACCTTCTAAGCTCTAGCTGGGCTAATCAAATTTAGATGAGACAGATTAACAGGAGGAAATGTCCAAAATTTATTATGGATGTTCAGGAGGGGATGCCATACGAATCATGGAGGCATTGGGTAGTTGAGGCTTCTATGCCATTCTGGCCAAAGGAGAGGGAGGCAGAGATCTGGAATTTCAAAGGGAAAGCAGGCAACTTACAGGTAGACAAGAAAGAAGAAACATGTAGTAAACAAATTCTTACTGGGCCACCCAGAAACATTGTATACAGAAGGAAGTTCAGCAAACAGGCTTTGCTAGATTTCTCCCTGTCTGCCAAATTTAGTTTATATTATGAAGCTAAGGTGATGTTCCCTTCCTTTAAGTAGTGTTTTCTACCTGAATTCCTTTATGCAACTAAGGGGGTAGGATCAAGGGTTCTTTCTGAGTCGTTTGTTTCTTAATAATCAGCTTAAAGTCAGTATCCCAAAGTGGCATATTTTGGGGTGGTAAAACTTTGGTCCCTCAGTAGAGCTCACCTTGGCTATTGAACTTATGATGGTTTAGAGGGAGATACATCCATTTTCTGAATAGGACCAATGGGTAAAGCACTTGGTTCTGGAAAGCATGCAAAGAGATGTCAGTGTGACATCTTGAGAAAGCCTCTGAGACTCCTTTTTAGCTGCTTCCATGTTGTTTATGGACTCACTCTGTATCATGCACCTTCACATCGACAGTTAGTTTCAGGCGTACAAAACAGTGCAATAGTTATCCTTTTCACCCCTCACAAAGTGACAATCCCCCTCCCCCATTCACCACCCTCCACCCCCAATATCATACGTATCTATTACAATTCCATTGACTCCATTCCCACACTATACTCTACATCCCATGACTATATATGTATTAAATTACAGTTGACATATAATATTATTCCAGTGGCAGCTTCAGATGTACAGTGCAGAGGTTAGGCTTGACAGTTTCTTTAGACAAGAAAATATCTAAAAGTCAGGATTTTGTGAAAAGTGGGTGTTTGGGTTTCTTTGTTATTTTGCTCTTAACCAACTTAATCAATTTCATAGTTTGAGTCTTGGAAGTAATTTTATTTCTCTCATTATCAAGTTTTTAGGAGTCACTTTATTATCTTTTCTTTATTCCTTTACATCAGGATTTCTCAGGTGGGTTACAAACCACCTGCATTAGAATCACCTGGGTACTTGTTAAAATGTTGATTCCTTGGATTCCTTAAACAATTTGGAGGGGGTGTTTGTGTGTGTGTATGTGGGGGCGTGACAGGATGGGTACAGGCTGCATTCTTAGGAATGGGGAGCCTGGGTCTCCGAAGACTTGGAGGAGCTGAGCTGCTAGTTTGTTCATTGCTGTATCTCCAGCTGCCAAACAGGGAGGAGGCTGTAGGGAATTCTGGTTTCCATATCGTATGTCTTTTTATAGACTTCCACTTTTCTTTGAATTTTAATGCCCATTATTTATTCTCTCTTAACTACGCTTAGTCAGGGCTTACACTATTCTGCAGGGAGTGAAACTTATTAATGAATTGCAGTCAGTATACGTTGAAAATGCTAATGTAGTATATAATCATCAACTGTCTGAGTTTGCCCTTGTTTAATGTGATTTTTATGTTTTCAATTAAAGGTGATTCATTAAAAATCAATTCATTTTCAGCTGTACAATTATACATGTCTAAGACATGAATGTGTATGTGTGTATGTGTGTGTATGTGTGTGTGTAGGAATTCTCAAATCAGAAAAAAAAATCCTTTGGTGAACTGCTCTGTAATTATAATGTAGTATGGGCATGGGAAATCTGGTAAACTCAGGGTATGACAATAACATTGGTAAAAGGGGATTTATAGAAGAGGGGATAGTTTGTGCATTTTTTTTGTGTGTGTGTGAGAAAAGACCGCATGGTCTAAATGACTCTTTGTCTTGAAGGAAATTCATTGCACAAGGAACATTGTCTCCTACGTGTAGTGGACATTTATTGATTGATTACACACCACCCCTTTCTCTTATCTGCTTTCCTCACAATACCCAGATTTTTCTTCAGCATTTCACCCCTTATGTATGTGGTCCATAAGTTCAGGGAGATACACTACTGCTAGCTCCCGGGGTAGACCCGGATTGCCTTAATTTAATAAGAACATTCATTATGCTGGATGCCGTTAGTGTGGTTGGATTTAAGCCAGTGAAAAACATTGAATCTTCCATATTTTACAAAAGTCCTTCCAGCTCCTATAGGAAGGTTTTGGAATTAGGCAGGTGCCCAGTTGAGGGTGACTAGCAACTACCGAACATCTGGCAGATATCATAAGTAAGGGGGAAAAAAATCCCAAAATGTAATTCTGACAAAGTTAAAATATGAAAGTCAGGAAATTGTGCCAAAATCACAGTAATACCTGATTAGCAGGTCATCTTGCATTTTCAACTATAACAAGAATCGTTAGTGGCATGTTCGAGGAGCTCAACCTGTGAGGTTCAAAGATCTTTTCCATAGAAATAGCCCTTCCTTTAATTTTTATTCTTCTCCATTGTGCAGAGTGTTGAATTAAAGGACTGTCAGTTCCCCAGAGTACCTGTATTTGGGAACTAATTTAGGAATTCAACCCAGTTTTAAAATTATTTCTAGGAGAAAAATTTATTCCCAGTTCTAACAGTAAGTGATTCATAAATGGATTTTTTTAAATATAAGCCATTCATAAGTTTAGAATTTCTTGTATCTGAGAGGCTTTGTAGTGTATAAGAAAGCACTGCTGTATGAAGGACTCAAAGAATATTGATTCTAACCTAGCTCTGCCACTAATTAGCTCTGAGACCTTCTCAAATCACCTCTCTGGTTCTTTATTTTCTCTTATGTAAAATGAAGGAATTGAAGTAGATTTCTAAGATTCTCCCATTTCCGGTAATTTAAAATCAACCATCAATGCCACAACACACAATTATTTAACAGTGACTTTAATAATGAATTTTATAAACGTGTTTTGAAAAACATTTTCTGGATTTGATTTTGTCCTTCTGGGTCATGAAATATTATTCATAAAAGCAATTTTACTTTGGGTATTTAATTAAATACGTTAAGATCATTCCAGTAATGATATCAAGATAAAACTAAATAAGATAATGTAGTAGCGATCATTTAAAATGCATTGTTCAATTGATTTTAAATGATTTAAATTTTGTTTATTTAATTTTCAATTATTCTTGTGATGTATTGAGTTAAGAGGACTTTCATTATTTCCCCAAATAATTTTACTGCTTTATAATTTTATTATATTACTGATTTCATAGCGTTCTTTAGAAATTTTAAACCAGATAATTAATATTATATATATTACATGTATATATAACTGATATTAGACATGTATATAATAACATGATTAACATTGCAGATATTTCAAATATGTTTATATATGAAATACTACTTACATTGTCATCCATTAAGCCTACTTTATGTCAGGTACTACATGCTAGGATCCAGGGATAAAAAGCATGTGGTTATTATTGGTTGCAAAGAGCTTATGGTCTATTGAGTGAATTATCAGGTAAAATGATATTTGCAGGATCTGGTAATATATGAAAAGATTTCCATTCACTAATATTCAGGGAATTGATAGTTAAATAATGTATTTCAGTTTTTGCACATTAGATGATTGATGATATCCCATGTAAGGCAGAGTGTGGGAAAAGGGATGCTGTTTTGGAATGAATGTAAATGCTATCCTTTTTTGTCCTCTTTTCCTGTTTCATTTTTCTTCTTAGAGCCTATCAGCATCAATATATTGTTTGTTTGTATATGATCTGCTTTGATCAATTGGAATAGGAATTCCACGAGGGAAGGGATTTCAAATATTTTTGTCCACTGCTTAAATTCTTAGTGCCGATAGTAGTCCCTGGAACAGAGTAGGTATTCAGTAAGTACTTGTTGAATACATGAGTGGCAGGGATTTTTGGTACACAATATAGCAGAATTCATGCAAAATTGAAATTGCCTGCATTATGACTTAGAAATTCTTTTAGGAACATAGCTTACAAGTGTACATGATTTTTATGCACAGAGATGTTCACTTGAGCATTCTTTAAGTAGTGAAAAAATTGGAAGTCAACTAAATTTTTATCAGAAGGGGAACCGGTTACATAAAGTGTGCCATATCCATGCTTTGGAGCACATATGTGTGTGTTGACATGGATAGATAGATCTCTGGGACATATTTTTAGTTGAAAAAGAAGTTCAAAACAATGCATAAACTATTACCCAATGTGTGTGTGTGTGTGTGTGTGTGTGTGTGTGTGTGTGATTATAAATACACACACGTATATGTGTGTAGGTAAATTTATACTAAAATACCTGGAAGAACACATACCAATCTGGGAGAAATGAAGGAGTATGTAAATGTTTACTCCATTTAAAAGTTTTATTTGTGTCTATAAAGATTTTTCTTTTTCCTATAGTTTGAAATTTTTATATTGGGCATATATTAATGTATTATCTAAGTAAACAGATAATATATTTCTTAAGCACTGTGGCAACCATAATAAACTACGTGGAATGTGTAGGAAAGACTAACTTTGGGAGGGCCTGTTTCAGAAGGAAACACTGAGCTAATCTTGACAAATAAATTGGAGTTAACCAGGTGAACAAAGGAAAGAAGGAAATCTCCTGAGAAAGAAGTAGCTTATACAAAGTTATGGGGTTATATAAGTATGGTATTTTTGGGGAATTGCACATAACTTTTATATGATTATAGTATAAAGTGCAAGGAGAGGAAGACTGAGATGAAGCTTGAGAGGTAAGCGTGGGTCAGATTGTGAGCGTGCTTATGTTCTGGGTAAGGATTTTACTTTACATCACCCCCCAATCTATCCTTGATTAATCTTGCTTCTGACTTTAAAAATCATTGTCCTGCATACAGTCACATTGCAATTGGAATCTTTACACATACTTTGTATGTTTCCCTGGAGTTTATCCTCCATAAAGCACCCAGTTACCTTACCACCATACATTGGTTTGTCGGAAAAGTCATGAAGCATTTTTGCAACGAAAAACATAGAAAAAATACGTCATGAATTTTCCAACTACCCGATAGTTCCCTTTATTATTTCCCCTTATATTGCAGTTACCTTTTGTATTATATCTACATACATTGAAAACTCCATCAGGCAATGTTGTAATTGTTGCTTTCAAATATCAAACATTTTAAAAGCATTGTAGAGGATAAGAATAGTGTTTATATTTACCCGGATATTTATCATTTCTGTCACCCTTCCTTCCTTCTCAATGCTGCAGACATCTTTTGGGCATTATTTACCCTCTGTCTGAAGAAGTTCCTTTAACAATTCTTTTGAAACATATCTGCTGGCTGAAAATTCTCTTACTTTATTTACCTTCATCTAAGAATATTTCAATTTCATTTTCATTCCTAAAAGATATGTTCTCTGGGGATAGAATTCTGGGTTAATCATTATTTTCTTTCAGCGTTTTAGAAATGTTGTTCATTTTCTTCTGGCTCCCATGAGACAGCTACAGTCATTTGAATAAGTGTTTCCCTATAAGTAATGCATTATTTTTTTCTGGTTGCTTTAATGATATTTTCTTTTCTATGGTTTTCACCAGTTTGATTACGATGGTCCTTGGCAGCGATTTCTTTGGGTTTATTCTATTTGGATTCCCTGAATTTCTTCTTTCTTCTTTTTTTTTTTTTAAAGATATTATTGGAGAATTGGGGGAGGGGAACAGCATTGGGGAATCAGGGAAGGGGAACAGAGAAGTTGCTGTCTTTTTGTTCTTCAGTCTAGTTGAGGAGGACGTTGCTTCACTGGCCCATGTTGGTATCGTCATTGCACTCTTCCCAGATGAGGCACATCAGTCGCTGGCCTCTGGATGGTCGCTCACCACGGCTATTGGCAGGTCATGCTGGCTGCCAGCCACTCACGCTGGCTGCAGGCCACTCACTGTAGCCTATGGCAGCCCACTGCAGCAGAGGCTGCAGCCTACACCATCGCTGGGGCTTGCAGCCCAGCTCCAGGTGTAGCTGTTGTTTGCTGTAGAGGGCAGTATCACTGGCCCTCATATGTGGGATCCGAACCACCGCCGCAGGCATCCCAAAACCAGCTCTTAACCAATGCGCCACTCAGCCAGCCCCTGGATTCCCTGAATTTCTTGAATTTGTAGGTTTATGGCTTTCCTCCAAATTTGAATAGTTTTCAGCTATTATTTCTTCAAATATACATATGTAATATATTTGATATATAAATATTGGGTTGTCAGAAAATGACATATTTTGTCTGTTTTTCAAAGGTCATTTATTTATATAAAGAACAAAGATCAATTAATGATATATTGCACATTTTGTTCCATAACCTTTTGCCATCTTTCAGTGAGCTTCATAATTCCTTGTTCATAGAAGGACCTGTCTTTATTTGCAAAAAACTGAACAAGGTGCTGATTTACAGCCTCATCTGAATTGAACGTTATACCATGCAAGGAGTTTTGAAGAGAGCGAAACAAGTGGAAGTCTGATGGTGCAAGGTCAGGCAAGTGTGGGTATGGCAACACATCCCATCCAAGCTCCAATAATTTTAGACAGGTGATCAAACTTGAGTGTGGTCTCCTGTTGTGGCATTGGAACACCACTCCTTTATAATTTACAAGCTCTGGACATTTCTGGATGATGGA
This sequence comes from Aselliscus stoliczkanus, assembly GCA_033961575.1. Taxonomy (NCBI): domain Eukaryota; kingdom Metazoa; phylum Chordata; class Mammalia; order Chiroptera; family Hipposideridae; genus Aselliscus; species Aselliscus stoliczkanus. The sequence goes on along the minus strand of CM066730.1, from coordinate 130,520,421 downwards.
TTCGTTCAAACTCTCCAATTGCTGACAGTACACATTAGAGTTGATGGTTTGGTTTATTGGTAGGAGCTCGAAAAACAGGACATCTTTAAAATCCCACCACACTGAGAGCATAACCTTCCTCTGATGAATGTCTGCTTTCGATGTCATTTGAGGTGAATCATCACGTCGGGGCCAAGACTGTTTGCACACCACATTATTATAAACAATCCATTTCTCATCACCAGTTATCAGTCACTTCAAAAAAGGATCGTTTTCCTCACGTTTAATGAGCATATTACAGATGTTTATATGTGCCGTCAAATGAACTTCTTTGAGTTCATGCGGAACCCAAATATTGAGTTTGCTTACATATCCCAGCTTCTTCAGATGGTTGTGAATGCTTGAATGATGGATGTTCAATGTTTCTGCAATCTCTCGTGTCCTGTAACGTGGGTTTGACTCGATCAATGCCTTTATTTTGTCATTATCAATCTCAGTGGGCCTCCCTGACCGAGGAGCGTTGTTGAGATCAAAATCACCAGCACAGAATTTCATGAACCATCGTTGGCACTGACGTTCTTGTAGAGCATTGTCACTGTAAACTTTATGCAACTTTTCACAAGCGTGACACGCGTTCTTTCTGTTACGGAAGTTAAACAGTAAAATACAACAAAAATGCACAGTTTGGTTTTCCATCTTCAACTTGTTGTAAAATCTCCAAAATTCAACCAAATTGCTCAATTTTTTTTTTAAGAATGAAGCTATAACTGTCAGCTGTTAAATGACATAGCAATAACATAGATGCGAATGACTCTAGTACTTCCAAAAATGAACTAGTGCCATCTGTTATAAACATACATTATGACTTTTCCAACAACTATATATATATATATATATATATATATATATATATATATATATATATATATATATATATATATATATATAAATTTACTTGTATATAAACATATTGTTTCTTGGCTCTGGGACTCAGATGACATAAATATCAGGTCTTTTGTGCTACCACAGGTTCCTGAGGTTCTATTTAATTTTTTAATCTTTGATTTTTTTTGTCTGTTTTTTAGATTATGTAACCTCCATTGATATTTCTTTAAGTTCACTAATCTTTTGTCATCTCCACTCTGCTATGGAGCCCATACAAAAAGTTGTTAAGTTTGTTATTGTATTTTTTTCAGTTCTAAAATTTCCATGTGGTAGTTTTTTTTATAAATTCTATTTTATATCATGAATTTCTATCCTTACATTTATTTTAAGATAATTTGCCTTTACTTTTTGGAATGTTTTTATAAAAGCTGCTTTAAGTCTTTGTCAAATAATTACAGAATCTGTCATTTCAGCATTGGCACCTGTTGGTTTTCTTTCCCTGTGTAAGTTGAGATTTTTCCAATTCATTATGAGACATGGTTTGTATTTGAATCCTATACAAAATACTGATATTTTCGTTTCAGCTAGCAATGGGCTAAGTTGGGTTCAGACCACAAATTGCAACCAGCCTTCTGCAGATTGTGGTTTCAATGTCAGTTGTGTTTTCAAAGCTTTTAAAGTGCAAAGGATCCTTTTTGTGTTTGCATCACTAACACTGGCCAGTATGGGGTCTGGGTTGTGGTCTAAATCTCAGAGTTTTTGGTATGTTGTTTAAGATCAAATACACACATATGTCTCTGGGGGTTGATCACAGGAGTGCATAAACAGTTTATGGTGTAACATTTCGTATACTTGCCTGTTTCCCAGGGCTCCCCTTTTAGGTTCTCTGGCCAGAAACGTGGGTCTTCATTTACTCCATTCACACATTTTCTATGGCTTTATCCACACCTGGCACAAAGTGGCAGAAGGACAGAGGCAAGTGGGGCAGGGTTGTCGTGCCCTCTTTGGGCCACAGATCATCTGACAGGTGATGCTGGTTCCCCTCATTTAGGAGTTTTAAGCTCTTGTACCTGCCATTGCCACTTCTGTGGTCACTGAGCCACCATTGGATTGCTTGGGGGCTGGGGCATGTGAAAATGGAGAAAAATGGAGTTCTTCTCTTTCTTTCGGAGTGTTAGGAAACCTTTTCCCTGTTCCTTGAGCTCCTTGAACCAGAACTGCAGGGATTCTCTTGGCAGTCTCTCTGTTCTTGACCAAATTCCATTTCTGAGTTTCAGGCTGAATTGAGTCTAGGCAAAGGCATTCCAGAGTAAACTCCCTGCCAGTTCAGTGGTACTTTGATTTCTGGTTTTTCTTTCCCAATCTGCTTGCCATAATTTAACTTTCACAGTCCTCAAGTATCTTCCTGATGAACTCTGTTCAGGTTTTGTAGCTGTGTTTGGTGTAGTAGTGAATTATTAATAAATAATTGGTTGATTGATTATGGATGAGAACTTATCATAGCTTCTCAATTTAGGAAATTTTGAATGAAGTATTTTTTGGAAATAATTCATTTTATTTTATGAAGGGAAATTTAATTTCTCTCTTATGAAAGTCCTTTTCTAGATATTAAACTAATTTGTTCTGTATTATCTTGAAAGAAATAATGTTCTTCACTTTATTGTTTACCCCTAAAAGAATTTGCTACAGGCTTAGTATGTGATTGATTTTTTTAAAAAGAATTCTGTTTTTTGTGTCTCTTCAGCCTGATTACTCTTTTAAAGTGTACATTTTTGTTTATAGATCTTTATGTGTTCTAATAAAAATGAAACAAAGGCTTCAGTGTTTCTGGAGAACAACTAAAATCTTAAACTATTTAAAACCAACAGCCATTTCACAAAATATGGTATCTAATAGTTCTAACCATTTCAGTAACATTTGTTCTTTAGAAATTTACGATGCAATAAAATAACATTTTGTATGTTACTATACTTGCTTACCTTTCCCATAAAATTGATAGGTTAATTCTTATAACTTAAAAAATAGATTTTAAACAAAATTCTTGTATGGGTGGACTTAAGGAGTAAAGATCATTCTTTCATCTTATATTAAATGAAAGAATTTATAACTGTAACTCCACTACTTGGATATTATTGAGGACTAGAGGGGGAAATATAAAGTGTTCATATGTATGAAAATGACCAAAACTCTAACTTAGTTCTGACTGTCCCTTTATAAAACTTATACAAGGAGCAGTTACAAGCAATTGTAAGGGGATTGTAGCTGGTACTTAAAGCTCATGAACATTTAATACCTTTTGTCCTATCTTAACTGTACATGAAAGACTACTTGAGTCTTATTGGACTTCAGTCATTAGAAGGAATTCTGAATATAGAAAATATGGTGTCATGCCCACTGTAAAATGAACTACTGGACTCTACTTCAAAATATTTATTGGCTGCCTATTATGTTCTGGGTCCTTGGCTAGATCTGGCACTATAATAGGCAGCGTAACATAGTTTCACTGAAAGTTATTTAAAATCTAAGAGGAAATTCAAGCTACTAAAATAAGGTTTACTTGGTATTGTGATAGGATAAGTATTAGATATTATAGACGTACATAAAAGGGACAACTAACTCAAAGAAGGCCCAGGAAAACACTCAACGTTAAGAGAGAAAATCAGCCAAATGAAGAGATAGATGATAGGAGCCTTCTTTGACTTGTGAGTAATTAATTCTCTTTAGGGTAACCTCCTGAGACCTGCAGCCTGTAAATAGTGATGTTTTATTATTCCACATCAATGTTATTTTATATCTTCTAAAGACTGAAGGCCTGGAAAAATTTATACACTTTTTCTCTACTCTCAGTGATGTCAAGAACCTAATTAATATATACTTCTGATCAAATATAAATGAGTAAAAAGAGCGATTGATCATAAATAAATGTTACCATGCATTATTACCAATTACTAATAAATAATTTTATATGTATACATCTTCAAAAACCAAGCTTATTATAATGATTGTTTTTTATGTTGTTTTTTTTCTTTTAATTTTTTTACACTTTATTTATTTTGACATTCAATATTATTTTATATTAATTTTAGATGTACAGCGTATGGTTAGACATATATATAATTTAAGAAGTGATCCCGGGCCAACTGAGTGGCGTGTTGGTTAAGAGCTGGTTTGGGATGCCAGCTCTGAGCAGCAGGGCCTGGTTTGGATCCCACAAGAGGGCCAGTGATGCTGCACCCTCTACAGCTAGGATGGTGAACAACAGCTCGACCTGCAGCTGGGTTGCCATGAGTCGCAGGCAATGGCATAGGCTGCAGCCCCTGCTGCAGTAGGCTGCCATAAGCTACCGTGAGTGGCCAGCAGCCAGTGTGAGTGGCTGGCAGCCGGCGTAAGCTGCCAAGAACCACTGTAAGCAGCCATCCAGTGGCCCGCAACCGATCTGCCTCACCCGGGAAGAGCACAATGATAATACCAGCATGAGCCAGTGAAGTGATGTCCTCCACAACTAGACTGAAGAACAAAAGGACAGCAACTTGTCTGTTCCCCTTCCCGGATTCCCTAATGCTATTCCCCTCCCCGAATTTCCCAATAAAATCTTTAAAAAATAATAAAAATAAAAATAAAAGTAGGAAGTGATCCCGCTGACTAGTCTAGTTCCCACCTGGCACTATGCATAATTATTACAATATTATTGACTATATTCTCTATGCTTTACATCCCTATTACTATTTTGTAATTACCAATTTGTACTTCTTAATCACTTCACCTTTTTCACACTGTCCCCCAACCCTCCTCCCATCTATCACCCCAAGAAAACTAGTATCAATCTGACATCATACATGGTTATTACAATATTATTGACTATATTCCTTATGCTATACCCTACATCCCCATGACTATGTATAACAACCAATTTGTACTTCTTAATTCCTTCCCCTTTATCACTCACTCCCAACCCCCCTCCCATCTGTCAACCATCAAAATATTCTCTGTATCTGAGTTTGTTTCTATTTTATTTATTTTCTTCTTTAAATTCCAAATATAGGTGAAATCACATTGCATCTGTCTTTCTCTGTCTGACATACTCTACTCAGCACATACTCTCCAGGTCCATCCATACTGCCACAGATGACAAGAATCCATTCCCTTCCATGGCTAAATCATATTTCATCATATATATGTACCACCTCCTCTTTATCCATTCCTCCATCGATGGACACCCAGGCTGTCTCCATATCTCGGCCATTGTAAACAGTGCTGTATTGAACATATGGATGCGCACATCTTCATGTGCCATGAAATAGCATTTTGGGTTTCTTCAGATAAATACCCAGAAGCAGGATTACTGGGTCCTCCTTTGTCTCTTGTTATAGCCTTTGTTTTAAAATCTACTTTGTCTGGTATAAGTATTGCTACTTCAGTTTTTCTGTTTGTTTTCATTTTCATGAAATGTCTTTTTCCATCCCTTTACTTTCAGTCCATGTGTATCTACGATCTGAAGTGAGTCTCTTGTAGGCAGCATATGTAAATAAGGGTCTTGCTTTCTTATCTATTCACCCCCTACCCCCATGTCTTTTGATAGGACCATTCTATCAATTTACATTTTAAAGTAATTGTTGATAGATATGTAGTTATTGCCATTTTATTTTTCATATTTTGATCTTTCTTCTTCTTCTTCAAGAAGTCCCTCTAACGTTTCTAGTAATACTGGTTTGGTGGTGATAAACTCCTTTAGCTTTTTCTTATCTGGGAAGCTCTTTATATAAACTGTCTTTTGAATCTAAATGATAACCTTGCTGGGTAGAGTACTCTTGGTTGTAGATCCTTACTTTTCACCACTTGGAATATTTCCTGCCAATCTGGCCTGCAAAGTTTCTGTTGTCAAATCAGTTGACAGTTTTGTGGAAACTCCCTTGTAGATAACTAATTGCTTTTATCTGGCTGCTTTTGAGATTCTGTCTTTGTCTTTAACCTTTGCCATCTTTATTTTGATGTGTCTCTGTGTTGACCTCTGTGGTTCATCTTGTTTGGGATTCTCTGGTTCCTGGGCTTGTATATCTATTTCCTTCACCAGGTTAGGGAAATTTTCAGTCATTATTTCTTTAAATAGGTTCTCAATTCCTTGCTCTTCCTCTTCCGCCACCCGTATTATGTTAATGCTGGTATGCTTGATGTTGTCCCAGAGGCCCCTTAAACTCTCCTCATTTTTTTTTTTTTTCTGTTCTGATTGGGTGTTTTCTGCTACCTTGTCTTCTACATTGCTGGTTCAGTCCTCACTTCATCTAATATGCTGTTGATTCCTTGTAATCTTCATTTCCATTATTGTATTCTTTATTTCTATCTGGTTCTTTTTTATATTTTCTATCTCCATTTTTATGTATCCTATCTCTATATTGAAATTCTCCCTGAGATCCTTGAGCATACTACTAACTGTGTTTGGACCTCTGCATCTGATAGATTGCTTGCCTCCATTTTGTTTAGTTCTTTTTATGGAGCTTTGTTCTGTTCTTTTATTTGGGACATGTTTCTTTGTCTCCTCATTTTGGCTGCCTCCCTCTGTTTGTTTTATATTAGGTAGGGCTGCTATGCCTCCTGGTTTTAGTAAAGTGGTTTTATATATTAAGTGTGCCGTGGTACCCAGTGGTGCACTGGTGCAGCTTCCTGGTCACCAGAGCTGGATGCTCCAGCTGTGTCCCTTGTATGGTCACATGCAGGTGTGGGACCAGCTTGTTCTGTGTCTCTGCCCCTCCTACCAGTCTCGAGGTGGCTTCTTCTGTATGTCAGTAGTTGTAGGGCTTTGGTAAGCTAGACTTCAGGTGATTCTCAACCATGGTTGTTCCACAGTTTTCTGTAATGATTTTTATTTTTATTGGGTAGCAGTGTGTTTTTCCCAGGACCCATAAGCTCCAAGTCAAGTTGTTGTCCTTCAATCTTATTTGTGGAAGGCTTAGCTTGGCTCCAAGTCCAGTCGCCGTTTTGACTCTAGTTGCAGGGGTGGGGGGTGGTAGCCTGCCATCCCATGTAGGAATCGAACTGGCAAACTTGTTGTTAAAAGCATGCGCTCCAACCAACTGAGCCACCTTGCTGCCCCTCTATAATGATTCTTGACAGCATCTGTTGGCAGCTTTCCTTTACTGTTTTCTCACCTGGTAGTGGATCCATGTATTTATTTGTCTTGCACTGTTATTTCCAGAGCCCTTCCATTTTTCTTATACCTTATGAATAAAGGATAAGAAATATCAGTTGTGAAATGTCCTTGTGAAATGTCAATCCCATTTTTGTTAGATTCATTACGAATTTTATTCTCAGTTTTCTAGACAAATCACCATGGCCTTCAAGTACATGATATATTAATTTAATGTCTCTACTAGCTTGTTCTCAGATATCTTTTGCTCATCTTTTCTCCTTGCCACTGGTGTTTCATTTCTGAGTTTATTCCTGCAAGTTGGTTTCTGAATACATTCTTACAGGATAGTGAGAGATTATTCATGTTGTTTAGCTGGACAACATGAATAAATAGAGAAGAGAATAGGCTGCAGAGTCCAAAGCCTTCAGGAGAGAATGAGTGTGACTGAAAGCTGATGGTGAAAATGAATATTTCTATTTTCATGGACAAGAGGGATTTGGGAGGGCAAGATAATTTATTTCCAGGTTATTTGCAGGTGAACTCCAGACCTCTGGAAGAATGATAGCATATGAAGACTTAGATACTGTAATGGAGAACTTGGGTATTTCAAAATGTATGAGTTGATAGGCTTCTACTAAATGGAATGCTTAGGGAAGAATAAATGAAGTTGCTTAGGTTGTGCCTGAATGGCCACAGTCTCCAGGATGCAACGAGCTCAAGTGTTGGGATGTGCTTATTGGATTGGATTCTATAAAGGAGTTGGCTGACATATTGTGGCTATTTAATAAATGTTGTGGACTGAGTCAAGGAACCTGGCATGAACTGCAATAGTTGCCCAAAAGGCAACCTTGTCTGTCTCTTTAGAGAGACCTAATTTATACTCTCATGTGAAATAAAAGTTGTATCTCTGGAAGGTCTCTGTGTATATTTGTAGTTAGGTGGGTTGTTTGGAGCAGTGTTGGCAAGAGAAATACACTTGGATAACGTTTGTTCCTTATGAGCTTGGCCAGTTTTATAGAACATAAGGAGGTTTGTCTACTCTGAAATCAAGGGGCCATTAGCAAAATCACTACAAAGAGCTGAATTTATGTAGTTTTGAGAACTTCTATTACTAATATAAAGCAATAAGTAACAATATCCTATGATTAATGGATTGAAACAAAAAACGAGATGATGAATTTTTCACTTTTAGCGATTTCTATTATGTTACTCATTTGGCTTGTTTCAATATTTTCTCTTTAAATCATAATTAATATTGAAAACAATGCTTCCTAATCACTGCTTATCCAAATAAGATACAATCTTTTATTATCTTATTTTGTACTATTATCATATTTGTTTTATGAGAGGTATTAAATTTTCTGTTTTAGTGAGATAATCTTGTTATGAAAGTTAAATAAAGTCAAAGAATTAGAATTTAAATGTACATTGATATTAAGATATGTACATATTTTTGAAAATTTTAATGACAGCAATACTAAAGAATAAGAAATTTTTACTTTGTTTTTGAGGGCACTCTCTCTGGCCCTCCATATGTGGGACCCGAAACGGGGCCGCTGGCTTCCCAACCCAGCACTTAACCACCACACCACTCGGCCTGCCCAGAAATTTTTACATTTATAAATTCGATATCCTACAGTATTCATGTTTGAAAATTGCTTAAAATTTTCATTACAGAGTAGCTTTTAGGCGCATTTTCTATTTTGATTGTGTGAAAATAGCAAGGATAGCCTAGAGTTTTACACCTCCCCAGAACAGTGCTTGCACTTAATTCAATTCAGTTCAAAAGACATGAACTGAGATATAGCTCTGAAAAAACAATGCTAATATCTGGTGCCTATCTTCGAAGAGTTTACACTTTAATGGGGAAAGCTGGGAGAATTTCAATAAAATACCATGGTAGGTGCTTTAATAAGGGCATGCACAGTGTGCTGTAAGCGCACATAAGAGAGACTTAACCTTAGCTGGAATGCACTATTTTTCCTCAGAACAGTGTCCTGTCTTGTGAAAGAGCACTTTTTTTGTGGTCTTGACTATATACTCTCTAGAAGCAGGAATAATAGGGAGCTCTAACTGGTGTATCCTGGGGTAAGAGTGCCTGCACTAGAAGATTGGGTGATTGGGAAAGCACTGGCAGATGCATTTATGCCAGAGAAGTAATGAAGGGTAAGGCACCATGGTTACAGTTGTGGGACTGCAATGCTAAGGACCTAGTGATTTAGTGTCTCTATGATGTTCCTGTTGAGGTAGGATCCTCGGATAGGTATTCTTGTGGAGATGGTGGACTATATATCAGTTTTTCCTTTTTACCTTGTATCTCACTATACCAGTCACCAAAAGACAGGGGAAAGTGACTCTAGGACAATGAAGTAGTTGGAGTAGAAGCCCTAAGAAAGAGTAGAGATGAAATCTTGATCAACTGAATTTTATTTAAGCTAAGAGGTGTTTCTAATCAGGCTTACCTATGCCTAATGTAGAAGAATGCCCTGGATGCAAGAGTTTTGGAGAAAATAGTAGTGAGAGGAGCTCATGCCACAGCAGCACAGGAAAAAGGCTGATGTTGGGCTCTCTAATATGCCAAGCTTACCCCACTGGGATGTTTGTGGGTGACACTCAAAAGTGTGCAGCATGAGGCACTCACCATTGGCCTGGAGTTCCAGGCAGGGTGGACCTGTGTGTTGGAAGTTTGGACCACGGCCCAGTTCCAATCAGGTATTAGGTAAAGTTGGCTAGCGGGACCTGGGCTTCTTAGGGCCAGCACAAAACATTTTATTATTTCATGAGGTCTTCTCTCTTGCAGGGATTTTCCTGAAACTGGGAGGTTTTGCTTCCCCATAAACTCTAACTTCTGGAAATAATTCTATTATTGTGCATGCTGGAAAATGTGATTCTGAAAGTGTTAGCCAGTTGTTGCTGGTGGTGAGAGATGGTGTTGTGGAATATCCAAATGTATAACATGAAGTCATTACATGGGGCACACATTTACTTTGGTGTAGTGCTAACGGGAAGGTGAAACGTCACTCTGATATTTACATTCAAACCTTTTCTACATTTGTACCTTAATCGTGAGTGCAAATTATTATAAATAAGCACACGATGACATAAAAAAGGACAGAAGAACTGTAGTGGCAATGGATTGCTGATGAAGTTGGAATTAGAGAAAGTTTCTTCAGGGAGGTGAGTTAGTTCTTTCTTGAAGGAGGTCACAGATGCAGATTGGTATCTATGTTATAATTTGCACTGAACAGCTCATTTCACCTTGTCAAAGGCTTTTCACATTTATCATCTCACATTATCCAGACAAAAATATTATAGCAGTTATCATAGCAATTGAGTTAATTGAAGGAAACTAGGCCATAAAGAAGTCAAGTAATGTCTAAGGACACATTTTATTAACAATATCTGAGACTTGTGAACTCTGAGGGGGAAAAGAAGTCCACTAAGAAGGGCTCCTGATGGCTAACAGGGCTCAAATTAAAAGGAGAACCTAGCACCATTTCTAAACAGAGGCCTCATGTAAACTGCACTTCAGGGAGAAGCCTGCACTGAACTGAACTGCCAGCCTGCACTGCGTTCCTGCCATATGAGCCAGCTTTTATAAAGGAGTTTCTGGAATTGAATTTCAATTAATACGACAGAGACTTTCCCCATCCAATCGGAGCTGCACAGGATATTCACTGACCAATCAGAGCAACTCCATTCTGACCAATTAGGGCAGTGCTTTTTTGGACCAATCAAACTGCAAGGATTTGGAGTCCTTATTTACATGAAGACCGGCCAGTCTAGTACTAGGAAAAGGGACTTCTGACTATATAGATCAGCTCCCTCCGGCTCAGAGAGTATACTTTCCCGGTCTACTGAAGACAGAAAACTGCATTTTCCCTGCTGGAGCTGAAACACCGAAGAAGTCTAGCAGGACCAGAGCAGAGCAGGGCTCCCTTGCCCCAGAGCCTCCTTGCCCGTGCTGCCTCACAGCTGTGCTGTTCCACAGACATGCTGTCTCATAATTGAGCTGTAACACTATTGAGCTCTTCTGCAGCCATGTTGTTCTCACAGCTGTGCTGTATCACAGTTGACCTGTTTGCGTGAACAAAGTTCCCTTCTTCATTGCACCCCAAATTGGGCATTCCTAGTGGTGTTGAGTTGGTAATGACCATCAGTTGACAGACTTGAACCCAAATGCCCTGAGTTCTGATCTGTGTTATATCTATAGGATATAGTCCCTTTCCAACTTTATCACTCATTTATATAAGTAAAAATAATAAAATAGAAAATCATGGGTATTCTAATATTTTTCAATGAAAAATAATGACTATTCAATTAAAAGTACAAAATTACAAGGACAACAAAGCAAGGAGTTACTTAAGTGCCAAAAGTAGAATATTTATTAAAATTTGCTTATAACATTTCTGGCTTAGTCCCCAAAAGTTAGGGAAAATGAATTCTCATCAAAGATCAGACCAACTTGGGCAGATAAAGTACACTAAACAATTGTTTTTTCTTAATGCAATATAATATTAACCTTCCAAAGTTCTGCTCATGAGACTTTATATAGACTTTTTTTTGTTGTTGTTATTATCAGTGATGTGTCACTGCTCTAAGTGGCATGTCAAGGTTTTTGCCCCCCAATTCTTTTGTCATGCTGTGTCTAGAAATGGAACTGGGTGTGATGCTCTGGTCCTGGACTCTCACTCCTAAAGCCAAGAAATGTTAGGCATTGGGCTGTCAGCATTAACTCTAGATTGCTTTCTCTCAATGGAGGGAGCATGGCTCACCACTAATTCTTCCTTATGTGGCTGTAGCCTTTGACAAGCTACTACCCATGGGCTAATTAAAAATGGCTTCTGTGCTCAGCAGAGTACTGTCACATTTCACACATTAGCATCATTCCGATTGTTTGTTTATAGGATTTCAAACTCTGAAATCCCTCTTTGATCAAAGCCTTCTCTTCTTCAATACCTTCCAATATTTTTGGTTCTCCTGTGCTTGCACTTCATCTTTGGCTTTTGACCTTGCTCCAGAGATTTTAAGTATTAAATAATGAGGCTCCTGTTTTTGGAAACAAAAGATAGAGTTTTAGCTCTCAAGGAGCTCATAGTCTAGTTTGATAAGCAAAAAAGAATCAGAGCATCACAGTACTGTGTAGCAAAAGTTGTGTCAGAGATTATTTTTAGTAGTGTGGTCTTGGTCAGTCATGGGAAACACACACAGGGAATTGAACCTAAATAGAAAAAGCCCTGGCACATTATTTTTCTATTGCTATGTAACAAATTATCCCAGAACTCAATGGCTGAAAACAACATTTATTATCTGGAAGTTTCTGGGGCAGGAGCATGAGCCTGGCCTAGTGGGTCCTGTGACTCAAAGTCTCTCACAAGTGGGCAATAAGGTTGGGCTGTGGTGACTACAAGGTTTTCCAGGGGTGGATCTGCTTCTAGGCATACTGGTTGTGGGCAGGATTTCGTTCCTTGTGAGCTGATGGGCTGAGTGCCTCAGTTCTTTCCTGCTATTGCCTGGAGGCCACCTTCAGCTCCTCACCTGGTGGCCCTCTCCATAGGGCAGCCCACACAGCATGCCAGCTGGCTCCATTAGAGTGAGGAAGTGGGTGGGCGAGAGGGGAATGCAAGCACCATAGGAATCAGTCTTACATAATTTAATCTCAGAAGTGATGTCCATCACTTGTGCCCTGTTCTGTTTGCTGGAAGCAAGCCATAAGATTGAGCCCATCCTCAGGGAGAGAGATTACCCAAAGGCATAAATAGCAGGAGGTGGGGATTTGGGGATTACTGGGGACCATGTCAGAAACTGCCTACAACACCCAGAATAATATCATCTGTCAAAAAGTCATGAACTTTTCCTAATAGGAGTTGAAAGTATATCTGTTGGACCAGAAAGTAGCTTAGCATTAATTATTGAATTGACGAATTATCTCCTTTCTCATTAGCTTGAGTGTGTACTAGATTGGATGCAGCCAAAAGAGCTAGAAGAAACAGAAGCCTGGCGAGTGACAAGCACTTATCATTTATTGAAAGGCTATGTGCAAGAGATTGTGTTGGGTGCCTCCGTACTCTCACTTCACTTTCACAGTGTGTCGTATGAAATAGGGAGACAGCCTTAGTGGCAGGGCTGTCTCACAGAGCTGTGAGGTTGTGCCCGGTGTGACTCCTGGGTTGTCAGCGACAGTGTGGGCAGCCCATGTTGGAATGTGCATAGGGTGACCATGTTCAGCCTTTACATCCTTCACCTGGAGTTAGCACTCCCTTACTAGTGTGTGACTTTGACAAGTTAAGGTCTCTAAGCTTCAGTTTCCTCATCTTGAAAATCAGGAATCATAATATGAAGTAACTGTCATGATTGCTCTGAGGCTTAAATGAGCTGGCATCATCATTACTTACTCAGTGCTTACCAGGATCCAGCCACCCCTCTGTTTTGAATATGTTAACTTTCACAATGACTCCATCAAAGTATTTGTAAGAACTCATTTTTACTGAATAGGAAACCAAGGCATGGAGAGGTGAAGTATTTTGCCACATGTCACAGAGCCAGGAAATGGTTCAGCCTCAGAGTCTGTGTTTTTCATTCCTGCACTACACTGCATCTCATTCTGGAGTCAAGGCTAGATATAGCACTGTGGCCAGCACTTACTACACACTCAGGATCACGTGCCTCCCTGTTGCTAGTGGGGAAGCAAAAACTCATTAGTGATTAACCACTTACCTAAAGAGTAACCCAACCCTTAAATGGAAGAGCCAATATTTTAATCCATCTATGGCTGCATCCAAGGCTGATGGTGTTCTTTGTTGTGCTTTGTTTTATTCAGAATATTGATACCAACTCTGACGTGGTCTTAGTCAGAAGGAAAACTATCTGAATAATTCCTCAGGGCATTGCTATGTTATCATAAAGCACTGTGGTTGTAAGAGTGATTTACACCATCAAGAAAAGGATACATTTTATGCAATGCACCTTCTGTAGGAAGAACTGGAAGTATGTAACATATTTTTGGTTTCTATTAAATTCAGTAACATAGAATCAGTTTGACACTACACTGGGTTAGTCTCATCTATCTGGAAAATTGATTTATGTTGCACACGTCATGCCTGAGCAGGATCAGTTCAATGAGTCATGGCTATGTAAAATAAGAGGGATAGTGAATGTAATATAATGACTTTGGGTATTTAGCTACAAAATGGACCTCAACAGTCTGAGTTCAGTTTCTTGCATCTTACTGGAAATCCAGAATGCTTTGTAACCTATGAAATTAATCATGTTAAAAGGATGTGATTCACACAATATATTTTTATTTTTTTAAAAGTGTATATACCCCTTCATTAGCTGTTATCATTCCCATGTAGGTGTGTGTATGTGTATGTGTGTGTGTGTGTATGTGTATGTATGTATAAAACAAAGTTATTAATTATGCACTTTATTCTGTGCTGATGTTATCAAGGAATAGAAAATGGTTTTGGGAGATGAAGTGTTAATTCTTAAAGAAAACAAGCATTTTACCTGTGAGGATATATCAACAGCCAGGCAGGTGCTATTATAAATCTTATGTTTTCCATCCTAAATTGGCTTTTAATACTAGTTGGGTGGGTTTGAAAACAAGCCTTTATATTTCTGTAAATATTTCACCATTGTCATCTTACAAAAGATCTAAATCTCTTTTTTGTTTATCCATTTTCTGGCTTCTCTGTTCTGTTTTTCATACAATTCTTATTGTATGTATCTCAAAATGATAACATCTACTTTCATAGTATTGAAAATGTTCAGAAGGCAGTTGAATGAATTAAATTAAGTGACCATTGGAGTCAGAATTACTTTAGTTTAGATACCTGTTCTGTTGTTTGTCAGCAAGAAACCAGGTCAAGCTCCTTAAATTTATAAATTCCCATTTTCATTCTATGTAAAATAGGCACACAAGTGGTACCCTTGGGTACATTAAGATGTCCTAAGGATTACATTATATAACCTATATAAAATTCTCAGTATAATGCCTGGCAAATAGTAAGAGGTCAATAAATGTTAATTGTTATTATATTATTGTTGTTAATAATACATATTTTTAATATTATTGGTAAATTACTAATTGGTACTATCATTTTAAAGTGCTGAGAGCTTCTAAAGCTGTACTTTCAATTCAGATATCTTTTCTGGGTCTTAGCCTGCTTAAATCCCACATCCAGGTTTCAGTGACTCATCTGCTTAACTCTGTTTCTGCTACTGATAGATTTTCTCGTGACTTGGGCCGAACCCTGGGGAGAGCTAGGCCATTCACTTTGCCTAATGGAATTGCGAATAGACTCTTTAATATTCCAGGCACTTGCAATTATTAGAAGAGTCCTATTTCAGCATTTATCTTCCACTTTTGTGTATTTTCAGACTTCTGTCTTAAACTCTCTTCTAAGCTCTCTCTTTAAACCATAGGTGGAACTATCTGTCTTCAGCAGCTGGGAGCAGCATTTCTCCATCTGCTGGGTTCTAGCTTCTGTCTTAGATTCTGGGAGAGAGGAAAAAAGGCGGATCTCCCCTTACTGAGAGTGGAAGCAGTGACTTGTTAATTGATGTGAGGTTTCTGGCTTACATTGGTCATTTCTGTCACTGGACATGGGAGGGCCCTGTTCAGATTTCCTGTTGATTGCTCAATATGGGAGCTCTGGCTCGGGCTTGGCATTTTCTACTTCCTGCACCCTTAGCTCCTGGCCTGTCCCACAGCATCTTGCTGCTGGGGTTCCTCTTAGGAGCTCCTGCAAGATAGCTCAAACCCAGCTGCCTTCTGAGGGGTTCACTGCATCAGCCATAAAGGTATACGTGTAGTTCCACTGCTTCCTGCACTTTTAGCCTATCTTCTTTCTTTTTTCTTACTCATGGTGACCCATGAGGGCAGATGAGTGAGTCTGCTGATTACACAAGCATATAACTGGGGACCCAAAATGCTTTTCTTCTTTTCTTGTACAAGTTCCACTATTGTATAAGTGATTTTCATCGAGTAGTTTTTGGGAAGGGAGGCATCCCTATAGACTTGTGTTGGGAAAGAAAGAAAATAGTCTTTCTCCTTGGACACTGTGCTTCCCTCTCTTACCCCCAGCCTTCTGTGTGTTTTGACTGTCGGAGATGATGGGCATTGGGTGTGGTGGTGAAGAGCCTTGGATTCTTGCCTCTTATCAGGCCTTAAAGACAAGTGAGTGTCAGGCCGCAACTGCTGGAGAACGTTTGAACTTAGAATGCAAGAGCTTTACACGTTTTGTTTATAATTTTGAGCCTTTGCAGCAATCCCTGAAAAACAGGACAAAATCTCATATGGACCTCTGTTATACTCCACCAAAAATTGTCAGTACCGCAGATCTGGGACCGTTATTCTTCTGTTCTCATTTTATATCTCCAGTATCTAACATAATATCTGCAATGTAGTAGGTATTCCATAACTATTTGTTGAATGAAAAGCAAAAAATAATACAGTAATACCTTGGTTTGTGAGCATAATTCATTCCAGAAACAAACTACTTGTATTGCAAGACATCACTCGTTTACCACTTTAAAATGTATTAGAAATGTTTCCTTGTTTTGCGGAACACTCGCAAACCATGTTACTCTCAATCCAAGGTTTTACTGTATACAGAAAAACTGATCCTAAGCTCTATGGCACACAATAGATAGAAAAGGCACAATCCTGAAAATAGGCACTAGAGAAATTAATATCATCTTACTACTTTAGAACACCTAAACTTCTTAAATTGGTCCCTTTGATACCATTGTGTTTATTGTGTGGATTTCTGCACTTTTATGACTTGGTTTCATTTTCTACTTATTAAATAATTACTTTATGAGAACTGTGGGAATACATTTAAATCTTTACTGTGTTTCTGCAGTGAATTCAGCTGTAATATAGTGATTATTAAGTGATCTCAAATCTACTCATGATTATTAAAAGACACAGTCCAATAAATATTTTTATGTTTGTTCATTCTTTTCCAAACCACATTAAAATGGTCCCTTTTGCAATGACATAATTTTGTAAGAGTTTTATACTCACTGTATTTTGTAAGAGTTTTACACTCACTTTCAAATGGCAGGTTCTTTTCTTTGCTTCTAAAATTTCTTTTCTGAAAACTTGATTTCCAAGCAAAGTATTCAAGAGAAGATTTAAATCTAAATTTAGTCAGCTAGATAAATATGAATAAAAGTTGATGAAAAATACTAAATGGTGTGTTTTATAATTCCTTAGAAATTTTGGGAATATTAGTGGGATCTCAAATGGATTTAGTTGAGAGATTAACCATGAGTCACCTTGAGTTTTATTAGCTTGGTCACTTGATCAGAGCAAATCCTTACATAGTCTTTATTAAAAACACAAATAATAATCATAAGGTTCTGTTCCAAAGCATTTAAACAATGTTTAAGAAGAGGGAAAAAGATATAACCTTTTTACAATGTTGTTTTCAAAAAAATTGCTAGGAATTTACAGAGATTGCTAAAGAAATAAATTGTATTCTCAGCCAATTTCTTGCCTATTCCTGGTCTCTATAGGGAGTGGAGTTGGTAAGGCAAGTTACCAGGGAAACCTTTCCTCACTGGAAGAGGAAAATTGTACAGTAGGAGTCCATGCAAAGCAAGGCTGTAATCTTGCCTTGTTTTCATCTAGGTTAGCCAGACAGGAGCAAAGATTGTAGAAACTGGATGCCAAGAATGCAGAAGGGCAAAAGCAATTTTTTAATCTTAAGCTGATTATTCATATTGACAATATTGCTAACAGTAGTATTGACACTATTAATAAAAAATGATTATTAAATATTTATCGAGATCTCTATAGTTTAAAACTGCACTCATCTAAATTATCTCCTTTGGGAGACAATATTGTCATCAACCTTATCTTAGAAATGCGGAAGCTTTAGTCAAGTGCATGGCCCATGGCCAATAGGGTTTAAGTAGAAATCTATAAGTTGTTCTCAGCTTCCTTGCTTCCAGAGTGTTTATGCTGTATACATCACCTGTTTTTCTAAAGAACAGCTAACTCCTGGTCTTGCTCAGGAGAAGATGAAGAGGTAGGTTTAGCATGTATTAAGGAAAGCATAGTTTCAGGACCCCTCGCTTTGTATGGTCTCATTCCAAAGTCTAGGGAGAGGCCCTAACAGTCTTCAAATATTTTTGCAGATTTTTTTTAAAGCAGGTTTTGTTTTGTTTTGCTTTGTTTTGTTGTTTTTACAGTCACTCTTTCCACTGCATCTTCACCTCTGACTTCCTTTGCCTTGTATTGATTTGGCATTCAAGTAGTTGTGGGCAGTTTTGCGATCTGACTTAGAGGATATTGATTTGGCAATACACTTGATTTAATGGAATTTATTTATGTGGTTTGAATTCACTCCCCACACCATGAAATTACTGCTAGTTATGGTGATGCAGAGATGTTTTCTAGAAATATTACTATAGCCACCTTGGTTGACTTCAGCAGGGTAGAGGCATAAAAGTGCATCCTAGGCAGTTGTTTATAACATGAATTCATCTTATAGCTTCAGTACATAGAGTATGTAGGAAGAGGAGAACTGAGTTGGAAATATTCAGAGCCAGAAGCTAATTTGAATGAAATGTAAGTAGAGAAATTGATGCTCATCAACACCCAGTCAAAAGTCTTCTCTTCCTGACTCAGAATTTCCCAACTACGAGACCAATCCTAAAATTTTTCATGGTGTTACCAATGACAAATTATGAAACTGAGAGTTAATTTAGTAAAGGAAGTTAATGAATAGAAATAGGGCATTTTTCTGATTTTGTGTTTTTGGTATTGCAACTTGATAAAATTTATGATTTGTTGTGATTTATTTTCTCATTCCAAATAAACACTCTTCTCGATGATTTTGCATTTATAATTGTGTGTGTGTGTGTGTGTGTGTGTGTGTGTGTGTGTATTTTTAAAGAGGCACCTTTTTCTCCCAACTTGTGTAAGATTAAGACTTCATAAAACCTGGATCCTCCCCTGAAATATGTATGACTAGCAAATATTTCTTAAATAAATAAACATCCTCAGGAATTGGTTTTGATGTCACCAAGATAACGTGATATACTAGAGTTGTGACTTTAAGGAGTTGTGGGTGGGATTTTTCTTCAAGCCTGGGAGACAGACCCTGTACTTGATGAATCTGGTGCATCATACAGATTTATCATATATCTACTTTAGTTTCTGTCTAAAACTAACTATCTGCATTATGTTCAGAGATTTTCCCCTCTCCTCCAGCAACTTAGCCTCTTGTCACAGAACATGAAAGAGAACCTTTGTTTTTGAAAACGTAGGCCATCAGGGTAATGGAGATTGTTTTGGGCTGGGAAAGATTCCAGTGGAAGTGGCCCATGCTCGGAGAGACGTTAGAGCCCTTGAGTTTGGGTGTCACAGATGACGGAAGGCTGTTGGGAGGAATAGGGACCAGGATCTTGTTTCTTCCACATCCATAGCTCTTGGCAGTCATGATTTTTCTGTACAGCTGAGTGGATTGTGGCACTAGAAGTCATTGCTTGAGACACCTGTTAATAGTTTCTGGAGTCCTACGTTATTACAGAGGGGATAGAAACACTACTCTGTAAAGGGATGCTTGGATGATTGGACAATTCATATCACAGGGACAAATCACATCACATCTTGAAATGAAGACTGTAGTCCCTTTTCTCTAATTCTTTGAACTAGGTAGCCACCCCATCCTTTCAATCAACCACCCCATCCCATCACTCTAAGCCAAGACTCTTGTATATATTACCCTAGGGTAGTAATTCTCAAAGTGTGGTCCCCTTTCCACATATAAGGATCACCTATAAACATTTTAGAAATACAAATTCTCAGGCCTACTAATCAGAAACTAAGGAGTAGTGCCATAGACAACATTTATATATCCTATATATGGATCCATAGGATTTCACACAAGGGAACAGGAAAGTCAGCTGGGCCTCCTGAGGGATGGGACAGAGGAACAGAAAAGCCACTGGGAGAGCAGGCCCAGATGAGACCCTCTAGATACAAGATGGCATGGTCTGTCCCAGCTTTGCTCCATAAACCTTTTGAATTTTTCCTTGTTTAAAGCATTTTTTTTTTCCTGCTTCTCTGTACACAGGGCTGAAAAGTGCCCCTCTTTTAGCTCCACAAGAGCTCAGTTAACAGAGATTGATTAATGAATCTGAAACTCCATTTTAGGAGAAGGATTTGATTGACTCAATTCGGATGAGTTCTGGCCAGGCTGACAGGATCAGACAGGACAAGCCGGGGTGTCAGAGGCTCACTCTGGGTGTGGTCAGTCAGTTTCCAGGAAAGGGGTGCACCGTGAACACTAGGACTCCTAAGACTGAAGACCACTAATATTATGGGTTACCTTTCTCAGTTTTTAATAGTTTCTTGACCAGTTTGATTCTTTTGTACTTTAAGTCTTGTGCTCATGTCCATATACCTGGATATATGAAAATCAACTGGGTTTGGCAAGAAGGTTAAATTTCTGCTGGAATAGGAGATAGTTGCAAGTTTGATTTCTATGTTGGGGTTTTTATTGCCTGTTTAAGGTATGAAGTGTATTTCTTCCAAAGCTCTGAAATAGTTCAATACATACCTACTAATATTGCTGTTCAGGCATTTTAATTAAGCACCTTTCACTTTCATTACCATGATATTCAAATAATATATGATGCAGTGAACCTTTTTGGTTGCAAAACTGGAAGCCCTCCAGTAATTTAAGCAACATTTCCAATGAATTCAATCTTCACTCAGACTCTAGGTAACTAAGAATTACTTTTACTAATATGTAAAAATAACCACAGATTTGTTATAATCAGAGGTTTAATCTTCTTTTATTTTTTCATTGTTAATAAACACAGTTATTTCCATGCCAAGTTTTTGTTTATTATTTCCTTAAAACTAATTTTCCTGAATTCCCAGTGCCATAAAATAAGAGGAGACTTGCAATAATGAAGACTTACAATATCGTCCAGAAGTTTGCAAACATTTTCATTTAAGGGCCAAACCATAAATATTTTAGGCATTATGGGCCACATGTATTCTGTCACATCTCCTCCTCATTCTCCTTCCACCCTCCTTCTCACCTTCCCCCTTCACCCTGTTTTTCTCTTCTTCCTTTTATTTAGTTTGCTTCTTGTCCTCTTCTTTCTTCTCTGTAACTTATTCTTAGCTTGTGGGCGATACAAAAACAAGCTTCAGGGTGAATTTGGCCCATGAGCTTTTCCGAACCATGAGTATAATCCAAAATGGAACTTGAAAATGACTGTATTTTCTCTCTCCAAACTCTCTTGTGAATTCTTTTTCTTTTTTCTCTTTTCTTATTTTTCAGCAGAAAAACAGACACAGAGACCAATGGAATAGAATTGAGAACCCAGAAATAAACCCACATAAATATGGACAGATAACTTTTGACACAAGAGCCAAAAACATACAATGGAGAAAAGACAGCCTCTTCAATAAATAGTGCTGCGAGAATTGGAAAGCCACATGCAAAAGAATGAAGCTAGGCTGCTATCTGTCACCATATACCAAAATTAACTCAAAATGAATCAAAGACCTAAACATAAGATCTGAAACAATAAACTATATAGAAGAAAACATAGGTACTAAACTTATGGACTTTGGGTTCAAAGGAGATTTTATGAATTTGACCTCAAAGACTAGAGAAGTAAAAGCTAAAGTAAATGAATGGGACTATATCAAACTAAAAAGCTTGTGCACAGCAAAAGTAACCTTCAACAACATAAAGAGGCAACCAATCGAATGGGAGAAGATATTCTTTTTTCCTCTCTTCTTTCTCTTCTCTCCTTCCTTCCTCTCCTCTCTCTTCCCTCCCTTCTTTCCTTCCTTCCTTTCTTTTGAGGGGATGGTTCCAGTACTAGTGGAACGCTGGTTTCAAAAGAATAAAAAGATAAAGAGACAGAACCCCATCTCTCAATTTACCTTCCTTCTCAGAAGTTAGTTTAATAGCTGGAATGAGGACTGCATTGAAGCTAACAAAAGATGCGATGTTATTAATTTTTTTATATTAATTTCAGGTGTACAGCATAGTGGTTAGACATTTATATAATTTAAGAAGTGATCCCCTTGACTAGTCTAGTACCCACCTGGCACTATACATAGTTATTACCATATCATTGACTATATTCCGTATGCTTTATTTTACATCCCCATGACTGTTTTGTAACAACCAATTTGTACTTCTTAATCCCTTCACCTTTTCACCCTGCCTCCCAACTCTCTCCTGTCTATCACCCCAATAAATATAGTACCCGTCTGACACCATACATAGTTATTACAATATTATTGACTATATTCCTTATGCTATATCCTACATCCCGTGACTACTTTATAACAACAAATTTGCATTTCTTAATCCCTTCCTCTTTTTTGTCCACCCCCCTCTCACCTGCCAATCATCAAAATGTTCTCTTTATCTATGAGTTTGTTTCTGTTTGTTTATTTTGTTCTTTAGATTCCACATATAAGCAACATCACAGTGCATCTGTCTTTCTCTGTCTGACATCCCACTCAGCACAACACCTTCCAGGTCCATCCATGTTGCTGCAGATGGAAAGAACCCATTCCCTTCCATGGCCAAGTAATATTCCATCATATATATGTACCACCTCCTCTTTATCCATTCATCCATCGACGGACACCCAGGCTGTCTCCACATCTTGGCCATTGTAAACAATGCTGTATTGAACATATGGACGTACACATCCCCTCCAAGTAGCATTTTGGGTTTCTTCAGGTAAATACCGGGAAGTGGGATTACTGGGTCATTCATTATCTTTTGTTATAAAGTCTGTTTTTGTCTGGTGTAAGTATTGCTACTCCAGCATTTTAAAATTTTTTTATTTAAAAACTTTTTTTATTTTTCATTTCCATTTTCATGAAATATCTTTTCCTATCCCTTTACTTTCAGTCTATGTGTGTCATTCAATCTGAAATGAGCCTCTTGGAGGCAGCATATGTAAAGGTTTTGTTTTCTTTTGATTGGAGCATTTAATCTATTTACATTAGAAGTGATTGTTGATAGATATGTAGTTATTGCCATTTTCTTATTCATATTTTTTATTTTTTTTTTATTTTTTTTTTTTGCCTCTCATCTTAAGTTCCTGTAAGATTCCTTGTAATGCTGGTTGCTGGTTTGGTGGTGATGAACTCCTTTAGTTTTTTCTTGTCTGGGAAGCTCTTATCTATCCTCTGATTTTAAATGATAGTCTTGCTGGGTAGAGTACTCTTGGCTGTAGAAAGTTTCTTTTCATCAATGTGAATATTTTGTGTCAATCCCTTCTGGCCTATAAAGTTTCTGTTGAGAAATCAGCTGACAATCTTATGGAGCTTCCCTTATAAGTTACTAGTTGCCTTTCTCTTGCTCCTTGAGAGACTCTCTCTTTGTCTTTAACCTTTGCCATTTTAATTATGATGTGTCTTGGTATGGGCCTCTATGGGTTTATTTTGTTTGGGACTCCCTGCGTTTTCTGGGTTTGTATGTTTATTTCTTTTGCCAGGTTAGAAAAGTTTTCTGTCATTATTTCTTCAAATATGTTCTCATTCCCTTGCTTTCTCTCTTCTTCTGTTGGCCCCCCTATGATGTGAATGTTGTTTTACTTGATGTCCCAGAGGTCTCTTAAACTATCTTCAGTTTTTTTTGGATTCTTTTTTCTTTTTGCTGTCCTGATTAGGTGTTTTATCCTGCCTGGTCTTCCAAATCACTGATTCGATCCCCTGCTTCATCTAGTCATCTGGTGATTCCTTCTAGTACATTCTTCATTTCAGTTATATTCTTAATTTCTGACTTTTTTTTTTTAATGGTTTCCCTGCTTTTTTTTTTTAATGCTTGCTATCTTTTTGTTGAAGTTCTTACTGAGTTCTTTCCACATCCTTATAATTATTGTTTTGAACTCTGTCTGTGGTAGGTTGCTTGCCTCCATTTTGTTTAGTTCTTTACCTGGAGTTTTTTTCTGTTTTTTGTTTGTTTGTTTTTTGCCAGGGGATGTAATTTTTTGTTTCTTTTATTTGGCTACCTGTTTGTGTTTGTTTCTATGTATTAGGTAGATCTGCTACATCTCCCAGTCTTGCCAGGTGGCCTTGTGTGTTAGACGACCTATGGGGTCCATGGTACAGTCTTCTTGGCCACCTGTGCTGGGTGCTCCGGGAGTGTCCCTTGTTTTGGTTGTGTGTGCCCTCTTGTTATAGTTGACCTTTGATTGCTCTTGGCATGTCAGTGGGTGGGATGACGCTCCGGATGACTGGCTGTGGGGTTTGCTCATGTCCACATTTTACCGCACAGAGTGGGGTTTGCCTCAATGGGCATTGGTACCTGGTGAGACTGCCCATTGGGTGGTGTTCTGTTGTGGTTCAAATCCGACCTCCAGGTTTTTTGGTTCTGGGGCCTTTTGGGAGGGGCTCCTGTGCAGGCCCATGTCAGCCACTGCTTGTGAACCCTGAGGATTACCTGGTAGGAGCTACAAAACGATCCGTGGTTAGTTGCTACTATTGCTAAACCTGGAGGCACATGGGAGAGGCCCACATTGTGAACCCAGGAGGGGTTCACAGTACTGGGCCTGGGGTAGCTCTGCAGATAGCCAAGACACACCAAGGCCTGTTGCCAACTTTTGCGAATTTTCAGTCTTCCTTTTGTGATCAAATCATATCAGATTGTTATATAGAAAGAGAATGAACATGCAAAACAAAATAAATAAGAGACACAAAATTGATAAATGACTTCAGAATTAATAATAAAGATATTTATAAACATCTATGTCATGCCAGGTACTAAATAAATGCATTTTTCACTTAATCCTCCAAACCACACTGGTAGGTTCGTAATCCTCACTTTATAGATGACAAAACACACATGAAGAGGTAACATTACTAAGTAACTTGAATTATTTGTTGAGTTCAAACTCAAGTTTGTGGCATGTAAAGCCCATCTCTGGAATATACCACACTGTGACCCTGTAATAGAATAGAATGAGGAATACCGTACACCTCACCACAGATGTGTAAACATTTAAAAAACGGCATTCTCAAAGCATATAAAGCAATTGTTACAGTGTTAAAAGAATTTTGCTGGTATTGATTACAGTCAATAAGTGCACATAAGTTTGAAATGCTTAGAAATAACATCTTTAATGATAACATATTGCCTTTTGCAATACACATGGTTTGAAAAGTTTCAGAGTTCTTGTCCTAATAAATTGCAGTAATGCATTGCCTAAAGTATTCAATATGCCATGTTCCTTGTTTCCATATCAGTAAGCTTATAATCACAATGTATTCATGAATATGCAAAGAAATGTGGGGCTATTGTTCCCTTCTTTTTTTTCTGAGGCGCGAGAACGTAAAGGAAGAAACTGAAGTGAACTTGTTTAGTTAATGATGGAGCTAAGACTGCTGCTGGAATCATACATACCCTTAAGCTAATGGATGTTTTATTAGATTGCCTCTTGTGTGTTGCTTTATGTTTTAGTGAGAGCGTTTTCTTTCTTTCTAATGGATATACAGCTGGACCTACTTTTCTCAAATTAGCTTATCATCAAGGCTATTATTCCATAAATGTGCATCAGATGTTACTTAAATCTGGCTTGATTACAGATGCTCCCTACAGTTTTATTCAATTGCTTAACTCTAAGCATTATGCCACCAAACCATTTAATTTAGCCATCTCCAGAAGTTTTATTTAAATTGTTTAATGTTATGGTAATTAAATAACTCATTACTCAAACCATAAAAGGGAGGTCATAGCACAATTATGTTACTATCTGCATATTACTTTTTTTCCTAACTCCAACATAGTAATAAAGTGCTGTATCAACTCTTAACATACCTTTGAGAAATAAGGTAGGTATCACATTATAGTTGGACTATAGATGAAGAACTCATAGTGGTGTATTGATTTGCATTAAGTATAAAAATAACTCAAAAATGCTTCATGGTTTAACGGTCTTTCATAGAACAAGAATGTCTTAGTATGTTTGGGCTGCTGTAACAGAATACTGTGAACTGCGTGGCTGATACAATAAGTATATCTCATCGTTCTGGAGGCTGGGAAATCCAAGATCAAGGCACTGGCAGATGTGATGTCTGGGAAGAGCCCTCTTCCACATTCACAGACAACCATTTTTGGCTGTGTCCTCATATGGCAGAAAGGACAAGAGAGCTCTCTATGGTCATTTTTATAAGGTCACTGTCCCCATGCCTGAGGGCTCCCCCCTCATGACCTAATCACCCTCAAGGCCACCATCTCCTCCTATCACATTGGAGGTTAGAATTTAAACATGTGAACTTTGGGGGACATAAACGTTCAGTCCATTGCAGAGAATATACATTACTTTCTTACTTTTTATTTAAACTTTCGTGAACTTGCCTTGGTGTGCCTGAGGCATTATGTAAAATATATAAAATTCCACAAGAATGGGGGAAAATACATAAATAAATATAAATTGTAACTTTGCAGTCTAATATTGTAGGCACTAGATATATATGGCTGGTTAAATTTATTAAAATAAAATACAGTTGAAAATTCAGTTCCTGAGTCACACTAGCCATATTTCACATGCTCAGTCACCACTTATGGCTAGTGGTTATCATATTGGAGAATGCAAATATAGAACATTTTCATCATTTTGGAAACTTCTATTTAACAGTACTGTTATAGAAATAGAGACTAACATTTTTTTTTCTATAGGAGTTTATTGTATAATTGATTACTTTTATGTATGTCCAAATTTTATTTTAGACACCTTATAAAAATAAATGGGTCAAAACAATATATATACCAAAGACAAAGAAATGGAGATATAAATAAGGAAGGAAGAAGAAAACTGTACAGAGAACTACTGGTGATGGATAACAATTAATCTCAAACTTAGCTCTGAGTTTCTTAGCAGCCAGGGCAAAGAGGGAAAAACAATGACCAATATCAGTATTTTAGAGTGAAGGAAAGACGTGTTCATAGAGCCATAAAGTAATGTTAGCTAAGTAGAACTGAAATAAAACTTATAAAGATGTATTCTTTATGTTTATACAACTTATAAATTACATAAAACTAGAAAAGTATAAATTAAATATAATTCAAACAATAAAAAGGTATATTTGGATATTTAATGACATAAATTGGCTGTTTAAAACATGGATATATTCCTGACCACCAAGACATTGGTTTTTCAGAGTTTGGCATGTATGCATCTTTGTAAGACTTTTTTTTTTCTTTTTCCCTCTTCCCATCTTCCCTCCTCCAAAATAGGACATAAGATGAAAAGACACTAAGTGAGAAGACTTACTTAAAGTGTTGTATGGTGATGCTTAATGTTAGGACTACAATTGTTCATTCCTCTTTGAGAATCTCAAAATGATAGGGTGAGCAAGAAGTATGATACATGGATTTGGAACTAAAGTTTCATATTGTTCTTATTACAAAAAATGTTAATTGAGAAAGGGGCTATGCATTCTTGTAAGGAATACTATTCTGGAATAACAATGTTAGTTAACAGGAATCTTTAACTGAAATTTCTCACCTGGAAAGACTCAAGTCTTCCATCATTTTTTTTCCTAGTACCTCTACCATTAAACCTTCCTTTTTACATGGCACTAATATACTGCTGGCACTAAATATATGCAGAATGGATTTCATTGTTAGAAACTCAACTATGTAGTTCTCATTTACTAGTAAGAAACTATATACTCATAAATCATAAAATCATTTTTTTCCCTCTTTGGCCTTGAATACTAAGATAAATTTATTATTAAAGGTCTTTGGGAGTATGGAACATAAGTCGCATAAGAGAAAATGAAATTGAGAGCAACTTTAAAAGGAGTATAATGGTGTTTCTCCACTTACTGTTCTTTAGCGTGACTTTCAGTGAAAGTCAATGAAATAATGAGAAAGCGCAGATCTGTGCAGAAATGATTAGTGGCTGGTGAATGGATGGGGAAAAGGAAACTACAGAATGTAGTGGTTCAGAAATGCTACTTTTAATGAAGCTTTGCCTTCATACATAGATAAACTTGTAAGAATCTTAAAAAAAAGAGAAACTTAACATATTCCTTAAAGCGCATGTCTGCTTATATTACAACTCTGAAAGTTTGGCTTTTGAAGAGTAGGGAAAGTTTAAAAAAAAAAACAAGAAAAGAAAAAAACCAGCGGAGTAGTATTTTTCAAAATTAGCATCATAACCTGAAAGCAAGTATCCATAATCCCTTTTAAACAAGAGGGATGGATGGTTGGACTGATTGAAGAAGGCTTTCTGGATTCAGGTTATAGCACAGAGAAGAACCACATGAGGAAGAGCTGAAAGAGAAATCATACAGGTGTGCAGTATTTTAAGAAAACAGTCAGTAGATGAGGCAAATGGAAGAAAGAGACAGTATTGTCACCACCTCTGGTGCAATGGTATTGGCAGTATTCTGGTTTTAAGATGGTGGTTACCTCATTGATATCCATTTTATCATTCTATCTCCTAACTTATAATATGTTACATGTATGTTCTAGGTATCTATTGCTGCATAACAAATTATTCCAAAACTTAATGACTTCAGATATATTATCTTTCCATTTCTGTGAGTAAGGAATTCATCAACAGTTTTGTTAGTCTGAAGTTTCTTATGAAGTTGCAGTCAAGATATCAGCCAGGGCTATAGCCATCTGAAGGCTTATGTGGAGCTGAAAAATCTGCTTTCAAGGTAACCTACTCAACTGGTTGGAAAATTGGTGCTGGTTTTTAGTGGGAGGCCTTCGTTTCTCCCCAGGTGAGCCTCACAACATGGTGGTTGACTTCCCTCCTGGTGGGTGATTCAAAGACCATAGGGCAAAAGCAACAATGTCTTTTATGACCTAGCCTTGATGGCTCATATTGTTTCTTCTGCCATATTCTATTTGTTAGAAGTGAGTCAGCAAGTCAAACCCACATTCAAAAGAAGGAGAATGAGGTTCCAATTTTTGATGGGATGAGGATCAAAGAGCTTTCAAACATTTTAAAATCATTGTACTATTTTTTGAAGCTTTCAAATATTACATAACAATTAAAAAAAATCCATGAACTCAGATCTTAAGAAGAAATCAATGAGAAAGATAACATGATCCCTGAAATGAAGATCAGCAAAATAACAGCAAAAGAGAATAAAAATGATTGAAAATACAGTAAGAGTGGGAGAATCTAGCAAAAGGAATTGGAAATGAACAAGTAATTAAAAAGAATTTGTAGTAAGTTGAATAATGTCTCCAAAGATATCTAGATTCTGGAACCTATGAATATTACCTATATGGAAGGTAACTTTATAGATGTGATTAAATATCTTGAGATGGGAGATTATCCTTGTGGTGCTACAAGTGTCCTTATGGAAAGAAGACAGAGGGAGATTTGACTGCAAAGATAGAAAAGGAGAAGATGATGTAATAACAAAGCAGAGACAGATTTAAGGATGATATGTTGTTGGCTTCGAAAATGGATGAAGGGATCATAGGACAAGGCATGTAAATATTTCAGGTCTAGAAGCTGGAAAAGGCAAGAAAAGTTATGTCTTCTAGAATTTCCAGAGGGAGCACAGCCCCACAAATATGTTGATTTTGGCCCAGCAAAACCAACTTCAGACATTTGACCTCTAGAACCCTAAGAGAATAAGTATGTATTATTTTAAGCGAAATGAGTTTTTGATAATATATTACATCAACCATTGGAAAATAATATAGGATTGGAGAGAAATGTATAGGCATGGAAGAGAGATGAAGGAGATTCAAATTACCCATAATTATTTTGACTGAAGAACAGAACTGAACAGATATATGGGGAATTGTTTGTTTGTTTGTTTATTTATTTATTTATTTATTGCCTGTGGTGATAATGGAAGGGTTGACTCCTAGCAGTACAATGAATACTGTAACTTCAAAATTATCTTCTTTAAATCCTACCTATGTGTCGCTTTTGATATGTTTTGATCCGACATGAGCAAATGAGTTTTGAACATGTGAAACTAGTTTTCAGATCCATCATTTATAAAATCTCGTCTTGGTGTTCCCTTGACTTTGGAATTTCATATCTATAGTATGTTGATGCCACATCAAGAGCTTTCTCCATATAAACTGTCTGCTAATTAAATATCAGACAAAATAAAATTTCAGACAAACCATTACTGGGGAAAAATAGTATACCTTGATAAAGATTTCTGGTCACCACAAAAATATAGAATTGTAAACTTGGCAATATCTTTTGATACCAAACCAAATCAGGAAAACATAACAAAAAAATTATAGACCTATTTCACACAGGAACACATAAAACATAAATAAGTAAATATTAGTGAATAAAATTGATCAAAAGCTAACATCTCATTATAAAATTGGATTTATTGTATAATAGTAATAAAGTACTGATTCAGAATTATAAAATCAATGTAGTTCACTCTAATAACCATTTGTATGACAAGAATGAGACAATATCTCAAGATGTAGAATATACGAGGTGTGATCAAACAATATGGTGAATGTTTAAATAAAAAAAAGTTATTATACTAAAAGACATATTGCCATTAATCCCCTCAAAATACTCTCCCTTCCTTTGAACACACTTATCTCATTGTTCTTGCCACTTTCTGAAGCAGACCTGGAAGTCCTCTTTCGTGAGTGTCTTTACTTACGCTGTCGTGGCTGCCTCAATATCCTGAATCGATTCAGAATGTTTTCCTTTCATGGTCATTTTGACTTTGGGGAAGAGCCAGATGTCACACGGTGCCAGCTCTGGTGAATAAGGTGGATGAGGACACACTGTAATGTTTTTATTTGACAGAAATTGCTGTATACCAGAAGTGATGTATGACACGGAGCGTTGTCATGATGGAGGATGAAGTAAAGACACTCTCGAAAAAGGATTTCCAGAACTCTTTAGAAAGTGGCAAGAGCGATGGGATAAGTGTTTTCAAAACGAGGGGGAGTATTTTGAGGGGGGTTAATGGCAATGTATCTTTTACTACAACAAATTATTTGAACGTTCACCATATCTTTTGATCACACCTCGTAATTGAAAAAATGTACATTAATTTAACATTTGTTTTAAAAGACCCCTCTTAGAAAGAAAATTCACACCAAACATCACTCCCAAGACAATTTCCTTAAAATTCGGAGACAAGACTTGGATGCCAGATATTATCACTTTTTAAATTTTTTTAAATTTTAAGATTCCCTTGGTTTTATTTTAACTTAACCCTTGTGAATACTTCAGATATTATCACTTTAATTCACCATTTTTCCTAGTTGCCAGCCTTTTAATAAGTCAATTAAAAGAGCAACACTTAGAATACATAGAAAAAACTAAATTATTATTTTCAGCTAATATAATTGTCTACTTGAAAGAGCAAAAGGAATCTACAGAGAAATTATTAAAATTAGTTTTTCAAGGCTGTAATATGTAATACTGACATTTAAGTCAATTTTATTTTTATTTTTATTTATTTATTTTTTTTGAGGGCAGTGTCACTGGCCCTCATATGTAGGACCGAACCGGGGCCGCTGCCTTCGCAAGCCAGCACTTAACCACCGCACCACTCGGCCTGCCCTCAATTTTATTTTTATATTCCATCATAACTAACTGGAAAATGTAATTTAAGATGATATCATTTGCAATAGCAACACAGTGTTCGATTATAACAAAATAGTTTACAATTATTATGGAAAAAACCACAACTATTGAAAGACAATTTTATTAAATAAGATCAAAATACATAAAAAGACATACCGTATTAATGGGTTGAAAACTCAGTACTATAAAAATAGTTCAATATGATGTTACAAATTGGCGAGTTAGTCAGGTGTCCTGCTAAGAGAGCTAATTGCAGAGACCCAATTCCTTATGACCTATAAGATAAAACCTGTAAATGTCTCTGGTAATTATAATAAAACACTAATAGTAAATGCAGGTATTAAAAAATACAAAATTATTTCATATTGACAATTAATAAAAGGACAGTGAGTTAGGAACTGTCAGTTATGCAAAATTAAAAGAACACATCATTTTGGGAAAAGACATCAACTTTCAAGAATTAAAACCAAATGACAGACAGATAGTCACATGTCTTGTTAGGGAGACCACCTCATGGATGGAGTAGAGGCTTGATCACTGCACTGTACACCTGAAGCTGATGTTGTATAATATTGTATGCCAACTATAACTGAATATATAGATAGTCACGGGATGTGGAGTATACTGTGGAAGGGAGTCAAAGGAATTGTAATAGATATGTAGGATATGGTGGGGGGAGTGGGGTGGAGAATTGGGAGAGGGAAGTTGTCACTTTGCGGGGTAAAGAGTATAATTATTGAACTGTGTTGTACACCTGAAACTAATTAAAAAAATAATAATGATTTTTAAAAAATGACAGAAACTTAAAGAATGATAATGACTCAGGAATCCTAGAAAACTATCGATATAAATAAAGCAATAACTCTGGAAAGTAGGGGAATAATAAAGAAATAATTTATATCTGTAGTGTTGATGTTTTAAAGCAAAGCTGTATTTGTAATCTTTGAATTTCTGCTTGTTTGTTGTTTAAACGACTGTTTGGTGACTAGCAGTTGAGATTGTTGAAAGGAATTTATTGAGAAAAATATGTAGTTACTGTTTAAATTCTTGAGACACATTGGTTTTCAGAATTTGGTTAACGAGATATGGGTTCAATACATTAAGTATTAAGCCAAGTACAAATAACTGCATACGTCTCTCCACACGTATAATTAGTTCTCATAACTAAAGAATGGATCAGTACTGATGCAGAGAATCCCCTCTGCCAGACCAAATCTCTCGTTTCCCAGCTACTGTGAGTGTTGTCTGATGATGATGGTTCATGTACGCTCTTAGGAATTGCCCTTTGCAGAAGACAGTTGTCTCACCCACGATTATGTCCCTCCCTGAGGACAGCCTGAATCCTGTGGTAGATACAGAGACACAGTGTCTCACATCTCAACGTGGGACAGCACTGCAGGGCCATCCTGGCTCCAGAGCTCCTGCTAGGATAGGCTGAGTCCTCTGTTGCCACAGCATCACCCTGTGACAGGCGTTGTTCCTGAAAAAGTAAATTACTATCTTTGCATCTTAGTTTCCCCATGAGTAAAATGGGGATATTAATAATGATATCAGAGGGTTGTTGTTGGGATCAATTAAAATAATTCATGTGAAAGCACCCCATAATATAAAAAACAAAAAAAAAGTTGAGCTTTTGTTCTTTGCTTGATTATCTTTCTAGAGTTCTTTGCTTGCTTACTTGTTTGTTTAAGCATCTGTGACTGCATTGTTGCAGTAAAATCGGTAATACTTCTCTGGCCCTTCAATTTTATCTTTTGTTTTACTGATAATGCACAAGGAAACAGGAAGCTGCTATTAATAGTCTAACTTAAACGAGAAAAATTAATTACAATCCTTTTCTGTATAAATTTTGCCTTTATTACAAGTTGCAAATTATTTAATCAGAGACAGGAATGTTAACCAAATGATAAAAAAAAATGAATATGCTTTCAGGCAGAACTTTTATTTGTGGATTTAAATTTCATGTCTGACTGAACTTTAAAAAAAAAAAAAATTAATCTTTTTTGCCACACGATGGTAGTGTTGCTTCTCTTGTTAGGCCACAAAAGTAGATTTCAGATGCCAGTTAAAATCATAAAAAATTATATTTTTCCAAGGAGACCTAACAATAAAACATTAGTTTCATAAAGAAAAAAAGACTCCTACACATTTATGTTATTTTTAAAGAGCAGGAAACATCAGTGCCAGTGTTTCCTGAGGAGAAGTGCCATTTCTTCTTTAGGAAACCGATCTTTGCAAGGCAGGAATGTTGTCATTTCCCTTTGTAAGGGAATCTTCTTTTAGACATTGTCTTTCCAACTACTGTCTCTTTTAACTGGGTTGACCAACGCAATTTGTTTCCTCTTAAGCAGATGTAGATCTTTATCTTGAAGCAGAGACCTTTTAAATGACAATTACGTTGATTGTATTTTATGTAATCTTCTGTAGGGGATTTAGAGTTAGAAGCCAACTTGGAAGTTGTCTAGTGTGACCCTCTGTTCACATGCAGAAATTTCTTTGGCCTCATCCAGCACAGATGGCCATGCAGTTTCTCCCCTGCCTCTAAGGATGTCCATCAAAGCAGCCTCTGTTCACTGTAGGACCCCTAGCAAAGGAACGGGTTTGCTGTTATGCTCAACATAATGTGGTGTTGCTTGGAAGTTGGGAAGCGTCTGTTTGCTGGAATCCAAAGCCATTTCATTTGTCTGGAGGCAACCATCTTGTTGAGAGAATGAGTCATAGGATAAAATTATGAAATGCAGTTTGATGCATACTGGAGTCAGTCACAATCTGTCTCACGGATCAAAAAATATTGAAGGAATATAACAAGCCACATTTTGTACTCTGAGAGATCTGGGTTTAACATGTCAGAAATTATTTATTTTCCTCATGACCATCATGGATTTACTAAACTATTCAGACAATTAGGATTTTTGGTTGCCTGTTCCCAGAAGTACTGTTTCCATTAATTTTAAATTGTACAATAAGCAGGCTTAATGGAGGGAATAAATTCCTTTGTTACCTTGTCAAATGGAGAGGTGGTGCATTGAGAAGGCCCACCTTTTTCGGCTGGGCCTTTGCTGTTTTCTCAGGGAACACTTTTCTCCTCACCCAGTAAATTCAGTGACTTTATAATCTGTTGAAGGCAAAATAGTTAAGAGAGAGGTGTGGAAAGATTTAGGCTGAGCTTCCAGAAGTCTCAGTGACAGTGGGGTCACTATGCATCTACCTTGAATTCCTCAGCTGTGCAGGTTTAGAAATGTCCTCTTATCAATTCAGCAGGGGGCTGATTATACTTTGGGGGAACCCAGCACACTAGTTGATCTCAGAAGAAAATCGAAGAGTAACAAAGACTAACAAAGTTCTTTTTTGTTACATTTCCCCTTAGAAGTTCATCTGGTAATCTACAGTGGTCACTGCCCATGTTAGGACCATTTTAGTGGGTTTTATATCAGCTGTCCGAGGGGCTCTACTCCAGGTATACAGATGAATCAAAGCCTTACGGGATATGCCATTTCTGTATATAGCTAATTACTTCCATTTTGTATTTGTTCTTGTTGGGTATAATTTCAGAAGTGATGTTTCTGACCTCAACCTCAAATTCTTATATGGGTCCTGAAGCAACCTATGTGTGACAACTGCATAGACTGTTATGACTATAAATTTTGTGATGTCTAAATCTAGAAATTAAATGAGTCATTTATTTTTCAAGTGCATACCATTTGAAATGATTTTTCTGTTACTAACAGCGTTTTTATCAAGAGAGAGAAGTAAAAAAATTGTATTTCTTTGTATTTTGATTAGACATGGCAGACACTGGTTAAATATATGACGTAAAGGGTGAAAACTGGAACAATAATGTGAGAAAACAGAGTTAGAGAACAATTTAATGTTCGGATGGAAGGACAAGTAAAGATTCATATACCATACATCTTTAAAAAAAAATCAATGCTGGTCTTTTTTTAGTTGATGAAGGACATCTACCATATATATTTGATCACTCAAAAAATTATCTAACACTTACTAAATGCCAAGGACTTTGTTAGTTATGAAGGAGACAAAGGTAGATATGACATAGTCTCAGTTTCAAGATGCTCAGAACCAAGTAGGAAAGGCTAACAAGTAAATAAGTAATTCTGATTAAGTAAGATGTAAAGAAGCACAAGGTGCTACATATACAGTGTTGCTAACCACGCTCTCTATTGTATTTATCAATAATACAGGGAAAGCATATTTTAGTCAGTATATTTTTATACTTTTCCATAGCTGCCCTTTTCTTCTAAGAGATTTAAGATAAAATAGATAATTGTTCATAAAGATGAGATATACTTATATATATTAGCATATCAGTGTAATCAAGGGTCTTTATTATGGAAGTAATGGTTCCCAAAAGGTGACTTTTTTTTCTTTTTTTTCTTTTTTTTTTTAACTCTTTGCATGGGGATGTGACAGTATCTTCCAGATTTTCAATATCTCTCCCAAACCGCCTCACATTAAACATATAACCTCTATAAAGACAGTACATGTGGAACGCAGGCAGTTTCAGGCAAGTCCCTTAGAGCCTACCCTCTGCTCACCACACACACAAACTCACCTAACTAGAGTGCTGCTGCAAAGTTCCTCTCACTCAGAAATTCAGAATCAGCTAGTGTATGGAACCCTATTTAGGACATAAAGCAGGAGTCACTGTAGCAAAAGTAGAATCTGTGCTATTTCTGTATGATATATTAAGTTCTTATCCAAGATGTTAGACTCACAGTTATATTCCTTACTTAAGCCACAGAATTATTATACCCTTAATATGAACTAACAGAACATATTCTATTGCCCCTTCCAAAACTTCAGAGAATAAAACCACTGAGTCAATACAGAACCTTCTTCAGTGAGTTGCAGAGAATCTGTGCTCTAAATCCCTATCATAAGGTATAGCCTCCTTTAGTCAGATTTGATAATCACTTGACTAGCAAAAATTATATTCAATAAAATTTCATGTACGTATTAACCCACCCAAACGTCATTTGTTGTGCTCCCCTAATGGGCTGGGTGCTATAGAGAATATTGAGGTTCCTTGTCATCCCTATCTCCAGGGAGTTTGCACTGTATGGTGGGATGTAGACTTATTAATAGTAATGATCTATCATATAATGAGTATTATAATTATTTCTTGAACACGGTGCCACAAAGACCCTAGAGAGGAAAGACGAATATTGTCTTTCATGGAGAGAGAAAGACTCTAGAGAGAGGAGGCCACACTTGTACTGATTCTTGAAGAATGAATAGGAATTTTTAGGTGGTTAGCATGAAGACATTTTGAGAAGAGAAACTGTTATGAGGCAAATTTCATAGGATTCATTTCTTCTTTTCATTTTAAGTTCTATCTTTTAGTAAGTTAGATGTCCAGAAATCTGCTTAGACTGCACGATCTTGGTTTCGTGAAAAAAATGCCTTCACTGGATTGGTTCAATATTATGGTCATAGGTTTTCCTAAGAAATGACTATATGAAGAATATGGCTGCATTATTTGTAAAATGTTTTTGGTTAGTATCACATGTTGTTTTTGCAATATGAGTGGTGTTCATCAAATATTTTCTTCACACTCGCTATAAGTAATTATTTTTTCTTGGTTTTAACCTTTTACCATTTTCCTTAATTGAGATACATGCACTTCCTTTTTTATCTCACTTCTTCACAGATAAAATAGATCCTATGAAGTGTGAAAACTCTCTTGTCTATCTCATTGAACTGCTAAGTTTTCTTTATCTTCATTTATCCTTACTTTTTAAAGACTAACCTTTCCATAAGGGCCTTCTAAGCATTAATTTTCCAACTCTTCCTTTGGGATTTCATGTCATCAAATATGGCCTCTCTTCTAAAATCAATGTTTTTCACCAGAATGACATTCAGCCTATGAAGATGCTTAAACCTTTTATTGGCAAAAAAAAAAAGGGTGGGGGTGGGTGGGAGGAAGAATGTCTTTCAACTCTGGCTTTTCCTATTTACCTTTTTTTTTTTTTTAAGATTTTTTATTAGGGAATTGGGTGAGGGGAACAGCTTTGGGGAATGGGGAAGAGGAACAGACAAGTTACTTTCTGTTCTTCAGTCTAGTTGCGGAGGACGTTGCTTCACTGGCCCTTGTTGGTATTGTCATTGCACTCTTTCCGGATGAGGCAAATCAGTCGCCGGCCTCTGGATGTCGCTCACCGTGGCTATTGGCAGCTCTCGCTGGCTGCCGACCACTCACTGTAGCCTATGGCAGCCCACTGCAGCAGGGGCTGCAGCCTACACCATCTCCGGGGCTCGCACAGCCCAGCTCCAGGTGGAGCTGTTGTTAGCTGTAGAGGGCAGTGTCACTGGCCCTTATATGTGGGATCCGAACCGGGGCCGCTGGCATCCCCAAACCAGCTCTTAACTAATGTGCCACTCAACCGGCCCCCTATTTACCTTTTTAAAAAAAGATTTTTATTAGGGAATTGGGGAATGGGGACAGCATTGGGGAATCGGGGAAAGGGAACAGACAAGTTGCTATCCTTTTATTCTTCAGTCTAGTTGTGGAGGATGTCACTTCATTGGCTCATGTTGATATTGTGATCATTGCACTCTTCCTGGGTGAGGCAGATGGTTCGCCGGCCTCTAGACGGCGTTCACAGAGGCTCTTGGCAGCTCACACCAGCTGCCAGCCGCTCACGTTGGCTGCCGGCCACTCACTGCAGCTATGCCGTTCCCCGTGACTCACAGCAGCCCAGCTCCAGGTGGAGCTGTTGTTCACCATCTTAGCTGTAGAGGACAGTGTCATATGTGGCCCTCATATGTGTGATCTGAACCAGGGCCCTGCTGCTTAGAGCTGGAGTCCCAAGCCAGCTCTTAACCAACATGCCACTTGGCAGGCCCCTACTTACCTTTCTTCATTCATTGTTAAGTTATGTGAAAAAGTGGTCTACCCTTATGCACTCATTTTCTTCATTTAATGTTGAATTCTTACTCCAATTGAATTTGGCTAGTGACCCATCACTTACTGAAACTGCTATCAGTAAAGAAATCCATGCTT
Source organism: Aselliscus stoliczkanus (assembly GCA_033961575.1). NCBI lineage: Eukaryota > Metazoa > Chordata > Mammalia > Chiroptera > Hipposideridae > Aselliscus > Aselliscus stoliczkanus. The sequence continues at coordinate 130,481,839 of CM066730.1, read as the reverse complement.
TTCCAATGATCACAACCAAAGTCTACTTTCAGTCTTGGGTATTGGTATGTGTTTGTAGACCCAAGCATTAGAAACTATCTGTTGTTGACATAAACCAAAAAAAAACTTATGAGAAGGATTTTGGGTAGCTCACAGAACCAACAGGAATGCCAGAGAACCAGGACTAGATAATGGACAAGAAGCAAAGGAAACTTGAGTAACAAGTCCCATGGCCAAGCCATACTTCAGTTAGATGCTGGGGGACACTGGACCTTTCACAGCCATTGAGTATGAATTATGAGCTGTTGCTATACATTCACATCCTCACTTGAGACTGAAAGTCCTGGGTGGAATATCCAATTGCTTGAATCTGGCTCACTTGTCTCAATAAACCCTGGCAGGACTTATCCTTCTCTGGTGGAGACATGGCCCTTTGCCCTTCACATTAAGGTGAATTTCCCCCAAATAAAAAAAGTGCTTTAGATGTTGAGTAAGTGGCAACATACACACGTTCCCTCCATGATCACTCTGTGGCCTATGGTACCATTATCCACTTCTAGAAATCTTTTCTTTATCTGCTTCTAGATACCTCCTCTGTTTTTTGTTTTTTTTTAAAATCTTGGTTTCTCCCTGTTATCAATAGACTAGGTGTAAAATGTTTAACATGGCATTCAATGCCCTTCATAATAATGCCTTATGGATTCTGGGCATTATACTCCCCCTTCCATTCCAGCTCCCTGTTCTGCGATCAGGTACCTTGACTACGTTTTTTTTTTTTGTTTTTTTTTGAGGGCAGTGTCACTGGCCCTCATATGTGGGACCTAACAAGGGCTGCTGGCTTCCAAAGTCAGCGCTTAACCACTGCACCACTCGGTCAGCCCTACTTTGACTACTTTTAATTGATACAACTCACTACTTGTATTCCCTCAACATACCCTTCACTTTGGAGACATCTGGAAAAACCTTCCTTCCTCTTGGTCCTTGTATTCATCCTACAGGTTCAGATCAATTGTGTGAGGCCCTCCTGAGCTATCTCTGAGCAGAATTAATCTCTATCTTCTCTGCCTTCCCTTGGTACTTTAGTTTGTTTATGATTCTCTTTTCCAAATAGATTCTTCAAAGGAAGACCATATCATATTTATATTCAGCACAATGCTAGTTGAATGAATTTAGAATCATCTTAAATCTTTTTTGGACATATCTTGGATAGAAATTGTATGGCAATAAAAATAATGTTACAGTAACTGTTATTTATTATCATCCAGATTTTCAATTTTTCAAAGTAGCATTGTTTCCATGCATAATGAAAACACTCCTGGAATATCTTTCTCCTAAAGATCTGGACACACTTCAACCAACAAAGCTGGAGGATTCTGTTGTGCTGAGGAGGCCACTGTGGTGAGATAGGAAGAGCTTCTTTCCATTGTGTTTCTATTATTTTCTAGGACAACAGAATAATCCTTATGCTGCCAATAGCCTAATGTGATTGCTGGCATAAAGTTTAGCAGTGTCTTTTCAAAACCGGCATAGCAAAATCCTAGATGGGCAGCACTCTAGCAGCTGCTATAAAAAGGCCCTAAATTGCTACTCATACATAACTTTTAGTGTTATGCTGACATGTGCTGGCCACGCTTTGCCCCTTTCCAGACTGTGTGATAAGCTGCAGATGAACAGAAGGGCTTTCCATCACTCTGGGATTCTCCACCACCTACACAATTCCTGCATCTCAAGTGGGAGGTAGGATTAGACCCACCAGAGTGGGAACATTCATGCAAGTAGGCGAATGTCATGTCCTAGTTAACCAGGTTTCTCTGTCTATCAAGTAGGTCCTGAACCCAGGGGAGGGATTTTCTTATGTTTGTTAATCAGCTCAGACAATACATTGCTAAGTAGTTTTGAATGATGTAATGCACTCTATGCACCATATAATATTCACTGTTGGACAAGGAAATATCTGACTAGGGACAGCAATGCACCATCCACAAAGGAAACTATATGAAACCAATCAGTAAACTAGTGGCAATGAACTTTGAGAAACAAGTGGTTCTCAATCTTAGGCTCTAAGGTAATGATACGAAAAATTGCAAAGGACTGAAATGGGCATTTTTGAGTCTTCTATCTAGTGTATCCTTTTGGGTTATCTCTGCCTTTCATCTATTTGAGCTATTTTACAACTCTATAAAGTTGCATAATACAAGTAGTAATGCAAATGATTCTTGCCCACAGACATGCAAATCGCATCCCCTGAAAATGCAATTGATTATTGCTCTGTGGGCATTAACCAGTTTTGTATCTGCTGTTAAGCAAACTCACGTCAGCATTCCTTCTGGTTTGCCTATGTGTGATTCTTTTAGTTCCGTTTTGTACCATTTGTAAGGTCCTATGGCTTCCCTCATTTAATGAGTTAAATGAAATCTTTGGCACATGTGTTCATTTCATATTTATATGTTTTTTACTTATTAACATTTATCTTTAACTGTTTATACTTATGATTTTACTAAAAATAGCTGAATATTGAGTGGCAGGGCGGTACTTCTCTGCTCCTTTTTTCTCTCTCCCTTCCTCTCTCTTCTCCTGTCTCCTTCCTTCTTTACTTTAACAAGTATTAATTGGGTGCATATTATGTGCCAGGCACTGGGCATATTATTTTACAAGGCACTGGGTATACAAAATCTAACTTGAATGTGCCTGTAACCTTCACCGTTTTTATTGTGATCTATTGGATTGTCAGAAAAGTCATGACGTATTTTTTCTATGTTTTTTTGTTGCAAAAATGCATGATTTTTCTGCCAACCCAATATTATGGCTTCCAGAGGGGCAAACAAGACGATATGAGATAATAAAAATAGTAAGTCCTATGGATTTATATAGATTTGATTTAAATTTGGGTTTTGCCTCTTTCCTATTATGTGACTTTGGACAAATTCCTTTACTTTTCTGAACTTTATTTCCTTCATTTAAAAATGAGTTGTGCTAATTCCAAGCAGGCAGGGTTGTTGGATAAATTAAGATTATGTGTGTAACGGCTTGGTACGCAGATGGCATCTGGTTCTTGGTATGTACTCACCGACTCAGTGAATGTTAATTCCCTTTCTTTCAATTATTTTATTTAAAAAAATGTTTTGTCACTGCCCCCAATAGGTTATTATTGCTATTTTTATTTTTATGGACACTGGAATGACTAGGCCAAGCTCAATAAACAGGAATCTAGAGCACTCAAAGTCTCGATGCAGTACCTAGCTCAATGAGTCATGCAAGCTTAAAACAAGAAATAAACTCAAAACTAGGAAAACCTCTCAATGTTAAGAACCACACTTATGGTTAAGGCACTGTAAGTGTTAAAAAAAAAAAGTTATAACAAGAATGACCCCATTGCAGAAAGCATAATATTAGTCCACTTGGATAATTACAGATCATAATTCGTGAGACCCAAATTTGCCCTGTCAAAGTCCTCAAATCAGATGCCCCGCTTCCTGTCTGTATGGGCCCACATCATTTTATATTTACCCTGTTAATATTAAATGTTCTCTCTATTATTTTTGTCTCTAACTCTACTTGTCAGTTCTCCTCTCACAGCGAGACATGTTTGCACCCTTCTCTTTTAATGTCTCACTGAGTAGTTTAAAATTTTAAGTTATTTACCATCCAAATGAATATTTAATGGAATACTCATTATGCACCTTCTAGTTGCCACTTTTCTATTACTGCAGTGACACTGAAGGATGGCCAGGATGCAAATGCTTATTTCTTGTGGGTTTAATCTGAGTTCCTTGTGTCCTGATATATCTTATCATTTTGTTTGGTAATTAGACTTCTCTGATGATGCTGTAAAAATACATCTCAGTTGTGAAGGGAAAAGTCATTATTTACCGTTAGACAGTGGAGATGATGCTCATTTTTCACTGCCCTTACCTGGATGGCAAGGACAGAGTGATGCAATTTCAACTTGGAGGGCTGTACTTGATGTGATTCTGGGATGGAACAAATAGCCATGAAATTAATCTGAGGATGTTGCACCCTTCTCTCGCCTGGGCTTGGCTGCCGTCATCTTGGTATGTGACGTGTAGCTTTCCAGGCTCTCAGCTTCCTCCCGGGCATGAGCAAATCAGGGGAAGATTTGTCCCTGTTACACACTGTCCCATAAAGGGTGAGGATTGGGACCAAAAGGAAACAAATTAATGAAGGGGGAAATGTCTTTTGAAGCCAAGGGACTATAAATAGTACAGTTCTGTCAGCATTGTATTTATGAAGCAAGCCTGTTACCTAATATGAGTTGGAGAATGACTTGTGTAAGTATAGTCCTGGGAAAAGGGAAAAAACAAGTCTTGACTCACAGCTTTTGTATCATAGGGAAAATGGAAAAGCTAGATGTTAGATGGAGGTCACTGATTTCCAAGAGAAGACTGTGTCACTTTCCTTTCACTCATTCAGCTAATACTTATTGGACCCCAACTAAATGCCAGGCACTCCCCTAAGAAGTGAACATTATGCTGAAGTTTGGTTGGTTTAGAGAAAAACTTCAGTGCATTCTAAGAGGGCTAACTCATTAATTATGTATTTTGTGTATACATAATTAACCCTTCTGGTTTTATTGAATTTTGTATTTTCCTCTGTGTTTTAAAATACATTTCTTTCTTCCTTAGGGAAGATGATTCATTAAATCACCATATAGCCAATGTCCTTTGACATAGAATTTACCTTTATTGTTTATAATGATATAAATATCATCCTTGATAACATCAGAAGAAGCCTTAAAGAGCAGACAGATAGGCCTATGCATGCTGTGAAATGGTTAGTATCTTCTTTAGAGATGCACAAAAGTCCCTCACAGAGGTGTCTTTGCCTGTCCAAGGTTAAATAGGAGACACTGATCAACTGCCTCTGAAGAGAACTATAGACAGCCACAAAGAAGAAAAGTCTATATTACTACTTTACTCAGTGTTGTGATGATCTATGATGCTTGTTTATATTAAGTACATCATCTGTGTTTCTATGTCATGTAAATGGGTGAATATGTATCAAGTACCTGGAAGAAGATCTGGGACTTGGTAAACAGGCAATGACCTTGTCGTTACTGGTGATTGTAGACCCCTTAATCTCAATTTCATACATCCTACTCTCTGATCAGTACCTGCCCTCTTTCTGGGTTACTTTATCTATTGGGTTGTTGGAAAAGTCATGACGTATTTTTCTATGTTTTTTGTTGCAAAAAATGCATCATGACTTTTCCATCAACCCAATAATTCTCTAAATTTAACACTCTTTCAGACCCACTGGGAACTACGATCCTTTGATCCTACCACCTTTTCCACTATCCTTCATTCTTTCATTATGTCACTTTCATTTTTATGTAGCTTAATTACTATTTTCATTCATTGTTGCCATCCCCCTGCACATATAGTAAATTCTCCTGCCTTTTTCTTGCTCTCACATATATTTTTGTGAAGCACTGGTTGAATCTAACATAGGGCTGTTTGCTCCTATGAGGATTAACAGCGCAGGAAAAAAATCAAAGAGCATGGCTGACTGCTTTATGAAATTCACGATGTGGAAATTTAATGCTGCCTGTCAATCACTATACTTTCTGATCTAGTCACTTTTCCACTTCCTTAGTTAACTATCCCTTCTTATTCCCCAAATCTCCAAGCCGTCTTCAACAATCCTCCCTCTCAAGCTGTTGACTTTCAGAAGATGGCTTTCACAAGCTCCCACGGTGAGATCTAACTACCTACCTGGCATCATTTCTTTACTCATATATTCTGCCTGCCACCTGTTATAGAAGAACTGTTCCACTTGTATCTGAGGACAGCATCTCTATTTGGGGGCTAGATTCTCTTATTTCTTTCTACTCAAGGACATACTCCCAGCAATTCTGTCCTTCTCCCATACTAAGTTTTCTCTGCTTTACTGGGTCATTCCTAGCAACAGAAAAATATGCTGTTTTTGTTCCATTTTAACAAGAAACCTTTGACTTCACCTTTTCTTTCTTCAGTAGCAAAACTATTAGCAAGAGTTTAATATCCTTCTATCTGTTACTCTTAATCTATCTTGAAGCCACTTCACTCAGGTTTTTGCCCCTAATCACTTTACCAAAATTTTTCTTGCCAAGATCCCAATAACCATCAAATTACCAGTAATTCTCAGTCTTCATTTTACTGGAACCATCAGCTGCATTGGATAGATTTGAATCAATTCTTCTACCTTCAAATATTTTTTTCACTTCTTGCTCACAACACCACATGTTCCTGGTTTTTATATTATCTCCCTGTTTACTTCTTTTAAATTTCCTGTGCCAGGTACTTTTTGTTTTCCTCTTTGACCCCTGAAAGTTGTTGTGTCACAGGGTTCAGTCCTTGATTCTTCTTTCTTGTTTATTTATTCCAGCAATTGGCAAATGAAGACCCATGGCCTAAATATCCAACTGCCTGTTTTAATAAAGTTTTTTTTTGTTTGTTTGTTTTGCTTTTTTTAAAACACAACCATGCCCATTTGTGTATGTGTTATCTATGGCTGCTTTTGAGCTGCATAGATAGAGTTAAGTAATTGTGACAGAAACAAAATGGCCCTCAAATCCTAAAAAAATTCCTATCTGGCTCTTTAGGGGATCCACACTTGCTCCATTCCCTTGCGTGAATGCATTCAGATGCATGATTCAGATGCTGTATACTGATTCCACTTCAATTTGTATTTCCAGACCAGACATCATTTCAGAACCCCATATTTATAAATCCAGTTGCCGATGAGACATGTATTCTTGGCTGTCTAATGGTAAAAAAGTAAATGTGTTTGACTTCAATGTGTTCAAAATGAAACCTCTTGTCTTCATCTCTAAATCTGCTCCATCTACAGTTGTCTTCATCTCAGTTAACATCAACTCTTTCTTTCCAGTTGCTTAGGTCAAAATCTTGGAGTTGTCATTGCCTTTCTCCCATATTCCATTTTGTCTGGAAATCTGGATGGCTCTACCTTCAAAATCCGTTCTGAATATGACCACTTTTCTCATTCTGATCCAAAGCATCATAATCTTTTCCCTAATTTACTGTGATCACCTCCGATTTGTTTTTTCTGGTTCCATCCTTGCTGCCTCTCCCTGTTTGGGCTATTTGCAATACAGAAACAGGGTATTCTTTAAAAACATAACCAAATAATGTGATTTCTCTGCTCATAGACCTCCAGTAGTCCTCTTATTCAAATTAAAAGCCAAACTCTGTAAAAATGTCCAGCCCAGTCCCATAAGACCTCGGCCCCGTGCTACCTCTTTAAAATTATATACTACAATCCCTTTTGCTCACTCAGCTTTAGCTACACAGCGCTCCTTGTTCTTACTTGAGTATTCCAGGCACACACTTTTTCAGAGCTTTTGTCCTTGCTTTCCCCTGTACTGGTAGAAAAGCTCTTCCCTCAGTTATTTGCAAGGGTTGTTAGTGAAATATCACTTTTTAAATAAGAGCTAACCCGTCACCCATTTTAAAGCTGTACAGCCTCCTGTTTTCCGGCATTCCCCGTCACCGTAATCCTGCTTTATTTTTCTCCCTACCGCTTATCGCCTTCCAATATAATAAATACATAATTTAGCTAATTGATTTTTTTTTTTTTTAACCTTGCCACTCATCCCTGCAACATGAACTCCCTAAGTGTTTTTTGGTCGATATTTTTTAATCTTAAATTTTCAACCCCTATAATAGTGTTTGGCATACAGTGGATACTCAATATTCACTGCGTACACAAATGATAGTGTTAGCTATATTATCATTTATGTTGCTCAAGGAAGTATAAAGGGTATTTTTGGTGTATTAATGAGGCATGGCATTTTAATTTTCAATGTAATTTCTGTAGTGAGGGTTATTCATTTGAGGAGTGAAGGTTAAGCATTTGAAAACTTCAAATATTTCCATCACTAAGATTCTATGAAATTGGTAACAGAGCTTGCATTAATGTATCACTCTAGATAAAAATTCAATTGGGAGAATAAACAGTGAACCAGTAATACTGTAAACACTTTGCTCTTTCATTTTATTTGCCATAATACTATCAAAATGTTTCTAAAACACAAAACTGCTACTATCATGTCTGTGATATAAACCTTTTCATTACTCATAATTACCTATGACAGAAGATAACATTCCTCCGGTCTAATGTTTACTTGTATTTCTAGTTTTACCACTTCATCTTTGTTTCAACCGTATCAACCCACTTGTAGTTTCTGGGACACTTCATAGCCTTTCATACATATTTTAAACATTTGCTTTGGAAATTCTGGCTTCTTTCTCCTATCTGCAACATTTTATAAAGCTCATCTCAAATGTTATATGTTTTCTCTTTACATAGTCTTTGATTTGCTGAGTAGTTAGCCAAGGAAATTTGCTGAGTAGTTAGACAATAGAAATACAACCTTGTATTTCTATTTATACTTATCACAGTATAATATTGTTTTGTGTATTTTCTTTCCCAATAGAATATGAATTCATTGCTATCAGGACTAACCAATAATCCATTTTTTCACCTTTTTCTTTTTGAGATGTACTTAGATTTACAGAAGAGTTACAACGTCACCCACCTTCCCCTTGGATTAACAACTTACATAACCAAAACCCATATACCCAAACTAAGAAATTAAATTTGGTATATTACTATTAACTACATAACTCATTTGAATTTTATCAGTTATTTCTTTGATGTTCCTTTTCTCTTCCAGGATCCATTCCAGTAGTTAATTTTCATGTTTCCCTATTCTTTCAATATTGAGAGTCCTTCAGACTTGGTCTTTCATGACCTTGGCACTCTTGAGGAGCATTGGCCAGTTAGGTTGCAGAATATCTCTCAATTTGGGTTTGTCTGATGTTTTCTGATGAATAGGTTAGGGTTAAGCATTGTTGAGGGGGTTCCAAAGAGGCAATACACCCTTCTCAGTGCATCATAACAGCACTTTAAATGTGTTAACGGAGATGTTAACCTTGGTTAAATGCTATCTGCTGGGATTCTCCAAACATTACAGTTTTTCCCTTTGTAATTTCTAAGTATTGTGATAGAGATATTTTGAAATTATGTAGATATCCAATTTCTCTTAAACTTTGCCCACTTATTCAGCTGTCAGCAGCTTTTTTCTGGAAACAAAATATTGTGGTGTTGTAACGGTGATTTTCTATTTCCTTTATTCTTTCTGCGTTTCTTAATTAGAATTATTTTATAAAGAGCTTTTTTTATGTACTATTTATTTATTCAGTTATTTAATCACATCAGTATGGACTTAAACAGGTATTTTTTTTTAAGTTTATTGGGGTGACATAGATGATGTATTACAAAATTGTACATTTGAAAGCTATGTAAGTGGACTTACAGATTTTTAAAGGTTATGTATTTATACCACAGGATTTTTTTTTTTTTTTTTTTTTTTTTTTTAGCTGAGCCATCCTGCCACCTGTTGGAGCTCAATGGCAACTCAGCTCGGGCTCGCATCGAACCGCCATCACTCAGAGCTCAGCTCGCACTCTTGAACAAGCTCTTAACCAACCGAGCCACTCGGCCGGCGCAAGGTTCTTTATTTATAATACAATACCCTCATTATGTATTTCATTGTTCAAGTTGTTCCAAAATTGGCCATTTAGAGCTCCTTCAGGTTCTCTCTTTTATATTAGTTAATACATGACACACATCTTCATTTATTTATGCATTTATACATCCCTCTGTGAGTGTGTGTGTATGTGTTTTTTAAAAACTGCCACTCCATATTATAATTCTGACTTCAATTCTTCCCTACAGCATTCATTTCAGCTTTGTATTATTCCTTATTTTTAATGTCTCTAGTTCAACATGGCTTTCATTATATATGATATATTTGCTTATTTGTTCAACCCTAGTACATAAATAAAGAACTTTTAGAATTGGAAACACATACCCTTGTGAAAAGTGAATTTGTCACTAGAGGATGGTATTAGTTTCTTTTGCCTTTAGCTTTTCAGTATCCTGTCAAAAAGCTGTTTTTCAAATTATTTAGTTCAGCACCTTTTTTTTCCTATTATTTTTGTAGTTAAGAGATTCATCTGTAACACAGTTAGATTCATTTTTCACAGCCTGCATTCCATCTTTTTCTCAACATCCTGCTTTCAAATAATATTACTTGGTGTATCTCTTCCATTTTTTTTTGGGGTGTGTGTGTGTTTGTGTAAATACATTGCAACTATTTTTGCTTAGGGAAATCACATATTTTAAAGCAATTAAAATATATTTTACCTTTATTTTGTTACCAGTGTTTTATTTTTCATTTCTTTGTGTAAATCCCATATTTAGTGTGACATCATAATCATTCTGCCTGGAGAACTTACTTTAACATTTCTTGTAAAGTTTCTGAGGACAAATTCCCCCAGTTTTGGTTTATTGGAGAAAGGTTTTTTTCTCATTCATTTTTTAAAAAAAATAACATTCCAAGTTGACAGTTTTTTTTTTTTCCTTTCAGTGATTTAAAGATGTCACTTTTTGTGTGTGTCCTAGCTTGCTTGGCTTCTGATGAGAAGTTTTATATAATACTTAGCCTTGTTCTTCTGTATCTAATCTCTCTGTTGAAATTTCCGTAAGTGAAACAACCCAGAAATATACATTCCCTAACTACAGAAAATGAATTTAAAGTTTTTTCTCTAGCAAAGAAAGATTTTTCTCTGTCTTATTTTTCAGCAGTTTATATATGATATACTTACTGTTATTATTTTTATTTGTTTTATTGTGGTTTTAAATTCTGCTTGGTAGTCTCTGAGCTTCTTGAATCTGTGGTTTGGTGGCATCACTAATATTAGAAAATTCTTGGACATTGTATCTTCAAATATTTTTTTTCTGCCCTGTTCTATCTCTCCTGTCTGTCTTCTCCTTCCAAGACATTAATTACTTGCGTATTATACTGTTTGATATTGTTCTACATCTCTTGGATGTTCGGTTTTGGATTCCACCTCACCCCCACCCTGCCTCCAACTCTTTGTTTTCTTTTTGTATTTCAGTATGGATAACTTCAGTTGGCCAAGGTTCAAATTCACTGATTTTTTTCTTCAGTTGTGGGTATTCTTCATCTATTATTGTTTTTTTTCTTTTTATGTATTTCCTTTGATTCTTTCTTTTTTTTTTTTTTTTTTTTTTTTTTTTTTGAGGGCAATGTCACTGGCCCTCATATGTGAGACCGAACCTGGGCCGCTGGCTTCCCAAGCCGCGCTTAACCACCGCACCACTCGGCCGGCCCTCTTTTGATTCTTTCTTATAGTCTTCATATCTCTGCTGAAAGTTCTCATTTGATCTTGTATGTTTTCAACCTTTCCCTGCAGAACCTTTAACATATTAATATTAGATAATTTAAATGTCTGCATCATATCTGAATCTGATACTGATGATTGCTTTCTCTCTTGGGAGTGTTTTCTTGCCTTTCTGTATCTCTCTGTCTCTCTTTCTCTCTTTTTTATTAAAAGCCGAAAATCTTATGTAAGATAATAGAGATTGAAATAGTTTTTTGGGCCGGCTGAGTGGTGAGTTGGTTAAGAGCTGGTTTGGGACTCCAGCTCTGAACAGCAGGGCCCAAGTTCGGATCCCACATATGAAGGCCAGTGACACTGCCCTCTACAGCTAAGATGGTGAACAATAGCTCCACCTGGAGCTGGTCTGCTGTGAGTCCCTGGGATGGCATAGCTGCAGCCCCTGATGCAATGGGCTTCCATAAGCTACAGTAACTGGCTGGCAGCCAGCGTGAGCGGCCAGCAGCTGGTGTGAGCTGCCAAGCAAGAGCCGCTATGAGCGGCCATCCAGAGGCCAGTGACGGATGTGTTTCACCTGAAAAGAGCGCAATGATGGTACCAACATGGGCCAGTGAAGCAATGTCCTCCACAACTAGACTGAAGAACAAAAGAACAGCAACTTGTCTGTTCCCCTTCCCTGGTTCCCCAACGCTGTTCCTCTCCCCCAATTCCCCAATAAAATCTTTAAAAAAAAAAAAGAAAAAGGAATAGTTTTTATGCTTGTATATGGACATGCCATTTTCTTCTCTCGGGCCTTCAGGTTGCAAATTTGAGTTAATATAATCAGGGAGTGGGCTCGGTCTGAGGTTGGTTGTTTCTGTGGTTGCCCCCATGGCACCACAGGCTTCCTATCCTCCAATGGCACTTTTGTGTTTAGGAAGGACTTCCTAGAGCATGTCTGTTAGACCTTAAGCTGCAAGTTGTCTCTTTATTTTGTGCCTCAGAAAGAGATTTCTTTGCCTGCCCTTGTTCCTCTCCTGTTCATCTCCCAGCAGACTTTCGCTGTGGTTACTCAAAACTTGTTAGGTTAGCTGCAGGGAACATTTTCTATTTGAATTAAGCCTCATCCACAGGCTGGCACTGTGTGCCTGGTTCCTGGAGGCATGAACTTCTCAGCTCTACTGACCATCCTTGAATAGCATATACATTGTTTTCTCTGTCCCTTCCTCCAGCTGCAATGAGTTTTTACCACAGTCGTGAGGTTGACAGTGTTTGCTGCCCTACTCCTCATCGACTAAGGGTTTTGTTCCATGAGAGAGACGGGGAGAAGGGTCTGTGTGGAGTTTTTTGCCCCTTCAGCTGGTCCCCCTCCCTGGGTCTGAACCACCATAGACACTTTCTTAGGGATCTTTCTGGTCGACTCTGTGAGTGCTCCATGGATTCATGAGAAAGAGCCTGCACGAGAGTACTTATGGACTCCTTCAATTTCTGCAGTCTCTGTGGGCCTCACAGTGTTCACCAATTTTGCACTTAGCTTTCATTTCTCTATCAATTATTCTCGGCTAACTGTTCTTTTTGAGGTCTGGTTGCCTTTACTCCAGGTAAATACCATTCATATTCTCTCTTTTCCTACATGTTCCCATATCTCCCTAGATTTTGGGTCATTTGGTTGTTCTGAAACCTTATCTCCATTGGATTGGGAAAAGAAAATCATAAATTTGAAGTTAATCCAGTATTTTTTTTATCATAACAATGGGAGAAACTCTCTCCAATTCTCTATATCACAAACCAGACGTTAGAAGTCTTTTTATAATTTATTTTTATATTGCTAGTGTCTTGCAAAGTGCTTGGTGCATATAAGATTTCAATAATTAACATATTGAATACATGTAATATACATGTGTGCATATTCATCTTTCCCCAGGATGGCCTAAAACAACGGACCAGCTGTAGAATGAGTTAGTACATCATGACACTATATATCGCCTCCATCGCTGAGAGTGTGTTGTTGAATTATACTTTTTCTGTTCTCCAGTTCTTTTCTATCATCTATAGAAAGATTTAAGAATATTGTGTACTTCTAAGTTTTCTGATAAATGAACAGTGATATATTCTATATATAAAGCAACACATATTTTTTTCTTGTATGGTATGCAGTAGTTTGAGATATTAATTAAGATTTCCCCCTCCTGTGTTTTTCTTTTTTTTTAATTCCCCAGGTCTTTACCCCACCCTAACAGTGAATTAATTCTGCTTTCAAATTTGGAAAGCGAAAACACAGCAAAGTCAAGATAACAAAGCATCAAACACTTGTCTAAAATGCAGGCTCTTGATAAAACAGCACGTATGGAAGAATTCATAGACTAGAGACGTTTTCTTGGGTTGCTGGGGGTTCTCTGTGAAGTGCCCTTGTTCCCTACTGTCTTCAACCCTGGATTGAGCCTGTATCTACTATATACTGATACAGTAGACAGACAGGAGAGTCCTTGTCTCTGGGTACCATGCAAAGCGCTAACAAAATCTCATAATGCCCATTATCTAGCAGAAGGGGGCACAGGAGAGGGGAAATATAATAGCTGCTTGGTCATTTAACAGGTTAGCTTTAGACAACCCCTTTGAGTTTTTTATTGCTCCAGAGCAGTATTAAAGAAGGGAAGGGAAGCCACTTAGAGAATAACCAGCACCTGGAGAAGCTTTGTGACCTGGACATGGAGGAAAGCTGCAGAGATCCATGTGTGCTGATAGCTGAAGACCAGGCGGGAATGTCTTGTGGGACGCCACTGTGCATTTTTGATGGCATTCAAGGATCAGACATACCTTTTATTAGTCCCTGCAAGTGCTGCCATGCTACAAAAATACCCTGAATATAGATTCAGCCTTTGAGATGGGGTGGTGGTGGTGGTGGTGGTGGTGGTGGTGGTGGTGGTAACGGTAACTCAATTTATCTGAAAAAATTGGTTTCCTCACATGATGGATTGGGAGCTCAAAGTATAATTGAAAACTAGTTATACAGAAGTAATGTATTGTTGCCACATTTCAATTTTGAACTGAAATTTGTAGTTGCTATACATTTTTAAAAATCTTGTTTCTTAAAATAGAATATCTGCAACAGGCATCAATATGTTTTTAAATGTAATGCGATTTGGAAATATTCTCTTGGGCCCGTTAATATATAAATGGGTTTTAATTTGAAAGTAAAGATGACTTCTCTTATGACATATACTTTAGTTCACAGTCTGGCTCCAGACACCCCAATTATTCCACAACATTTTACCATGGCAGCCTTAGATCAACCTAAATCAAAGTAGAAGCCAGAGCAAGATTTGCACATGAGCTGTGTATGCAACATACAGCAGCGTGTGATAACTCTGCCTCTGCAGTCTGACATTCTTGGCTTGAAATTTGGCACTGTCACTTATCAACTGTGAGAACTTGGGCAAGGCACTTCTATGTTTCAGTTTCTCATCTATCAACATGTACCATAGTACAAATCTCATGGGGTTCTTGCAAGGACTAAGTGTGATAATAGACATAAAGCCTCCAGCAAACAAATAAGCATTCAATACATATTAGCCATCATTATGTTCTGATCCAAAAGGGACCCAAATGATCAAACATATCGAATCATGGGCCAACCACCATGTTTTCACAATGTAATCCAGCTTGTTTAGAAGATATTTTTCTTCTCTATGTCAGTTTTCTTTCCCCTTTCCATTGCAGTTTCTCTTTTTTGGGGTTTCTTTTTCCTTTCCTATTTGCCTGCCTGTTTTCCTTCCTTTCATCATTTCCTTCCTTCCAACCTACATATCTGCCTACCTACCTGCCTACCTATCCATCTACCTTATTTGCTTCCTTCCTTCCCTACCTTTCTTTAAACTTTACTATGGAAAAATGTATCCACAAAAGTAGATAGAATGGTATAATGACCCTCATGTATTCTTTACCCAGCTTCTTTGGTTGCCAGTCTTTTGCCAACTCGAGCCTCTTTCCTTCAAGTTTATTTACCCCCATTTATACCATGTCCTTTTCTTTATCTTCACTGGTAGATAAATATTTCTCTGTAAATCTTCTCTATTCTTTTGGACCCATTCACCAGAATGACCCACTTGTTGACACTTGTCTATAATAGATTTAGGTAACGTTGTAACCATATATGATCTATAAAAAAACTAGCATATGTACGGTTGTTATTATGCAAAAAAAAACTTAGTTCTCCTATTTCTCAATATATTGACAGATCATGCTGGTTACATTTAGCCTCATAAAGCATACAAAATATCAAAAGGTGAACATTTGTGACACTTAGAGTTTATGTTAATGATAGGACAAAGTAATTTTACTGTGTATTTGTGCTTTTCTAAGATCAGATCATTTATAATTTAACTTCAATTCTTAATTGCTACTTTACTTTAATTTCCATGTAACACAAATTTTGAAAACTCTTGCAAATTAGTACTTCATGTACAATTAAGAACATGACAGGTGTACCTGTAATTTATGTGAAACAACTATGATAAGCCAGTAGATAAAATTTAGAAGGCGATACTTATAAGCATCTCCTTAAAGTAGTAAATTATTAATATTTTTGCATTTGACATCACTATTAGAAAAATGTTTTCAATTTGAATTTAAAACTGATTTCTCAAAATATTAAAGTAAGCAATTTTAATATTTTAAGTCATTTATCCATTTATTAACTTAATATGCATTTATTGAGTAGAACTTTGTATTAGATACAGTGCTAGGTATAGGAAAATAAAAATGAATGAGATACTCTCTATGGTCAAGGAATTCATAATTTAGGGTGTAAGCAGCTGAAGAATGAGGAGGAATCAGTAGAAGATGGGGAAGGACATCCCAGGTAGCAGGCACAGCATGTGCAAAGGCTTGGAAAAATAAATGTCATAATTTTGGAAATCATAAGTAAATATTTGAGGACAGCAACCATGTCCAGTTGCTCACCACTATATTCTTAGCATATAACATTGTAACTATTCAATAAATATTTCTTATATTTGTTGATTGATAAATACAGTAGCAGGTAAAGTTGAAAAGCTCTTATGAATGGCTTTACAGGCCATTTCACTTTACAATCCAACATTCACTGAAATATATTTCATTGAACACTAACTTTGTGGAAAGTCAAGTGATATTAAGTAGTCAAAGAAAAGACAGATAAGAATCACTAATTGTACAAATTGAAAGAGTTTTATTTACTGACAGACTGCTTGTACTTTAGTATGCCTAAGTTGATGGTGATCACTAACTGTTTCCCAAACTTCTGTACCTGAGACACTCCTACCCACCCGCTCAAACCGTGTCCATGGGACTGTTTTGAAATCTGTGTGCCTTGGGAAAGTCTGCTCTGGAACAGAGACGAGATCCCTTTAAGAGGTTTTGGTAGGGAACTGCACTCTGGTCATAGTTGTTTTTTCAGAAAACTCTCTTTGTATGTTAAGGGAATAGAATGAAAAGAATTTTGTAAATTTTGTAACTAAATTAATATGGAAATACTAGAAAGAGTTATTAGCACCTTGAATGATTTCAAGATTTATGTCTTGGTCGTTGAGATGGAGATACTGATGAAAAAGGACATGAATTATAAGATGAGAAGGAGTTTTGGAAGGAAATATCACACAACCAGTTTAGGGAACTGTGTTCAAAGTTCAAGCCTATGTTAACTATATACAGTTAGGTTTATTTGGGCCTCAGAAGAGAGTAAAGATCATTGTGAAAGCTCTGGGAATGGCTCTGGAACTGCTCGCAATGTATTTTCTCTCTCAATTCCGTAGCCATTTGGATATTTGAAGTCATCTCTCATGGCACCCCTAAGCCACCTCTTCTCCAGGCTAAATAAACCCTGTTGTTCCTACATTCCTAGTGTGAAATGATGCCTGGATCATTTTACCCATGCAGTTCCTACATCTGAATGCTCTATAAATCATCAGTGTTTTGCGTAGGATGTGGTGCCTTCAGGAACCATTTATTATAGTTCTAAAATTTCACATATTATTACTTTATTGAGTGTGTTTTCCTGCATTTCCATAATCTCCTCTTTATTCAAACCGGCTCTAAGCCATTTACTACCTTCCCCTTCCCAATCCTTAGGCAACCACGCCCCTTGAATTGTAACTGCTCTCCAGGGTATGATCACCACGTGACATCTCTGCAGTGCCTGCCTCTAGAATCCTTACTTAGTCTCTCTTGACTCAAGCGTTGTGCCTTCCTGTTGGAAGGATTTCTGGTTCTTCACCTGTCCTTGTGTACTTGATGTTTCAGACTCTCTCCTATTTCTCAGCAGCCTCACTCAAGACTTTAACTTTGGGTTGTATTATGCTGGGTCTGCAGCAAGCAGCCCATTTCATGTACCCTAACTTCTGACCTTCCTTTCTGTGTATCCATCCAGGATCCCCCGCTGTGAACTAACCAGCATCTAAAATTCATACAGAAGAGGTTAAACATGATTAGATGCTAATTTTCTTGAGAGAGGGAGGCATTTTATCTTATTCTTTGCATTCGCAGTGTCTAGCACAAACCTGACATCAATCGTATTTAGTGCGTGAATGGATGGATGGGTGGATGGTTGAAAAAAGCAGCTCTGCTTCTGTCCAGATTTTAGCATATAACATTTTATGTTTTTACATAGTTTTGCTTGAAAAAAAGAAAAGTTGTGATATCAAAACTACTGGAAGACTAGTGCTCTACTAGGTAATGCCCTGATTAACTGAATTAATTTTCTTTCCTAGGATGAAGAAGGAGGGATAGCTGCAGGAGTATTTAGGCATTTTTCTATTTATTTTATATTTTTTAGGACCTACTGAATGAAAATATTGGAGTTGGCATTTTACATTTAATTTTTATATTACTCTGTGAGGCACATATTATTATTCTTACTTTATAGATGAGAAAACTGAAACTCAGAGAGTTTAAGTGGCTGAAGCTGGTGTGTGGTGAAGGCGGTTAGGACTAAATCCTAGATTTTTTACTTTGATTCAGATTTTCTTCCTCACACTCTGGGTAACATTCTCAATATCTTTACTGAGCACTGGGTAGCACAGACTTATTGTTTCCTTTTATTTTCATATTTTCTTAACTTGAAAGGCAGAAAATGAAAGGCTGTAACATATCTGAGAACTTGCTTTACATTGATTATTTTTTCAGTAATTAGATGCTCTAATTATTTTCCTGGAGAAGATCAAGCATGTTTTTGGTTCCAATGGTGATATGCTGAGGAGGTACAATGCTAGAGCGACCTAGAAACAATGGCCTGTTTATTGCTGTCATTTTGTAATCCAGAGAAGAAAAAAATGCTGATACATACAGGCATCAGAAGATGCACTTTATTTTTATATTTCAGGTTAGGGATAGAGACAGTGAAGAGTTGCAGATTGATAAGACCTGAGTAAATACTCGTACAGCACAACTGTGAAATATACTATATAAAATTTCATGGTATGGTTGGTTTGCATAAACTCTTGCCTGTCTAAATTTGACTTTTTGTTTAAACAGTGGATTCTATGATAATCTCTGATGGTTAATTCTAACAGTTAAGATTTTTTACTAGGTCTGGGAAGAAAAGGAAGAGTTACTACTCTCCAATTCTTCAACTACAATAAACTTAGTAATAAAATTCTATCATTTATTATCTATTATATATTGAGCAATCTACATCAGATTTCTAATCTATCCTCCCTAGAACCTTGGGAGGGAAGTTTACGTTTTACTAGAAAGAAATTTGAGGCTTAGTGAGATTAAGAAATTTACCCAGCACTCACCACTTGAAGTTGGGATTTAAGCAAAATCTAACTGAATGTACCTACTTAATCTCCATTTTGTACTGTTGTTTGAGCATTCCCACTTCTGTATATGGAAGCTCCACCTCTCCAAATTCTCTTTGAGAACTCTAATGACTGCATTATTGACAAAAATGATTTTTTTAAAAACAAAGAGCTTGAGAAGTAGTATAGATTTCTTTCAATTAAATGTTTAAACTTTCTACCTCACTACTATAAGTCTCTGTGCAATATATGTATTACTATCATGTATTGAGGTTTAAATAAAGTGGTTTTGTATGTGTGTATAGGAAAGCAAAGGTGGCTGAAGAAGTGCCTCTAGTTTGCTTAGTGGGTTTGGCTGAAAACAAAAAACAAAACAAAAAAAAACACCTTTTCATAACTGGGGGAGGTGGTTTTCCTGATGTATCCCCTGGTATATTTTCTGAAGGGTTCCTTTTTTGGGTGATGTGTTCATTTTGATCACTTTGTTTTTGGATTTCTATTGGATTTTTTCCCCCCTGTGATTCCCATTGGTATCTCTTATTGGTTTGTGTCTTGTAGATCAGTAGATCAGAGTAGAGATGGTAACATGGAAGTGATAGGTTAAGGGAGAGATGGAATAAGTGAAACGAAGGGGCTTTCCCTTGTCCTCATATGTCCATAGTGACAACCATTTGCATAGCTTATTGGGATGTGTATCAGGAACCGAATTTTGGGAAGCAAGTTCATTAGGGCTGTTAAGACTTAGAGCAGTTTCTGGTGGGTGATGTCCTGTGTGGAGACACAAATATTCCTGATTTGAGAGATGGTTTTGATTAGGGCTTCTAACTAATGGGATGTAACATTGATAGAAAATGGATGATTTTCCGGGGCTAATTTTGGAGCTTTATGCATTAAGATCACCTGGGGAAACCACAACCCACTTGGAGCAATCAGGCCTTGGTAGGTATAGGTATAGGACTGGTACAGACTGGTATAGGTATAGAGCACACCATTATATCTTTCTAAATTATATCTTTCTCCATATCGCCATTCAGAGGAGGTCTGCTCAAAGAGCTTAAAGAGCATTCACTAAGCAAGTGTCCAGCACTGGTAGAAGGCCTTGGTGGGTCTTTCTAGGGAATGGGAATGTATAGCTTTTGAACCAGGTCTAGCTCATCCCTTGAAGGCAGGGCCTCTCGGGTCTCTTGCTTGTATTAGAATTGCCAGCTACTGGTATGGGTGGGGTGGCTTCAGCCCTCTTAGGTTCTCTTTACCTATTTACCCATTTGTCCTTCTGTCCATCTGTCTGTCCATATATCATCTACCATTTACCATTCATCCATCCAACATCTATCAGTCCAATCAATCAGTTAATCAGTCAATCATATTTATATGCTGGGATCGACAGCATAGAGAATAATGATTTTGATTATGTGTATGAGGGAAACTAGAGTGTGAGTTTACTCATAAGGGAGTGGTGAAATTTAACAGAAACAAGAAATAGAGAAATAGAGGAGTTTATAGTAATTATAGGCGTGTGTTCTCCTAGGCTGAATGGAGAAAGAAAAAAATCAGCAGATTTATTGCAAAGCCAAAGATGAAGCAAGAAATTTTCAAAAGGATTTCACCTAGGATGTTTTGTATATCAGAACTGTTTGCTTCCAGGCAAAAGGAAAATACAATCAGCCGATAAAAGGCTCAAAATTTGGTATGAGAATAAAAGCTGCTGCCTAAGCTTTGGAGGGAGAATGTTAGAAACCCAGAGTAGAAGTGCATTAGTCAGGTTTTTTATTTTGGAATAAAATAAGGGATTGTGAGAGGATTAAAAAGGGGAAAGAAACTCAAATGCAACAAAGAATGCTAATTCTTATATCTATTTCTTATTTTTAGTTGCTTTTCGGGAACTGCTTCAACACCAAGCCATATGGTTCTGGTTGGCTGATGATCACAGGGACCCCACCTTCTCTGTGATGAGGCCAGGTAAGAGGGAATTGGAAATGCACGCAGGAGAAAGGTGAGATGAAAAATGGAGAGAGAGAGAGAGAGAGAGAGAGAGAGAGAGAGAGAGAGAGAGAGAGAGAGAGAGAGAGAATGAATGCAAACAAGTGAGCTGAGGGAGAACAAGCATAAACTGCTAACATCTTTTGAACTCTTAGGCTCAGCTATGCCTGAAGTTAGCATGCCTTGAGCTTTCCCATTATATAGATTGTGGTTTTTTTTTTTGTTGTTGTTGTTGTTTTTTTTGAGTGCAGTGTCACTGGCCCTCATATGTGGGACCAAACTGGGGCCACTGGCTTCCCAAGCCAGCGCTTAACCACCGTGCCACTCGGCTGGCCCTTAGATTGTTTTTACTTATGAGATTTTGAATTGAATTTTTGTTACTTGTAAAAATAAAAAAGCTCAGAGAAACTGGGGAAGTAAATGAAGACACACAGTGGAACTTTTAAAACCCAGCTGAACATGCCTATGGGATGGAATGGGGTGGGCACAGAGGAAGTGCATCTAGAAGCAGAAAGAGGAGTGGCAGAAAGGATATCCGTGCTTCTGTGTAGAGTCCATAGCCCTGAGTAATTCTGAAGCAGAGGAAGGAGGAGAGCACATGGTTGAGTATGCATTGATTTTTTTTCTGGGCCTGTAATGTAATGGCTTATGGAGCATCAATAGTAGCAATTCTGATGAAGACATCTTTTGAGGAAAATCTATAACTGGACAAATGTGGGAGCAAAGGGTGAACC
Organism: Aselliscus stoliczkanus; assembly: GCA_033961575.1. Lineage (NCBI taxonomy): Eukaryota > Metazoa > Chordata > Mammalia > Chiroptera > Hipposideridae > Aselliscus > Aselliscus stoliczkanus. The sequence continues at coordinate 130,460,161 of CM066730.1, read as the reverse complement.
TTTCCTAGTTTCAAGAGTTATAGGCTGATGAGATTCTAGAGGAGGAGATAGAGGCAGCAGCCATACTGGTAGCCAAAGGCCAGATGGGACTGAAAGGCCGTGGGAACCTAGGGGAATCCATGACACAAACGAAAGAGGAGGAGATATGGATGGTGGTGGTGGCACAAAGCCACAGATTTAGCTCGGAGCATTTCTTGTTATAAATACAGGGTCCCCTGCTCATAGGAAAGAATAGCATCCCCATCCCTAGAAAAAGGCCAGTTTGAATTGAGCATTAGAACATTAGGAATCAAAAAGATATGAAAATGGTGATCTAGAAGGGCTGGATATAGGAAGAGGATACACAAAGGAAGACGAGGGTCTCAGTAGAGACCTTAGGACCAGACAGTACACTATTATATCTTTCTAAATTTTGTTAGAGGCTCAGGGTGTCCTGGATAGCATTCCCCAATGATAGAGGCAATCAATATACAGGACAGTGGGATAGTGGTTTAAACTTTTTTTTTTTTTTTTAAGCAGCAGACCCCCTTTAAAGAAAAATCTTAGGGAAACTTAGAGTCCATAAACCAACAAAATATTGAGTAGTTCAATAAGGGGCGAGGATCTGGCCACTGGCCTGCACGGTCTTTTTGAGAACACTGGGGCCCCAGTATACACAGTATGGAAATCACTGGTCTACACCAGAGGCATTTTTGTGGCTTAGTTCCGTTCTCGAGGGTAAAAAATACTGACTGATCTGGGGCCATGGCCCTGGCTTTTAGTAAATACCATGTATTTGGCAGGTATGGTGATCTGTATGATCTGTATGATCTATATTTCCAAGCTCTGTATTTCCAAGCACGTTGGTGGAGTGGCTGAAGCCACAGCAGGAAGCTGGCTGTGGATTGGGAAACTGGGATCCCGTCACCCCATGTCTATACTTATTGGTGGCTATGGCCAACAAGAAAGCACTTCGTAAACCTGCAAAGAGTTATAAGAACACAATGGCTCATTATTTATTTTGATAGCGCATCTCTCAGTGATGGTATGCAATGCTTATAACCTTTCCCTCCTTCCACCCTCTGCACACACACACACTCCGGATTTCTGTTCATTTTTTAAGTTTCAGTGCGAGGACCATTTCCTCCAGGAAATCTCCCATTTCTTTTTCTGCCCCTCTTTTCCCCAGACTGGTAGCATTTTTCACACTATACTACAATTGTTTATCTGTCTCCTGCCATTACATTGTGAGCTTTATAAGGGAAGGGACTTAATTTTTCATTTCTGTATTTCTGTTGCTTAACATAGAGCTTATTTCATGGAAGATATTATAAATGAATTTTATATTTTGTGAAAATATAAAATATTTTTTTCATAAATTAATAAACAGTGAAAAGAGATGAGATAGAAGGAGGAAGGGGCAGAATCATTTATAATTGATCAAGTTTTGAGAACTTGCACCTAATTTGATATTAACATAGAATCCTAAGGAAATTGAATGGTCTATTTCCCTAAACTAGCAATAGGACCAGCTGGCGTCCCTATATATAGACCCAAAGGTCTCAAATCTTAGCCGTCATGAGTTCCCAATTCTAAACTTTTAGAATTGAAATGAATGGTTAAAACCATTTTGCCACCTGTGTCTCATTAATTTCTAGCTGATATTTGTATATTTAGTTTTAAGTTTCTGTTACTTAGATTTGTCTTCTTCTGATTTTTTTCTTGGTTCTGATTATTTCATTCTACTGTGAGCTCTCCCAGGGCAGCAGTTGTCACTTTTCCTTCACACACATCCCCTCAGTGTCTAGCCCAGGGCAGGACTAGTTGCTGATTGATTGACAATCCAGGGTTCCCCAGAATCCTATCTGTGAAAGTAAAGTTTATCAGGTACTGGGAGGAAGCATCTTAGTATTTACATATTTAATTTTGTATTTAAATAAAGGTTTTTAAGTATGCATATTTATACAAACACCTATCCCACTGTTACCAGCCCTCCCACCCCCCACCCCTCTGGGCTCCTATGTCTGGGTGATGCATTTCCTTTTCTCTCTGCATCTGAGAATAAAATTAATCAAGCAATTCCCTAGGTAAGGTATACTGAGAGTAATAAGGCATTTTTCTATTAGAAGCAGCACACTCTAAGTGCTGAATAGTGTAATCCTAATCTATGGAAAATAATTAATGCCTAAATGATATCAGTGATGAAGCTGCTTTCCTAGCTTTGATGGCCAAGGCCGTAGCTAGTGTGAGAATAGAGAAAATGTCTGGATGCAGCAGTGAAGATGGATATAGAACTGACCTAAAATTTAATTAAGATGACTCACCTGAGGCCCACACCTTCAGATCCTATGGATCAGAAACCCAGGCAGCATCTCAAGGGCTTTGTACTAGTCAGGGTTCTCCAGAACCAATCTATACATGGGGGAATTTATTTAGGAATGGCCTTATGCTATTATGGAGGCTGAGAAGTCCCACAATCTGCCATCTGCAAGCTGGGGAACTTGGTGGTATAATTCAGTCTGAGCCTGAAGGCCCAAGAACCAGGGGGCTGATGGTATATTAGTCTGATGGAAACAGATACAAGTCTGAAGGCCTGATAACTGAGTGCCAGTGTCCAAGAGCAGGAGAAGATGGATGTCCCAGCTCAAGCAGAGTGAGTTTGCTCTTTCTCCACCTTTTTGTTATATTCAATCCCTTAACAAATTTGAGGAAACCCACCCACATTGATGAAGGTGGTCTTTTTTACTCAGTCCACTGATACAAATGCTGACCTCTTCCAGAAATACCCTCACAGACACACCCAGAAATTAATGTTTTATCAGGTGTTATACTTAGGCATCTCTTAGCCCAGTCAAACAGACATATAAAATTAAGCATCACAGGCTTGATCAAACTTGAGATAAGAGCCAGTGAATGTGTAGTCAAACTGGAGCACATTTACGTACAACATATTAACCTCTCCCATAATTGCTAGGTCCATGGAAATAGTACATGTTACTTTTAAAAAAAACACATTCTAGATGTATTAAAATGAAAAAGAAAGGTGCCCAGTGATAGGATTAGATGAGTATGCAGGCAAATATGTAGGAGATTTCAGGTTAAGAAATGTTCTTCTAGGTGTAGCAATTCAGGAAGAAGCAATAAAGGAAACACACTGACAATGTAAAAATGAAAATCCTCTGAATGTTAAAAAATAAAATTCAAAGCAAACAAAAAAAGTAGAAAAGATTTGCTGTATATATATGGAAGACAACAGTCAATGAATAAAGAACTGGTAGAAATCAATACGAAGAAGGCTAATATCACAGTAGAAAAACAGACAAAAGACAGAACTCCTACATGTATTAAGTTTTATTGGAAAAAGGGATGTTTGTTTAGTCACTAATTTCAAGGGAATTTAGAGGTCAGGAAGACAATGTTGTAAAATAGGAAGGTCAGAAAAAGGCCATAGAATATTTCCTCCCAACCCCCAGGTTTACTGAGGTATAATTGGCATGTAACACTATAAGTTTAAGGCGTACAACATGATGATATACGTATATGTTGCAAAATGATTACAATAAAGTTAGCTAACACATTAATCACCTCACATAGTTACCTTTTTTTGTGGTGAGAACAAACTACTCAGATCTACTCTCGTACAAAACAATGCAAAAAGATATTTTTTTGGGGGACAATGTCACTGGCCCTCATATGTGGGACCCAAACTGGGGCCGCTGGCTTCCCTAGCCAGCGCTTAACCACCGCGCCACTCGGCAGGCCCTTCTCGTAGCAACTTTCAAGTATACAATACAGTATTATTAACTGTAGTCAATCTGCTATACATTAGATTCCCCAGAACTTATTCATCTTATAACTGGAATTTTTACCCTTTGACTAACATTTCCCTATTTTCCTCACCACCCAGCCCCTCAGAACCACCAAACTACTCTCTGATTCTGAATTTGTTTTTTGTTGTTGTTGTTTAGGTTCTACATATAAGTGAGATCACACAGTATTTGTCTTTCTCTGTGTTGCTTATTTCACTTACCATAATGCCCTCCTGGTTCATCCATGTTGTTGCAAATGTTACAATTTCCTTTTTATCCCCATCTCTTCACTTTGAGCCTGTGCATGTCTTTAAAGCTGAAGTGAGTCTTAGGCAGTATGTAATTGGATCTCGGTTTTTTATTTTTATTTTTATTTTTTTTGAGGGCAGTGTCACTGGCCCTCACATGTGGGACCGAACCGGGGCCGCTGGCTTCCGAGGCCAGCGCTTAACCACCACGCCACTCGGCCGGCCCTGGATCTTGTTTTTTTTATAAGTACCGATCTTGGTTTTTTTAATAACCATCCTGACACTATTCCATTTGATTGGAGAATTTCTCCATTTATATTTAAAATAATAATAATAATTATTATTTTTAAATATTTTCTTGGGAAATTGGGGGAGGGAGCAGTGTTGGGAAATCGGGGAAGGGGAACAGACAAGTTGCTGTCCTTTGTTCTTCAGTCTAGTGGTGGAGGACGTTGCTTCAATGACCCATATTGGTATTGTGATCATTGCTCTCTTCCCGGCTGAGGCAGATCGGTTGTTGGCCATTGGACAACAGCTCACGGTGGCTCACGGTAGCTCACACTGGCTGCCGGCCACTCACAGTAGCTTATGACAGCCCACTGCAGACCCACTGCAGCCTACGCTTGTCACTGGCAACTCACGGCAGTCCAGCTGCAGGTCGAGCTGTTGTTCACTATCTTAGCTGTAGAGGGCGCAGTGTCACTGACCCATGTGGGATCCGAACCTACACTCATGCTCCCAAGCCAACTCTTAACCAAGGAGCCACTCGGCTGGCCCTAAAATAATTATTGATCTGTAAGAACTTATAAATGCTATCTTGTTGTTTTCTGGCTGTTTTGTAGCTCCTTTGTTTCTCTTCTCTCTTGCTGGCTTCCTTTGTGATTTGATGACTACTGTAGTGTCATGCTTGGGTTCCATTCTCTTTATCTTGTGTGTATCTACTGTAGGTTTTGCTGTTTGGTTAACCCTAGGCTTACATAAAACCTCATATATATAGTAGTCTATTTTAAATTAATAACTTTGATTGTATGCAAAACTATACCCTTTTACTTCCTTCACACATATGTTTTTGATGCCACAAATTTCATCCTTTTCTATTGTGTATCATGAACTCTGATTAAGAAAACAAAGCTTCCTGCTACTGCCACTTCCCAGCATCCAAAAATTAAATCTCGGGGAGATCCTCTGATTGGTGTTGATTGTGGCCAAGGCCCAACTTTTGAAGTAATCACTGTAGTTGGAATGGGATCTCACCTGGAGGATGACTGGGTTACATGCTGATCTCAGCAATTAGGGGTCAGCAAAGGCATTTTGTGTGTCAGTTTCATCAGAACCATGTGGGAAAGGAAAGAGGCAGTTCCTCCTTGGAAATGGAGATACAGGCCATGCAAATGGAGCAGGTGGACACTACAAGTGTATAGTATTACAATGTCCATATACATGAGAAAATACCCAGCCTAACTGTCAAACAAAGAAATGCAAAACAAGAAAGATGGGCTGCTTTTTGCTCATCGAGTTGACAAATAATAGAGGAATGATAACACTACGTTAAAGAGGGAAATAAGAACTCTATGATCTTTTGTTTTATAGGTATTTTTCTTAAGAAAATGATCATGTTATGAAATATTATTTATTACAATATAAAATTTTAATTTTCATATGAAAGAAAGTGGAACATAGTACAGCAAGGCTTCATTTTTATAAAATTATTTTATAAAATTGTATGTATATATGGGTTTATATATTTAAAGTGTTGGTACAATTTTGTCTCTTGGTTGGATACTGTAGGATTATGGGTGGTTTTAATTTTCTTTATGTTTTTATATATACCCCAATTATCTTCAGCAAATGCATATATGGTGTTCATTTTTAATTTTAATTTTGAGGTATTAAAACTACAGTACACTACAATAGTACAAAATATACTCATGTACCCATAACCCAAATTAGTAATTATTATCATGTTGTTATACTTGCTTCAAGTCTTTTTTTAAATAGAACAAATAGTCCCATTTAATCCACCATCCTCAGCATCATTCCCTTTATTTTTCTACTGTGATAAATTTGATGTGTAAACTGCCAATCCATTTCTGTACCTTTGTATACATTTTTATTGTATTGATTTTATAATTGGAAAATAGCATATCAGCATGCTATGAGAACAAACAAACCCCCAACATTTCAGTGGCTTACAATAAAAAGGTTTATTCCTTGGCATGGATCCTGATTACCATATTGGTATAGATGTTGTTTTCCTAATCTTTATGTTCCTAACCTTTCAAAGAAAATGCAGGAAGGCAGGTGTTAACTACATAAGTTCAAGCAATTACCCTATACCATAAGCTGCTTCTCTGAGCCTATTGCTTTTTTAAAATAGTGTGATTGATTTTCATATTTCCACTCCTTCTAATTGTATGGATACACTCATGTGAATGTGCGAAGAGCCGTTGAAAACTCTTTAATGGGCATTAACAACTGTTCCCCAGATTTGTTCAGATCAGCTTTTGTTCATGGGCTCCTGTCTACTGCTTTCCTTGCATCTCAGTTCCAAGTATTCTCATTAGGCTGCTCTTGTTGGACTCTCTATTTTTGATATGCTGGTTTGGGGTCAGCTGTGGAACTCAGCTTCACACATCATATTCCATAGATGGCCTCCAGCCTCATTATATTTGGGCAGGGCCACAGCATATGCTCACTTACTATTTGTTGAAAGTGGTGTTGAAAGGTGTGTGTTTTTTTCTCAATGCCAACCGGGCAAGATGAACTGGCCAGGCCTGCTTCCTACATGACCTCGCCTTGCAGTCATGGGAGGAGGGGGCATGAACTTAATCCTGAGCTCACATTTACTCTTCAATAATATTTAAAATTAGGCATGTAACACTACAATTTCACAAAGATCTCATTTTACATGGAAAAGTAGCAGGCATACAGTGAGCACAATTCTCTGTATGGTGGATATGGTAATGACCTGTTTCTCCTTTTCATAGAGTAATGACTTTTAAAACCAAAATAACTTATAAGCACTCTCAGTTCGATAAGTTTGAAGAGGGAACCTCTGCATGTCCAGATTTGTCTGGGGCTTGTTCCAGTTTGTCCTCTGAATACAGAGTTGTCTATTTTTGGCTCAGGCCATGCTATCCTTTCCTTCCAGACCATGGGGGAACTCAGCTCCCCAGCCCACCCACCCCCATCCCACCCCCATGTCTGGGGACTGTGGTTCTAAGTCCTGCTTTGACTAGGTTTTTTGTACTTCTCCCAGCACTGTGCTCTAAACACATTGACTCCTCTCATCTGGCATGACTTCTCCCCTTTTTTCCTACCCAGCGCCTCATGTTCTTTTTTTATTTGTTGCCAATCAAGACTGTATTCTTACCACGTGTCAGCAAGTAAAGCAGTAGTTTTCCTAAATTCTCATCAAGGGGAAGAGAATGTTGCAACTAAACACGTTGTGACTCTAATTGAAATTTATTTAAAAAAAAACACACACACAAAAAAAACTGTTTCCCAGATCTGTTCAAGGCCACATTTTAAACATTATTTTCTGAAACCCAGCATTTCAACCTTAGAGTTGAGAGCCGCTTTTCTGTAGCCTAAAGTGGCTGGATTTATGGGGGAAATAAGCTAATGAAGCCTCTCTGTGTTGTGAAAAGTGGCTGTGGTAATGCATGCTGTTTCCCAGAACGCCAGAAAGACACAGTCATTACTGCAGCTGCTCCATAGCTGGGGGCATTGCTTTTTCTTTTTTTTTTTTTAAAGATTTTAGTGGGGAATTGGGGGAGGGGAACAGCATTGGGGAATCGGGGAAGGGGAACTTGCTGTCCTTTTGTTCTTCAGTCTAGTTGTGGAGGATGTTGCTTCACTGGCCCATGTTGGTATTATTGCTTTCTTCCCCAGTGAGGCAGATGGTCATCGCTTACAGTGGCTTTCGTCAACTCACACCGGCTGCCGGCCACTCATAGTAGCTCATGGCAGCCCACTGCAGCAGGGGCAGCCTACACCTTTGCCAGCGACTCAAGGCAGCCCAGCTCCAGGTCAAGCTGTTGTTCACCATCTTACCTGTAGAGGGCGCAGCGTCACTAGCCCTCCTGTGGAATCCCAACCAGGGCCCTATTGCTCAGAGCTGGTGTCCCAAGCCAACTCTTAACTAATGCGCCACTCTGCCTGCCTGGGGCTTTGCTTTTTCTAATTAGGAGCTTCTTTCTTATTCTCACCGGAACACATGTGGCTCTCATGAACGTTTTTTTGTTTTCATATTCCGCAAGCTGTGAGATATTATAGGTACATGCAAAATTATTTTTTACTGCAGCACAGGCTCTGGATATATTAACACACATTTTAAAAAGAGTGGTAGGAACAAAATGGATGAGTTCTACAGTATCTGAGTGTAGCTCTGGCCTTGCCCAAATTAGAAGCTGTCGTCAAGAACATAATCAGCTTTTGTATATTTTGTGGATGAACATATGTCTGAACCAAAAGAAAGAGGGACCAAAGAACCCTTGATTTTGTTCTTTGGGCCTGGTTGTCTAAAGCAAATTGATCTAGGAGCAAGCAGTATGTGTCATGTTTTCTTTGGGAGTCATAGGGGTTGCATTAGCCATGGTGGTCAGAAGGGCACCCCGTAAAACATGGGTCCATCGTGCAGAGATTCCGGTGAGAGAAGGCTTGCGTGAGGTTCTGTCAGTGGCTTCTCCCCACTGCAAATCTCATCCATCAGTTTAAGCTAAGAGAGAAATAAACTCTTGGAATTATGTAACATGAAATTTCCCTGAAGAGCATGTTTGAAAAATTAAAAGTTCAGCTGTGCTTGGGAGACTTAATTATTCCAAATTCAGACTTTGATACCATTGTTTCAAACCCTGATCCGGCCCCTGGTAAATCAGTAGGTCCTACTTTGTAGCTCTGAGTGCCAGGATTTGCTCTCCCATCCATCTAGGGGTACCAAGTGAGCAGGAGTAAGGGGATGATTAAACAATAGGGAGACCAGGGGCGATTTTTACAAAATCACAATTTATAAAGCTACCCAGACACTGAACCCTCTTCCAAATCTAAAGCTCATTATAATGTATAACTAATATTCAAGTCTTGTTTTAATAGAAGAAATAGTCCCGTTTATCCAGCTTCCTCAGCATCATTCCTATTTTTTCTGCTGTGATAAATTTGATGTATAAACTGCCAATCCATTTCTATACCTTCGTATATTTTTATTGTATTGATTTTATAATTGGAAAATAGCATATTTTCAGAATTAGGCAATTTTGATTTAGAGACAGTAATGTAAGTTCCTTGATATTCCTTTGACTCAAAAAAAAATTTATTTTTTCATCTATAAAGAAAAAAAATCTGATATCTATGTCTTAGAGCAATGGCTAAGAACTCAGGCTCTAGCATGAGACAGACATATCTATGTTTGAAACCCAGTCTTGTAGTTTGGCAGCTGCTTGATTTGGGGCAAATTACTTAGCCTCTGTAGGACTTAGTTTCTCATTTAAATGGGGATACCAATACTACCCACCTCAGAGAGTCATTGTGTGCATGAAATGAGATAAATTAGATAATGTACGACATACAGTGGTTGGTCCATGTGAAAAGCTCAGAAATTTTTGCTCTTTTATGAAGATGGAATATAATAAATTAAAAATATCTTGCAGTTTGTTATTAATAGTTGTTCAAAAAATTACTAGTTGTTAAAAAAAATGTTAATTTCTGTTCTCGTCCTTTTTTCTTTTGCCCTTATGGTGGGAGAGGTGGGCGTGAGGTTGGAGGAATATGGGGATAAAAATGACGGTAAGGATGATTCACTAAATATTTTTCTTTAGCTTTTGAAACGTGTTAAGTAACCCTCCTCACCCCTACCCTCCACTTGCCATGTGTCCATGCTAAACGTGTCTATAGGGCTGGGTGTCATGAAGATCTGCCTCATCTCTCCTATAATAACATTGGTCTGTGAGGACATTTATTCCACTTCATCTCTCCCCTTGGTTGGGTATAGGAGTAAGTAAAAGTTGTTATTACTTTTAGATCAGGTTATTTCTGAGAATTTGAATGTGCTCGTTGGTGCTCTCCTCATCTTTCTTCTCCTACTCATTTGTAACCCTCCCTCTTGCTTTTCAATTTGTCTCCCTTTTCCTTCTCTTCTCTTAGTAATTTGATTAGGGAAGATTTCAAGTACATTTTAGATATTGTTCTATTATGTCGAGACTGAGGGAATATAAGATTCCATTTTGAGTAATGTTGAAGGAAGTGTGGTTTGCCAAATATATTACTTTTATAGTATTACATCTTTTGCTATTTTTCCAATTATAGCATTATTCAACTGAAAGAGACACCATTTAATTTCACCACTGGTTTTTTTCTCATAGAAGTTTGCTATATGGCCTTTATGGATAATGAGATATGAATGGATTTCAGTCACTCAAGACAAGTGATTCCATATATGAAGTTCTGAATAGGTTTTAAATGACTTCTTTCTCAGATGATTATGAGATGGATTAAAGTCTTTGGTTTTCTACACTGATGTTTCAAGATGAAACAATTAGCTGGAACATTTTCGTTCAGTAACTGAGGACAAGCATTAATGGATACTAATTAAAGTAATGAGAAGCCACTTTAATGGAGATTCTCTAATTTCTTATGTCAATTTAAATAAATAAAAAGATGAGATTTGGGGATTTCTTTTTCTGTTGGAACAATGTGTTTATTACCTACTGCTGCTATCACAAATGGCTTGTGGCCCCTGCCTCCATGTTCAAACCCAGCTGCATAGCATCATCTCTCTTCTCTGATCTCTGCTTCTGTTGTCTCCATCTCTTTCCTGCTTCTCTCTTTCCCTTGTACGGATGATTGTGATATATCAGGTCCACCTGGATAAATTAGGATCATCTTCCCATCTCAAGATCCTTAATGAAATTTGCCAACTCCATTTTACCATGTAAAGTAACATATTCACAGGTTCTGGGGATTAGAACATAGACATCTTTGATGAATCGTTATTAAGCCTGTCAAGGCCAGTATCAGAATTCTGAACTCTTTGAAAAAAAAAAAAAAAAAAAGGTGGTGAAAGCTTCTAAGAATCAAGGTCACAAAAGGCAATCAAAGATTGAAAAATGGGCATGATGAGCACTGATAGAGGAATAACAGCAATAAATAGCATGTCATAATGCAGCAGCAAATGTTTGAGGTATATAACAAGGATGACCACCCAAAGATATTTTTGTAGCTTACCAACGGCTTTACAGAGAGAATAGCAAACAGGTAATAGAGTGAGAGATGGATGGGGTCAAGGGAAACCTGTCAGAAAGGTGATGATTTAGAGTGTATTGCCGTGACTGTGAGATGAGCAGAGAAGCACTTCTCTATTCTCAATTTTCACTGGCGGCCGGAGAGTTGACCTCAATGAGACAAAAAGAACTCGAGCATTATTGTAAGAAATACAGTATTGAGATTCACTTATTTATTATGTGAATGTTTCTTTATCTTCTGAAGTGGGAATTTAGAAAGTTAAATAGGGTGACGTGGGTTAAAAACTTAAATTTTTATTTGGAAACTGTGGTTTATATCTATAAAGCCCTATGTAAAGATACACTAATGTATTGTCCAAAAGATATACACATATTAGAAAACCATAAGGTTTTCTTTGGTGATAAACCCGAGGGATGAATTTTCTGCTCCTATTTCCACCTGTCCGTACTCCCATTACACCTTGTGTAAAGCACGGTGCCTTTCTCTGTTCCCACTGCTGGCCTCAATTCAGGCCTTTATTACTTGTCTCTTGGACTATTCTGTTAGCCTAAACAGTCTCCAGATTTTTGTCCTCCCTCACAAATCTATGTTGCACTGTTATATTAATTGATTATACCACTCATTGCTTTAAAAACCTTTAATTTGGGCTGGCTGAGTGGCACGGTGGATGGAGCTAGCTAGGGATGCCAGCGGCCCCAGTTTGGATCCCACATATGAGGGCCAGTGACACTGCCCTCAAAAAAAAAAAAAAAAAGAAAAGAAAAAAAGAAAATCCTTTAATTTATTGCTGGAGAATAAATTTCAGGCCCTTTGGCTTGACATTCAAACCCGTCTGAAATTAGGTGGCCTGGTATGAATAAAGGAGGTGGCGCAGTGGAAAGAGGGGAGGAGTTCGTGGACCTGGCTCCTGCCCAGCTCTAACACACACCTGGGCAAGGCAATTAATTTCTGTGAGCCGCATCTACTTCGTTTTTAAATTGGAAAGTATTGTAATGCCTGGATTAAAATGTTGCTATGAGAATCCTATTTTTAAAACAATGAATATGATAGCACTTTCAGCAGAAAGCAGAATGTTAACATTATTCTTACTTATTATTCTTCCCAGTTTCCTCCATTGAATACCCTTATGTAGCGTCCACTCTGAAGTGTTTAATGTTCTTTACAAATAGCACACATTTCCCCATTTGCCTGTGTGTATTAGTAACTTATTGCTCATGTAACAAATAATCACAAACAAGTGTCTTAAAACAGCACGCACGAGTTTACTATTTTAAATTCTAGAGGTCAGAGGTGTGAGACAGGCTCTAATCAAGGTGCTGCAGAGCTGCGTTCCTGCCAGTGGTACTGGGGGAATGTATTTCCTTGCCTTTTGCATCTTCTGCATCTTTTGCAGACTCCATCACCCTGACCCCTGCTTCTCTCCTCATCTCTGGGACACATTCCTGCTTTCCTCTTAGAAGAACACTTGTGACATGTAGGGTCAATTTGGATAATCCAGGGTAATCTCATCTCAAAATGTAGTTTAATTGCCTCTGCAAAAATCCCTTTTGCCACATTTAGGCAACATAGTTGTAGATTTTGGAATAAGACGTGGACCCCATTGGGGGGCTTTCTGCCTACCACATTTTGCTTTGTCTCTCTTTCCACCCAGGGTTGCTACTCTTACCCTCTAACACATGCACAGTGTTTAAGTATAATTTCTGTCATAAAACCTTTTCCAGTTACCCCAACCAGAAATAATCTCTTCCTTAGTAAACTCCCTGTGATAGGAGAAACATTTTTAATGTGTCCACAGCTTTTCTGCATCAATCTTCAACTGAATATTTTGAGTTTTGCCTTCTGGTAGCTCATCTCTCAACCCTGTGAAGAGAGAAGGGGTAAAAGCTACACGGGCAGGTTCACGAGATAAGACAGTTCATCACAGCACTGGAATAGGAGAAACAGAGGCATTTTAATGAGTTGGCTAAAAACAGCTCCCCACTAAACCCTCTTACATGTGTTTGAAAAAAGAGATCAGCAAGAAGGAATGTGACTAGCAGTTCAGTTTCTGTTTCTCAGGTAAACTCGGCCTAGAGATTTGGAAGCTGGGCTTCCATTATGAGCTTGATTCATAAGGACAGTGGGTGTTTTAGGGTAAGACTTGAGTAAACTCGTTCAGAAGTCTTATGCCTAGAAAAATAATAAATATTTTCTATTGCATCTCATCGGATTGATAGAGTGGAAGCATAGCATATTTCTCTTAGACATAAAAATAAATATTACACATTATTTATATTTGTTTTTATGATTATTGATTTTTTTCCTAGCTAAATACCAATTTTTAGCATTAGAATTGAAGGTTAATATAATTGTGATTAAAATTGCAGTTTAGCAGTGGAAAGATGTTGGCAGACATTTTCTTCTTTAAAGATGGATTTCTTCACAAAAGATTTTAATCATACTTCATAGGTTAGGTTTTTTTTAAATGGAAACTACTTTTAATGAAAAGAGCTGTATATCTTCCTCTATTTGATGATAATTATATAGATAGTTATAAAGACAATTATATAGACAATACTTACTGACACTAAAGCCTGTAAGAAGTGGTTATGGACAAGGACAGATGTCGCAATGCTTAAAAATAAAACAAACAAAAAAAAACAACCCTCAAATATTAGAATAAAATGGGTTATAAACTGATCGGAATTCATTAGCAATGCAGTTTAATTCCATGGTACTGTACTGTTATCTGTCAAACATTCTTACAATTAAGGGAAAATATCACCCAGCGTTTCCATGGTGCTAGAGCATTCCAGTAGAGCAGTCAGCCCACACAGGGCTGAGAAGCTATAAAATATTAATTCAGTACAAATATGCATCCAACAAATTTAACGTTTATTACAGGTTACAGTGATTTTGCCCTCAGAAGTGATTCAGTTAAAATGAACACTGCCAAATATTGCAGAACAGGGCATACCTTCCCACTTTCTTAAAAGGTGTTTTTGTTTTTTTGTTTTTTTTTGTTTTGTTTTTACCTGAAGATAATAAGGACCATTTGCATGATACAGAGCTCTCCACAATCATCATTTATACATAATGGGAGATAAAGAACAGGGAAGGTGAACAACACCCATTAGTAACACAGCTATGGCATGCTGCATGTATGGGGCAGGGAGGGAGCTTTGGGGCACAGTTGAAATAAGTTTGATTTCCTTAGAACCTAATATGTTCAGGAATCAAAGAACTGCAGAATTTTGTGGTAGAAGAACAAAGCTCTCTGTTCCAACCAATTTCAGAGGAAGACAACATCCAAAAGTGAAGAAGGGAGCCTAGATCCTTTTTGACCAATCCTAAGAGTGGCTCATGAGGTGCCAGAAATAACACCCCTCAGACAGGAATCATACTGCACACTGAACAAACTAAAAATGTCATTTCTATTCTCAGAGGAATGGCTTCATATATATGCTCTTGTAAATTAAGCTAGTCCTTAATTTACAAAAGAAATTAGGGGAGGGGTATTCATCACTTGTGAATGAGAGAATTTTTTTACTGTTTATTCCCCCTCCCAAATTATCTTTATTTTAAAAAGATATTTATTGTCATAAGAGGCTGACATGTATAGTTATTTCTGGAATTTATAAAAAGTCTAACAAGTAACATTTATCATATATGATTCCAGTTGTGTCTTTGGGGTGACTCATTTTTGGAATTAGTCATGTCATTAACTATCATTGGTGACATTTTTGACCGAAAAGCTATAGTGAAAAAAGTCTAGTGTTCTGTAGATTCCGGGGAGCTATAATAACACAAGTGGCTCTGTGTAAAGTATCTTGGAGATGAAGGAGAATAAGCCAAAATTTTCTCACCGTTTCGTCAATGAATGATTTTCCACGCTCTCCAAAGTTTTTCAGATACTCAGGGTCAGTGTCTATAGGTTTTGCCATTTAACTAGTGAAAAAAAAGTGCATCTAAATATGTGTCTTAAACGAGGAAACATGCATTTCCAACAACAAAACCTCCCTTCTTATGATTAAAAATGGCCACTCCCAATAGAAGAACAAGCATAAAGAATGAATATGTAATCACAATAATGAGGGGAAACAGAGTTTGCCACCCTAAGCCTTTTTTAAAGATATACATTATTTTAAGCTGGTTATGTTTAAGAAATGAAAGACTCAGTAAAAACCTTTGGCCTTCCCCCTAATTGCCTAAAAGAATTTAGACAGAGGCCCAGCTCCAGAAGGGATATAGCCCCCTAGACAACTGTAGTTTAATAATATGAGCTAGGTGTGATAGGCAGGGAGGAACCTATGTAGCTAGGCCCATTTAGTCAAAGTCCTCTCTGTGTCCCAGTGTTAAAGATAGCCCAGCAAACATTTATTTACCAAAACTTGGCTTTTCCATCTCTATGTAAATTGCCTTCCTCTCTTTTGAAGTCCCAAACCAAACTCCCCACTACCCACCTTAACACAAGATGGCATACAAGCCTTAACACCCAATCTGTACTCAAGCTCATGTTCTTATGGAATCCCCATATGCACATATCTAATAAATTTGGTCATTTTCTCCTGTCAATCTGTTCATGTTCATTTGATTTTTAGTCCAGAAGAACTTAGAAAGGTAGGAGGAAAATTATTTTTCCCTCCCCCACAACAGTTTAGTAATAAAAATAATATGATCGTTAAAATCAAAACCTAACATTTACCAGGTTTTTAAAAATTCATTTTATTTTATCTTCATTTCATTCATATTATTATTATTCTTGGTTTTCAGAGAATTTCTCTAACTTTCTTTAGATGAAACAACTCTACATAATCAGGGAAACAAAATGCAAATATAAACCATCTGATTTTAGAGCCCAAGTTTCACACGTCCAAACTGATAAGAAATAAAAGAAAAGGAAGGAAGGGAGGGAGGTGAGGAGGGAGGAAAGGAAGAAAAGAAGAAAGGAAATAAAAAATAATGGTCTATTCCTTTCCATTTTCATGTTGGCAGCTTTTGATTTTATTGTTTTTTTTTTTTGTTGTTGTTTTTAAAGATTAATTCTCAATATTCATGAAGGCTGGAGGTAACCTGAATTCACACTATTTGTGGAAGTAGAGACTGGCAATATCTAACCCTCTTGCCAAAGCAGTTGGCTCAAGAAGGGGAACATACCCAAATAAATCTAGACTGAAGTTGAGGACTTTTGTTTGAAGCTTGGGGAAGATGTGCTCTGTCTCTGAAGTTAAAGGAAGAAAAAATGGAGTTGTTGGTAGCCACTTGGTATCTGTGAGAAAAAGGCTCTTATCACAATAGGCAGAGTAGGAGACAAAAGGAAGCAGGGTCCCTTGGTGGCATTGTGGAGCCACTGGAGCAAACCAGCTGTGAGACCTGAATTATCTCTGAACTCTATGAGATCCATTATAAAACTTTTATTATTTAAGCTATTTAAATCATAATTTAAAGGTTGACTGCTTTTTGTTGTTGTTGTTGTTAATAGCAACTGAGGGAATTGTAATTAATATACATATCAAAAGCCTTAACATTTTGAGTTTGTTTTGACCAAGCAATTCCAACACAAAGAGTTTA
Source organism: Aselliscus stoliczkanus (assembly GCA_033961575.1). NCBI lineage: Eukaryota > Metazoa > Chordata > Mammalia > Chiroptera > Hipposideridae > Aselliscus > Aselliscus stoliczkanus. Next base: position 130,443,336 of record CM066730.1, on the reverse strand, counting down.
TAATAATGCTATAATCAGAGAATGTATCACTTTATTTTAATAACGCAATATTAAACAAACAAACAAAAAATTAAATCACTTATTTTTTTTAAAGATTTTTTTTTAAATTGGGGAATTGGGGGAGGGGAACAGAAAAGTTGCTGTCTTCTTGTTCTTCAGTCTAGTTGCGGAGGACATTGCTTCACTGGCCATGTTGGTATTGTCATTGCATTCTTCCCGGATGAGGCAGATTGGTCGCCGGCCTCTGGATGGTCGCTCATGGTGGCTATCGGCAGTTCACGCCGGCTGCCAGCCGCTCACGCTGGCTGCGGGCCACTCACTGTAGCCTATGGCAGCCCACTGCAGCAGGGGCTGCAGCCTACACCGTCGCCGGGGCTCGCACAGCCCAGCTCCAGGTGGAGCTCTTGTTATCCTTGGAGGGCAGTGTCACTGGTCCTCATATGTAGGATCTGAACCAGGGCCGCTGGCGTCCCAAAACCAGCTCTTAACCAATGCGCTACTCGGCTGCCCCTAAATCACTTTGTTTTAAATAACAAAACATGGAAGAAAACAAAATTAAATTATGGTACATCTGTAAAATAAAATAGCATGGTGATAAAATATTTTAATTCCAAAGGCATTACTATCACGGAAATATTTACAGTATCATATAATATAGGCTTTTTTTTCTTAACATAATAATGTATATACATGGATAATATTAAGACTTTAAACAATGTATATCAAGATATATTTACATATTAAACTAATTAATTAAATATATATTATACTAAGCACATAAATGTGTGCATGTACACACACACATTAAACTGGTAGAGAACTCTCAAAAATATTTCTGATTGTTAAAATATGGGCAATTTTCATTTCTTTTTTTCTTATTTATAATTTTCAATTTTTAAGTTATATATTTTTATCAAAAAATAATAAAAGCCATTGGTAAATGGGTAGAATTCATCTCAACTCAGAGCATAAAATGTTGGAGCCCTTAATAAGCATTTGTGATACTTCTTTACATGCTTCTATGCATGAATGCATAACACCACTTTCAGGAAAGCCCTCAGAGCCTGCTGTTTCCAGAAGCCTAGTTCACACTGCTGCATCCGGGATTAAAGGTTGTAGTCCATGCTGATCTCTCACCTCCCCCTGACTCCTCTGCTAGGCTTTAAGAGGTGCTGTAATTCTTTTTTTTTTTGGTGGAGGCGGGGGTGGGGGGTGGGGGGTGGGGGGGTGGGGACTTAGTTCTGCAATTTTACTTATTTATTTTTCTGTTTGATTTTCTGTCACCCCAGTCATATTATTGGGGTGTGATTATTTTTGACTTTCTCTCCCATCTTTATCATTTCTGACTTCACAAGCTTCCTGTGAGCACCTTTAAGTCTTTCCCCCTATATTATCTCATTATCCTTTTTTTCATGCCTTTATTTGTTTTTTCATATACTTTCCTTTATTAAACCATGCACCCATGCAAGAATCCATCCATCCATCCCTCACTTTGTAGTCTCCATATGGATCAAACACAGATGGGAACAGCAGCATCTATAGAGAAGAAAATAGATATGGCACTGGTCATCCTTTCCTCATCCACTGTTGGCTGGAGGCATCTGAAAGAATGGTTGGTTTTGAGGAGTAGAAAAGACAGAACTCAGTAAATAGGTGAGGGTCACAAAAGAAAGGTAGAAATGAGCACCAAAGACAAATTGCTGGTCAGATTCTGGCACAGACTGGCCTTACCCTTTTCTTCTTCACAAATCTGGGAAAGGATGGGCTCTCTAAACTTTCCTCCTATCCCTGGATATGTCATTCAATCCCTGCCAGCATCTTTCTGGATTCCCAATTTCATTTTCTTTCTGTGAAAGAAAGAGGAAAAAGAAGCTTATTTAGACTTTGTATATACCACTAGAATGTCTGCCCCATGAAGCAAGGGTTTTTGTTTAGTTCTCTTCCATATCCTGTACAAATTATTAATGGGATGCTGAATAAATAAATGCCTTGAATTTTGCTGTCTTAAATCAAGACTCAGAAAAATAAACCTTTCCCTGATACCCTGTGCTCTCCTCTCTCCTTTTCTTTACTTGCTGCAGGACTTTTGGCCTATGGTGCCTGAACAGTTAATTCTACAGCGATGGAGTTGGAACCTACAGTGTGCAGATAGCATATGTGTGGAATCTCCGCACATCACACAGGGTCTTACATTTTTCATCTTAGCAGCTCTCTTTTAGATGGTGAATAGTTAGTTTCTATGGTCTGTGGCTATATAATGATACATCAATAGATGATACCATTAAATTTAATTATATTTTAACATTTTTATTATTAAATTCAATTGAGATGGTAGTCCTATAGCCCAGTGTACACATATTATCACATTGGTCAGACCAACTTTTGCTCTTTGAATCAATTAGTGAAAGTTGAAGCTACATGGCTCAGCTGGAGCACCTATAGTATAATTTTGGGCCATTAGCCATCACTTGCACAAAGTAGAAATACCAGCATTTGTGCCTGTTCTCAAAAGGCAGTTCCTCAAGGGAGCTGGGAAGCCTTTCTGGGAGATTTGATATGTCTTTGGTTAACCTAAGCTCTTCCCCAGAGGGTGGGAGAGTCATTACAGATGAAATCAGCATATTGGGTCTCAGGTGGGCTAAAACAGTATAACCGAATACTGGCTATATGCTGGTGCCTCTCCAGGGAGAAAACACCGATTATGTAAAGGTTTTATTCCTAGAGCTCTGCTTTTATGTAGGCTTTCCTCTACCTTCAGTTGGGAACTCTTAGAAGTTTTCACCAACACATTCTTGAAATCACAGTTCCCTTTAGATCTTTTTAAAATGTGAATTTATTATATCTCTTAAACTAAACATAATTTTTTTTAAATTACTGGAATAATTTTTAAGCATATAGAAAATTTACAAAATACAGAAAGTCATGGAAAAGAAATAAAACTATCTAATTCCACTATCCTGAGAAAGCAGCTATTTATACTTTGATATATTTAAGTCATTTTCAGTGAATATACACATATATATGTATATTTATCTATCTCTCTATATAGCTATATATCTATATCTATATCTATATCTGTATATCTACATAGATATTATTTTACAAAATAAGATAACCTCAAGACTTCTGAATATCTTGAAACAGAATGTTCAAAATTTTAAAACAGCCAACATGGATTATTCTGTTGCTTTTAATCATATATCTTGAGCAGAGCAATTTTACATGTCAGTAAATATTCTTCTACACTATTATATTTGAAACCTGTATAATATAACATTATATTCATGTATCATAATTTATTTAACTAATTTTCCATGGTTGGACATTAATTTTTGTTTATCTTAAATCAATGTAATGACTATGTCTTTCTATTTAATCGTGATTATTCCCTTAGGATAAGTTTTAAAATCTGATATTCTAGAACAAATGTGGTGAATACATATTTAAGGCTTTGATATTTATAGTCCAATTTTTCAGTAAGTATTTCAATAATTTATTGCTCTACCCAGTCTGCCCAACTAAGCTTGTTTCCCTGTACAACCTCAATACAGCTAATCTATTCTTCTTTCCCTGTGAGCTATAAACTACTTGACTTAAAGACAATTTATCCCAACTTGAACACCAAGAATGGGCTCTGAATGCTGTAAGTCAGTTATCAAACTGTTACCTCCCTTGCCACAGTGATTATTTCAGGCATGGACATTTAACACAGGCCTAATCCAATTGGAAGGTGCTATTTCCCTGGCCATGGTGATTGGTTCAGGATTGGACACATGGCCTAAATTTATCCCATCAGAATGAATGCCAGGCAGGACTGGGCTGTTTTATAGAAAAGATACTCTCTTTTTCTGAATGGTGTGGTGTAAACCAAATCCTGAAAGAAATTACTGTAGTCGTTTTGCTTCCAGGAGTGTAGCCAGCTTTAGCACAATGCTGATAAGTAGACCAGACCAAAGAAGTATAGAAAAGGGAAGCTCAATCACTGATGAATTATACCTGAAGGCAGACCTACCTCTGGATTTTTAAAATTTTGAATGTTCTGTTTTAAGTTAGCCAGAGGTCTTAACGTTTTTATCTATTGAAATCTGTCACTTTGTCTTTCAGATTCTTCTTTTACTTATATGCTTAAAGAATCCTTATCTATTCTGAAATTATGGAGATATTTACTTACATTTTCTTTTAGTACTATATTTTTGTGTTTGCCCTCACCCTTGACTCTTTGGTTAATTTAAAAAATATTTTAGTGTATGATGTATAGTAGGACTTTACTTTCTTCTAAATAATGCCAACCACTAAGTATGTGAGGCAAATAATCTTCAAATGTAAAAGTACCAATAAGTGATTTGTTATTTTGTTTTCCTTAAATTTATTTCATTGAAAGTGGGAAAAGTTTTCCTTATTGGTTTGTTATTCAGGTGTGATGTTTAAAAATCCATTTTTTAAAGATATAACTTTTAATCTAAAATGTCTTTTTTTTTTTGCCCATCAGGGCATGTTGGTGCTATGACTAAGATGAGATGTTTTTATGGCTGCAGATGCCTTTTTTTTTTTTAAAATAAAGGTGCTTGCCATTATCTTTCAAATCCTGATACAAAAGGCCCGGCAACTGGCTCACGATGCCCTATGAATACATTTCACTGACACTTTGTAGTGTGTATTCAAACAAGAAGCAGAGAACCAGGAACTGAAAAAAAAAATCGCCCTAAATCCACTGTTCAGAAATTAACACCAGCAAAAAGGACCAGAACAGTTCTTCACGTTTCTTTGAATTGCAACCTTTTATGTTCTGACCACATAGAGAACGGGTAAAGAAATTTCCGGCCTTATGGGGCCTTTTCAGATGATAAGTTTTTAGAGGACTCTGGTATAGAGCAACTTAATGAGGTGAAAAAGATTTAGGCCATCTCTGAGGACCTGCAGAGAAAACAAGAACATGGTAATAATTTAGAGGTTGGGAGCCTTTTATGTTTATATGAGGGACCCCAGGACTGACTGATACTGTTCTGTTACTGTAGCACTAACTTAGTCTAAGTGGACCAAACAGGATATTGCTTCTGCTTTGGACCTGTTGACCTGTATGGTAAGTGGACACCACTGTGTGTTCTTCTGAGTGAAAAGATCTTTATGGAAATGATAGTTCAATTTAAATTTGACGTAGTAAATAGGAGTTGCTGAAAGACACATAGGGACACTTGCAAGCTTTTTATACATATGTATAATGTGGGCCTCTAATGTGTACATGATACCAAGATGTAGAGCTAGGAGCAACGAGTAGTGGCTACTCCAGTTGATTTTGCCTCCTAAATATCATTTGCATTCATCTCACCTCTTTATTTATATGACTGCTGCTTCAGTTTAGTCCAGGGATCAGCAAACCTTTTCTGTAAAGGGCCAGACACATAAATACTTTAGGTTTTGTAGATCCCAGGTCTCTGATGCAGTTACTCAGTTCTACTGTTATAGCATGAATACAACCTTAGACAACATGTAAACAAATTGTTGTGGCTGTATTCCAGTAGAACTTGATTTACAAAAAGAGATGGGGGCTGGATTCTACCTCTGGGCTATACACGTATATGGTTTGCTGACTCCTTATTTAGACCTTTACTATCTTTCATCTGTATTGTTCTAATGACCTCTCTTTGTTATGATCAGTTCACTTCATTTCAGTTCCATAAAAATGTATTTTTGTAGGCATTTACAGTGCAAGGATAAATAAGGCAAGATTCCTGTTCCTGAACTGACAGTCCAGCCCATTACAATGCAGTGAGCAAGGAGTGCTGTCTGCATTGCTGCCTGAATGGGTTTTCTACCGGAGATGATCATTTCCCTTTTCTGATACATATTATACATTTAATGGTATCTTAAAACATCATCACAAAGTCATCGATGAGGCATGTAGGTCTCTTATTACATAGCTCTCTGGCCTATAACCGTCTTCCTAGACTCATCTTTTTCACTTTCCACTTCCACACCTTAAGCTCTAACTATAACACATCTTAGAACTAGCTATGGCAACCACACATACCATTATGCTCTTTTCTTCTCTGTGCCATCTGCATATACTGTCCTGGAATGACCTCCCTTCACTCCCCCACATCCAACAATAGGAAGACTTTTCTATTCAAGCTGTCCAGGGGCTATAATGGGCTGCCTTGTTAGGTGGCAAAGGGGGTGCGATGGGAAGTTCTTTCTCACTGGAAGTATCTGAGCAGGAATTGGCTAAACACTTGGCAGATGTCTCAGATGCTGTTGGAATGCTACCCAGATTCTCTTTAGCAGGCCTTGGTATTTATCTTCTGGCTGCTACAGGTGTTGGCTTTGAATATCACATACCTGAATCCTTTTTCTAAGGATTTCCCTAATCTGATGGGAGCCACCTGCCTGGAGAAGCCAGGTGATGCCCTTCCTTTCTTTCTTCCACTGCCAGCCCCCAACGTGTAGCCCATTACTGTCTGATGTGGGGGTGGAAAAACCCAGTACTCTTGCCCTTGGGTGGGATGATTCTCTGCTGTAATCCCTGCAACGGAACTTCCCAGGGCTCAGGTTGAGAACAGAACTCTGAAACCACATCAACTGGGTTAGTTGAGCATCTCCTCAGTAAATTACTTGCAAAGGAATCCTCAGAAGGGCAGAAAGATTAAATGACATTTAAGATCTCTTATTAGTCTGAATGATTCTGTGTATGAAAGGAAATCTTCATACCCCAATTGCATCTCTATCAATTCTGTCCATATCATACCAATCCTATTCCTATCACTCACTGTGTCTCTTCAGGCAACTTTTGTGATCTCTAATTCTCAATTTTTTTCATCAGTAAATTTGGGATAATATTAGTAATCTGCCTCAAAGAGTTATGAGGATTTAGAGACATCATGAATATAAATTTAGTACAGTGTCTGACACATGAAGTTACTCAATAATATTAGATATTTTTATTATTAAACAGAAACTATGAAGGCAGTATTTTAATGTTTTAAAACAATAAGAATTACCTTAGTAAAGTAATGGGAACCATGAAAAATTCATATGCTTGATGAACATATTTGATTTCTCCATTGAGTCTGGCTTTGTCTATATAATTTTAGCCTAGCGCATAGGAGGTGTCTATATTGTTGATGAATATAAAAATATATTGGACTAGAAAGAGATTGGAATTTTAAGTGGTCAGTAAGTCCTAAACAGAAGATTAAACTAATAATAACTGAATTTAAGAAATGAGAAAGATATTCATGACTTATGTAAAGAATAGTCCATTCCAATATGTCTATCCTAGTTATGTCACATGTATGTGACCTGTAAGTCATAAACTTTGCCATAGTCTAGATCACATTTCCCTTGAATGCCCAAATAACAATAGTGTGATGCTCAGACCCACTTGAAATCAGAAGTTCTGCCATTTTACCAGATTCCCAACCCCAGGCATTTCCTGGAATCCTTGACGTATGCACAAAACTGTCCTAGATATTGTTTGCTATTTCATCCAGCTGCCTAAATGTGGACCTTCACTCCTCTAATCTTCTGCAAGTTACTGGAGTATTGATAATCATTCTTTTTATGCCTCCACTTTCTCCTTAGCTGCTATATCTAATTCAGGTTTATTGAAGGTTTAGGAATTACAGAAAATAATGAACAGTTATGGCAGATTTTTTTCTCCTAAAATGGCACGCTGTTCCCCAAAATGACCACACCATGCTACATGCTTTTCTTATAAAGTGATTGTATTGGTTTTCTGTTTCTGTGTAATACTTTACCAGAAATTTAGTGGTTTAAATAACACTTGTTTATTATCTTAGTTTCTGCTGATCAAAAGCTTGGCTTAGCTGGGTTTCTACTTGAGGGTCTCACTCAACAGGCTACGGTCAAGATGTTGACTGGGCTGCATTCTTAGCTAGAGATTTGGTTGGAAAGGATCCACTTCCTGGCTCGGTCAGGTAAATTTTCACAATACCTTAACAGCTGTTAGCACTGAGGCCTTCAACTTCTACAGGCTGCCTGCACTTACTTGCCATGTGGACCTACCCATAGGCAGTTTATGTGACAGCAACTTGCTTCCTCAAGACTAGCAGGATAATCTTTTTCCAGCCCGCTAAAACGGAGTCTTATGTAGGTAGCATAACATAATCCTGGTAGTGATATCCCACCATATAACAATGTATTGGTCTGCTCGAGTTGCCATAAAAAATTTATCTTGTGCTTGCTTTGGCAGCACATATACTAAAATTTATCTTCTCACAATTCTGGAGGCTGGAAGTCCAAGATCAGGGGGCCAGAATGGTCGTGTCTTAGTAAGGACTTTCTTCCTAGCTTACAAATGATTATTTTCTTGCTGTGCCCTCACATGGCAGAGAGATGGAGTAGCTCTTTGGTGTTTCTTCTTATAAGGATACTAATGTTATCATGAGGGATTACCTAATTATCTCCTAAATGCTTATCTCCAGATACCATCAAATTTTGGATTAGGGCTTCAACATTTGAATTTTGGGGAAACACAAACATTCTTTCATAATATATTTATGCAATACTTTCTGTGGAGCAACATAACACCACCTTTGCCCTATAACATAATTTAATCAAAGGAGTGACATTTCAGCACCTTTGTCATAGTCTATTGAAGCAAATCATAGGGTTCACATTTAAAGGAAGGGAATTATACATGCATCTGTCTCATTGGGATCACCTTAGGGTGTGTCCACTATAGTGTTGTTGACAACCTCTTCCATCAAGAGGTGGGGTCCATTATGCTTCTTCCCTTTGAGTATGTGTCCTTCTTTGTGAATTACTTCCATCATATTAGAATGGGGTAGAAGTGATGCTCTGTGACTGTTGAAATTAAGTCATAAGGGATAATACGGCCTGTCTCTCTCTCTTTCTCTCCTTATCTCTCTCTCAAGGCATGTGCCTTTGGAGTCATGTACTGCTGTGAAAGAACTCTGGTGACCTTGAGTCTACCATGTGGAGAGACTTCACGGAGAGGCCCATTTAGAGAGGAGAGGCTGAGAGCCAACAGCAGACATCAAATGCCTGACTAGCCATTAGATTTCAGTTCCCTGTGTTTGAGTCTTCCACCTGATACCCAAGACATCAGCATAGATAAGTTATCTCTATTGAGCTCTATTTGAATTCCTGACCTGTAAAACCATGAACAAAATAAGTGATTGTTTCTTGCCACTAAGCTTTGGGGGTAATTTGTTATGTGGTCATAGTAACTGGGATAACAATGAAGAAAAAGAAATTAAACGTAGCTACTCTACTGTATATGATGGTTCCCAGACTCATACAGCAAGACTCTCCACAGGAAGACTTGTTTTCTTAGTTTCTGACTTTCTATCATGTTGTAGAGATAGCCTACCTTCCTCAATTATAATGCCTTGAAGAGGTCCTGCCAATTCTTACTTGAAGTTCAGACCCAACTTCTCAGAATCTCAGAAAGGAAAAACAATATCCTAAGGAAGATAACACATTCTGGATATTTGTTATATCACCAGCAATGAGCACACAGCCATTGGCATTTCATGAGGAGCTCGTAAGCCCTTCAGTATCTCACAACTTTCCATGCCATCATGAGTTCTTTGCTTATTTTTCTTAGCCAAATTATGTGTTGAATTGTCCTAAAACAAAGATCCAATCTTCTCTTAGAGGTGAATCAAATCCCGAATATCTAGGGAATGAGAAAAACTATTTTCTTCTTTAAAAATGGCGTTTTTTTCCCTCATGTCTCTAAAATATGAAGGTCAGAGCACAAACAAAAGATCTGATCATGTGTATTATATTCAAGAGGATCAATTCAGAAGAAGTCAAGGAACCACCTTACTTTTAAGGCAGGCAGCCTTGCTTTCTTGTTGTCATTCTGAGGCATCCGTGACACAGAGAGGTGGGATATGTTCAGAAGAGACTCACCTCATTCTATATTAAGAAAATAAATTCCTGAAAGTTCTGAGTGCCACACTACCCCCCGAACTAAGAGGAAATTGTGATTTGCCTAGTAATGAAATAAGAATGATGAAATTCAGCAAACAATCCATATTCTTCAACTAAATTACTCCTGAAGGGCATTTGCCATTGGCAAAGCTTTGAACTTAAAATAGTTTTCTGGCAATTTTTCTTCAGTTTTTCTTTTTTTTTTTTTAGTAGTGGATTGCCACCTTGTCATCTGTTTCTTAGACCCCTTTTCTTAAGTAGTTTCTGATACCACAGAAAACATTGTGCAAATTGTTTGTCTTTTCTTATATTGCTCTCAAAAACAGAAACCCAGGAACTGTTAGAAGGAAAGAGAAAAACCCATTTATCTTACCTGATATTGAATCATGGGTCATCTGCTTTTGGTAATAGTAATACCATCTGGTCAGTTAGAAATGGGTTTAATAAATATCCTACGTGACACCAGCTGCCTATCCATGTTTTCTCATGGGACGAATGCTCAGCTTTTCAGCACCTTCTTCACAGGACTCTTTCATGTACATTTGATGGAGGGATGCCCAGTGACTTCATGATGCCTGCAGGAAATCTGCATGTTAAGGAGTTGAGGTGCTGTCCTGAGGAGATGACGGTCTTACCCTGTTTTTTAATATTGGCTTCTCCCTGGGGTCCCTGCCAAAGAAGACCTTTCCATGCCTTTTTTCCGTTTGCAGAGTGTGAGCCATTTTGATTAGGTATGTGGCTCTCTGTTTCAGAGAGACCTCTGCAATCCCTTGTTAAGAAAACTTCATTTATCAAAAAAAAAAAAAAAAAAAAAAAAGCAATGAATTTCTGACCAGTTCAAACACAGTAATCTTTGCAATAAGTGTGACTCGTGACTTGCATCACAATAAAGACCAGCATTGAATGTACATGCTGCAGATAAATTCTCGCAAAAATTCAGTACTTATAAATCTTAAATTTCCAATGTATCAATCTGCCTGTGCATTTTATTTAATACCCCCAGAGCATTTTGACAAGGGCGCTGATGGCAGTGGTGGTCAGGAAGGTAGCCTCCTTTCCATTCCCTGTCGCACCAGATTTTTACTAACCTGAAGATCCTTCAGAGACAAGTTTCAGATTTTTGCAAATTCAGAAGCTGTTTTAGCAGATTAGCCAGAATTAATCGGCCTTGCATGGCAAATTTTTCTTATTAAGAGGAAAACGTCACCCATTTTGGTCACTTGGAAATAAACTTTCTCCTTTATAGGAGAAAAGGCCGGTGTAATTCCAGGGTTTTATTTTTCCTGCATTCCTCCGTTCCATGCGGTCCTTTCTTACTCAGACTTTAATTTGCCATGTATAGCCCTCTCTTTATATCGTTCCTAATTTCTCCAGAGGGTTACTTGCTTCTTAGTAACTAACAGGTTCCCATAGGAGGGACCGATTTCCACTCTTATGCTTAACACACTGTATTGTAATTACCTCTTTATGTGTTTGTTTTTCTCAATAAGTTTGAATCTAAATGTTAAGGACTATGTTTTCCCCCCAAATTTCTATAGCTAGCTAGCATCTAGCATAGTGGTAAGTGCTTTTTACATGTTTTTTGTTTGTTTGTTTGTTTGTTGTTGTTTTTTTGAGGGCAGCATCACTGGCCTTGTATGTGGGACCGAACCGGGGTCGCTGGCTTCCCAAGCCAGCTCTTTTACATGTTTTTTATATGAAAGAAAAAGCACTTCTATGTAAAAAGACTGTCCGATTATTTGCCTCCTGACACAGAAGTTTCTTCTATAAGCATCTACCGTTTACAGTAAATTTACATGCCCCACTGGAACTCATTTCAGTTTCTTTCTCAGTACGATTAGAAGTTTTTTTTTTCCAGTAGCCACCCTTCCTTAACTTTTGTTTCTAATGGACCTGTACTTATCATATAAATACTGTAAACACTGTAAACCCCATCAAGAGGAGGATACTGTAGAGGAGTATCCTCAAGAATATTCTATATTCTTGACCCAAAAGGTGAAGGCTGCATGTGTTTTCTGGACATTTATAGTATATTATGTTATCCTCAGTACTGCAGACACAAAGTGTCTTTTCTTTTCAAGAAATAATGCAGCATATTTTGTCATCTGGCAACTATGCATGTTATTAAATTCTGTAGAAAACCCTTCAGTAATCAGATGTTTAAAAGAATTTAGGTTTATGTAAAAGATTGTCATTTTTCACCTTGTATTCTTTCTCTGTTGCTCCAACTATTGAGCTAAAATGCAGAAGAATGCAGTTGAAAAAAAGGATTGATGAAGTTTTGGGTAAATGTATTGCTAAATCATGCTTTTTGTATTTTTCTATGAAAAAGATCCTGTTTTCATAAGAATCCACCTTTATTTTACTTTTGGTTTAAGCTACAGTAGGACTTCCTTGTTGTTTTTATTTTATTTATTTTAGGTTTTATATTTCATGTCTTAACAGGTTTCTGTGCATTTATTATCTGTGTTACACATTTGATATTTACATTATATGTGAATCAATAAACATTGATTGTCCCAATTTTATTGAAGGTTTACTTTATGTATGTAGATCTGTTCTCCCCAACTACATGGTAAACTCGTTTTGAGAACAGGGATACAGCTTCTACTTGTTTATATTCTTAGTAGTGCTTAATATAATGCCTACCCAAAGCAAACATTCAATAAATATGTGTTGACTGATTGATTTACCTCACCTTTTAAATTGTATTTCAAGTCAGAAACACTATTTTAAATATATATATATAAAATTTTTTTTTTTAAGAAGCACTTAGGATTGACTTTTTCCTGTGAAACCATATAATGTTTTGGTACCTGGGGCCATGTAATAGTTAAGAGCATACTTCCTGGAGTCAGGCTACTTGGGTTTGAATCCTAGCCCTACCATTTGCTAGTTGTGCAAATACTTTGCTGAACAAATGATTTACCAATCAGTTTCTCAGTTTCCTCATGTACAAAGTACCTACTCATGGAATTGTGAGGATTAAATGAGTTAAAATATATGTAATGTACTCCCAAAAGGGCTTGATATAGAAATAAGTACTATATAAACTGTATTTATATATGAAAAGAATTCTGCAGTTTCACAGGATTATAGAACATGGGGATTGAGAGGAACTTTTGGAATGAGACTGGAAAGAAAACGAGAACATGGTCAGAAGACCTGGCTTTGAACTCTAGTTGTGATACTTCTGAAGTGACTTTATTTATGAAACAAACATGCTAGTAACCTCATTACGGACCTTAAGGGTGTTTTGAGGATTAGACAGAAAAATATACTCTAGATCACACTGTAAATGATAAAGCACTGTTAGCATTTTTGCTATTTTTACTACTTACAGATGTGGAACCTGAAGTTCACTCTATGACCTTGAGCAAGGCACTCATTTTTTCAGTGCCTGTTTTGGATCTGTAAAGTATGGGTAATAATGGAACCCAGCTCATATGATGATTGCAAGGATTTAATGAGTTGGATACATAAAAAGGTGGAGCAAAGTGCCTCTGGATATGATGTGGTAGTAGGAGTTAGCTATTTATTATTTTTATACTTATGCAATATATATTTATGATCCAATAATAGCCTGTGTTTATTTACAATGATATGTCAGAATATTGTTGAAAATACTGACCCCTCTGCAAAATATTTTGATTATCAGTTTTAGAATACATATGAGAGGGTAGATGAGAAAAATGTCTGTCAGATATTTTCAGCTCAATTTTCTTTTATTGACACACTGCTTTAAGTTCCTTATATGTGCACTTAGACCTGTTATGGATTATATTCTCTTGTCTTGCATGTTTTTCTTCAATGTTCTACATAAATGAAAACAAACAACAAAGAGTATTATTTATATAGACAAAGACACACAAATATAGGTTTAGCATATATCATACTCAGTTTTTTTTTGTTTTTCCATTAAGGGACTATCTTCTAGTTTTGCATATTATAATTTGCTTCTACAAGAGAGAACTGTGTAGCATGTAAGCACCTAAGACAGTTGTGTTTTTAAGTTCGAGGTGTTTCCTGTTTTATTCTCAAATATATTGGGTTGTCGAAAAAGTCATGGAGTATTTTTTCTATGTTTTTCATTGCAAAAATGCGTCATGACTTTTCTGACAACCCAATTTCTTCACAGGGGCTAGTCTTGCTTGAACAGCCTAAACTCTAAGCTAAGTAATTTTCTAGGTGCTAGGAGCTACCAGTTTTGAGAGATTTCTTTATGAGTGGCATGTGAGATTGTCTTCTATTTTTAATAAGAACAATGAGGCCATTTCTTCCTTTTGAAAAGGTCTAACTTAAGCTTGTTCTTTTACTTGCCCTCTCAACATTGAATCATTCTTATTCTCAATACTTAAAGAATTTGGCAGAATTCATGATTAGCTTACAAGTCATAGAAACCTGAACTTATGAATTACATCTGCTTTAAACATTACCTTGATAGAATTATTTGCAGCTAATTTAGCCATTCAATGTTCTTTGATTCATCTCTGTATTCTTGGCATAATATGAGTGTCTGCTACCTATTAAATCCCTAATAAATATTTGATGAGCAATAATAATGGTTTATATTGTGTTAGATATTATGCAAAGTGTTTTACCTGCATTATCTCTTTTACTTTTCACCTGCTGAGGTAGACACTGTTATAGCCTTGTTTTACAAAGGAGGAAACTGAGGTACAGAAAGCTTGAGTAACTTCTGAACTTCTAAGAGCTCTTGAGTGACAGAGACCTTGGGTCTTGTTTTATTCCAGAGACTAGCTCTAAAAATCTGCCTTTCATTAATCTACAAATGAGAAATGAATGGATAAATGTTGCCAAGTCAAGTTGTGATTTTGTGGTGATGTTGGTCCTGGTTAACTCTACTTGGCTCAGCTGAATCTATAATTTGAATATATTGGCTCAAATGATTGATTCTGTCTATAGCTTTACATATCACGTCTCCTCCACTAAGTTATAAATAATTCTAGTGCACAGGCAGTAACTTTAATTATTTTATCCCCTTACTGCTCCTAATTTGGTAGAATCACCATAGCTGTTTATTAAAAGTTATTGACTATACACCAACTGACTAGAACATACTAAAAATAAGCAGCAGATAAATAGCAGGTAACAGGCGTCAGTGCTCTCTATTCAAAATGTTATAGGGATGACTAATCATTCTTTAACTCCTTTGGTAAAGCCTCATATAACTTAATTTTTTTTCCGGCTTTATTCAGGTGTAATTGACAAATAAAATTGCATTTATTTAAATTATACAATATGATGATTTGATATATATATATATACTTTGTGAAATGATTACCACAATCAGGCTAATTAACACATCCATCTCCTCACATAGTTACCTTTTGTATGTGTGTGGTAAGACCACTTAAGATCTACTCTCAGCAAATTTCCAGCACACAATGCATTAATGATAGTCACCATGCTGTACATTAGGTTCCCCAGGACTTATCCATCTTGTAACTGAAGGCCAAAATCCTCTGACCAGCACTGCCCCATCTCCATTGTGCCCCAGCCCCTGGTCTACCATTCTACCCTGTTTCTGTGAGTTAGTCTTTTTTTAAGATTCCACATAGGAGATCATATTTGTATGTATCTAAAAAGTATTTTTCTTTCTCTGTCTGACTTATTTCACTTACTTATGTCCTCTCATTTCATCCATGTCATTGCAAATGGCAGAATTGTCTTCTTTCTCATGACTGAATAACATCCATATATATATATATGTTCAATATTTAATGTATAATGTATTATATATAGAGAGAGACAAAAACATGTATACACATTTTAATGTATATTATAGTATGTTAAAGTATATATATACTTTAATATATATTAAATATATAGTATATATATACACAGTAAAACCTTGGATTGCAAGTAACTTGGTTTGCGAGTGTTCCGCAAGACGAGCAAACATTTCTGTTAGGTTGGTGCAAAAGTATTAGCAGCTTTTGCCATTACTTGTGATCGCAAAAGCTGCAATTACTTTTGCACCAACCTAATAATACATTTTAACTTGGTAAACGAATGATGTCTTACAATACGAGTAGTTTACTTCTGGAACGAATTATACTCAGATACCGAGGTATTACTGTATATGTATTATATATATATGAAATCTTTTTTATTTATTCGTCAGATGATGGATACTTAGGTTGTCTCATTATCTTGGTTATTGTGAATAATGCTTCAATAAATGTGGGAGTGCATATGTCTTCTCGAGATATTGATTTCATTTGCTTTGGTTAAACACCCAGAAGTGGGATTGCTGGATGATATGGTAGTTCTATTTTTAGTTTTTTGAGGACCCTCCATATTCTTTTCCATAATGGTGGTACAGATTTACGTTACTTCCAACAGTGCACAAGGATTCCCTTTGCTCCACATCCTTGACAACATTTGTTATCTTTTGTCATTATGGTTAAAGCTATCCTAACAGGTGTGAGGTGACATCTTATTGTGGTTTTGATTTGCATTTTCATGATGGTTACTGATATCCAGCACCTTTTCATATACCGGTTGGCTATTTGCCTTCTTTGGAAAAAAATGTCTACTCAGTTTCTTTGTCCGTTTTTTAAATTGGGTTATTATTATTATTACTAATATTAATATTTAGTTATATGAGTTCCTTATACATTGATTCAATATACTGAGCTTCAGTGGTTAGTGTTGTGAGACTTAAAGGGAAAGTGCATAGTACATGGTAAGGATCTCCCCAAAGTCTGACTGACCAACTACTTTAAGACTCTTTGTTCTATATGCTTCACTGCTGCCCTCCAATGGCTCCAAACCTGTTTATGGGGTTAGAGCATGGACTTTGGAGTAGAACTGGCATGGAACTGTCACCTATTAGTCAGATAAACTTGAATAAGTACTTGTCACTTTATATCCGTGTGCCTTCCCTCTTGCTATTATTATTTCCTTTACCTGAAAAACTGTCGACATCTAGGGAAAGTTGCATCTCAAAGTTAACTCCTGTGAGGCTGTCAGGACTTGTCTACTGCCCTCAGGCAGAGTTTATCATCCCCTCCTCTGGCCACCACTGTCTCACAGCTCCACCCTTGTACTCCACACTGCTGTGGAGTATGTTTCCTGTAACTCCTTAAATCTGAGTTGTTCTCTCTTGTCTCTTTAGAAGTGCTGCTCCTCTGACTAGAATGTTATTTTCTGCCTCTTAACATGCTGTTTCCTCATTCTTAAGACTCCTTGTTAAATGTTTCTTCCCTGGGAAACAAGTTGTCTTAACCCTGTGATACACCTGATCACAATAACTTGTTTAATTGTCTGAATTTTTTCTGATAGTCTGTATGCTCCATAAAAGTAAGAGCACATTTTCTTATTCCCTGCTGTATATTCAGTGCTTATCAATGTGTTTGGCACATTATGGTCACTTAAATATTTGTTTGAGGAACTAATGTATTTGACTTAATATGGAGTCTTTGGAAAAAATTATTGGATGTGATCTGAATTTTGTTTGTGGGACTTTAAGAAAGTCATAAGGTTTATCATATATATTCTTGTATATACACATATACATTTATGTGCATATATGTATTTACATACACATACAAAAACACGTGTGTGTGTGTGTATGTATACATATCACCTAGCAATTACTAAAAGGATGGATCACATGCTACATGCTCTCAGTTTGGAATTTTTCTATTATCCAAGAAGGGGAAAATAGGTAGTATGAGGCAAAAGAGACATTCCTGAAATGTTCTCCAGAGAATACATAGGAAAGACCCAGAGTTGTTTTGGAATGGACTACTATTACATGCTGAAGAAAATTTTCTCCCAAATGAACCAAACAGTCAGATAAATAAAGAAAAGTTTAATATTTACTTGATAGTCAGTTTCCCTTTTGTATTACAATAACTGTAAAAACAGAAAAAAGCTACCATCTCTTTCTCAAAGAATAGGTGAGCAGAGACTGAGGATTAAGTATTAGTTTGCTAATGGCCATCTTCAGTCATTAAAAATGGTGAGAATGACTGCACCAAACCTCAGCAAGACAGCTGCAACAGGACAGGGAATGACAAATGAGCAGACTCACCAAGCAGGGGGTTTCGTAGTAATATATGATCTGCTGAAATAAATACTGTAGAATTATGTTTCTTTTTTTTTTTTTTTTTTAGTGAGAACTTCTCTTATTTTATTTTGATTTTATTGTGGAATTGGGGGAGGGGAACAGACAAGTTGCTGTCTTGTCTGCTGCGGAGGACGTTGCTTCACTGGCCCATGTTGGTATCGTCATTGCGCTGTTCCCGGATGAGGCAGATCGATTGCCAGCCTCTGGATGGTGGCTCAACGCAGCTATTGGCAACTCATGCTGGCTGTCAGCCGCTCATGCTGGCTGCAGGCCACTCACTGTAGCCTATGGCAGCCGACTGCAGCCTACACCATCGTCGGGGCTCACACAGCCCAGCTCCAGGTGGAGCTGTTGTTAGCTGTAGAGGGCAGTGTCAGGGGCCCTCATATGTGGGATCCGAACTGGGGCCACTGTCCTCCCAAAACCAGCTCTAAACCAATGCGCCACTCGGCCAGCCCGAATTACATTTCTTTGAAGATTAGAAAACGTCATCGAAATGGTGTTAAGAAGAAAACCTTTCTGAATGAGCAGAGATATATGAATTTGTTGACACCATATCTCTGAGTGGCTATGTAAACACTGTGTCAGGCAATTTCCCCCATGAGTCCACCAAAATCATACACTCAACGATTATTACATTTGCTCCCTTACTTCCTGACAGATGCTACAGAGAACTGACACAGGTCATAGCACAATCCTCCCACCAGCATTCTTAGTACAAAGCTTTTGGGGAAAATTAAACAGATATGAAACAAATATATGGAATAGTTTGTGCATTTATATAATTAAAAAAAATTAATCTGGAGGTTGTATGTAAGTAGCAAACATTTCACAAAACCTCTCTTCTCATTCAATATTTACCAAATTAACCAATCTGGGTTGGAAGGACAATCTAATGGAGAGAAGAACAATAATTTGAAAGCCAAAGATCTGAGTCTTAATGTCTGGATTTCCTGTGCTCCTAGGTCATTATCCACTTTTGGTGGGTGTCTTCATTATTTTATCTTTAATGATTTGCTTTCTCCACAATTATAATGGATCTTCCATTATGATATTTATTCTTTTTCTTTCTTCTTCTGCAATGCAGCATCTTGGCCTCCATCCAAAGGTTTTGTTTTGTTTTGTTTTCTCCCTTGATTTATAGAAATAATTTACTTTCAGATCCCGGAGGAATCTGAATGAGGCAAATGAGGAAGCAAAGTGCTCACCAATATTTATATGCTACCCTTCTGCCTGGATCCTTAACTTTCCTAGCCCCCTCACACCAAGAAGCGATAGTTCTAGCCAATAGAATACAGACAGAGTGTTGAGTGACATCTTTAGGCTGGTCCCTAAAATTTCTGTTGAAGTCTTTCCACTATTATTTTACCTTCTCCAGTCTGGTAGCTGATCCTGGAATAGTGGAGTCCAATAGAAATATAAAGGAGTACGTATGTAATTTATAGTTTTTCAGGAGCCATGTTAAAAAACAGTAAAAAGAAACAGGTGAAATTAATTCATTAATATATTTGTTGAACACAGTGCATCCAATATATTATTATTTTAAAATATAATGCATAAAAATTATTAAAATCATAGTGTTTTTTTATACCACATATTCAAAATGTAGTGTTTGTTTTATGCTGATTATTCATTTTGATCCAGACTAAATCCCCATTTCATGCACTCAATGGCCCAGAAGAATTGTGGCTGTTCTACTGGATTGGACGTTTCTGGAGGATGACATGGAGAGAATGGCCTAGCCTTTAGATGGAAAAATCGTGGGCCACTGAATGACTATGGATAAGTGTCATATACCAGTGGTCTATACTAAATTGTAATATGAGTAAGAAATAGACCTTTGTTAAGATACTAAAATTGTGGGATGTATTGTCAACTAGTGTACTGTGAAAGATTAGATTATTGTGTAGCCAATATTCACTACCTTTCCCTCTCTTCTCTTGAAACTCCATGAGAACATACTTTCCTGCCTTGCTGATGTTGGGCTTGGCCATGTGATTTCTTTGGATATTGCAATGTTGACAGAAAAAAAGAGAGCGCTGGTTCTAAGTGTAGGCCTTAAGACTTTTATGCAGTTTTAAACATTCTTTGGGCTTTTTTCCTCTCCTATTAAAAAAAAAATGTGAATCAGGTGGTCCACTGGTTCCAGAAGAATGAGAAACACCTTGAGCAGTCATGAACTGAACTTACAGTCAGCAGTTAAGCTTAGCTGAGTCTTGTTTAGATCATCTAGGACATCAGCCAACTTATAGATGTGTGACAAGTAATCAATGTTTATTGTTGAATGCAGCTGTATTTTGGGGTGGATATTTGTTCAGCATCATTGTGATACTAGCTGACTGATAAAACTACCCTAATAGAATTTTATTTTCCATGGAAAAATCTCCACTCCACTGCCAATCCATCGTCTCATAGTCCTCCCTCCTTGTGGTTCTTTCCCATGTTGCATCTCCTCTTCCATTCTTTTCTTCCCTTTCACAGTCTTCTAATCTACACACTTCTGTTAGCCGCTAGTGTTGATCTGCTTGTTGTCTCATAATTATATACACGTGTAACTCAGAGGTTCGCCAGTGTCTTGTTACAACCTGAGATATAGATATGCAATCATTCAAGCAATCATCCAACACTTTTTTTTGACTCTTGATATATTCCAGATACTGTTATAGTCTATAAGGCCACAGTGGTGAACAAGAAAAACTGTTCTCATGATACTTACATTTTGGGGTGGCGATTTTGTGCTACTCTATCTGACTTTAGAGCTAGTATTTGCAAAATGAAAACAAATTTCATAGTCACTTCATTTAGGTTACCAAACATGTATCTTTGTTTATTTATTTGTTTGTGTTTTTTGATAAGCTTATTTGCTGCTTAGAATCTGCCCAATGGAAAGTGACTTAATGTAGTCACCTCCATGTAAACTCAGTCACTCCATGATATGAACTCAGTGAAATAAGAATTTACACACAGACATATCAATAAAGTCTTAATTCTGGGGGATTATGCATTATTGGACATGTTGGGGGGATGTCTTGTCTATGGCTACCCTCTGTCATCATCCAGTGAGTTATAAATCAGTTATCTTGGTCATTAGGCAATGGGCTCCTTCTTTGACATGTTATTGTTTATGTCCATCATCATTGACAGGATGTGCCATACTAGACACTCTGACCCAGCTCTTCATCATATTCTTCAGCTTGTTCCAGTCATTCTGCTCTCTCTCGGTCAGTTCCATGCCCTCTGGGAAGAAAGGAAATATGTGCTTTCTCCCAAATTAACTAATATGTGGGGTGCTCCAAAACTCCATTCAGTCCCCTCTACATACACCCCTCCTTCAAGCACTGCCTGGCAGACAGGGTAATATCCCCCAAACATTTCCATGTTCTAATCCCCAGAATGTGCAAATTACCTTACATGACACAAAGAATTTTGCATGTGTGAAGAAGTTAAGGACCTTGAGACAAGAGGATTATACTAGACCATTCAGGTGGGCCAGATGTAATCTCACAGCTACTTACAATTTGAAAACCATTCCCAGCTTAATTCACAGAATGGTCACAGAGATGAAATGATGCTGTTTTGAAGATCGATGGGAGGAATTTTGAGCCAAAGAATGAAGCTGGCCTACAGACTTTGGAAAAGGCAAAGTAATGGACCCTCCCCTAGAGCCTCAAGAAATGAGCACAGCCTTGCCAACAACTTGATTTTATCCCAATGAGACATGTGTTGGACTTCTAACATACAGAACTGCAGGACAGTAAATGTATGTTGTTTTAAGCTTCTACATCTGTGGTAATTTATTTCAATAGCAAAAGAAAACTAACACACTTGGCAATATACTGGGCCAAGACTTCTCTGTGAAGCATGCTAGCTCTCAGAGTTTTAAGATTCCCCTTAGCTTTTCTGAGGATTCTAGGATCTCTCATCCCTGGAATCACCCTGAGAGGGGCAGGGTCCAAATACCTTCCCCTACTGACAACACTGGCCAAATTCCTTTATATTCTTCACTAATGAAAAATATCTTTTTGTCTCCTCCAGTTAATTGATTTTTTTTCCTATGGCTCTTACAACACTGTGCAGTTTTCCTAACACTGCTTTTTATGGCACAAAATTTGTCTTACGTTCTTTATGTTTTAACACTTTTTTTTTTAACACAAATATTGTTGTCTATAAAGATGTTTACTTCTTATAATCTAAAGCCTTGGCTTTCAATATGATTGATTCTATACTGAATTTCAAGAACATATTTTATAAAATAAAAAGTTAAACAGTAATTTTCAATTTTGCTTCAGTTTTGCAAAACAATCCAACTTATTGCCTATGGAGAAAATTCTACTGTTGCCTGAATGAAGGCAAGAATGGGACACCTTGTAGTGTTCATAGGATTCTCTGTTTATCCTTTTAATTTCCATTGGATCAGTGGTAGCGATTCCTTTTTAATTTTTGATATTGGTAACTTGTGTTTTCTCTGTCTCTGTCTGTTACTACCTCTTATTAAGTCTGCCTTTTTTTTGGGAGGGGGCATTTTTGGCATTTTTCAAAACCAGTTTTAGAGTTCTCTGATTTTCTTTATTTTTTTCTATTTTCAAATTCATTGATTTCTATTCTAATTTTTATTATATGTCTTCTACTTTCTTTAGACTTTAATTGCTATTCTCTCTCTAATTTTCATTTAGATTGAAATTACTATTCTTTCTCTACTAGTTCAAGCTTAGGTTATTGATTTTAGAATTTTTTTTTTCTTTCCTAAAATATTTATTTAATGCTATCAATTTCCCTCAAAGTATTGTCTTCACTGCCTTCCTCAAATCTTAAATTTAATTTTCATTTTCATTTAGTTCAAATTATTTTCCTTAAGACATCTTCCTTGACCAATGTGTAATTTACAGGTGTTCTTTAATTTTCAAGTAGTTGGAGATTGCTCAGATATCTTTCTCTTATTGACTTTTACTTTAATTCTTTTGTGCTCTGAAAATATATTTGTCTGATTTCTATTCTTTTACATTTTTAAGGAGTGTTTTAGTGCCCAGAATATAGTCTATTTTGCTTAATGTCCTATGTGAGTTCCAGAAACATGTGTATTTGTAATTTTTTTGGATGGATTGTTTTATAAATATGAATTAGATAAGTATGATGACCGTGCTGTTTAAGGTCAAATATGTCTTTATTGATTTTTTTGCCTGATTGATCTGTCATTTACTTACATCTATCAATCCTCCAACTACAAGAGTGAATTTGTGTATTTCTTCTTAAAATTCTGTCAGCTTTTGTCTCATATTTCAACACAGTTTTAAGGTGTATACACATGTAGGATTGGTATCTTCTTGTAGAGTTGATTCCTTTTATGCTATGTAATATCCTATTTGTCCATGATAACTTTCCTTGTTCTGAAATCAGCTCTGTCTGAAATTCATATACCTACTTCAACTTTCTTTTGATTAGTGTTAGTATGGTACACGTTTCTCTATCCATTTACCTTTAACCCATCTGTCTTTTAAAGTGAGATGCTTGGAGACAACCTATAGTTGAGTCTTGCTTTTTCAATCTTCTTTGACAATCTCTGTATTTTAATTGGTGTATAGAGACCATTTACATATAAAGTAATCTTAGAAATATTTGGATTCATATCAATCATATTTATAACTGTAGTATATTCATTGCCAGAGGCTTTTTTCCCTGCTTTTTGTTTTAATTTGAAGATTTTATGTTATTCAATTATATCTCCTCTTAGTGTCTCTATTATACTTCTTTAAAAACGTTAATGGCTATCCTAGAGTTTACAATATACATTTTGTAAATAATCTAAACCCTCCTTAAATAACCCTACTTTTGCTTCACATATAGTATGGTACCTCATAACAGTACTCCCAATTCCTCCCTTCTGTTTCTTGTGACATTGCTGTCATTTAATTTATCCACAATTCATGATCACTCAATACATTGCTGTTATTATTATCTTAAACAATTGTTGTTTAGCTAAATTAGGAATGTGCAGTCTGACAATTAAGTCAGTGAACTCATCCTAGAAAAAGTCTATATACCTCATTGCTGAAGTCACTATGGTCACCTTCGAAGCGCTCCCCTTGGGAAGCTATGCACCAATGCCAGTACCTAGATCACCCTTCAGAGAAATTTTGGAACTCTTCTTTTGGGATAGTCATCAGATCTGTCATCGTATTACCCTTAATATTTTGAATATCATCAAAATGTCTTCCTTTCAATATTTCCTTTATTTTCAGATAAAGAAAGAAGTCATTGGGGCCAGATCAAGTGAGTAGGAAGGGTGTTCCAATACAGTTATTTGTTTACTGGCTAAAAACTCCCTCACAGGCAGAGCTGTGTGAGCTGGTGCATTGTTGTAATGCAAGAGCCATTAATTGTTGGCAAAAAGTTCAGGTTGTTTTCATCTAACTTTGTCACACAACTTTTTCAACACTTCCAAGTAGTAACCTTGGTTAACTGTTAGTCCAGTTGACAAATTCATAATGAATAATCCCTCTGATACCAAAAAAGTTAGCAACATCGTTTTGACACTTGATTTGGGCTTATGGAACTTTATGGTCATGGAGAATTGCCTGACTTCCATTGCACTTTAACACTTTGTTTCACGGTCATATTGGTACACCCATGTTTCACCACCAGCGATAACAGGGCCCAAAACATCGTCTTGCCTCTCCGGAAGGTCTTGGCAAACTTCGATTCTCCTTTGCTTTTGTTCATCAGTAAGCTCCTTCGGGACCATTTTTGCACACATCTTTCTCATGCCAAGGTTTTCAGTTAAGATTTTCCTAACTGTTTCTCTATCGATGTTTACTTGGTCTGCTATGCTTTTTACAGTCAGCCAACGATTTTGATGCACAATTTGACAAAATTTTATAATGTTTTCATCAGTTCTGCTTGTTACTGGCTGCCCTGATCTCTCTTCATCAATGAACCGTTCTCTCCCCTCAGAAAAACGTTCAATCCATTTGTACTCTGCCGTTTCCTTCATGGCATTTTCTCCATAAACTTGGACTGACATGTCCCTGATTTCACTTCCATTCTTGTCAAGTTTATACAAGAAATTTAATGTTTGTTCATTGCCTTAATTCAAGTTCAGATATTCTTGCGACAACACACTAAAACACACACAACAATAATGGATGTCACTCAGCACAACACCACCACATGTTGACATGAACACAGCTGTGAAACACTGATATACTAAAGTTATGAAACCTTGCTGAGCTGTTTGTACAGTGCTGCCACTGTGGGTGCATGGTGGCAAGTTCACTAACTTAATTGTCAGACCTCATATATGTATTGCTAAAGAAGAATAAGGTATGGTCTCTTTGTCTAAGGAGTTTAAAAAATTTACATGCTCAAGTACAAAAAGTGCTATATATAGCAAGTGCTGAAGTTTGTAATAATAAGAACAAAACTTTGAAAATTTTATTTTATGTATGCAACCACTTGTAAGGTAGTATAATTATTACTCCCTTTACATAGATGAGTGAGTTGAGGCTCAGAGACATGATGTAATTTGACAAAGATGGCTGAGCGAATAAATGGTAGAATCAGAGCTTACAATCATGTCTGACTTATAAAAAATAATAGACTCTCCTGTGAACTTAGGTGTAATACTTTGCTAATATTTTGTTGACTTTATTCAATGCCCCCCCTCTGGGTTGTTCCAAACCTCTGGAGGAATGTAAGGCCTTCGAGTAGGGGGCTGTGGATATTTGCCTTGAACCTTATTCAGAACCTCAGTTAAATATATGTTTGTTTTCCCCAGGCACTGGAGTATTTATTTCAAGCATCACAGTGGAAATTGATCAGGTGGGACAATATGGATATATAATTACACGATTTGTTGTTAATCCTGCCTCTGACTAGTGGCAGGAGAAACAAAATGTCAGCAATGCTAGAAATTTCAATCAAAAGGCTAAAATTCATCTTTATTTTATTTTTAAAACAAGTCATATTCTTTTGTTTTGTGGCACAAACTCTTTTCCATTCTTTCCCATGGTTGGAGCCTGCTTGGCTTTGTGAAGTCTTCCTGCTTTTTACTTCTTATTTTAATTGCATGTATGTTTTTTCTTATTTTAATCCCATTATCATAAAGTAAGGTTCCCCTTTCACAGATATTCAAAAGCGAAATATGCTCAGTACAGCTTTAACCATAATTTTATGTCTATCTCTCCCGTGGTTAAAAGAAAAGTAAGCCACTGGACAGACAGTACATCTGTTTTCTTGTTTTAACTCTTCCCCAAAGTTTGTCTAAACTGACTGTCCCTAAACTTACTGTAGAAATAGCTCCTTCTATTTCTACCAGCTAGCTTGATGCCTTCCTCTCATCTTCTCCCATAGATTATCCCTCTGATCAATACTTCCCACTTAACATTCTTATTCAAGCATAGTCTCAGACTACATAGACCCTTCTTTAGTTGAGAATTATACCTTAACGAGAGCTACAACACTTCTTTTAGATCTTAATATTTTGGTTCAAGTTGTGTTTGCACTCAGTAGCAGAGGACTAAGAGTTCAACAGCTTTCAAAGTACTTACCTTTCAATCAGGGACCTCCTTGTGTAAAGAGACATGGGACCATTAGCTTCAATGCACTATTCAAATATACCACAGTTCCCATCAGCCACCTCTGTGCCAATTTTAAACATTGATCTTTGTTTTATTTATTGCTTATACCAGTATAGTTACCTGCCAAGAATGGTATCAAGCTGTGCCTCCTAGGCATAAAAAGAATAGAGATGCCACACATTAAATCTCAAATGTATCTCTCTGAACTCATCAGTGCTGTCTGTTGAAAAAAAGTAATATGACTCCCTATAATAATTACAAACATAATTATAAATTTATAAAATATTATGACGTGCTCTTGGGCCTATAGTTGTCTTTGTTAGCAGAATTTAGAAATATATTACTCTGATACTTAATATCTTTCCATGTAAATGTGTGAAGAATTCTCCTTCAAGCTCTTTGGGGAATGTGAGTTCTCCAGGATCAAACAGAATTTCAGTATCTTATGGAATGGAATGACTACTATAGCAAAATTAATTTTGAAGGAATCAAGGAAGCAGGATCTTTTGCAAACTCCCAAAACAACTTTTAATTTTCAACCAGAAGAACCCCGTGTGCTCAGAGAAAGTCCGTGAATGTGCAGTAGGCAACTGGTGTCAAAACTAGATTTTTTTTTTTTTATACCAAACTCTCTTCCATAGGAAATTGTTTTGTGAAATAAGAGTGGACTCAGTAGTTTATTGGTCATAATGACAGGCAAAGCCTGGGAAAACGTATACTTATGATGGAGTGAAGGATAGAAAAACTGACTGTTTTGAAATGGGGAGCAAGTCTTACAAATAACACCAAACAAATAATCAGGACACCCCAGGTGCACACTTTATTTCAGGTTACTTTACTGAGGGGGTGTAGTCTAAACTGTCCAATGTCAATTCCAGCAGCCTATTAACAGAGAGCAATCATTTTGCTCTGGCAAGTCTGTGCATACCATTGTTATTTTTATTGATTTGTGACAGATAGTAAATACTTTAGGCATTGTAATCCACAGAGTCTGTCATAACTAATTTATTCTGCTATTGTAGTGTGAAAGCAGACATAAAAATGCATAAACGAATAAGAATGACTTTATTACAAAAACAGGTGATGTGACAGATTTGGCTTTAGAGCCATTGTTTGTGAACTTGGCAATATGTGACACAAGAATACTCCAATATATAATCATTCTGGCTTTTCAGGGTTTTACACTAAGACCAAAGCAGAAACGAAATTTGGTAGTTCTCTGCTGAGAGAGATGAGGAGGTCCCCAGGATGCTAATTTCCTGATGTGGCTGACAGCGTATTATGAGAATGTGTGGCTTGGTGTTCCTTCATGTGGCACAGTTATCTTTCAGGGAAATGAGGCCGAGGAATAAAGAAAGAGGTGCAGAGTGTGTGGTGTGAAATGAAATGGTTTGCATTAATCATGGATAGGAGCAAGCTGAAAAGAGAAAGTGTAATACGTCATATTCTTGAAGGGTATCTGGCATTCGTGAGACTTACCTAAACTAGTTGCATAATTTGCCTAATTCACATTCAAGAAGTAATAGAAGAGATCTGGTTGAATCTAGGATTTGGAACCAGAGAAGCCTGAGCTGGGATACTAATTCTTCTATTTCTCAGTAAAAAGACCTTGCACAAGGTGAACAATCTTTGTGAGCACCATCATCCTCATCTGTGGAAAGAAAAAATAATATTTCCTTGAGTTTTTGTATGGCACATTATAATACATGCAAAGTTCCAAGTGCCTACTTCACAATATTACTTACATGTCTTCTAGTACTAGATGAAATATTATTTACATTTCTTCTAGTACATTCCTTTCTATCCCTCACCCCATCTGAAGGGTTATATGTAGTATTGCTTTGTTTTAGCATCTCAATTTTAAGGTTCCTAAAGGTATGTAATTTTAGGGAAATTGAATTCTTAAAATCCAGTTCTCTAGGAGAATGTCTGAATAGTCAAGTTAATGGCGTGTACCTAAGTCTGAATCTTCTAACACATCCTCCAATAACTATAAAAATCAAGTGTGATCTTCTTTACCATACTTGCTGATCAGGGTCAGTAAACTTATTCTATAAAGGAACAGAGAGTAAATATTTTAGACATTGTAGCCACAGAGCCACTTTCATAACTAATTTATTCTGCTATTGTAGTGTGAAAGCAGCCATAAAAAATGAATAAACCAATAAGCATGACTTTATTTCAAAACCAGGTCATGTGCCAGATTTGGCCCATGAGCCACAGTTTGCCAGTTCTTGAGGTAGAAGAACAAGTATGACTATACAAATTCCATAACTTTTAGCATAATTATAAGTCAGAGAAATTACATACTTAAAATGTCCATAAGTAGAAAAATAAACATCAATTTTCAGTGGAGCTTATTTCTCATATCTCTAACACAAGCCTTTATAGAAGGCAAGATGGTTCCAGGAAAACTGGGACAAAGAAGAGGGAAATGAAGGGCCTAGAATAGAACTAAAATTAACAGCAGAAAGAGAAAGTGAATCTATGTAAGACAAGACTGAAAAAAGAGTCCTGGTAATTTTGTGCATTGAGTAAAAGAAAAGTGCAGGAGCCTTCTAAGGAGGAAACCTTGGAAAGGCAACATTTGGAAAGAGGAGAGTAAAAAGGAAAGAGAAAATTTTGGAGACCGCATGGTGGAGAGAAAAACAGTAAGCAGGGTGGGAATTTGTGATCCTGTAAAATAAAATTTAAAATAATTGAAGAGTATAACCCTCCACCACCCCTCCTCAAAAAAAACCCCCAAAAGCAACAACAAAAAGAGAGTTATTTATTAAAAATCTGTATGATGTAACACTGACAGAAAAATTGGCCTCCAACTAAAATCTTTTAAACTACCCCAAACTGTCAGCCTATTCACAGATATGCAAGAGTATAAGCAGTTTTATATGAAATTTCTAAAAAAAAAAATTAAATAAATAAAAAGAAATAGAACACATGAATACAAATTTTCTTGATGAAAAAATCCCCCATCCCTAGTCAACCAGGATGCAGAGAGAGCTAGAATGTGTAATCCCATACTGAAGCATATATCATCAAACAAGCACATAAAGAAATAGCTTATATCAGATATTTAAAAACTTAGTACAAACATGAACAGGACGAAATAAATAATAAAATGGATCAAATTTAGGAAAAGATAAGAAATGACAAAACCATATCAGAAGTGAAGACTAACTTACAAGATGCCTAGAAAGAATAGATTTGAATAAGAACTAAATAATGTACTCTAAATAAATTCAGGAAAAACTAGTAAGAAGTGAGAGATGGAGTTCTTAATTAATACAGTCAAGGAAGATCCAACATACTTATGATTGGGATTCCTGCAGATGAAAAAAAAATTACTGAAACAGCATTAGAATTTTAATATTTAAAATTCTAATAGAAGTTTTCTGAAAAAAAAAATTAAAAGGACTTACCAAGTACCTGGGGAAATTGTCAACTCTGATATGTGTTGAATAAAACTAATAATTATAAGAGCTTCTAGATAAGCCTCATGTAAATCAAATCATCAAAGTAGAAGCATTTGTAAGAAACACTAAGAAAGAAAATGTGAACTAAGGATTTTATATCCATTCAAGTTGTCTCTTAAATATCATGGATATATTAAAAATAGTTGTAAACACACAGTAACTCAAGGAATATTGTATCCTCGAACATTTCTTGGGCCAAATTATTAGAGAGTGAACTTCATACAAACAAGAGATGGTCAGGGAAATTTAAGCAAAAGGAGTTAATTTTAAATATAAGATTAATAAACATGAGGATGGGTAGGAGAATAATATGCAAATATTATATGCTCTTAGAAAGTAGAAATGATTTTGTTAAAAGAGGATGGGGGAGAAATAATGCAAAAGTAGAATAATCTTATTGAGTATTATACATGCAGTATGTGGGAGTGAA
The DNA here is from genome assembly GCA_033961575.1 of Aselliscus stoliczkanus. Taxonomy (NCBI): domain Eukaryota; kingdom Metazoa; phylum Chordata; class Mammalia; order Chiroptera; family Hipposideridae; genus Aselliscus; species Aselliscus stoliczkanus. The sequence continues at coordinate 130,412,838 of CM066730.1, read as the reverse complement.
AAAGTGCTATTAAATATTGAAAATTTAAATAGTAAAAGATTAAATAAGAAAATAGGAGCATTTAACAATTACATATGTGCAAAAGTAATCAATATAACCAAAATGTAAATCTTTCTAAATACCACAAGTAAATTAAAAATACAAAAAACATATAGCATATGTAAAGAAATATGGAAAATAAACATAGTACATGTAATATTGATATAACATTAAAATTTATCAGTTATATCAAAAATGTGAATGTGCATAACCAGATAAAAAGAAAGTGACTTTAAATTTGGCTCACAAAGTAGATCTAACTATGTGCCTTATATAAGAGACAAACTTAAAATAAAGTGATTTATAAAAAGTGGCATGTAGGGAGGGGCAAAGATAGCCAGATAAATGGAAGCAATAAAAAACAGGTTGCCGGGCCAGCCTAGTGGCGTGTTGGTTAAGAGCTGGCTTGGGATGCCAGTGGCACCGGTTCGGATCCCACATATGAGGGCCAGTGACACTGCCCTCTACAGCTAAAATGGTGAACAACAGCTCCACCTGGAGCTGGACTGCTATGAGTCCCCAGGGACGGCATAGCTGCAGCCCCTGCGGCAGTGGGCTGCCATAGGCTACAGTGAGTGGCCGGCAGCCGGCGTGAGCTGCCAAAGAGCTGCTGTAAGCGACCATCCAGAAGCCGGCGACTGATCTGCCTCACCCGAAAAGAGCGCAATGATGATTCCAACATGGGCCCGTGAAGTAATGTCTTCCAGAACAAAAGGACAACAATTTTTCTGTTCCCCTTACCCGGTTCTCCACCGCTGTTCCCCACCTCCAATTCCCCAATAAAAAAATCTTTAAAAACAAAAAACAAAAAAAGAACAGGTTGCAATCCTAATAGCAAATAAAGGATAAAATTCAAAGGAAGATAAGTATTGATCATGGAAAAGAAGAATAGTCAAAACTTCTAAAAACAAAATGTAACAGTTACAGAAGGAGAGTAAATAACAAGAAACACACTAATGGAGCAAATTTTAAGACACCAACCTAAGGACAAGACAGGTCAAACAACAATAAAAAAATGAGATACAGAAAACATAACAAAGTAATAACTTAGATTTTATGAAAATATATTTATTAATACCTATGTCATAAAATACAACTCCTTAAGTATACATTGAAATTTACAAAAACCAACTGTATATTAGGTCACAAAGAGAGTATCAAGAAAGTTCAGGAAATAATACTCTGTGGTCATAATGAAATAAAGTAAAAATCAATAACAAAATAAAAATATCTTTTTATCTAAATATTTAAAAATATTTTAATCAAGAAACTTTTGGGTGAAAAGTGAAATGCAAACAAATTACAAAATTTTTAAAAATTTGTGATGAAAACATTGCATATCCGAATCTATGTGTTACATGAAAGGAATCAACTGAGAAAAATATTGCAGCCTTAAAAACAAAAATAAAATATTGAAAATAAATGTATTAAATTGCCAATTCAAAAAGCTATACAAAGAATTTAAAAAAAGAACAAAAAAATGAAAGCTTAAGGAAGGAAATTATAAAGATAAAAAGCAGAAATTAATGATGTAGACATTTGGGAGTCAGTATATATCTAATTAGTAAATTAAATCCTGGCTTTGGGGGGAATTAACTAAATAGAAAAAACACTGGTTAATCCAGAAAAAATGGGAGCAGTCACAAACAAGAAATAAAAAGGGAAAAGTAACCATGGAAACAGAAGAAATTCTTTTTTTTTTTTTTTTAAAGATTTTTATTGGGGAATTGGGGCAGAGGAACAGACAAGTTGCTGTCCTTTTGCTCCTCAGTCCAGTTGTGGAGGATGCTGCTTCACTGGCCCATGTTGGCATTATCATTGCGCTCTTCCTGGGGTGAGGCAGATCAGTCGCTAGCCTCAGGACGGCGGTTCATGGTGGCTACTGGCAGCTCACTCCGGCTGCTGGCCGCTCACGTTGGCTGCAGGCCACTCACTGCAGCCCACGGCAGCCCACTGCAGCAGGGGCTGCAGCCTACACCGTCGCCAGTACTCCCGTAGCCCAGCTCCAGGTTGAGCCGCCGTTCACATCTTAGCTGTAGAGGGCAGTGTCACTGGTCCTCATATGTGGGATCCAAACCGGGGCTATTGGTGTCGCAAGCCAGCTCTTAACCAATGTGCCACTCAACCAGCCCAAGAAAACAAATGCGATTATATTGCTAACATCTATACAAATGCATTGGAAGATCTAGATGAAATGGATGATTTCTTAGGGAAATGCAGTTTACTTGTTTAAGATTTTTTAAGATTTTTTTTTTTTTTTGAGGGCAGTGTCACTGGCCCTCATTTGCGGGACCCGAACCGGGGCCTCCGGCCTCCCAAGCCAGCGCCCAACCACCACACCACTCGGCCGGCCCTGCAGTTTACTTGTTTAATTGAACCCATCAGAGATAGAAAATTTAAACAGACCAATTTTTATGGAAGAAATATCAAAAGTTATCAAGAAACAACTTCACAAGGGAATTCTATCAAATATTTAAAGTCTAGATAGTGCTAATGCTACAGAAATTGCTCCACTGCTCAGGATATCAAGGGAAATTCTTTTTATGAAGCACATACAACATTAAATTGGGTAAAGATAGTACAAAAAAGTAAAGTTACTAACTAGCGTAACATACAAACATCAATGTAAAACATACTAAATAAAATATTAACAATTGGAATCCAACACCACAAGAAAATCAAACACCCATGACTCAGTAGGATTTATTCCAGGAATATATGGTTGGTTTAATATTTGAAAAATCTATCAAGATAATATACTGTGTTAGTAGTTATAGTTCTAAGGAGAAAAATAGGATATCTCTATCTATGAGATCTCTATATGTATCTAGATCTAGAGATAGATATGGATGTCCTAACTCTAAACCAGCATTATATTTAATGGGGAAATACTAGAGGCATAGCAACCCCATGTTCATCAAAGCATCATGCTAACAATATTCACTATCATTATACTGGCAATATTAGCAAATGCAATTAGACAAGAGAAAGCATTTAGAGTTCTAAGAATTGGAAAATAAGTAAAACTATCTCTATTTGCAGATGAGCTATTAGTATACTTGCGAAATAGTAAAGACCCAATGATGAAACCTAAACAATAACTCAGCAAGATGGCAGGCATAGAATTAACATACAGAAATCAATAACACCACACCCATGCCCCCCCACAGACAATAACTAGGTAGGGGATATAATGGTAGAGAAACCCCACTTACAATAGTAACAAAGATAAAGTATTAGAAGTAAATTTAAAAAGGAATATGCCAAGATTATGTGAAAAAAATAATCTTTATAACATCCCCAAAGATACAAAAGTTGACTTAAACAAATGAAAAGACAGTTCTTATTTTCAAATAGGATAAGCCACTATAGTGCAGATGTCAGTTCTTCCTAAGCTAACTTACCTATTTGAAGCAGTCCCAATAAAAATCAATTTTTTATGGAGCTAGACAAGTTGATAATAAAGATGATATGAAAAATAAACATGAAAGAATATCTAAGAAAAGTTACAAAATAAAATCTATAAGAGAGGACTAGCCCTGCCAATTATGATAACATGCTATTAGCCTCTTTTGTTAAAAAAGTGTGCTACTGGTCCATCAACAGGTAGGTAGACAGGTCAGTGGAATAGAATAGGAAGTCCAGAAAGAAACCAAAATGAATATGGAAATCTGGTTTATGATAAAGGTGAGATCTCAAATTACTGGGTAAAGGTAGACTTTTCATTTTTATAAGTATGTCAATAGCTTTATTTCTAATTTCCACATTTCTTAAAAACAATTTTTTTGTTAAATTTATTGGGGTGACATTGATTACTAAAATTATATATGAGTAGGTTTCAAGTTTAATTAATGCTTCTGGGATAATTGAATAGACATTTGAACAAAAAAAGCAGTAAACCAGTACAACAAATTTCACATCTCTAGTTTACATAAGAATCAATTCCAAATGGACATGAGATATAAGATGTAAGAGATGTTGGTCTAATGAAAATGTTTTTCTTATAGCCAGAGGTAAAACTTAGTCAATATCTCTTCCCCCAGCCTTTTTCTAGTTTCGTCTCCTGGAACTTTGCTTATATATCATTGAGCCTTTTCAGTTTTTTCTCTACCTTAATTTCTCTTTTACACATACCACATTGTTCACTCTCTGTGTTGAATTCTTTATTTTTAAAAGTTCACTAGTTTATGAATTCTGTCTTAAGCCAGTTAACTGTCTATAGAGTTTTAAATTTCAATTAATATATTGGCTATCTCCATGGTGTTTTATTTCTTTCTTTTCAAACCTGCCTTGTTAGTATTTCATTATTTTTTTTTATTACTTTTGTCATTCTTTAGTCTCTTATATTCCTTGTAACATTTTATATTTGAAGTCTGATATTCCTAATATCTTCAGGTTTTTGTGGCTCCAATTCCTCAGTTGTTTTTTTTTTTTTTTCCTGTAGATGATCATTTTGAATAATCTATTTCCTTGATGTTCTGTGATTTTCATCTACTGTTAGACAATTTCCTTGAAACTTCATCTGTGGGAATGCCTTGAGCCTGGTGTTAAAGTGTGTATGACACAGGACATTTGCATTTCCCTTTGCCTGGTACTGGCTGCATGACCAACCAGGGCTGCTTCAAAACAATGCTGTTGACCACTTGGGAGAAGGGATGGCTTACAGGTAGTGTCAATTCAAGCTATAAAACTTCAGGAGTCCTTGTTAGAAATTTTAGGGGAGAACCTCCCCACCCCCATCCAAACTTTTCTTATTTTCTATCTCTGATTTTTTAGTTTACCACCTGTCTCTCTTTGAGGGGTTTTTGCTTCATTGAGGGGTATTGGTGTGACTTTCAATGATTAGGCACCAAGCCTTTTTCTCTCATTCCTGATAGGCTGACCTGTTAATGCCAGGCTCCTGAGTACTCAGGATTGGAAGATATCCCCAATCCACTGAAAAAATGAAGACCACAGAGCTCACATATGTATAAGAATCATGCTCCTTTGACATTTTGTGCTTCAGATGGTTTTTCTTTATTTCCAAGTCACTCATCATTAAAAAATGTAATCTAAATTTCAGTAGTCATTAAAAGTAATATAATTGGTTGTGTGCATGTGTGTGCGTGTGTGCATGTGTGTGTACGTCCAGGCTCCCATCTAGTCTCCAATATTGCTAGAAGCAGTTTCTCCAACCTATATGTCGTACTGTCATCCATACTCAGCTGCAAATATTATCACATCCCTCACACATTCAAAACATTTGATTCTTCCTAAATTGTCTTCAAGATGAAAGACACATTCTTTATCAAGGCACCTGACATTATTTTCATCATGATTTGGTCCCTGTGTAGCATTTTATCTTGAACTTATATGACTTCCTTCCTATCCTTTGTTCTACTAAAATTTTACATTTTCCTTATAAAACATCATTTATCTTGACTCTGTGCCTTTGCCTATTTAACTCTCAGCTAGAAATTTAGTTTGAGTGTTTGTTGATTTGCCTAACCCATCTCTCACAATGGAGGGGATGGCTTTGAAGTAATGTCTTGTAGGAAGCTTCCTTTGACCTGCCCTCATATTCATCCTATTCATCTGCCCTCTGACTGTGTCCTATCTTGATCCAAGTTGAGAAATACTGAGAAAAACAGAGTCAAACTTTCTTATCTCCTCATACCCAGTGCCTATTATGTTACGTCCCATATATCAAGTCCAGTGAATGTTGACTGAGTACATTTGTTAAAAAAAAATCTCATTACATAATCCAGCAGCAGCTTTAATTGTTACTTTTTATCACCATATTTTATAGAGAACATGTGAAGAATGTTAATTTATACTTTTGCTTTTTTTTCTTTGTGTGTGTGTATGTATGTTCTCATACAACACATTTCCTATCCATCACCACATTTGTGTTTGACAAAACTCTCTGAAAATTAAATAACTTCTCCAAAATTAGAAGAAAAAAAAGTATAAGCCTGGATTTCAAAGAGGAATTTTTTTAATTCTAAGGCCAGATGTATCCCTGCCCCACATCTGCCAGTCCTTGGGAATCATAGGATCCTCAGTGACTGTTAATATCGAGATGGTATGCTGACATGGTGAATACTTCTAAATTGCTTCAATTCTCCTCATTGTACCTTTTATCTTATTTTATAGTTGCAAAAAGTTTTGGTCAAATCAAAATTAGGTTTCTTTAGCTTTTCTGTGGTGCAGTTTGAATGCTAACATAATTAATTTGGCATTGATATTTTGCTTTTGGAAAATGGTCATTTTCTCAGTGCCCTGATGAAATCAAAAGAGATTTGATTACCAAACCTTCTCTTGGTATTTATGGAGAAAAGTTCAAAATTGAAAAGACTGAGGATATAAAGACATTTTATTAGGTAAAGATGTATTTTGGTCATTACTTAAACAAGCAGGCACTAAATGGGGTGGGTTGTTTGATCTCCATGAGATCTAGTTATACTGGTGAAAAAGATGAAACATGAAAGCAAAGAGTTAAGATAGGGAATATGATAATAAATACAGAGATAATAGTCTACCTGAGTTTATCTCAGGAGTAAAGTAGTAGAAATGTTTGAGTCCATCATTCAAACATCACATAACCTACAATGAACCTTTTTAAAGTGTGCAATTGTCATTTAGTGCATTCACAGTGTTGTGAAACCGCCACCCCTCTCTAGTGTCAAAACCTTTTCTGTCATGTCAGAACATTTCAATTTGCTTATACATTCATCTGTTGATGGCCGTTTAGATTGTTTCTGCCTTTTGCCTATTAAATTTACTTTGAACATCTTTCATGTGTTTGTTAGATATTTGTATATCTTCGTTAGAGGAATGTCTATTCGAGTAGTTTGCTTATTGTCTCATTGGTTGTTTGCCTTTTTGTGGTTCAGTATAATTATTCTGGATAGTAAACTCTTATAGATATGATGTGTATATTGTCCTTTTACTTTTTTTGATAATGTATTTTCATGCATCCAAATTTTTAATTTTTAAAAAGTCCAATTTACCTAGTTTTTCTTTTTTGTTTATGCTTTTGGTGTCAAATCTCAGAATGCATTGATGAATCCAAAGTTATGAAGATTCATCTTCGTGTTTTCTTGTAATGGTTTTATAGTTTTAGCTCAGGCATTTAACTCTTAGATCCATTTTGAGTGAATTTTTACATATGGTGTGTAGTTGGAATCCAGATTAATTATTTTGCATGTGGTTTCCAGCTGTACCAGCGTAATTTGTTGAAGAGCCTATTCTTTCCCTGTTGGATGGTCTTGGTAACTTTGTTTAAATTAATTGGCTACACGAGTAGCTGTATGGACTTACTTCTAGACTCTTAATTGTATTCCATTGGTCTCTAAGCCTATTCCTGTGCCAGTACTATATTGTACAGATGATGCTCTGTTTACTTTTGGTGCATGAGTACCTACCCAAAGCCAGAAAGTCTTCCCTTTCTTCCTACTATCAAGTGACAGAAAAGGGGCATAAGTTACACCACCTTTTCTAACTCTAATTCCTGCTAAATATCTGTAATATGAGATGGAAAAAGATGGGTGATCACATCCACAAAATCACTGGGGTATGATTATGGGGTAGAAAAAAAGTAGACTTTATAGTTCAATATACGTAGGCTGGGATCCCAGTTCTCAGCGATAACATCTTGGGTGTGTAATTTTAACCTTTTTGAACTTAGCCTATACTCTTGTTAAATGTAGATAAAAATACCTACCCTGTAGTATTTTCATAATGAGTAGGTAAAATATATGTAAATTTTCCCTATTTCCATGCGAGATACAAAATAGTTATAGACAAAGTTAAAAATCTATTAATAATAGCTCTTGCTTTGTATGGTTTTTAAAACAGAAACTTAACATGGAGAATGATCCTAAACCTTGAAAAATAGTCCCCTGAAGACCTTGGAAAACAGTCCATTTTAATATATTTCAGAAGATGCTTCCTAGGAAAATGACATATTACCTACTAACAATTACAGTTGGCTTTGAGTGTCAGGAGTTGGCATCTTTTTATTCAGCTGCCAGCATTGTATATGTGTGTGTATGTGTGTGTGTGTGTGTGTGTGTGTGTGTGTGTGTATCTATGAGTACATATCCACTCTGTTTGCTTTTGTTTTACATGCTAAATCTGTAATCCTTGGTTCACGCACTGTTTTTTATTAATATGCTGTGTAAATGTGCCTGAGTGCTATAAAAGAATATGCTGCATATCAATAAAAAATAGAGAAGTAATGGCATTATTGGAGATTGAATGGGATCTTCTGACTATCACCTCTAGACTATACAGTTCTCAGATTTATAACCAAGGCACCTTCTTAATATAATTGAATTGTCGGTAAGAGGACTTGGAGCCAATTTTATTTCTCTGAAAGAATTACTGAATCTTTATTCCTCCTCTGGTACAGACATAGTGCTACTAGGATATGATCTTATCAGAGAGCCAGAGATTTGCATAGAGTGAGACCTGGGTCCAAATCTATATGCCACCACACATTGGCTGTAGAATGTTCTAGTCAGTTCACCTCTTCAAATCTCAGTTTCTCATATGTACAAAAGAAAGAATGATTGCCTCATAAGCTTGATTGCAAGAATCAAATGTAATCATTGAAGTGAAAGTGCCTTTTCTACCATAAAGCATCATCCATGTGAGCTCTCATTATCATCAATATTTAGTACTAATCATTTATGAAATTGTGGAATCTTAAATTAGGAAGGCACATTACAGGCCACTTTGCCAGTTACCCACTGTATTTGCCTCACTAGCAAGATTTGTATACTACTTTGTTGAGTAGTGATACTCCTTGCAATGGATGCTTGAACATGGTACCATTGTAGTGTGAAGTGGCATATCCAATTAAAAATGTGAACCATTCAAAACAAGCACACTCTCCTCATGACCTGTGTAAGTAAGTGACATTTTCACATTTAGAGATAGATCAAAAGCCTTTGGAGAATCCAAGAAAGATATGATTCTTGGGGTGTGTCTCCTCAATAGGCCAGAGCCAGGCTGTGAGTATACTGAGAATGTTGAGTGATGGAAATGTAGCTTGGCCACCTTCCCATTGTTTTGTACTTCCCTTCTCATGCTTAGCTCAGGCGGACTTCTAAAGTTGGAGCACAGGGAATATGGAAACAGGGCATCTTGAAAAAAGAATCTTAAATACTGTAATAATAACTACAATGAGTTCATTAAGCTAGTTACTTTATAACAGAGGTTTGGCTTTATATTCTGTACAGCTCTCTAATTTATAAAATATTTGAGGTCAAGAGAGAGATCAATAAAATCAATAAAATAATTGATTTTATTCCTCTGTCTCCAAGAAATGTTATCATCTTCAACGTAGAAGTGGGGTATTTGTATTTTTTCAAAGTATCACTAAGGACAATACATTTCAGAAATTGAGCAGTTCCAGAATTGCCATTGATAGAGGAAAGATAAATCGTCTTTGTCTTCTCAAATCCTTGATGATGAACAATGTAAATATGAAGCAACAGCCTCTACTAACAGGAGTAACTAAGATTTGATGATGCCCTTCTGTGTGAGGCAGTTTCGTTTGTGCACAACACTTATTCTCCATCCTTTTGGTAATACCCCATAATTTATTTGGCAAATTATTATTCCTTTACCCTTAGTCCATGTGATTTGGGAGTGTTGGCTCCACTACCCCCTGTTACATCAACAATAACTTACTTCTTTTAAGTAATTATTTTTATTTTGAGATAATTATAGGTTTACATGCAGTAGTAGGAAATAATACAGAGAGATCCCCTGAATACTTGACCCAGTTTTACCCCAGTGATAGCATTTTGCAAATCTGTGGTGCAGTATTGCAACATGGATCTCACACTGATACAGTCACAATGCAAAACGTGTCTATCCCCACAAGGATCCCTCATGTTGCCCTTTTATGGTCACGTCCGCTTTCCTTGTGCCCCATTTCCTCGACTCCTGGCAACCACTGGCTTGTTCTCCACATCTATAAATGTGTCATTTCAAGGTAGCAGTATGTCACCTTTGATGTTGTTCTTTTTCATGCAGCATAATTCTATGGAGATTGATCCAGATGTTGTGTGTATCAATCGTTTGTTCCTTTTTATTTATGTGTAGTATTCCATGTACCCCAGTCTGCTTAACCTTTCACCCGCAGAGGACATCTGGGTTATTTCTGTTTGGGGCTCTTACAAGTAAAGCTGTTACAAACATTTGTGTACTTGTAGTTTTGTGGATATCAGTTTTCATTTTCTTTGTATACATGCCTGAGAGTGCAATTTCTAGTTAATATTGTTATTATAAATAACAATATACTGTTAGTATATTGTATAGACTAGGGTTAATTAAAACAAAATGTTTAGTGGATTTCTCTAATAAAACACTTTGGACCTGGTGATTTATTTTTTTGGAGTTTTAAAATTACGAATTAATATTTTCTTAATAGAGGACTATTTGAATGAACTATTTCATATTGGACGAGTTTTGGTAGTTTGTGTTTTTTGAGGAATTGATTCATTCATTTCATCTAAGTTATCAAACTTACGGTTGTTTGTACTGTTCCCCTGTTATCCTTTGATATCTGCAGCACCAATAGTGATCTTACCCATTTAATTCCTGATATTCGTAACTTACGTCTTTTTCCTCTACTTTGTCAGTCTTGCCAGAGGCTTTTTAATTTTACTGACTTTTTTAAAGAACTAGCTTTTTGTTTCACTGATTTTATTGATTTCTGTTTTTTATGATTTCTTTCCTTTTGCTTGCTTTGTGTGTATTTTGCTCTCCTTTTTCTAGATTCTTGAGATAGGTACTTAGATTATTGATTCAGTACTTTTTCTGTGTTCTAATATAAACATTTAGGGCTATAAATTTCTACTCCATTGTATCATTTATCACATTACCTCATAATTAACTGACTACTGTTTTATTACTCACAAATTGTTATGATGTATTTTATTTTCAATCATTTCAACTCATGGATTATTTAGAGTTACCAGGTGTTTGGAGGTTTTCTGTATCTTTGTTATTAATTTCTCATATGATTGTGGCTATTGTGGCCAGAGTAAACACTGTGTATGATTTCAATTTATTTATTATTTTTGAAATTTTTATTAAATTTATTGGGGTGACATTGGTTAGTAAAATCATAGAGGTTTCATGTTTGTAATTCTGTAATACGCCATCTATATATTGCATTGGGTGTTCACCTCCTAAAATCAATTCTCCTTCCATCACCATATATTGGACCCCCTTTACCCTCTTCTGCCACCCCCCTACCCCTTTACCCCCTGATAACCACTAAACTGTGGTCTGTGCCTATGAGTTTTTGTTTGTGACTTTCAGTTTCCTATCCCACATATGAGTGAAATCATATAATTTCAATTCTTTTAAATATTCTGAGGTTTCTTTTATGAGCTAGAATATAATCTATCATGATATCTGTTTCGTGGTGTTCGAAAAGAATGTGTAATCTGTGGTTGTTGAATGGAATATTTTATAAATATCAGTTAGAACAAGTGATTGGAGTGACAATTTCTAAGCTTTCTAAGTTAGGGATGAAATGGACTAGTCTTTTACATTTCTGGTAATTTTTCCATTTTTGCACCTATTTTAAGGTGGTATTAACTGAAAGCCTGGGATGTTTACTGGGTTTCTTCACCCTTGTAGATTCTAAATGTCAATGTTTGTCTTCCCAGTTTTATAAGACTTCTGAAAGGTTACCTCAATTTATCAACCTCTTAGCTTCCTCTTGTGAATTGACAAATAACTTGAGAAAAATGTTACCAAATGTAAGTCTTGCAACTTTGCCCTTCTATCTTCTATAGGATCTTGGCCATTGAAGTATCTTGAAAACTCTCTGGGGTGTGTGTGTGTGTCTGTGTGTGAAAATATTATATTTTCAATCAAACTTTCTCCAGTTTTCCTAGATTTACTTATTGGCAGAATTATTTTGATACAAGATAATGCACCATAGGCAAAACTGGAACCTCAATAATTATTTTATTGAGTCCCTATTATCTGGCAGGTGCCATTCTGAAGTGTCTGTTTTATTGGGTTGTTGGAAAAGTCATGAAGCATTTTTGCAACGAAAAACAGAGAAAAAAATACGTCATGAGTTTTCTGACAACCCAATAGATTCTCTCCCCTAACCGAGCTTCCATTTAAGTAGCACAGTCAGCACAATAAGGGCATATCACTAAAACCCAGTTAATCTGAATAGTATCTCAGTGGTAAGGGGTTGCTCTAGTGATAGGTGTTATGGAAAAAGCCAAGCCAATTAGACCTCATGAGATTCAATTAGAGAGTGTTCAAAGGGACTGAAATAAAAATAAGTTTGTTTTCTACAGAACTTGGCAATTGAGAGAATGTAAGCCTGAAGATTCTGGGATGAAAGAGAAAGGAGACATTATTATTTTTTTTTTCAATTGTCAAAGGCATGAAATCAACATAGAGAAAATGTAGGGCTAAGAGAGTCACCATGCTGATTAAATTGTTTAGGTTTCCAGGACTACTTCTGGATGTATCAGCCATTTGAATTACATTGCTTTTGCTTAAGCCCATCTGATTTGAGTTTTTCTCACTTAAAAGATCATTAATACTCATTTTAACTACCAAATTCAATGAATACTTTTGGTACTTTAGTAGTCTCTCTGCATTTGACTTTGATTTTCTTTCTCCTTACATATTTATTTCCTTTGGCTTTTTATACTACCACTATTTATTTATTTCTTCTAAAATTTATACTAGTTTTCCTCAGACTCTTTCCCAGGCTTTTTCTCTCCTTCTGTCTTTTTACCTAACTTGCATCCTTCATGATTATATCCTTGATCCTTGGTCTTATTTAAATGAATGTCTTTGAATGTCTTAACTAAATGCATATCAATTAGAATTCATCCAGAAACCGAAGAATCAGTCTTGACTCATTGATTCTATAAGGTGTGATCAAAATATACAGTAAATGTTTACATTAAAAAATGTATTATATTAAAAGACACATTGCCATTAATCCTCTCAAAATATTCCCCCTTGCTTTGAACACACTTATGCTATCATTCTTGCCACTTTCTGAAGCAGTTCTGGAAGTCCTTCCTCTTTCGTGTGTGTCTTTAGTTGTGCTGTCGTGGCTGCCTCAATGTCCTGAATCTATTTGAAACATTTACTTTTCGTGGTCATTTTGATTTGGGGAAGAGCAGAAGTTGCATGGTGCCAGATCCTGTGAATAAGGTAGGTGAGGACACACTCTAAGGTTTTTATTTGACAGAAATTGCCGTGTCAGAAGTGATGTGTGACACAGAATGTTGTCATGATGGAGGATGATGTAAAGACACTCATGAAAGAGGACTTCCAGAACTGCTTCAGAAAGTGGCAAGAATGATGGGATAAGTGTGTTTGAAACGAGGGTGAGTATTTTGCAGGGAATTAATGGCAATATGTCTTTTAATGTAATAATTTTAAAAATTTAAACATTCACCATTTTGTTTGATCACACCTTGTAACTGAAGTATTTTTTATTTCTGTCCCTTGATTATAGTGAACACTGCTTCTCTGGTAGTTCAGGCCTTCATAAACTTTCATTTGTACTAATTAACAATAGCCTCCTAACTTATCTCTCTTCTTTTAGTCTCATCATTTTCTACAATAAATAGTCTCCATAATGGTAGAGCTTCATTGCAAACTGATGTCACGCATACCATTACACATAAAAGTAGTACTTAGTATGTGGTCCTAGCTGTCTTCTCTTCCTCAGCATATCTTGACTTTCCTTTCTACCATTTGCTCTTGTTAGAGAAAATTGCTTGGAGACCCATCAAAACAGTTAAGCTTTCTTATGCTTGGGTTTCATTGCCCCTGCTATTCCCATTGCTTCTGCAATTTTTCTGTGTGCCAGTCTGCTGAACTCATGGTTGTACTTCAAACTACAGTTTGAATTCTTATCTCCTCTTTGAAACATTCCCCAGACCATCTCAGACAAATTCAGGTAGTTTACTCCCCTTTATTGTAGATCTAAGTGAATGCATTATACAGTTGGGTAAACATTATTTTTATATTCTAGCTAGGTAGGCTGTGATATAATTTCACTTACTTTTTCTACTTGTAACTTTACTTATGGACCATTATTATGTTTACCATTTTTTTAATCCTGAAAGTATCTTCAGAAATTAAGGAAATAGAAAATTATATGTATTATATACCTAGTTAATATCATATAAGACTAATCACAATCCCGATTGTATGAAACAGGATTCATTTCACTAATTTTTCACAGATGCATAAAGTGAAAAGAGTTGAGAAGGTTGCCTGGGAATATAGAACTAGTAAATTTGGGAGGTGAAACAAGAATTTAAGTCTTTCTAACTGAAGTATATACTTTTTCTGGTACAACACAATTCATTCTTTAGATCTTTAGGACTAAGGGGACAAGCATAATCATCATGCTTATATTTCTAAAATATTTGACAGTTTAGACATTTTGTTTACTAATGAAAACACAGAATCAATAAGATGGTCTAGTACCTATTAGGTGACGATTTAGAAATGAGATAGAGCTAGAGCTAGACATACATAAAGTGAATAGAGAATGAATGAGTAAATGAATGAATAAAAAGGCAAGCAATGGGGCCGGCCGAGTGGCGTGGTGGTTAAGCGCTGGCTTGGGAAGCCAGCGGCCCTGGTTCAGATCCCACATAGAAGGGCCAGTAACACTGCCCTCAAAAAAAAAAAAAAAAAAAAAATGCAAGCAATGCCAAGAATAAATAAAAGTTGACAGGAAATATCTGCAACTTTTCTTAGAAAAACTCAGTTAATGCAGCCTTTGAGAAGCTTGGTTATTTACAAATATTTGACTATAATGCTTGCCAAATACTAATAAATTCTTACAAATATAGAATTTTTGTGAACAAACAAAATATAAACAAAACATTTATGTATCCCTACCCATGATTACCAATGGAGGTAACAAAAAGAGCCAAAACAAAAATTCCAGTTTAATTAAAAGTGGTGGTGGATTGTGAGATTGGCAGTATTTTTATATGCAGGCTTGATCCTTTCCTCAGTTTCTTCCCAAGAAATGAGAAAAAATAAGAAAGACAAAGCCTACCTCAATTTTGCTTTTTGATGTAATGATTAGGGCAATTAACATATATGGTGTGGGTCCAAATTCAGTAGATCTCAGGTGAGGACCCAAAGTAACTAAAGACAGTTGACAAAGAAAGAAAGAAAATTAATAATGAATGATAGAAAATCAAATTGAATGTACTCCCACTAGGGCTTTTAGTTTTGTTTTGTGTTTTTAAATACCTGAGAAAAGCAAAAAGAATGTTTATGAATAGGGGTAAATAAAAGTATCTTTTCTATTAGTTTAATCTATCTGGAGTTGGTTTTCGTGTATGGTATGAGGTAAGATCCAATTTTGTTTCTTCCCCACTTGATTAATCTGTATTTGTTCTTTGTGTATAATAAGTTCTCACTTAATGTCATTGATAGGTTCTGCAACTTTATTTGAAATGATGTAATGAAACCATTTACCATAGACTAATTGATATAAACAAGAGTTAAGTTCCCATGGCATCTCATCAACATTATGGCGAAATGATGTTGAACAAAAGGATGTATTTGAGGATCTGCTGTATTTAATATACAGATACACATGTGCGTGCTGGTGTATGTGCATATATTACATATATGCATATATATTTATATATATTTATATATAATAAATACATATATATTTATATATTTTCTGTTTTTTTAACATAGTGTGTGTGTGCATGTGTGTGTGTGTGTGTGTTCGTGTGTGTGTGTGTGTTCCTTACATTTATGTTATACTGGTCAACTTATTTTCCCTGTGCTTTTATTATACCGCATTATTATATTATAAAGTCTTGGTATTTTCTTCTTCTTCTAGAGTATTTTGGCTAATCATGGCTTTTGGTTTTCCATAGATATTATAGGATCATTTTGTAGCTTTCTTGTTGACGACTGTATTTTTCAGATAGCTCCACTAATGAATCCCTCCCCACAGGCTCCTTTTACTATCTGACATGGGCCTCTGTAAAGAGTGCGGTCTATGTTTCCTCTCCTTGATTTTGGGTGGTTCTGGGATTATGGCAGAAATGATACACAACTTCCTAGGCTGTGTCATAAAAACTGTTAAAGCTTCTACCTGGCTATTCTGGGACATGCACCTCGGGAGTCCTGAGTGTGTGTGTGTGTGTGTGTGTGTGTGTGTGTGTGTGTGTGTGTGTGTAAATAAAATCTGGCTACACTAAAGCAACCATGCTTGAGAGGTTGCATGGGAATAACATATAAAGATAGAGACACCCAAGGAGCCGCAGGTATTCCAACCTCAAATGTTCCCGCCCCTAACAGAAATGCCAAACACCTGAGAAGGCAAATCAGCTAAGCCTAACCCCTCCAAACAGTCCCAGTTGCTTGAATGTTTAGCTGAGCAGAAACTAGAAATTCCCACTGAGTTCAACTCAAACTGCATATCCATGAGTAAAGTCAATATTGCTGTCATTTTAAGCCACTGAGTTTTCAAGTGGCTTGTCATATAGCCACAGTAATGGAACAGTTCAACACATAGCACACACACGCATGCCACACATGCACCCCTAAGCTTTAGTAATAATTGCATTGTCTCTATATCTTAATTTGGGAGAGAACTGACGTCTAATTGATACTGATAAGAGTTTTCCAATCCATGAATATGATATACATTTTTATTTACTGGGACTCTTAAAAGTCTTTCAATAAAGTTTTTAAATTTTCTCTACTGGGCCGACCGAGTGGCTCAGTTGATTAAGAGCTCTCTCAAGAGTGCGAGCTGAGCTCTGAGCAACAGCAGTTCGATGCCCAGCCTGAGCTGAGTTGCCGCTGAGCTGCCAACAGGTGGCACAATGGCTCAGCTAAAAAAAAAAAAAAAAAAAAATTTCTAGAAGTCTCATAATTATTTTAGTTTAGTGTTTCATAAATACCTTACAGTTTAATGCTGTTATGCAATTTTATTTTGATTTTCCTAAGTAGTTATTATTGGTATATAGACATATAATTGTCTTTTTAATATTGATTTTCTATATAATACCTTGCTAAACTCTTATTAATTCTAAAAACTTACTATTAATCCTTTGAGTTTTTTACATAGAAACCTTTTCAAATACTTCTGAATATTAATTTATTCCTTCCTTTCTAAGAGTTACATATTTCAGCACTCTGTTTTTTTTGTTTTCTTTTTTGTTGAGGACAATGTCACTGGCCCTCATATGTGGGACCCGAACAAGGGCCGCTGGCTTTCCAAGTCAGTGTTTAACCACCGCGCCACTTGGCGGGCCCTCCGCACTCTTCATTGATTTTGAGATGCCACTGATTACAAAATGAACAAAAATACATTTTACATTTATGCAAAGTGTAAAAAATTGTCCCTTATAATTAATTAGAAAAACAACAGTATTTTTTCCTTGCCTGACTTGGCTGATTTGGACCTCCACTATAATGTTAAATAGAAGTGGTGAAAGAGGGCACCATTGTTTTATTCACATTGCTATAGGGAATGTTTTCGGCTTCATCTTTTTTGCAGGTTTTGGAAATGCACATCTATTCTTGAATTTTAGTGAAGGCTTTTTCTGCTTCAATTGAGATAATAATTTGATTTTCTCCTGTTGTGATGAATTATGTTAGTTTGTCTTTTAATAATAAACTAATCTTGCATTTATAATACAAGTCCAACTCATTTATTACATATTTTTGTATGCATTACTGGATTCAGTTTTCTAATATTCAGTTTCGGATATTTATATCTTTTTTTTTTGTCAGATTTCTGTCTACTTTTTCTCTCTAGTACAATTTTTTTAAAGTTTTGTTATTAAATTTAATATAGGATATTTGCATCTATGTCCATGAGCAAGACTGGTCTTTAATTTTCCTTTCTGTTATGTTCTTTAAAGGTTTTGGTATAAAAATTAACCTAGGCTCATAACATGGAATACGACTGTTTCTCCTTTTACTTTATAATCTGGAATACTTTGTGAGATATTATATTTATCTTTTTGTTTGAAAGCAAAGTCATTTGGGCATGAAATTTTATTTGTGAAAAGGTTTTGAAATACTGACTGAACTACTTAATGGCTGTCAATCCTACTTGGGCTTTCTATTTCTTTCTTTCTTTCTTTCTTTCTTTCTTTCTTTCTTTCTTTCTTTCTTTCTTTCTTTCTTTCTTTCTTTCTTTCTTTCTTTCTCTCTTTCTTTAAATTAAAGTTTATTAGGGTGACAATTGCTAGTAAAGTTACATAGGTTTCAGGCGTACAATTCTGTAAAACATCATCTATATATAACATTCTGTGTTCACCACCCAGAGTCAGTTCTTCCATCACCATATATTTTATTCTATTTCTTTTCAAATAAGTTTTTGTTGTCTTTTTAAAAGAATGTATCTATTTCATATAAATTTTAAAATGTTTAGAATAACGTTTTTTCAGAGTGCCTACTCATCTTTTACATAGCTGCTAAGTGTGTAGTTGTGTCTCTTGCTTATTTTGCTTTCTCTCTTTTTTTTTTAAAGATTTTATTGGAGAATTGGGGGAGGTGAACAGCGTTGGGAAATTGGGGAAGGGGAACAGACAAATTGGGGTCCTTTTGTTCTTCAGTCTAGTTGTGGAGGACATTGTTTCTCTGTCCTATGTTGGTATCATCGTTGCGCTCTTCTCAGGTGAGGCAGGTCGGTCGCTGGCCTCTGGATGGTCACTCACTGCCTCTATTGACAGTTCACTCTGGCTGCCGGCCACTCATGCTCGCTGCCAGCCACTTACTGCAGCCTATGGCAGCCCACTGCAGCAGGGGCTGCAGCTATGCCATCCCGGAGACTCAGAGCAGCAGCCCAGCTCCAGGTGAAGCTGTTGTTCACCATCTTAGTTGTAGAGGGCAGTGTCATTGGCCCTCATATGTGGGATCCGAACCGGGGCCACTGGCATCCCAAGCCAGCTCTCAACCAATGCGCCACTCGGCCAGCCATGCTTTCTCTTTTTTGTTTTATCAATAGTAGCAAAGAAGTTTTGAGTTCTTAAAAGCTCTAACATAAATTTTTTGATCCTCAATATTTTACTCTTTTAAAAATATTTTTTTCTTTTTTTTAATCATATATATATTTTACCTTTTATTTTTGTAACTTCTTAGAATGGGTGCTTTGCTATTTAACTTTTGACATTCTTGTTTTCTAAGTTTTAAACTTTTACATATTTCATTTCGAAAACAGTTTTAGCTGTACTCTTACAGGATTTAAATTGTAGTATTTTTTCACTATTTTGAAATCCTCAATATAGTTTATTTTTCATTATGACTCCTTAAATAATAAATTTAGAAGTGTGTTTAATAATTTCCAAACATAACTTTTGTTGTTGTTGTTAACATTTTATTATTGATTTTAAGTTAACTGTATTGTGATCATAGATTGGCATATATAATACTAATTCTTTGAAATATATTTCGGTTTGACTTTTTATATAGCCATAGGGTCAATTTCATCAGAGTTTCATAGTGCTTAAAAGTAAAGTATATTTCTCTGATGGTGATTTCAGTGTTCTGTATATTACCATTAGATCAATTCATTAATTATTTCATTTAAATAAACTTTATTTTTTCTGCTTAATCTATCAGTTTCTGAAAATGCTACACAATATATGCTCATATCCTACTGTAATGGTACTCTTATCAATTTTTATTATTCTATGCAAGTTTTCAAATTTGTACTAATGTGACGTTACATATATGATTTTAGAATTACATCTTCATGATGAATTATACCGTTTATTATTATACAGTGCTCTTCTCTTGCAATAGTTTTCCCCTTAAATATGTTTGTTTCTATTGTATAGTTCTACCAGTTTACCTGGTTTACTCTTTGCATGATTGAATTTTTCCATTCCTTTACTTTTACCTTTTAATATTCAAATACTTCAGATATACACAGTATTTAGTTGGATTTCTAAAATTCAATATGGCCAACTCTCTGTTATAAGTGAAGAATTTAGTCTATATTTTTAATTGAGGTACACTTTATATATAGCAAAAGAGACAGATTTTAAGTATAATACACTTAACATAATTACAGATTTACTTGGGTTTAAATTCTTCCTTTGTTCATTGTTCCTCCTTGTTCAATTTTTCTCTCTTTTTTGTGTTTTCTTTGATTCATTTGGTATATTTTGTCTATCATTTCATTTTCTCCTTGAATAGATTGAATTTATATATTCTGTTAATGCTTTCTATGATTATTTGAGAAATTATAGTATGCATGCATATCATATCAATGTTAAAAACATTTTCCCTATAATTTATACTAAAAATTTTTAATATCAGCACATGATGAGCTTTGCTCATTCCAAATGTATGCTGAGCAACTGATACCAGCCAAAACATTTGATTATCAACTCTATCAACCTGCCTATTAGAACATATACACACCTTAGGATATTTTATCTCCATTTATCTTCTCCAACTTATATTATTGTCATATATTTTAATGTTATTATCTAAAAATATTATGTTTTATTTATTTTTATATATCAAAGCATGTTTAGAATTATTAATATATCTACTTTTTTGCTGTTCACTTTTGAAATTCATACCTGTTTTGATATTATGTTTCCTCTGTCTGAAATAGGTTCGTAATTTCTTTCAATTTCTTTCAGTGAAAGTTTGTTGGTGGAAAGCTTAAAACTCTTCATTTTTCAGAAATGTCTATATTCCCCCATTCATAAAAGTTACTTTGCTAGAATAATGTAGGATGAGGGTTATTTTCTCTCTTTATAATATAAATATCATCCACTGTTTTTCTTCCATTGTTGCTGAAGCAAAATGAGTCATCAGTCTGATTGATGCTCCTTTGAATGCAATCTGTCTTCTCTCTCTCAATGATTTGAAGATCTTTTTTCCCCCCTTAATATTCTGCAGATTCAAAATTCCATTTGCTTGGGATCTTTGGGGCCCTTGAATTTGTGATATTACATGTTCCTTGTTCTGGAAAGTTCCTAGCCATTGTGTATTCAAATACTGTCTTTATCCTATTCTCTCTCATCCCTTCTATAGGAACTCTTTTAGATTATGTTAGCTTTTTTCACGTTATCATTCATGTCTCTTGACAGCTATTTATGTCTCTGTGTTGCATTCTGGATAATTTCTTCAATGCTGTCACTCAGTTTACTGATTATTTCTTTACCTGTTTTTAAGTTAACTTTATCTTCTTTCAAGTATGCCTACTCAGTTTTTATTTTTTATTATATTTTAATTTCTAGAAGTTATTTTTAGTTACTTTTCAAATAATTTGGCTCTTTCCTCATACTATCAAGCCTCTATTTTATTTCTTAAATCATATTAGATATGTATGGTCAATATATGGTTTATGCTAACTTTAGCATTTAGATTCTGTTTCTGTTATTTATTTATTTATTTATTTATTTATTTATTTATTTATTTTCAGCTTGGCTCTCCCTCATAATGCATTTTTTTTTTTTAATTGGAGAGTTGGGAGAGGGGAGCAGCATTGGGGAATTGGAGAAGGGGAACACACAAGTTGCTGTACTTTTGTTCTTCTGTCAAGTTGTGGAGGACGTTGCTTCACTGGCCTACGTTGGTATTATCATTGCGCTCTTCCCGGATGAGGCAGTTGCTCGCCGGCCTCTGGACAGTCACCCATGGCAGTTCACGGTAGCTCACGCTGGCTGCCAACCACTCACGGTAGCTCACGGCAGCCCACTGCAGCAGGGCTGCAACCTACACTGTCGCCAGAGACTCACAGCAGCCCAGCTCCAGGTCTAGTTGTTGTTCACCATCTTAGCTGTAGAGGGCACAGTGTCAAATAGCCTTCATGTGGGATGGAACCGGGGCCCTGCTGCTCAGAGCTGGCGTCCAAGCCAACTCTTACCAAACGTGCCACTCGGCTGGCCCTCATGATGCTTTTTGTCCTTGGATGTTTACTGACTCTTGATGATCAGTCATATTATTTCTGTGGAAACTCCTTAAAAATTGATAAAAGAGGTTTGCTCCAGATAGAATTAGTGTTTGCTTCTGTCAGGATATGAAAGTCTTAATAGACTAAGACTATCCCAATAAATTCTTGACTTGATGCTTTTCTGATCATCAGTGTAGTATGAACTCCATTTGCAAACAATATGAAGTTTAATTTTTACATATTTCTCAAGATATTTTTTCATTCACTGTAAAAGTTTTGAGATCAATTATTATTTTTTTGTGGTCCATCAGAGTAGGGATGGTAGAGCTTTGCCCTTTTGTGACTACTTTTTAATTGGGATGACCTTCTATTATAATCTCCACTAGAATTTTTAGTCCTATACCTCAGGCTCCAGAGGGCTGAAAAATCAGTCTTAATTTTCCTGGGGTTTATAAACCCCAAAAAACTACTGTAATCACCTTACCTTACTACATCCCTCCCTTCACCTTGTTTTTGACCCAAATATTCCTTATGTTTTTCTAAGCTTATGGATAAACATAAGATGAGATAACAAGATTTTCTATCTATCTTTGTAAATTGATTTAAATAAGATGGTCTGTCTACCAGTATACCATAGTCCTAAAAATGGAAATCCAGTACTTTTTTCTTTTCAACTATCTTATAAACAGTTATTGGCTACCTCTTTTGTGCTAATAATTGTGAAAAGAGCTCGGTATACAGAGTACAATAATTTTCAGGTCTTAACTTCAAGTTAATCATGGCCTAAAAGGAGAGAAGAATTCACATAAGCACAACATTTATAAAATATTTAAAACAATGCAAGAACATTATGATGTCAGAGAACAAATACACTAATCCTGTTTTGTGTTACAGCAGTGATATGAGAGAATGAGTCTTGAAGGACCTAATACCTGAGTTATATAATTTGGTCCATATTTTATTTATTTATGTATTTATGTATTTATGTATTTATGTATTTATGTATTTATGTATTTATTTATTTATTTATTTATTTATTTATTTATTTATTTATTTATTTATTTATTTTTGAGGGCAATGTCACTGGCCCTCATATGTGGGACCCGAACCGGGGCCGCTGACTTCCCAAGCCAGCGCTTAACCACCGCGCCACTCGGCAGGCCTGAGCCATATTTTATTCTTTATATCTACAACGGATACTTAATAAATGTTTGAATAAATGTAATTGAAATCTGATTACTTTTATTGCCTTTGCTTGAAAGAATTATGACAATCGATGAATCACACCTGTCTTTTTTTTTTTTTTTTTTTTTTTACTAATTTTCTCTGATTTATCCTTTTTAAAAATCATGTGTCTGGGCCGGCCGAGTGGCGCGGTGGTTAAGCCTTGGGAAGCCAGCGGCTCCGGTTCAGGTCCCGCATATGAGGGCCAGTGACACTGCCCTCAAAAAAAAAAAAAAAATCATGTGTCTGCCTTCATCATGCCTTTCTTATGTATACAACAGTAGAAAAAGAGTTGGAAGTGGCTCTGGAATTTAAAGGGCCCAAGGCCTATGACAGAACAAGTTATTTGTCCAGTCCATATTTTTCTTTATTTGATATTTCCATTTATCCTTACATGCCTTTAAAATACAAGGAAAGAGTTCACTCTGTATTTAAATAGTTATGTCATAATGGAAAGAACTTTGAAAACAGAGATCTTGATTTAAATCTTAGCCCTGTAACTTAGCTATATGAACTCTTTTTTTTTTTTTTTTTTTAAGATTTTATTGGGGAATTGAGGGAGGGCAACAGCGTTGGGGAATCAGGGAAGGGGAACAGACAAGTTGCTGTCCTTTTGTTCCTCAGTCTAGTTGTGGAGGATGTTGCTTCACTGGCCCATGTTGGTATTGTCATTACACTCTTCCCAGGTGAGGCAGATCAGTCGCCAACCTCTGGATGGCTGCTCATGGCAGCTCTTGGCCACTCACGCTGGCTGCTTACCACTCACTATAACCTATGGCAGCCCACTGCAGCAGGGGCTGTAGCCTATGCCTTCGCCAGTGACTCACAGCTGCCCAGCTCCAGGTGGAGCTGTTGTTCACTATCTTAGCTGTAGAGGCAGTGTCACTGGCCCTCATATGTGGGATGTGAACCGGGGTCCTGCTGCCCAGAGCTGGCATCCCAAGCTAGCTCCTAACCAACATACCACTCGGCTGGCCCTGTATGAACTCTTTAAGCCTCATTTCCCTTATTTATAAAATAGAGTTAATAAAAAAGTTCTTTGCAGTATTTCAACATTAATAAATAATATATAGTATATATAATATATAAAATATATATACTGTATTTAAATAAATTATATGTAATATATGCTAAATGATATATAAATATATATATATAAAATTCCAAGTACTATGAATATTTGCAGCATTGTGATTTTCCTTATCATTCTTATTGTAATATTGCTGAACATTTTTATAGCTGAGCTTTGCCCTACCTTTCATCTAACTCTGTCCAATTAATAATTGGAGATTATTAAATTAAATATTACATAATACATTACTTTATAAGTCAATATGCTTTAGGAGGTTGTCTCTGGGTTTCCTCAGATATATAAAAGTTACTATCAGTTTTTGGTGTGTAGATCATACACTTTAGGGTGACAGAGATTGGTGGAAACCCTGCTACTCTCTTTATCTCTGTAGCCCCAATCTGGAAAAATATTAACAAGCTTACTTCATTAGGTACACGGGGTGGTGAAAGAAGTAAATAGTAAGAGGAATTAGGTATATGAATTATGATTGTATTTGAATCCATGTTATAAATTTCCAAATAAATGGTTTTTGGAGAACATAATTTTTATAGTGCCATTGTATTTTTATTTTTATTAGGTGGACCTCTGATATATTCAGCAAACACAGAATCTAATTTAGATTAGGTTGTATCCTCTGTCCTCTCCATAGTTTACATTTTAATCCTACATTACATACTTTTTATAGTTTCATGGGCACTTCTTTTCAAAGGTAAAGTAAGACAATAAAAAGAAAGACCATGGAAGGAATACAATACCATTTCCCTCCTTTTTGGTACATTAAAGAAAAGAAACGAAAAACAAAATTTGATTGATCAGAATCTCCTGGATTTATTTTTGTTAAATATGAGAATCTTAACAGTCAAGAAATATATGCTGGAGTTGATGTATATTGATAATATCAACTTTCTTTTTGAATGAATGCCTAGAGTATATTTTTTCTGGAGTACCAAAATTATGAGTATGGAAGCCTAGGGAACTAAAGAAATATAAACTCTGTGAAATTTTTAGGTGCTTTTTAGGCCATTTAATCTAACAATTAATTTTCCTCTTTAAATACCTTCTTCAGTTTGGAACACACTTTCAAGTTTTGAAATTAGCAAAGGCATATTGGAAGGTTAGCAAGTCGGTGTGGCTGTGGTAAGGTTTATGTTCTCATTTGCTTTGAGTACAGTCATCCAAGTACATTTGGCTGGCTTCACAAAAAGTCTAATACTGTCCAGCATTGTCTTGGCATTTTTTTCTCAAGATTAGCAAGGTCAAATTCAAATACTCAGAAAGGGGGAAAATAAAAAGAGAGAAAGAAAACTAAAGGAAATTTTTTATCAAGCATATCTTAAAGAATGCTGAATTCTTCTACCGGTTATAATTTAACTTCAGCTGTAGTTGACATTTAGAATAGGTGTCTCATTTATACCTTCCTTATTATGGATGCTAACACCATTAAATCCCCCCTCTATTATTAATGATTGACAATAATTTGAAAACCAAAATAGTTAAAATGCAAAAGAATATTTTCTTATTGGAGATAGGTAGAACTTTGACCCTTCTGGAGATATGCTCTTCCTGATAAAAACTGAATCAATACAATTATATGTTCAATTAAACTATAATTTATGTTCTTAAGAATGTGGCAATATTTTTGTCATTCTGGAGAGTAGCGTTTTATAAAGGACCTGATCTCCAGATACTTGAGGGAAGAAGTTACTATATATAAGAATACAAATATTTATTGAACCACTATTTTTTTTTTTTTTTTTTGAGGGCAGTGTCACTGGCCTTCGTATGTGGGACCGGAACCGGGCACTGGCTTCCCAAGCCAGCACTTAACCACCACACCACTCGACCGGCCCTTGAATCACTATTTTATATTAGACATTCTTCTACACCTGCAGGAAATATAAAAATAAAAACAACATTTCTCTTAGCTTCAAGTAGCTTCCAATCTATTAGGTAATTGGACAAATAAGCAATGAATTAACAAATGAGGTAGAAAACGACCTCTAATGCCATTTGGATGAGGAAAATATTGTATCTCCTTATAGGCAGAAGGATAAAGAAAGAGATTATAAACTTGATGACTTTACAGTTATGTTTTAAGGGCAAATAGAATTTTGGCAGCTGAGGAACGAGATGTATCAGAAATGGCAGTCTAGGCTAACAACATGCGATGATATAAGACAAGGAATTCTGGGTATTTTATTTTATTTATTTTATTTTTTTGAAGGCAGTGTCACCGGCCCTCATATGTGGGACCCGAACCGGGGCCGCTCGTTTCCCAAGCCAGTGCTTAACCACTGTGCCACTCGGCCGGCCCAAATTCTGGGAATTTTAGAGAACGGCAAGTATCATGAGTTTAATACATAGGGGATATTGATAAGCTTAAAAAGTGGGCTTCATCTGGTAAATCAAGAAATTTAGACTATAATAAATGTTCATGGGACACCTGCAGATATTTTTAGCAGGATAGTGAGTGATATCATCCAAGCTATTGTTCAGGAATTCTTCTTTAGCATCATGTTCAAAAGACCTAGAGAATGTTCTAGCATGATGTGCTCTGAGAACTGTAAAGACTGACACATTAGGAGGGAAGGAGGCATTTTGGGAGGAATTCTAGAGAAGAGGCAAGAACCTTTAAGTTTCAGGAATCATGAAATTGATCTTAATAGTGAAAAGGAATCAAGAAAGATATTTAACTAGAGGTATTACAATAAGTACATATTGGAAGTTTGGGAGTAGATGCACTGTACCCATTTTCCTCTCATTTTGTGCTTTTGATCTGGGACTGTTCTTCCTTCTCTTTTGACTCATTTCCTCAATCATATTTGTCTTATTTTTTTAGTTCCATGAGCATAAAATGTCAGTTAGGAAATCTGTCCTTTTCCATTTTTCTCTTCTTGACACATTAGAAGACCTCCCATTTGCAGACAAAAAGCCACAATAAGGTAATAGCCCCAGCTGGTTCTAACCTTCACAAATGAGATTTTGAAGCATGAAGGAGAAGTTGAAACTATTTCATTGGCTGAGACTGTCCAGGGAGAGAATGCAAACAGAGGAGAAAAGAAAGTAAAGGACAGACCCTTGGGGAGTGCTTATTTTGGGATCATTAGAGGAGGGTGTAGAGCCTGAGAAGGAGAAAGGACAGATCAGAAAAGT
The DNA here is from genome assembly GCA_033961575.1 of Aselliscus stoliczkanus. Lineage (NCBI taxonomy): Eukaryota > Metazoa > Chordata > Mammalia > Chiroptera > Hipposideridae > Aselliscus > Aselliscus stoliczkanus. Next base: position 130,385,431 of record CM066730.1, on the reverse strand, counting down.
AGGAGCAGAACTGGAGACAGGCATGTAATGGAATAGGAGAGATAAGAGTTGCCAACGCTGCTGAGCAGATTGATGGCCTAGAGTCAGCCAGTGATAAGGACACCACTTAAGTAAAGGAAGAGAATTAAGAATAGGTTTAGTAGTGCCATGAAGTGGGGATGGGGCACAAATTCTAGATTGCAACAAATGAAGTCAGGGAAAGGATTTATAGACTGAAGATTGAAAGCATCAAAGATGGATGGACAGCCAAACATGGAAATGAGACATGCCATCAAGAATACACTGGGAGGATAGTCTTGGAAGAGAGAACAGAGACAAGAAAGAAAAAAGAGAGGAACAATGAAGACATGGAGAGATTTTAGGTGTATTTGACAACCTCAAACCTCAGTTTCTTTTTCTCCTCCCCCTCAAATAGGGATAATGACAGTACTTACAGACTTTGAATGAGGACTAAATAAGTTAACACTTAGAGCAGTTTCTGTCCACAGTCATTACTTCCTGCCATGTGGGACAGCATGGGTATTCTCTGTAGAGTTTCTGGTAAGAGCATCATGGACGAGTGAAGGTACAGAGGGAGAGCCAGGGAATGAAGACCTTCTGAAATGGCTGATCACGTGCTTCAAATGAGTAAGGAGGTCAGATGGAACTGGAACACCACTGAGATAGGCTTTGAAAATATGGGAAGAGGTGGGAAGGGACTGGAGACAAAATGAAAAAAAGAGAGCCTTAAACCTTATACAATTATACTATGTGTGAAAGAAATGTAAAAATGGCAGACAGATCATCTGCAAGTGTAAATTTTGAGTTTTTACAAACCAAGTAGGCATAACACTGCCATCTTCTGAATTCCAGGTGGTGCAGGGAATATCCGGGGAAAGCTGCTCAGATTTCTTGCATCCTGGCTGTTTTTCTGAAGTAACTTGACTAAGACAACCAGGACACAGCTAGTGTCTCGTGTAAGTATAACTTGAGAATCCCTCTTCCCTGAAAGTACAGAGGAAAGGATCGTTGAACCTCAGGGTTGCAGGGAGCTTGAAAAGTTATCCAGCAGAACCAACTAGCAGATAGTCAAATCCTGTATCATGGGAACAAGTGATGGCTGGTTTTTGTTTGTTTTTTAGTCTCTGTTTTAAACTACCAGCAGTGGAGAGCTGACTGCTCTGATCATTAGAAGGAAAGGCCTAAAGCTTCCCTTTTATATCCAATTGTCTTCCTGTAACATACACTCATGGTTGTAGTGCTACCATCTGGCACTCAATGGAATATGCATACTGTCTCTTTCATTGCCAATGTATTCGATATTTGAACATAGCTATTTTGTTCTTTCTGTACCTTAAGTAAGAAGGAGAGGGAGGCGGTATGGTGAAACCTGTTGAGCTTACTCCATCACTCCTTCCCTGAAATGTACTTTCGATTTCAGTTTCCTTCAGTGTCCTAGAAATATTGTTCCCAAGAAGAAGATGATAAGAGGAGGGCACAGGTTAGTTTTGATCATTGTGAAGGGGTAGAGAACTAGAGTCTAAATTTGTATTTGATATACTTGCTTCAAAACCAAGCAGACACAGACAGTAAACAGAGAGTTCATAAGAGAATGTCAAGTTATCTTACCTGTGAAATGGGAGTGCTGTTGGATTAAATGAGCCCATCACCAAAGACTGGCATCTTAGAGGCATTAAAGAACACCTGTCATGTTTATTATCATTAGTATCAAATGGTGTCACCAATTCTAATAAAGTCTATTCTTTTGTCTATGCATTGGGTAAATTGTAATTCTTTTCTAAGTTATCACTATGGAGAACATATGCATAGAAATCCTTTATGCCTTGTATGGAGCCACTTGATTGGAACTATAGCTTTTTTCTTTAAAATGGAGATCATTTCAAAAGTAAATATGATATATCATCAGGCTTCTTGTTGATCTTTGTGTTCAGAATTTAAACCATGCCATAGATGATTCAGCAGTCTACATTGGTATGCGGGAGGAAATGGCGGCTCTGTATTCATGACAGTCTATTTAAAATGGGCAGGAAAGAGTCTCTTATAACAAGGTTATATTGTATTGATTTGCCTTTCACGTATTTATTTATTTATTATATGTGCCATTTCTGAAAAATGAAAAGTGTGACAAAAATTCATGGCTATTTCCAGCTTCTGGGGAGCTGAATAGATGTAAGAGAGTATTTATGAGGCATTTATTTCCTAATATATGCAATGGAGTTGATTCCAAATGATTTGACTTAGAAGCAGACTATAAATCTTTATAGGCACAAGTAGAGTTAAGGTTTGCACTAAATCTTTGCCTAAAATACCCCAAAGCAAGGTATGAAAAATTCCTTTCCATGTATCCAATTAAATTGAACCTTACTGGGAAGTCAGTGATGAAACAGGACGCCTGGACGATGCTGTATGTATCACAGCTTCCATCACCAACTTGTATTTGATTTATGGAGGAGATATCATATTTCTGCCACTATAATGTGCATTCTTTAAAGACAATATCCTTGGCCATTAGTGCCTTGCATGTGACGGAAGCTATGGGGGAAGGGAACTACTATTTATCCTGCTCTGCCTATGGGCCAGGCACTGTCCTGAGCATTTTGACAATAGTTAACATTTATGTAGTGATTACTGTGAGCTAGATATTGTCTCAAATGCTTTCTATGCATTAGGCATTTAATTCTCACAGTAACTGTATGACTAGATATTACCTTCTCCAGTTTCCAGGTGAGGAAACTCAGGTTCTGAGAGGGTAAATAACTTCCCCAGAGTTAGCCAGTTCTTAATTAATGAATCCAGGCCAAGAACTCAAGTTTGATTGGTTAAAAAGCCTGTCTTCTTTTTGTTATTCCCCAAATAGTACGTAATATCATTTGATCTTGGAATGGATGCATAAATGAGAATTTGGGGACCATATTCTTCTGGACCTAAGATCATTGCTAAAACATAAAAATTCTCACCTCTGAGAGAAACCAAATAAAGATTATAATATATCCATTTATTCGAAAACTTATTGACAGTTTACTTTGTGCCAAGCATTTCACTCAGAACTGAAGATATAAAGGTAAGGGATTGTCCCTGATGCCCACTGGCTCAGGGTCTTTAGGGGATTCAGACAATAAGAACCTTTGAATATATAGCTACTATGGAAATTTTCACAGCTTGGGGGTGCAGGGAAGTTATTAAAGGCTTTCCAGCGCCAGTCGAGTGGCGTGGTAGTTAAGCGCTGGCTTGGGACGCCAGCGGCCCCAGTTTGGATCCCACATATGAGGGTCAATGACACTGCCCTCTAAAAAAAAAAAAAAAAAAAAAAGCCTTTCCAGAGTGGCTGGCAGCCAGGTTGGGGTTTAGAGACCAGGAGCACTGGACCAGGAGAAGAGAGAAGTGGCGAGAAAAGAAAAACAAATATAATCCCCCCCACCCTTGTTTTCACCTCTTATTACAGTTGATAGTTGCTTTTAAACTCATTTACTTGCAGCCCTTGGCAGCAGTTTGATGTGAGAAAACTCTTGGCAGAAGAGAGAGAGAAAGAGAGAGAGAGAGAGAGAGAGAGAGAGAGAGAGAGAGAGAGAGAGAGAGAGAATGAGAAAGAGAGAAAGAAAGAGGGAGGAGAGAGGAGGTTGGGGAGGGAGGAAGGGAGAGAGAGAAGCACTCCTGTGAGCCTCCAGAGATTTCACTGCAGTTTGCAGTTTGGCATTGTCTTTTTATCTGGTTTGGGAAATTATACCCTTTCTCAGGAATTGATTGTCATTTTTGATTTTCTGTAAAGGAGGTTGACAGTTGAAAGACTGCTGAACTTTTCTGATATTCTGCTCTGTCACTTGCTTCCCTCCTCTTATAGTCCTTTTCTTTCCTAGAATGACACCATCAGCCACTGCAAAGTGGGGGTGGGGGTGCTGATTTTGTTAATAGCCAGGTGGGGATTTGAACACAAAGGCTGTTCTGGACCAGGGAGGGCAGGAAGAAAGGAGCAGCTGTTAAACAGCAATCACGATTGCATTTATTCCTAGACTCGAGGTCAAACCAGGGTGGTTGGGGAGTGAAATATAGGGTTGCTCAAAGTGCTACAAGAGTGAATTACAAATGGATTTACAAACAGTTCTGCAGGCTACAAAGGTGGCAGTTGTCAATCACTTCAATCGCAGTGCACTCAGCAAGGAGACCCTTTCCTTTGGAATGTTGTACTCTTCCCCCCTCTTACACACACACACACACACACACACACACACACACACACACACACAGTAGTATAGAGTTTAACATACAACGTGAGCTCAATAAATGTGTGTTCTAATAAATGTTACAAATGAGGGAATGATAAGGCTTTCTCTGGTTCATTTCCCTTAGTCCAGCCCTGTGGCAGATTTCCTTGTTTTTACATTTTTATGCCTGAGCTTTTTTAAGGACTCTTATGACAGACTAAGTATTGTTTTCTTTTAGCTCTAGTCTTGCTGACTTGCATATTGTCTAATGCAAACCTTATCCTCTTAGGACTGTGCAGTCACTTATTCCCACCCCTTCAGCAGCCTTCCTTTTCTTCCTATCTATACACCTTCGATGTGAAGCTGTTTTCCTATCTTATCAGTCTCATGTAGAGACACATCAATGGCAGCATCTTTGTGAATGCCTCTCTCTACTGTGAGGACTTGAATTGCTTGGGATTCTGTCTTTGAGACTTAATGATTTCCCTGTTTAGGATTGTAGAATAGACACAATTTTTCTTCTTCACTATGATTTTATTTATCCCCACTCTCCTGCCTGGAATTGATCCTAATGGGTGTTTGCGGATGGATTGATGCAACTGTAGAATAGAATGAGAAAGTTGGTTAAATCATTCTTCCCTTTAGGCAATCCTTCTGTCACCCAAATACTTTCTTCCTAGAAAAATGTTTGGCTGATAAGGAGAAAATCACCACTGGAGAAATACCTTAGATGTGGGATGCTGTTCATTTTTAAGGTTCCTAATTTCAGGTAAATGTGAAATTTTCTGTATTTTTCATACCACAATTACAGCTCATATCAAATGGTATGTCAGTGAGTATAAATATCTATCTTTCTTATTAAATAGTGTGTCCTTCAAAGACAGACATTTCTTCTTATTTATCTTTATGTCCTTAGCACCGGGAATAATGCCTGCCATATAGCAGCCCCTACATAAAGATTTTTGAATGTGACTTTTATTACTATTATCTCCTAGTTTTAATTTAACCAGAGTTTTAATTTTCCCAGTGAATATTATATAAAATCCATAAAACTCAGATTCAAATCATTCTTTGTTGATGTGGTTGTGTCAGAATTTAAGCGACTGTTTTACACATCCAAATGCCCTTTTACATCATGAATATGTTTTGCACAAACACATAGTAGAACATTAAATTATGCAACCAACTTGAGAGAATGCTTTTGAAAGTGTGAACATATGTGATTTAAAAACAGAAAGGTGAAAATTAGCATCTCCAAATAAAAGATCTACAGAAACATAAAGGATTCAAGAGATGGGCTGTGTACGACGTCATGTAAAATGTTAAGAAGAGTCAATGTTACATCCAGGTGTTTCACTGTGAAGTCAAATGTTTAGATGCCACACATGTTTAGCTTCCCTCCACCTGGATTTCTGTTATTTTTCAAAAGCCAAAGCCTGCTAAGCCAGTACAGATGGATTGACTAGCTATTCTGATTGTCATCAACCATAAAAGGAAATGAATGCCCAAATGCATTTCTTTCCTTCTCATTGATTCATCTGGGCAGAGTGAAAGATAAAAAAAATGTACCATGTACTGCATATCAAGCACAAATATAAAGGTACCATCCTTGAAACACAGAAGTAAAAAACCTGAATAAGAACCCCTCAAATACCATTTAGAGGAAGACAACAAAAGTCTTGCAGTCTGAGGGGGAGGAATTCAAATTGAAATGAGTTAGCAGACTTGCTGTGCCATGGAAACTTCTCGAACAGATCTTCGAAAGCTCTAAAAAGGAAGAAAAAGCATCTTATGTATGAATATGATGAAAACAAAATAGAGAAGGAGACAACTTTAGAAGTTTGTTTGTTAATAGGCATGAATGTTTCCAAGCTCGCTCCAACGAGGGAAAGGAGAGGGATTGGAAACAGTAAATCCTAGATGAAGTGCTTTTGGGGAAGACTGAAATATCTGGATGTTAGGGTATTCTTTTGCCCAGACTGGGTTTATATTTTCAGCTCCTTAATACATAATTGCTTGCTTGACATAGTTCTCTCTAGGTATCTTTTATGATGACATCTTATAGGAAAAGTTATTATACATGCTATCTAGCCCATTCATATTACATTCAGGGTTTGGTTTACATTACATAGAAAAAAATCAATGAAAATTAAGAAGTAACCTGAATAATTATTTCTACCTTGCTGAAAATAAAGATACACTAAGCATGTAACTGGATGGGTTATTTGGAATTCATGATGGCAGGAATAGGTGATGGAAGAGAATGGAGTTAGAGGGAAAAATCATGGGTTATATGGAGTCAGTCAAGCTTTTATTCATTCATTCAGTAAGTATTTATTGAGTGCTTATTGTAAGTCGGGCATTGTGCTGGCTTCTAAGTAAATACTAGAAAAAAAAAGAGAAAAGTTCCTTGTCCCCATGCCACCCATAGATTAGTAAGAGAGAACATCATTAAGAGTCACATAATGAATCTATGATTACATTTTCCCAACAGATACAGAAGAAAAAAATATTGCAAGAGAAAGAGATTGAGGTTGTTGAGGAACTAAAAGAAGTGCTCTAGTTCCATTATTGAAAGTTACTTGTGTTTTTTGACTATTGGGAAAGTTACTTAATCTTCTAGAACCTCAGTTTTCTCATCTGTAAAACAGATTTATTTATTTTTATTTGTTTTCTTGTTGTGGGGAAAGTCAACCTTTTCTTCTACTCAGGCCTTCAGTTACTTGGATGCCCCCCCCCGCCCCCAATTAGGGACAGCAATCCATTTTGCTCATTCTATCAATTTATGTTCCACTCATCCAAAAACACCTTCACAGAAACACCCAAAATGTTGGACCAAATATCTGGGCACCCTGTAATTCAGGCAAGTTGGCATATAAAAGTAACCACCACTAAGCAGAATTAGTTGTCCCCTGTGGGTTGATGTAACACTATGAAAAACATGTGTATTTAAGGAAAGGTACAAAGCATTGGCCTAAGCACTTTAAAGTTCTTAGTAGCACTTTATTAAATGTTGGCTATTTTTATTCCTCTACTGTGAGACTCTCCTAGTCTTTTTACCCTTTACACCTGCCCTTGTGATGGCTACATGTCCTTGCTTCAGCTCATTTTGAGTTCCTTCACGCCAGAAACTTAATGCCTAGCACAAAATAAGACCTTGACTAGGTTTATTATTATTATTTTTAAACTTTTTGTCCTCTTCTCTGAGCATTGCTTTTATAGATAAGATGCATTTTGTTCAGGTGTTTAGTGTGTTTTGAACACAAGGGACAGACATGTTGCCCTGGGGACCTGCCATATCTCTGAATGGCAGGGAGAAGCATGACCTGGTGACTGCATCCTGCATAAGCTATTGCCACATCTTTCCACTGGGTACAAAGTCAGCATCATTATCTTGTAGATGCCACCCCTGAAATGATACACCCAGCCCCCACCTGAGGGCACCCTGCAAAGATACATTCATTTGTGAAAAACTCTTTGTGGGGTGATTTAGACATCTGCTCCCTTTCTCCTCCAAACCTCCACTGGTCCACCAGGGGGTTTGAATTCTGATCAATAATCACACATGAGAGGAATGTCTGTAGGTGTGGTCCATGGACCACCTATGTCAGAAAGTTTCAGATGATTGTTGAAAATGCAAATTCCTAAGCCTGACCCAAACATATCATATCAAAATCTCTGGAGTAGAAAACCTCCATTTCAAATCAAGCGATTCTAATATCTGCTAAGGTCTGAGAGCCATAGTTTTAGAATTTTCAAAATGTTTGCAGATATAATTTCCCTTTTGAAACTCACAGCAGCACTTCTATTAGTCTTGCTATTATCAGCCTCTTTTTATCAGTCTAAGAAATAGAAACACTGTATTCATAGCCTAATGCTGCTCCAAGAAATGACCACATACCCAATGGTTTAAAACAATACAACTCTTTTTTTCATAATTCTGGAGGCCAGAAGTCTAAAATCAGTTTTACAAGAATAATATCAAGGTGTCAGCAGGTGTGGTTCCTTCTGGAGGCTCTAAGAGAGTCTTCTTACCTCTTGCAGCTTCTAGAGACTTCTTTGGCAGTGGCTGCATCACTCCCATCTCAGCTTTTGTCTTCACGTTGTTTTCTCTCCTTCGTAAAACAGATTTAAAAGAGCTACTAAATAATGTGTGAATGAAATTAAATGGGTAAAGTGTCTAACACATCGACTTTGGATCTTTTGCACAACTAAGAATTCACTTGAAAACATTTTTGTTCTAAATAGTTGTATTGCCAATAATCTCGTCAATATTTTCTTTTCTTCCCAAGGAACCTGACCCCAGACCTAGAGTAACATAGAGTATTGAAAATTGACCTCCAGGGTCAAATCCATTATATTCCCTGTGCTTTCAGGAGGATCCTGTTCTATCTCAGCACATTAGCCATAGATCAAACATCTATGCCAAAATGTATCCCAAATTACCTTCCTATTTACTAGCAGACAATCCACACTTTATTTTATCTTTATTTTTATTAAATTTATTGGGGTGATATTGGTTAGTAAAATTATATAGGTTTCAAGTGTACATTTCTATAATACAGCATCTATATATCACATTGTGTGTTCACCATCCAGGGTCAGTTCTCCTTCCATCACCGTATATTTGTTCCCCTTTTTCCTCTTCTACTTACCACTCCTCCTTGTCCCTTACCCTCTGGTAACTAAACTGGTGTCTGTGTCTATGAGTTTTTGTTTCTTTGCTTGTCTTTTTCTTTGTTACTTTCAGTTTTATATCCCATATGTGAGTGAAGTCATATGGTTCTTGACTTCTGCCTGACTTATTTTACTTAGCATAATAATTTCAAGATCCATACATGTTGTCGCAAATGGCAGTATTTGGTCTTTTCTTGTGACTAAGTAATATTCCATTGTGTATATGTACTACATCTTTATCCAGTCATCAATTGAAGGACACTTTGGTTATTTCCATGTCTTGGCCATTGTGAATAATGATGTAATGAACATCAGGATACATATATCTTTACAGATAAATGTTTTCAGATTTTTTAGGCAGATACCCATAAGAAGGATCACTGGGTTGTATGGCAATTCTATTCTTAATTTTTTGAGGAACCTCCATACTGTTTTCCATAGAGGTGGCACCAATCTGCATTCCCACTAACTGTGTGAGGATTCCTTTTTCTCCACAACCTCTCCAACACTTGTTATTACTTGTCTTGTTGATGTAGCCATTCTAACTGGTGTGAGGAGATAATCTTATTGTGGTTTTGATTTGTATTTCCCTAATAGCTGGCAAAGTTGAACATTTTTTATATATCTATTGGCCATTTGTATGTCTTCTTGGGAGAAGTCTGTTCAGGTCCACTGCCCATTTTTTTTTTTTTTTTTTTTGAGGGCAATGTCACTGGCCCTCATATGTGGGACCCGAACTGGGGCTGCTGGCTTCCCTAGCCAGCGCTTAACCAACGCGCCACTCGGCCAGCCCTCCTCTGCTCATTTTTTAATGGTGGTGTTTCTCTGTTGTTCAGTTGTACTAGTTCTTTATGTATTTTAGATATTAGCCCCTTATTGGAGGCATTGTTTGCAAATATCTTCCCCCATTTAGTTGGTTGTCTCTTTGTTTTTTTAATGGCTTCTTTTGCTCTGCAGAAGCTTTTTAGTTTGATATAGTCCTAGTCATTTATTTTTGCTTTTACTTCCCTTTCCTTTGAGGTCAAATTTATAAAACCCCAAGGTCCAAAAGTTTAGTACCTATGCTTTCTTCTGTGAAATTTGTTGTTTCAGATCTTATGTTTAGGTCTTTGATCCATTTTGAGTTAATTTTGGTACATGGTGACAGATAGCAGTCTAGTTTCATTTTTTTGCATGTGGCTTTCCAATTTCCCCAGCACTGTTTATTGAAAAGGCTTTCTTTTTCCATTGTATGTTTTCGCCTCCTTTGTCAAAAATTATCTGCCCGTATATATATGTGGATTTATTTATTTGTTTGTTTATTTATTTAACTGGGGGAGGGAACAGTGTTGGGGAATTGGGAAGGCTGACCAGCCAAGTTGTTGTTCTTCCATCTTCGTTGTGGAGGGCGCCAGTCATCATCTGGCTTCCTGTCGGCAGCTCGTGGCCTCTAAGCTCAAGGTGCTGTGTTTAGTCTTAGTTGCAGGTGGGCGTAGCCACTATCCCATGTGGGAGTCAAAGCAGCAGCCTTGTTGTTAAGAGTGCATGCCCTATCCATGAGCCATCCAGGCGGCAGCTCAACTCAAAAGTGCCAGGTTCAATCTTAGTTGTGGGCAGGCATAGCCCACCATCAAACAGGCAGTTTTGTTGTTAGGAGCACATGCTCTCACCAGCTGAGTCATCCTGCTACGTGTGGGCAGCTCAGCAGCAGCTCAGCTCGGGTGCAGCATCACTGGCCCATGTGGGAATTGAACCGGTGGCCCTGTTGCTCAGAGTTTGCGCTCTTAAGCTAACTCTTAACTAACTGAGACACTCGGCAGGCCCCTGGATTTATTTGAGTTTCCAAATCTATTCCATTGGTCTGTGTGTCTGTTTTTCTGCCAATACCATACTGGTTTGATTATTGTCGCTTTGTAGTACAAATTTAACTCAGGGAATGTGAGACCTCTAGGCTTGTTCTTTTTTCTTTGCTTTGGTTATTCGGGGTCTTTTGTGATTCCATACAAATCTGATAATTTTTTGTTCTATTTCTTGAAAAAATACCATTGTGATTTTGATGGGGATTGCATTAAACCTGTATATTGCTTGGGGTAATATGGCCATTTTAACTATATTGATTCTTCAAATCCATGAATACGGATAATCTTTCCATTTCTTTGTGTCTTTTTCAATTTATTTTAAGAATATGTTATAGTTTTCATATCCTTTATAGGTCTTTCATATCCTTTGTTAAGTTTATTCCTAGGTATTTTATTCTTTTTGTTGCAATTGCAAGTGGAATTTTTTTTTTCATTTGTTTTTCTGAAATTTTATTGTTAGTGTATAGGAATTCAATGGATTTTTGTACATTGATTTTGTATCCAGCAACTTTACTGTATTCATTTATTGTTTCTAATAGTTTTGTTTGTTTTTTTGTTTTTGTTTTTTTGGTGTAGTCTTTCGGGTTTCTATATAAAGAATCATGTCATTGGCAAAATGTGACAATTTAACTTCATGTCCATTTTGGATGCCTTTTATTTCTTTCTCTTTCATGACTGCTCTGGCTAAGACTTCCAATACAGTGTTGAATAAAAGTGGTGATGGGGGGCACTCTGTCTTATTCCTGATTTTAGAGGAAAAGCTTTCAGTTTTTCACCATTAAGTATGATATTATCTGAGGGTTTGTCATATAAGGCCTTTATTATGTTGAAATACTTTCTTCTGTACCCTTTTAATTATAAGTGGATGTTGTATCTTGTCAAATGCTTTTTCTGCATCTATTGATATAATCATATGATTTTTATCTTATACTTTCTGTGTGTCATAATTTATTTTTTTAAAGAGATTGAAAGGAGCTTAGCTGTTTATTTTTGCACTAGTCTTCTGATTAATGTGTTGTTGGCTTATGGATTTCATCTTTTAAACACCTGTCAGGGGATTGCATGTAGGAGGTTCATTCTTCATGCTGGGCATTCAGGGAGGCCTGAAGGCCAAGGTTGGCATAAAGAAGATTGTTAACATTTCAGGCTAACAACTAGTGCAATGGGATGAACATAGCTGAATTGTGCTTTGAAGATTCAGAGTCCTTCAAAGTCCTAGGCTTACTATGCTAAATAATTGATAATCAAGCATGCTAGCTGAAAGCCAAAGAGTCACAAACCCTGAACTACACCTCAGAGGTTGATTTCTTTAAAATGGGATCCTTATATGTTCTTATTGTTAATGTTTTGTCTCTTTTTCTTAAAGGACTGAATTTTGGTTCCTCAAGTCACCTGGAAAATGTATTTCTGGTTATTTCAAAATTTAGGAATTGAATTTGAGAGGATCTTAGCATTTACAGTGAACATTTTTGATGTATAGACACCTTTTCTCCATTCATTCTTCAGCCACACATTTAATGACATACACTGTAAACGGAGTGACTTTTTCTTAACCTGAAAGTCATTCCTAGTTCAGGCAATAGAGTACATAATCTGATTAGGGAAGCAGTGATTGCCAAATCTGATTCCACATCATTCAGCAGAAGCTTTTAAAAATGCTGCTTCCCGGGCTTTCCTGGACAGATACACAGAATTAGAAATTCTAGGGCTAGAGACTCAAAATTTGTAATAATAATAAAAAAAAAAATCTCTCCAGGTGATTTTGGTGCATGAGGTCCATGTTTATACCTTTGATGACTGACTGAGAGCAAGTGGAAAGTGGCTGTGTGTATTTTTGTGCTAATGCGCATCCCTTTCTGCCCACACGCACATTTCTGACAGTCATTACAGGTGTAATCAGTGATTCTGCTGATTGCAGTTGTTCCTCTCTTTCTCTAGTTATGCCCCAGATGTGCCGTAATTCAAAATGAAGCTGCGTTTCAAGTATTGGGAGGGAAGGAAACATTGCTCACAGATGGGAATCCTTACTTATAAATACTCTCTCTTTCTCTTTCCTTTTTGGTAGTACTCTATTGAGAAAATACTGAAAATGAGGTGTGTTGATGTGTGTTTGTGTGTGTATACAAGCATGCTTTCTTTCTCCTAGAATAATAACAGTCTTGATGAGAAGCCCTTTCATTAGGATTATTGCATAAAAGGCTATAAAAGCATTCCTAGGTAAATTGCCATTTTGTAAGCTCCTCAGTTTGAATTATTCAGCTGTGGTTACTATGGAACTGCGAGCCTCGTTCACTTTGCAGGGGAAAATACTAATGGTCCCCTAGTGTCCCCAGACTGTGGATGAGCTCATTAAAGGCAGAGTACTGCTCTCCCTGTTAGAGACTCACAAGCCAACTGCAGAATGTCCACATCAGGGCTTTAGGTGTACCTTTCATTTGTCAGAGCTTGCTCTTTCAGATGGGGCTTGTTCTTTGAGTTGTTAAGATGCCTCCTTGATAGAAATAGTTATATTGGGTTGTCGGAAAATCATGACATGTTTTTTTTTACGTTTTTCGTTGCAAAAATGCGTCATGACTTTTTCAACAACCCAATACTTAGGTCAACTCAGTTCTATGGATGTGACATTTTGGAATAATGAAACTAGCTGAGTCTTCTTTTGGGATATGATGAGAGAAATAATAATTTAATTACCATTTATTTAACACTTAACTATTTTCTCTTTATACTACAAGTGATTTAAGGTATATAAGTTCATATAATTCTGATGTTTCTAAAAGAGAATTACTCCTTTTTACAAAGGAGGAAACAGATTCAGAATAGCTGGGTAAATTACCCATGTATGTAAAAAAGCCTGGATTTGAATCAAGTGCTAACTCGAAATCCTGAACTTTATCACTGAGTTAGAATATACAGTATAGAAGCTTTTTTTTTTTTTTTTCCTGAGGTCAGTGTCACTGGCCCTCATATGTGGCACCCGAACCGGGGCCTGCTGGCTTCCCAAGCCAGCGCTTAACCACCGAGCCACTCAGCCGGCCCAAGTATAGAAGCTTTTGATTGCTACCCAATTGCTCTGCAGGAACCAGGGGTATAATAACCGCTGTCGCAGCTGAGGGTTTTACAGCAAGTTGTCCTCAGCAAAGCCCCCTTCCTCATCCCAGTACTGCTGCCAGAAATTTGCACCGCACTAAGTGACCACAACTCTGCCCTCCTTCGCTTGAATTTATGAGGTCCTGTGACATCATAAGGGAAATGGGCTTGTGGGTCCCTGTCCCCACACAAACAAAGTCGTGAGGCATGGATGAGCTAATGTTAGCCTTGGAAGCTGGCAGTGGTCAGACCTTGGTAGGGTAAAGGTGTGGTAGCCTGCCAATGTGTTGTTAGCCCAATCTTACTGGTAAAAATTTGAGGCAAAGTGAATGGGATTTTTTTAGGTGTGCAAAGAATACTAAGGAAAAATTAATTCAGCAATAGATCCAAAGTTCCTTTTTAATTCATTTGTAAAATCAAAGTATTGGATTGTTGGAAAAGTCATGACGTATTTTTTCTATATTTTTCATCGCAAAAATGCTTCATGACTTTTCCAACAACCCAATATTTTATTGGCTAAGGAGATCTGAGAGATTATCTCGCTAGACATTATTTCATATGGAAAGAAATAGAGGGCCAGAGATATAACACATCTGCCGGAGAAGTCCTAAGGCCCGGGGAGTGGAAGGGCAGGACCCCAGTTCCTGAGAGTAGAATGGGCCTTTTTGCACTAGGTCCTTCCCTCTCTCTTATCAGGGGCCCACCTCCTGAGGCTGTGTCTGAAGAGCAGCAGTCTCTGGCTGTGTGATGGGAACACTGGGTGTGGAGAAGTAGACTCTGGAAAAAAACAGGAGATAGTTGAGGGGGTAGGTGAAGACGAATATAAAAGAGCAAAGCAAGGGGATCCAGATGACAGGCAAATAGTTCCTACTTACAATTGTGTGAAGAATTCCCTTACTGTCCGGAGGGGACATGCTTGTGCTCAAGACTCCAGGAGGTGTGGAGCCGCAGTTAGTGAAGTGAAGAGCTTTCCTTACTTAGAAGAACCCTGGAAGTATAACAATTTCTCGTGTCTGGGTTTTATTGCCTCAACCTTCACCTTTCCTGTGCAAAAGCAGCTTCTTAAAAGCCTGGGAGGTTCTCTCCAATTTACTTTTGCAACTCTGAGCTGCTTTGAGTCTCAGTTCCTGACAAGCTTTCCTCCCAAATATTAGAGGCCATGTCTCTCCCTAAGAGATGCGGGGTTGGTGTCACCGAAGTGGTCAGTGTTTTCGAAGTGTGTTCCAGCTTTCAAAGGTAAAATTGCAAGGTGGCAGATGAGCAAGGGATGGAGTTTACCTGTGGTACCTGAAGGTGACCTTGTGGAGGAAGTCTCACATTTGGTGTGCATAAGACTGCTTTGTAAGCTTGCTAAAAATATGTGTCCTTGGGTAAAGATAGTCTATTTAATAAATG
This sequence comes from Aselliscus stoliczkanus, assembly GCA_033961575.1. Taxonomy (NCBI): domain Eukaryota; kingdom Metazoa; phylum Chordata; class Mammalia; order Chiroptera; family Hipposideridae; genus Aselliscus; species Aselliscus stoliczkanus. The sequence continues at coordinate 130,370,235 of CM066730.1, read as the reverse complement.
GTGCTGGGAAAATTGGACTGACACGTGCAAAAAAATGAAAATAGACCACCTACTTACACCACATACGAGAACAAACTCAAAAAGGATTAAAGACTTAAATGTAAGACCTGAAACTATAAAACTCCTAGAAGAAAATATAGGGAGTAAGTTTGCAGACATTACCCTGAGTAATATTTTTACTGATATATCCCCTCGGGCAAGGGAAATAAAAGAAAAAATGAATATATGGGATTACATCAAACTTAAAAGTTTTTTCACAGCAAAGGAAATCATCAATAAAACAAAAAGGCAGCCTACTGAATGGAAGAAGATATTTGCCAATGATATATCTGATAAGGGGTTGATATCCAAAATTTATAAAACACTCATGCAACTCAACACCTAAAAAACAAACAACCCAATTAAAAAATGGGCAGAGTATATGAGGAGGCATTTCTCTAAAGAGGACATACAGATGGCCAACAGGCATATGAAAAAATGTTCAACCTCACTAATTATCAGAGAAATGCAAATAAAAACCACAATGAGATACCACCTCACTCCAGTCAGAATGTCTATCATCAACAAATCAACAAACAACAAATGCTGGCGAGGGTGTGGAGAAAAGGGAACCCTGGTGCACTGTTGGTGGGACTACAAATTGGTGCAGCCATTATGGAAATCAGTATGGAGGTATCTCAAAACACTGGAAATGGAACTGCCGTATGACCCAGAAATTCCACTCTTGGGAATCTACCCAGAGGAATCCAAGACGCTAATTTTAAAAAATATATGCACCCCTATGTTTATAGCAGCGCTATTTACAATAGCCAAGACTTGGAAACAACCAAAATGCCCATAAGTAGATGACTGGATTAAGAAACTGTGGTACATTTATACAGTGGAGTATTACTCCGCTATAAAGAAGAATGAAATCGTACCATTTGCAACGATATGGATGGACCTAGAGGACATTATGTTAAGTGAAATAAGTCAATCAGAGAAAGACAAATACCATATGATCTCATTTATATGTGGAATTTGAAAAACTGAATGAATGAGCAAAAGAAACAGAAACAGTCTCATAGATATAGAGGAAAAACAGGGTTGCTAGTTGGGAGGGGGGTGGGGATGAGGGAGAAGGGGAAGGGATTAGACAGCATAAATAGGTAACTACAGTATTGTCACAGGGATATGAAAGGCATTTCGGGGAATATAATAATGTGGTAAAAATTTTGTGGGGTGTCAGATGGTCACATGTCTTGTTAGGGAGACCATTTCATGGATGGAGTAGAGGCTTGATCACTGCACTGTACACCTGAAATTGATGTTGTATAATATTGTATGCCAACTGTAATTGAATATATAGATAGTCATGGGATGTGGATTATACTGTGGAAGGGAGTCAAAGGAATTGTAATAGATAGTATGATATGGGGGAGATGAGTGGGGGGTAGAATTGGGGGAGGGCGTTGTCACTTTGAGGGGTAAAAATTATAACTATTGCACTTTGTTGTACACCTGAAGCTAATTTAAAAATAAATAAATAAAAAGAAAAAAAATATGTGTCCTTGGGACCTGCCTCCTGGCCAAGAGGTTTTCATTCAGAAAGCTTAGATTCAGAAATCTCCCTGCTTAACAAGGCTCTAAGTGATTCAGCTCTAAGGAGTTACTGCACTGTGAGAAATACTCATTTAGAGTCACGCTACTCAAAGTGACCATCAGCGTGGGCATCACCTGGGACTTGATACAAATACAGAATCCTGGGTCTTATCTCCAGCTTTCCAAAAAAGGACCTACATTTGAACAAAATTCCAACGTGATTCCTGTATACACCAGTGTTTGAGAAGCACTGGTTTAAAGGGCGCATTCGTTTGCCATTCTGCCTGTATCCTGCCATAACAAAGTATTACAGATGGGGTAGCTTAAGCAACAGAAATTTATGTCCTCACAGCTCTGGAGGCTGGAAGTCTGAGGTCAAGGTGTCAGTAGGTTTGGTTTCTCCTGAGGCTTCTCTTCTTGGCTTGCAGATGGCTGCCTTCTCGCTCTGTGTCTTTCCTCTGTGTCTGCACATCTCTGGTGTCTCTTTATATCCAGATTTCCTCTTCTTACAAGGACACCAGTTAGATTGGAGTAGGGGCCACCCTGAGGACTTCATTTTAACTTAATCATCTCTTTAAGAGCTCTGTTCTCCAAATACAGTTATATTGTGAGGTACTGGCCATTAGAGCTTCAACATATGAATTTGGGTGGGGACACAGTTCAGTCCATGTAAGAAGGTGTGATAACCATTAATAGCCCTGCTTATGTGCATCTCTTTCATTGAGAAGAACCCTGAGAAGTTCAGAAACTCAGATCTAATGGGGGCCTGAAGCCCCTAACCCATTCTTTATCCTGCGTTCTCCATCTTTGTAAATGATACTATCTTTGGCTTCGTTTTTGCAAGCCAGGTATCCTGAAACCTGATGCTCCCTCTCTCATCGTCACATTTATTATATTTAGTCACCACATCCTACTATACTTATCTCTATTTTTCCAGTACGACAAGTTGTTTCCCCATTCCAATTTCTACAGCTCTGGTCCCTGCCTCCTTGTCTCTCATCACCTTGGGCATAGCTCTTACCATATACTGAAAATATTAACTCACTGTTTGTACTAATAACGTGTCCTCTAGTCTTATTTTCTGATTCTAGTCCATTATTTATATTAGCCGGAATGTTTGGTATAAAGTAAAAATCTTAGACTGTCATTCTCCTGCTAAAAATCATTTATTTATGGATCACATTGCCCTGAGAAAACACAGTCTCTTTAGGATGGCCTTCGAAGTTCCCTAGGACCCAGCAGATGCTTCCTTGTCAGCCCATCTCTCCCTTCCACCCCCAACTCCAGTTCTTCACACTCACTCTGTTCTCTAGCCATACTGGACTTGTTTTTTTTTTTCCTTCTAGCTTCTCTAATATTGCACCTTGTTTCTCATGCCTGAGCCTTTGCAAAAACTACACCCTCTACCTGGAACTCTGTTTTTCTTTTCTCTCTTTTTTGTACCCTGTCCCCAATTAACTTTGTATTATCTCTCAAATCTCAGCCCATCTGTCATTTTCCTGCTCAAACCTTATTTACCTCAGTTCTGTAGCGTAGATAACTTTCTTCAGTGCTCCTAACGTGTTGCTCATTACACTCTGTAGGGGAAGCTTGTTTAGCAGATTGTTTCCTGATATGGACTGAAAACTCTGAGGGCAGGGATTGTGTTTCATTTACAACTCTATTTCTGAAACCTGTCCAGTGGTGACAAATAGCCAGTTCTCATACATACCTGTTGACTGTGCTAGTGAAGGGTCGTTGTTTATATGAAGTCTAAAAGCCTGGGGAATGGAGCACCTGAATTCAAGTATAAATAATTGCCACTAATGTGACATTCTTAGAGAGTAACTTCTAATTGGAAACAGGTGTTGGAGAGACACATTCAGTTTCCCTCTGAAGAATTTAAAAAAATTGTAACCCTCTAAGCATGCGGTTTTAGAACTTTGGGTGAGTGTACTTACGGGAATAAAGGGACAGACTCTGAAACAGGGCTGGACAGTGTGCCATCTCTCAAACACCTCAGTCTCCTATGAATGTGTAAAGTCACCTGTCTCCTAGAATCACTGTAAATCCATTCTGGTCCCCACTTCCTGATGAGGTGGCACAGAGACAATTTTATCAGAAATGCGTTATCAGTCTTTTACTGCAAAAGAGCGGTTTAGTAGAAAGCCTTGCTCTCTCCTGGACTCTGTTTTTAGAACTGTTGTAACTGGATCTCAGGGAGTAGTTAGCGAGTCATACATGTTACCTGACATTGGTTCAATATTTGTTTTTTTCTACACAGCTGTTAATTCCATAAAGTCAGCACTGATTAACTAGCTCTTAAGAGCTAGATAAGCACATAGCAATTACTTATTAAATACTGAATTTGAAGAATTTTGCTTGGACAGTTCGGAGATGATGACGCTGTTAATCAGGACCAGAAACAGAAAGAAGTACCCATTTGACAAGGGAAGATCAAGCATGGAGCCAGTCAACCCACCATATAGATATAGAGCCTGAGAAATATACTGGCCCCGAGTTATGGAGGTTTGTTATCATGGAATACTGCTGATATTTAATACTTTGGGAAAGTATGAGAGTACACATGGAGAGCATTTTTAGCCTGTCTATACGAGGTCAGACAATTAAATTCATGAACTTATCCTAGAAAAAGTGAATATCACTTTTTGCTGAATTGCTGAATATCACTATGGTCACCTTCAAAGTACTCCCTTTGAGAAGCTATGCACCAATGCCAGCACCTATTTCACCCTTCAAAGCAATTTTGGAGCTCTTTTTCTGGAATGGCCATCAGAACTGTCTTTGTATTACCCTTGATGTCACGAATGTCATCAAAATGCCTTCCTTTCAATATTTCCTTTATCTTTGGGTAAAGAAAGAAGTCATTGGGGGCCAGATCAGATGAGTATGGAGGGTGTTTCAATACAGTTATTTGTTTACTGACTAAAAATCTCCCTCACAGACAATGTGAGCTGGTGCATTGTCATGGTGCAAGAGCCATGAATTGTTGGCGAGAAGTTCAGGTCATCCTAATATTTTTGCGCAGCCTTTGGGCACTTCCAAATAATAAATTTGGTTAACTGTTTTCCCAGTTAGTACGGATTCATAATGAATAATCTCTCTGATATCAGAAAAGGTTAGCAAAAAAAAAAAAAGTTAGCAACATCATTGCAACAAGTTTGTGAACTTAATTGTCAGACCCCCATATAATAATTACAATATTAAGTAACACCATATGCTATGCATTGTTTTAAGTGTCTTACAAAATATCAAACTATTTCATTCTTACAAAAACTCCGTGCTGTAAGTGGTACTTTTAGAATCCTCTTCAACACATGAAGAAACTGAGCCAAAAGAGGTTCAAGAATTTGTCCAAGTTCACATAACTTTTGAGTGGCAGAGAAAAGCTTCAGATCCAGCCAGTTTGGCTTAATGAGCCAAGATACCTAAAGAAAGAACAGGGAGAAAAATGGCTCCTCCCACTTCTTCCCATCATATTATAGTAAGTGTTGATCAGAAAAGTCATTTTTCAATGAAAATAGCAAAATAAACTTCAGGGTGTGGCCCCCTGTCCGAAGAGTGTGCTTTCATTCTTATTGAGGGCATGTCTGTAGACTGGCGATAGCTTTGCCTGTGCTGCTCTAGGCACTGAAATGGCCAATAGATAGCGTGATAACAAAAGGCTTTCTATTAAAGTGCCTTGAATTGCTCTTGGCAGCTTACCTTTCGAAAGGATGCAGCATCAGAAAAATGGAACGGAATGTTCATTGCATTGCTCTGCCTGCTGCCCGTCATAGTCCAAAATAGTTGAGACTCTCCAGAAACTGTAAAATTGTCTTAAAGGTCCAATTATACTTTTAGCTTATCTGATTTCTTTAAAAACAGAAAGTAGTTTAAATCATTCAATGTTACTTTAAAAAAAAATGGTCCTATATTCTATTTTGAATTGAGTTGGCACTGACGTAGGCTAAGGGGATTGCTTCCTGTCAGACTGGATCGTGGAACTGCTTAAGAGAACCCATCATTATATGTATGCAGCAATTGATGCATGATTTTATTTTACCCACCTTTGTACTTTCATGTTATATTTTGATACACCTCTTGATACCTTATTAGATATCTCCTGTTCCCAGAAGAACAATAGATACACTGAATGGAATAGCTTCATCTACTCAGGTATATAGTTGAAAATACATACTTTTGATGGTAAATCTGCTTATCACATTTTTAAAGAAACAGTTTTGCTGAATTGTTGCTTCAGATAAATATTTGTACTTCTCAATAACTGCTTTAAAAGAGAGAGAGAGAGAAAAAAAACAAACAAACCCTCCAAATCCCTCAAGACTGTTGGCAGTTTAAAATCAGATTCATAGAATCTGCTTTCTAAAGATGTGCCTGGTGAATCAGGTCAACATGGCCACCAGCTTTGCACCTCATTAGGAAATTCTAGAATCTGCACCAAGGAGCTCCAGTCAACTGACTTTTCAATGAAGTCATGCATTTTGAAACATCTTCATATATAAGTTCATTAAAATTGGGTTTGATCTTTAGTTTGGCTTTTTAGTTAGTAGCTTTTACCCAGCAGTTTTTTTTTTTGTTTTGTTTCGTTTTTTTGTTGTTGTTGTTGAGGGCAGTGTCACTGGCCCTCATATGTGGGACCCGAACCGGGGCCGCTGGCTTCCCAAGCCAGTGCTTAACCACCGCACCATGGCCGGCCCTACCCAGCAGTTTTGTCTGCATCATTGGGTGCTTATTTAAAGAAGGTTTCACTGTTCATCTTCGTGTATGTATGTTTGTGTGTGCGTGTGTGTGTGTGTGTGTGTGTGTGTATGTGAGAGAGAGAGAGAGAGAGAGAGAGAGAGAGAGAGAGAGAGAGAGAGAATGAATGAATCAGGAGTCTTAACAATAAACTGTGAAAATTGAAAACAAAGGTCCATCTCTGTGTTTTTCTTGCTCATGACTCATTTTACAGTTCTCTTTGCTAACATTTAGGAGAGCAGGGGATGACTAGCGGAAGAGCTCCCTCCCTTAAGCATGGTGATATGAATGCCCCTGCAATGGCTGTGGCAAATACTGCAAGATTCGCACTGTGTTTTTACTAAGCTCAGCCTGCTCTTTCCTGAGGCTTTGGAGAGAAGCCCATTTATTCAGTTGGGCATTCTGAATGCCGTTGACATTTTGTTCGCCTCTGCCTCAGGCTGTTGTAGTGGCTGGGGCTTCTAACAGGAGGGTTAACTGCCTGAATGTCAGAAAGCTTTAACCTCCACATGGTTTACCAGCAAATACATTTTTGTATTTTCAGGTAGACCTGAGAGCCACTCACCTGTGTGGGGATGGGACATGGGGATGGGGCAGGGCTTTGACAAAAATTTCTGGCCTTTGCTGTTTTCCCTATATTTGCATATTGGCAACTATATCCTGCCTGGGGATTATGGTCATAGAGGATGGATTGGAGCTCACAGAGCAACTTTGATAATTATGTATTTATTCTCTCTTATATTCTGCATACTTCAAAGCCTAACTTTTTTTTAATAGCTACTTATCTAGCAACAATTACATTTTTTTTTTTAATTAGAGAATTGGGGGAGGGGAACAGCATTGGGGAATTGGGGGAGGGGACCCGTCAAGTTTTTATTCTTCAGTCTTCGGTGTGGAGGGCCCCAGTTGCCATCTGGCTTTCTGTCAGCAGCCCATGGCCTCTAAGCTCAAGGTGCTGTGTTACAATCTTAGTTGCAGGTGGGTGTAGCCACCATCCCATGCAGGAGTTGAACCGGCAGACTTGTTGTTAAGAGCATATGCTCTATCCACTGAGCCATCTGGCAGCTCAGCTCAAGGTGCCGAGTTCAGTCTTAGTTGCGGGCTGGGCATAGCCCACCATTGAACAGGCACGTGCTCTCACCAGCTGAGCCATCCTGCCACCTGTTGGCAGCTCAGAAGCAGCTCAGCTCGGGCACAGTGTCACTGGTCCATGTGGGAATCGAACCGGTGGCTTAAGAGCTCACACTCTTATGCTAACTCAACCAACTGAGCCACTCAGCTGGCCCTCAAAGCCCAACTTTAAATCCATCAAACACAGGAGTCAGGATGGAAATCACTGGATCCATCAAAACTTAACTCTTTTGGTCTCCAGACTCCTGTTGATTAGAAATGTGGCCTAGCTGCTGGCTTTCTCTTGTTGATTGCCTCAACTGAGAGATAGAGGAAATAAGTAGTATCTTCCTGAGAGGGTCATTGTGGGGATACAAGGAGCTAATGCATATGAAAGGTATGGATCCGTGCCTGGCAGTCCATCTTGCTCACAGTGCTCACTCTCAGAATCATAGTCATCACCAGCCATGGCTCCGTCTTGCTGCTGTATGCAATTGCATTGGCCTGGCTGCCCAATTTCTACAGGAAAAGTGGTTGCTCCTCCCTTCCACCAATCCGATGGTGTAATAGAGCTGATTTCATTCTCTTGCAGGGCACCTCAAATGATGAGCCTGATACGCTGTGGGCTGTGGGTGAGGTGAAAGTCAGAGGGAAGGAGAACAGTCTGGTGTAGTGGACAAAATTCAGTTATAGGAGCATGGCATCCAGTTTCTGCTCCCTGATCTTATGTGTGTGACCTTAAAAAGGAGACAGAGGGAGGAAAATATTGAGGAAGGACACCCTTTATTGGTTAACTGCTGCATCCTTGTTTTGTTTATGTTCTCAAATGTCATATATTCCTTATAACTAAGTTATGAGGTAACTGAGCTCAGCAAGATTAAATGACTGGCCCAAGTGTCTTGGCAGAGCTGAGAATCAGACACACTCTGCCTCCCAAGAGTTAGTAGCTCTTAAGTCCTTTCTTTTATTAGGAAAAGGAAGGTGTTGGATTTAGATAGTTCAAGGTAATTCTCCGCTGTTCTGGAGGAATTTCACCACATCAGCTTGTTTTTCAGCACTGTTTGGTAGGATTCCTTTCCCATTTGACACAAACAAAATCTTTCACTTCTCTCTCAGGCTCCACATTCAGGTGTGTCCTCCACCACCTGAGGGGGTGATGCTGCTTTCAGCTTTACTGAGTTCATTTGGGCTCTCAGGGCTGAAATACTTCAGCTTCCCAACCTTACCTTCATACACTCATCCATGATTATACCCATCATGGTTTTCTCTAATGACATAAAATAATATGAGAAGATTTATTGACCCTTTACTATGTGACAGGTACTTTATGTGGCTTAATCTTTACACTCTTTGAGGTAGGTACCATTACTGTTCACATTTTACACATAACACAAATGGAGAAATTGCTATGGCAGAATTGGGTCCCTCAAAATTCATCTTTTGAAGCCCAAATTCCCAATGTGATGGTATTTGGAGATGGGGCCTTTGGAAGTTAATTAAGTTTAGAGGAGGTTATGAGAGCAGAATACTCACGATGGGATTAGCGCCTGTATAAGAAGAGACACATTTTTTTCCCCTCTCCTGCCATGTAAAGACACAGTGAGAAGGCAGTCATCTTCAAGCCAAGGAAAGAGCCCTCACTGGGGAGCTGAATCAGCCAGCAACTTGATCTTGGGCTTCCCAGGCTCTATAACTGGAGGAATAAATTCCTGTTGTTTAAGCCCCCCAGTGTATGATATTTATTATGTTAGCTTGCACTGACTGATATAGAGGTAACTTGACTGAAGTGAAACAGCTATCATGTGGAGAAGCCAGGACTCAGACCTGAATCTATCCTTAATTACTCTGCCTCATGGCTGCACAAAGAGCTGCCTCTTTTCTGATTAGGCTTCTACCTGGAATTTGCTCCTCCAGTCTGACTTTAGCATCTTCTAGAACTTGCACCATCACTTTCATTCTTGCATTTTCAAATGTGCTCTCAATTGTCCCCTTGCTTCCTTAGATAAACCTGTTCTAACCTCTCCCATCTTAAAATGTACTGCAGTCCTTTGTCCCCTAGTAAACTCTCTTAGCTGCCAAAAATCAATGTATTCTGTTCAATTGGTACATTTCCTGATCTCATTTTAATGTTTGACAATGTTGAGCCTTTTGAATGACGATTTTTTATCTTGATTTACTAACATGAAACCATTCTTTACTAATATTCCTCCTTCTCTGTTTCTTCTTGGTCCTCTCTGTTCATCCTGGTTAAATGTTACTTTCCCAGGATTTCGTCCTCTTACCTTCTCTTTCTATAGTTTCAACCTGAGATCTCACTTACTCTTATCCCACCATATTGCTGATGACCCCAGGATCTATATATGTGGTCCAAACTAGTGTGCAGAGCATGGCTTGTTCTCTCCATTCAGGCCTGGGTTTTGTTGTTGTTATGCAAATAGCTCCTCAAAGAGGACCATGCTCACTACCTAATTTAAAATGACACATCCCTGCACTGCCTGACCCTGAATCCTTCCTTCTTTGTTTTCAATGGTGTATCATGACCTGACTATATTCTATATTCATTTATTTCTTTATTTTTTCTTTACCTCATTAAATACGTGCTTTAGGAGTGAAGGTGCAGTATAGTGATTAAAAGCATAGAATCCAGAGCAGACAGCTTGAGTTTGAATTCTACCTTTGCTACTTACTAACCATAAATCTAGTAAGAGACTAACCTGTGTGCCTCAGTTTCCACATTCCTAAAATGAGGATAAAATTAAGAGCACCATTCAGCATGAGTTAATGAATGCTTCCTATGTTCCAGGCTCTGTTCTAGGCATTGGGGATGTAGCATCAGACAGAAACCTGGAGATAGAAATCCCTGCCCTATGGAGCTTATATCCTAGTGAGGAGAGACAGACAATAAGCAAGATGAATATAAGCAATCTATGTAGTTTGTCAGGCAGTAGTAAGGCTGTAGAAAAAAGTAAAGCAGGAAAAGGGATGGTGAGTAAAGGTAGTGTTCAAGTAAAGTCAAGGTGGCCAGGGGAGGCCTTCCCATAAGGAGACCTTTGAGCAAAGGCCTGAAGCATGTTAGGGCACCAGCCACATGGATATCTGGGAAAAGAGCTGTCCAGGCAAAGGGGCTGAAAGTGCAGGGTTCCTTTCTCCAGATTCATCCATTGCATCCCTTCCTGTCCTCATACTGCCCCGCCCCTGCCAACATTAAGTTATACTCTGGTCATTCTGAACTGAGAATGCTTCACACCTATGTATCTTGGCTTATTGTGGTCCTTCAGTTTGTAATCTCCACCTCCCTTTATTTTTTTCTGGAAAATATCTGTGCATGTGTGGGAAGCTGATAGCAACCCAATGTCTGACAAGGCCACATTGCCCTGCTCAGCACTGGATATTAGGAGTGCTGCCTTATGGCTGGTCATGTAATATCTCCTGCCTCTATGAACCCATGTGCCTTTTCTTCTATAGGAAACAATATATTTACTACACTTGTGATATGTTCCTGTGGTGCCCCAATGAGCTAACTACGCAGCCAAGGACGGGTAAGATCTCCTAAAAGTGGGGAGACAACCCAAGCCAGGCGGTAGTTCCATGGGGGACCCTTGAAGTGAGATACTGGGGACTCAAGCCCCTTGGAAACTGAGGCACAGGCCTCTGACAAACTCAGGCCAGAAAACTCAGGCCTGTGAGAAGCTGATGCATTTGCCTAAGGGCTCTGCTGTGAAAAGTCTCCTCAGAGGCCAAAGGTCTCCAGGCCATGAGAGTTCTAGGCAGCTTGCTGACCATGAGTTATGTTAACAGCCTTGTGCAAATTCCTTCGTTTGGTGCCTTGTTACAGCAACAGATACTGAAGCTTTAATTAAGAAACAGATACAGCCCTCTGTAAGATAGGGTGGTGTGAGACCCCTTTAATTGCTAGGTTTTGTATTTACATAGTAATAAAACTTTAGATGCTTTTACTCTAAAACAAGGTAACAGCTAGTCTTTTAGTGATAATTCAAGTATACTCCCTGAGAGTCTAGCTGCTGGAATTTGGGATAATGGCTAGGTAGTCATGGTAAACATTCTTTAGATAATAGGCAGAGACTGGGTCTGAGTCTCAGAGGTTATCACACTGTAAAACAAGATAAATCCTTTGATGGGAGAACAAGTCACAGTGCACCCTGGAGAGAGCACTTACAGGGGAGTAGAGGACTGTGTAAATCCTGAGAACTACAAACCACCGTTAATGATTTGTTGCAGTTTGTAACCTTGAAAATTCTCAATAAAAGCTATGCGCTGACCCGTTCGGGACTCAGTCTTCTTTGGCTGAGTCCCTTGGGCTCAGTCTTCTTTGGCTGAGTCCCTTGGTCTCGCTCTTATCTTTCTTCTGTCTCTTGTTTTTCCTTAATCTGCGTCGCCCCTCTCGTGTCCCACTTGCCCTTGCCACGCAGGACGTGACATGCATGTATAAAATAAAATAGGGAGAATGATAATTAGACCTACTTCAAAGGTGGTTGTGAGGATTTAATCATTTTATATGTGTAAAGCACATATTAGAGCGACTGACCCATAGTATAGAAGCATCAGTTATTAACTCTAAAATCTAAATATGAATCATTAATAGGGCTGCTTGCCTAGCTCCTGCTCGTTCTTTAGATCCTAGCTTCCCTCAGCCCCTCAGTCTGGAATGGTACTTTTCTTATGTAACCCCTGTGCTTTCTCTAATACTACATTCATCACAAAGAATTACAATTTCTTGTTTATTTGGCTGTATTCAAATCTAGATTTTTAAGCAACTTGACAATGGAGACCATGTCTGGTTAACTGTTGTATCTTCAGTACTGGGTTTCTGACTGGCACATGGTAAGAACTAAAAATAATGATTTATTATTATAAATAGTATTTATTAATTATATATTATATTAATACATAAATAATACATATTTGTTGAATTAAATTAATTATCTAGGTAAATTAAATTCTATTGAAAAACCTGCCATAAGGAAAGCTTGTCTGAAAGGATTTGACTGCTCAAGGCTTCAGTGAGATCTAGAAATTCCTCAGTATGGCTTCTTTCCCTCGGTTCTCCCACAGAAAGTGTACTTTTCCAAACCAGTTTCTATCCTGAATATGTATTATTGACAATATTGTGTGTCTTGAGGGTTTTATGTTGTGTTAGTCAGAATTGGTCAGATTATGTTGAAGGAACCAATAATCTCCCAATTCTAGATGCTTAATATGACAAAGTTTTATTTCTTGTTTCTTCAGTGACCTGAGCTGACAGAAGCTCCACTAACTTGTGACTGCAATTTTAGAAACAAGTGGCGTCCTAGACCTTCATGATACAGGAAGAGAGAGCCTAGAGAATTCTCACGGGCTTGTCCCTGCTCAGCCTGGAAGTGAGTGAGACATGTCTCCTCTATTCCTTCTCATTGGCTGTAATGAGTCACATGGTTCCATCCCCTTCAAGGCTTAGAAGTGCAGCCTTTGTGCACAGAGGGCCAGGAAAACTGGATATTCAACATAGACTAACCCAGGACCAGCAACTGAGGTGCAAGTTTTCTGCTTACAGAAAATGTGGCAGTGTTGCACGGTGGCTAGGAACAAAAACTCAGGAGGAAGGAGATGTGGGTTTGATTTCTGGCTCTACTACAGCCAAAAGCCTGGGGAAAGGTAGTAAAGGTCTCTAAGACACATCTGTAAAATTCAATCCATAGTGTTCCTATGAGGGTTTTTTTTTTGAAGATGTACTGAGATAATTCTTATAAAGTGCTGAGTGTAGCATCTGGCACCTAAAAAGCTTCAATTGTTGTTAAGCTCTTATTTGTTCCCCAGCTAGACCTTTGCCAGCTTTTCTCCAGGCTTTAGGCAGGGTAGTAAATAAACACGAATATTTATTACACACTTATGTGCCAAACACTGTGCTAACCATTATATTACACCCACATTGAATTCTTAGAATAACCTTATATTATTATGATAATAATCTTATTATTCCTATTTAGAGAAACTGAGTCCTACGGTATGTAAAAACTTACCCAGTGGGGTCATGCAGCTGGTTAGTGGCAGAGCTGAGAATCAGACCCAGAAACACTGAACCACTTTGTCATAATCACTGATTTAAAACTGCAGAGTTGTCTTTGGTTGCCATTCTGTGGAGATGCTTTCATCTTTATTAAAGTCTGTTCTGTTTTTTTGGCTAACAGAAATAATTAAGCCAGTTATTTCACTGAGCCACTAAAAGAAGATTTTCTTTTCTTTCGAGCTCATTACTTTTTGTTCCAACTTGCAAGCCTACTTGTACGTGACAGAAAATAGTCAGCTTTATTGTCACTCAGCAGATAACTGAAATTTAACAATAGCAACTACAAAACATAGTAGTAGTAAATCTGGATTACTGAGATTCTGGGTAACTATTCATTTCTATTATCTATTTTTAATATTTATGTTTCATTCTGGGAGCATTCATGGTCCCATTTTACAGAATGGTAAGCTGTGGCACAGAAGGGTTGATTTCTCCATATTATCTGCTGAGTTGGTTGCAAAAGCAAGATTGCCACTCCAAAGGTGGTGAATTAGCTTACAACTATCTCTCACACTCCAGATAATCTAGTTATGACCAGCTAATTACAAATTAGATAGTTGTACTTTTATTGTTTTTATGTTTATGTTTACAGAAACTTAGTCCTGGAGTGGGTAATAACCTGACCAAAGGTCATCCAGCTGTTAAGTGGTAGAACTGAGAATTTGACTCAGAACCATTGGTCTGAAGGGAACACTGTGATGATACTCTACCAGAGCCAAAGGATTTTAACACTTTGTAAGCAGGCATAAAAAGCTATATGACGAGTTTACTCGTTTCCCGCAAAAAATGTGTTAAGCTTTGTGTCCTGAGTTATTTGAGTTTCTTTTGTTCTACTGCTCATACTTTAAGCCATTTCGCTTTTTTCTCCCTCAATAGGGTTCTCATCTTCTCTTTCCTCAATTAGAATGTAAGTTTCACGAGAACGGGGAGTTTTGTTTCTTTCATTCCTTATTGTATCTCCAGGACCTAGAGCTATGCGTGGCACATAGTAGGCACTAAATATCTTAATCAATTTGAATGAATGAACAATTCCTCTTTTGTCTGGATCTGTCATGTCAAATGCTGAAAAGTGTTGAATTTTAATAAATATGTAGTGTGGGCGGATGACTGTGCCATTGGCCTCATGCCTTCCTGTATCCACACCCTTTGTCATGTGACTGCACAGCTCCTCCCACTAAAGAAGATGTGATTATTTCCCCATGCTTTCACTTTCCTTTCTGCCATAAGGCTTGTTCTTGTCACTAGAATGAGAAATAAAAAAAACATGGAGCCACATTTGAGCTTAGATCCCAAAAGGCCTTGTGTGTTTCCTTCTGCCCCATTCCTGCCTTTCCTGTGAGCAGTGGATGCCCTGGCCAGCTGGGTGCTCCAGGGAAGACAGACAGGGGGAGCAGACAAGAACCGCTTGCTTGCAGCATGGTGCAGAGCTATGCCATGAGCCGAGCTTCTGTTAGCTAACCAGACAGCTGGCAGACGTGTCTGTAAGTCAGCCAAGATCAGCAGAGCCACCCCACAAAACCCAGCTCAGTCGGCTGATCTCCAGTCAATCTACAGACATTTGAGCAATAAGAAACACTTGTTTTAAACCACTGACTGTTGGCTTTTGATGTTTTGTTAAGCAGTATTTTCACAGAAATAGTCAATACATCCAATTTCCTGAATTTGATAATTCATTTATAAATGTATATTAAATGTTATACTCTGTGATATTGTGTGATTAAACCACTGCCTGCATATTTTGATATGTCATTTGATTGCACTAATTCTGACACAGGTTAAGATATGAAAATTAAACATTGACCTTTGGGATTACTAAATTAAGTGATAAATGGTAGAGCAATTTGGGAAAACAAATTGAAATGTAATCTATTACCCTTGAAATGATTTAATATATTGTGATTATTGTAATACAGTAGTAATTGTATACTTATGCTTGCAGGAGATGAGTAAGGTAAAGAGGTCACATAAACGCCCGTCTATATTTTTTATTTTAGAAAATTAGATGGTAAACATTTTTGTACTCTTATAGGCTGTGTGATAGAAATTTCCAGTAATTTTTAAGAAATACATATTTTAAGAAATGTTATAAAATATCTTTTTTTGAAAAAAGTATGTATAGATGAATTTCAGAGATTTCTTATTTCACCTTTTAACCACTTGGAGTGAGCTTTACAATTCTTGGGAATAGAGAGGGACAGGGGCATAAGGCTGTTAAAAATGTCCATGATTCCCAAATCACTTCCAGGTCTTGTGCGGAATGAGCTCTGAAGTTCTGCAGTGGAACATGCCTTCCACATAGTTATGCCAAGCAGTGGGAGAAATGAAGCAGCATGATTTTGCAGGACAAAAAACTTGTAGTGACTTCAACTGAGCGCGTAGGATGACAGGCATGGACAGCGCTTAGGAAGTTTTCAAGGGTATCGGCTGCTAGAATTGTTTACATTTCAAGCTACGTTGGTCTTGTGATCTTACTCTCTTACACTCCTCTCTAACTTTTCTTAGCTAAAATGGAGTTAGCTAGTTGGTTGTTCCTCATCTGATTACTATTTGTGTGTCTGTGTCTGTGTGTATAGTGATAATGCTTGCAAAGGCTTCTGCCAGCTGTGTTCAAGACTTACTGTATTTTTGTAGATGAATATGTGCAATGTGTTTGAGCTTTTCCATGTTATCTCACTCTTATCACCCTGTGAACGAGTTCTGATCTGATTTAGCTTAGTGGCGGAGGACCCAAAACAGAATTAAAAAAACAAACAAACCATGTCCCCAAAGGCATGGGATCTTTTACAAGTCCTTTTAAATAAATATAATTATTGTTTATAGTTCTATATACACCAAATAATTCTGTATACACCAAATATTACTATTATTCTAGTACAATTGATTACACTGATTATTTCATTAATTTTAATCAACAACCACATGATTAATTGTGCTTGAGGAGATCACCATTTGACACAAAACTTTTGCCCGCAAATTCAAATTCAGTACAATTCTCACATAGAGTTCTCATGCCATACTTTCTGCCACCAGTCTTTTAAGCCTAATGATGGCCCAAGTGATATAAGTGATGTTTTTAAAGCACATGGTGTGATCAGCACAGGTTCTCGATTCTTACAGACCTGAATTTGAGCCCTAGATCTGACATGTGATTCTGGACACATGTAATCCCTCTGAATCTCAATGCATACATCTGTAAAATAGCAATAATACCTCTCAAAGTTTGTGTGAATATTAAATTATAACATATAAACAGTACTCATCATAAACACTGCTTGTGTATGGTAAGTGCTCAGTTAATATTAGTTTCACTTCAGTGAACATCGGGATCCTAAGGAAGCCAGCTAACCGTACTCTTTTCTCCAAGTTCCTAAAAAAAGAAAAAGAGAAAGAAAAAGAAAGGTAAGTTGATGCTAGCGTCATTTAGGGATCAAAACATCCACTTATTGCCAGTAAAAGTGAATAGCAAGCTTACATTGTGTCCAAGGTTCAAATGGGCTCTCAGTAATTATCATATCGTTTTATGGTAGGAAGGTGACTAACCTACACAGTTATGGGGTAGAGACAACCTCAGTCCTTCCCTTGAGAAACAGCTTTCCCAACCTCAGTACCTTTTCACCTGAAGGAGATAAAAATCTGTGCATCCTGAGGTCAAGCTGAATCCGAAGAGAGCCAACAAAGGGGCTGAGCTATGCACACTCATACTCCTTTCCCAGCCTCTTTAGTTAGAGAAGTCATGGTTTCTTCTTAAGGAAAAAGGAAAGGAAGTGAGGTGGGTGTGGAGAATAGCAGATGCTTTCTTCTTAGGATTTCCTACAGTAATGGGTGTACTAAATCTATAGATGGGGCCATAGGCATCTGAGCAGAGGTGATAAAATGTGCCGATTCTGTGCTATTGAAGCTTAGGCCTGGTGCATAAGAAAGAGGTGGTTGAACGCATTGTGACATGTACCCTTTGCTTTCAAGCTGACATTTAGTTACGAGATTTTTTTCTGACCATCTTTCTCCTCATGTTATTTACCCTTGGGGACATTATAGGCATAGTTAGGTAAAGCTTTGATAGTCAAGGCAGACAGAGCAGGTGTCTGAAAATCCTGACAGCTAGAATGTGGCACAGGTGAGGGAAGCATGATTTCAGGTAGACATAGCAAGGCTAGCCCAGCAGGCAGAGTGCTATTCGGACGGCATCAGTTCTGCCCCCCAAGCACAACCATAGTCTCCCTCCCTCCTTCTTTTCCCTCCCTCCCTCCCTCCCTCCCTCCCTCCCTCCCTCTCTCCCTCCCTCCCTCCCTCCCTCTTTCCCTCTTTCCCTCCTTTCCTCCTTTTCTTCCTTCCTTTCCCTTCCCTTCTCCTTCCTTCCTTCCTTCCTTCCTTCCTTCCTTCCTTCCTTCCTTCCATCCATCCATCATTTATTTATAGACCTAGTATGTGTCATATCTTATCCTAGTTGCTGGGAATATATCAACAAACTGAACAGTCAAAAATTCCTAATCTTATGGTGCTGCCTCACTCTTTGTCTTATTACCTTCAATTAACTGTTAAGCTCATTTAGGGTAGAAATTCCGTTTTATTCTTTGGTGAATCCCTGTCACTATTACAGTGCCTGGGACTCTGTCTGGCCTGTGTGCACTCAATAAGAGTTTATTGAATGAATGTTGAATTTACCAACATTGACTGAAGATACATCCTGAGAAATCAAGTAAAAGGGATTCATGTGGTGTTCTTTTTTTGTATTACAATATTTATGGGTTTCTATAGCATTATTTGTTTCATGTTGTCAAAGTGTGAATAACATTCAGATATCCAAAGAGGCAGGTAGGTAACTGACATTAAAAAAGTCTGTCAATAGGCGTGCAATATATAGAGGGCACAGAAAGAGAAACACAGTCCATTCTGCCTCCAGCACTGAGGCTTGAAATGGCTTCTGGAGGGGGTGGCACCTGAATTAGTTCTTACAAGCTAAGAAGATACTTCCAAAACTAAATAAAAAAGGACACTATTTTATGTTAGAACTAGATCGCAGGGGAAAATGAAGACCCTTCCCTCAGCTTTCTCTAGATGGAGATCTTTGGGTAGCTCATAGATGCGTAGACTACATGTCAGTGTGTTGGGATTCTTTGTGTGTGTTTGTTTATTCCTATTTGGTTTGGTTTTCAGACAAGGGCAATAGCAGTTTCTCTTGCTGATTTATATTCATTATCCTCTAATGGCTTCCCTGATGGTTCTGAAATGCCTGTGTTAAAGAGGAAGCATTTGACACAAGAAGAGAGAATCAGCTGACCTCGCCAACCAGATCCTTTCCTTCCCCTGTGCCCTGAGAACCGCTATTTTCTGGTAATGGAGAACCTGGGCATCGTGCCATCATGGAGATGCCTGCCCTGTGTTTAACAGGCAGCTTCATTAGATTGTCCTCAATTTCTTGGGAGGTAATCCTATTAGGCAGTGTTTATCAGTCATTGTGTGCTCTGCTTGTCATTATTTCCCTGCTCAGAAGCAGCAGCACCCCCAGAAAAATATGGTATGTGCGCATGTGTGAATGGTGTGCGTGTAAAAACAATATTGGCTGAGTTGCTTCATAGAAGACATACCTTCCCAATGTAGTGAAAATAGAAAAGAGACTGAGCAGTCAATGCCTAAAATACACACACATACACACATACACAAACACACACACACACACACACACACACACACACACACACAACACAAAACAATAGTGCTTGCAGTTCAGTAATTCAGAACTGTGGCAATAACCAGAAAGCATCTGGAAACATCAAGTGCTAATTATTTAGTTTAGTTAACATAAGCCGCACATGCTCTTGTGAGCCTCCTAGAGAGAACTTTTTCTGTAATTGTTTGATTTTTTTTCCTGCAGAATAATTTGTTTCCTGTATTGGAATATTTATTTCTCCTGCTTTTATTCCCTCTCTCCCTTATTCACTTCTAATAGATGGCTATACAGCATATTTTAAACAATCCTATCGTATGCTCCCTAGATCTTTTGCACTCAGACTTGAATGGACAATATTACTTTTCTTTTCTTTTCTTTTTTCTTTTCTTTTCTTTTCTTTTCTTTTCTTTTCTTTTCTTTTCTTTTCTTTTCTTTTCATCTGATGTTTCTGGTAAATACGCTGGGAGAGGTGTGTGACCTCTAGTTCATACCTCCTATTTATCATCTTTTTTTCATTGCCCCCTTTGTGTATGTAGCTCTATCTTCGTACCCTCACTCTTTACTAACTATATAGTTCATAGGGTCTCAGTCTTACAACATTAAGATTTTTACATACTTACTGAAATTATAGCCATTTTATTGCCTTTTTCTCTACTTAGAGATTTAGAGTTCCTTGAAAAGAGTGTTAATAAAAATTCTCTTCTAGCTGTTAATTTTTTAGCATGCTAGTTTTCAGGAGATAGAGGCATCTTGGTTATTTTGTTTTTGTTGGCATTAGCAGCTCTTCGTGAGACAACCTTACCAAAACAAGTTCCTGCTAGTGACATCCACTTATCCTCAGCTCTATTCCACTGCTCACTATCCCCTAGCTCTGAATTGCTTTACATTCCTTCACTTTTGCTCATGCTGGTCCTTCCTCCTGCAACACCCACCCTTTCTTCTCTGAGATCCAAAGCTTCTCCTTCTACCCCTAGGAAATGTCCTTCTGTCTGAAGTTTTGCTCCATCTCTTCCTCTGAAAGTTCCTAGAATTGTATCTAGATCTTATTGATAGAGCTGATTAATTGTCTGTTAATCATCTAGCCATAAACTGCTTGACAGCAGAACCAGTGCCATGTTTAGCTGCATATCTCTTCACAATGCTCGATATGTGGTAGCTCCTCAAGATTCATTCTTGAATAATTGCTACTTTTGTATTATTAATTCATTTGTATATTCTCTCTAAAAATATCTAATGTGTTCTTCAATCTGAGCACTCTGCATATTATGCAGTAGGCATCGCATTCCTGGTTCTTACTGTCAATAAGACAGTGTGGATATTAACATCCCCATTTAAGCTGTTGGAACTGATGAGGGTTTGTCCCAAGGCAAATGGAAACTTCGCAAGTCTGTTTCCCTCCTGAAGCTACTGGCTACCCCGCCTTCCCATTAATACTGATTCTGTTCACACTCTGGTACCGTCAGGTGGTTGCTTTTTAAATATATTTTGCCCAGAATGTATAGTTGTTATTGGTAGGAAGTTCAGTTTCTTAGGATCCATTCAGCTATTTCCAGCATTGTTTATATTTATATTTATTTTATTTTTGCAAATAAAATATTTTGATCTTCATTTCAATTTTTTTTTTAGGGAAACAATATTTTATTTTTTTCACATTTTTAAATTAAATTTATTGGGGTGACATTGGTTAATAAAATTATATAGGTTTAAAGTGTACAATTCTAGGGTGGGCTGAGTGGTTGCAGTGGGTAAGAGCTGGCTTGGGACACCAGCAGCCTGGGTTCGGATCCCAAATATGAGGGCCAGAGACACTGCCCTCTTAAAAAAAAAAGTGCACAATTCTATAATACATCATCTATATATTGCATTGTATGCTCACCACCCAGAGTCAGCTTTCTTTCCATCACAACATAATTCACCCCCCAAATCCCTTTCTTCCACCACCTGCTTACCCTCTGATAACCACTAAACTGTTGTCAGTGTCTATGAGTTTGTCTTTGTTTGTCTTGTTTGTTCCATCATTGTTTTTAAAGCAATCATTTTATTTCATTATTCTTTATATAGGCATGACTAGTAGTAATGCCTTTGTAGCAAACAAAATTTACTCAAATCAGTTCCGATACTTTATCAAATCAGGCTTGTTATTTTGTGGTCACATGCCATTACCATTATGCATGCATTGCTTGTTAGTTTCAATTGAGATTTGCCTGATTCTTGGCTTATTTCTAACAACAACAAAAAGTGTCTATAGTAAATGTCCTAAATGCCTTTTGCTCAATTCTTCTGTAGTACACACCAGATAAAATTAATAGAGAAATAAAGATTTCCTTATTTCTCTTTTAAGTTTTGGTCTAAACTATCCTTTCCCAATAGCCCGAGCACCCAAATTTATTTCATTTTCTTGTAACATATTTTCCACATTTTAAATGTAAATATCTAAGGCTGTAAATTACTAGGTAATGTGTTATTTGCATTTCATAAGTTTCAATATGTTATATCTTCATTTTTGATAAATTTCTACACATTTGAAGTTTATGATTTCTTCTTTAATTCAAAAGTTATTTAAAACTGTTTTGAATTTCAACATAGAAAAATTTTTAATTTTTTAACTTACCTTCTAATATATTTTTGCTGTATGAGCAACTTGTATGATACTGATTATTTGATAGTTGCTGTATGCCACTTGGTAAGCTGTCGATTTTTGTAGATATTTAGGTGAACTTAGAAATATATGTATTCTCTAATTGATGGGCATAGAAACAAGAACTTGTGTCCAATAAATCAAACTTGCTAATTATGTTGCTCAAATACCCTAGATCTTCACTTACTTTTTGGTTGACTTCAATTGAGGGACTTATGTTGAAACATCCCACTATGATAGTGGATTTGTCCAGTTTTCCTTGCAGTTCATCAAAATTTATCTACCAAGTCTGAGGCATTTTTATTATATTAGATTTACTATTATATTTTCCTGGTTAACTGATTAACTTACTTTTATATGGTGATTTTTTCAACCCATAAGAATACTTTTCTTAAAATCTATTTGTGTTAGATACTATTATTTCAGTGTGCCTTTTGCTTAGAGTTGCCTGGTACCTTTTTCCAGCTTTGAACTTGCAACTATTTTTGTCCTTATATTCTTGGTAGTTCTTTGTAATACCATAAATTTTTTAATTTTAAAAATTAAATTCCATAGTCTGTTGCTTTCAAATGACAACATTTAGCCCATTTGTATTTATTGTGTTCATTTATTTGAACTTGTTTCTATTATAGCATCTTTCTTTTTGTTTTCATATGTCTAACTTTTCCTATACTTATTCATTGCTTATTTGTTATCTTTCTGGCCTTTTGTTTTTGTCATTAGGTTTTGTAGTCATTCTTGTATATTTATTTGTTTTTTTTATTCCATTTATCTTTACTCTAAATGTATGATAATTATATGCCCTGTTACTATTTTTTTAGTGGTTAACATCAAAACATTTTGGAGCATACTTACCTAACAAATTCAAAAGTTAGTATTTTAGCTCCTCCCCCAAATAATCCAAGGACCTTAAAACACTTTAATGACCCCATCCCAAGTATATGTTATTTTGTGTTTGAGATTTACATACAAGCTTATACATTTCCTTGCTTACCATTCATTCAGGTTTATAAACTTCTTTGATTACTATTCTTTTCACACCTTCTTTCTGGGGTAATTTTCTTCTTAAATAAAATATGTCCTTTAGAATTATTTTAGCACTTGAATGTTGGTTAAAAACTCTTTGTTTTTTTAATTGACTGCTGAATGTATTTTGCCCTCATTTTTGAAAAATAATGATTTTCTGGGTACAAAAGTGGGGCTTGATAGCTGTTTTCTATCACCAATTTGAGCATATTATTTTGCTATCTTTAATTTCCATTTTTTCTGTTAAGAAGCATGGTGTCAGCCTAATTGTCTTTCCTTTCCTGGTGAACTATTTTTTTCACTCCTTTTAATATTTTTCATGTTGTTTTTGGTTTTATATAATTTCAACATAGTGTTTAGGCATGGACTTCTCTTTATTTGTTCTGTGTGACATAGATTGTGCTTTCTGTATTATGAATTCATGCCTTTTTTTTAGTTTTAGAAAATTCTAAGCCATTATCTTTCCATATATTTTCTCTTCTCTATTTTCTCTATTATTTCCTTCTGATACTTCAGTTAGTTTCATGTTGGACCTTTTTATTCTGTCTTTCATATCTCTTATTCTCTCTTTAACATTTTCTCTCTCCTGTGTCTCCATGTTGCATCCTGGGCAATTCCTTCAGTTCTGTTGATTTTTAATTTTCCTCTTTAACTGTAGATGATATACTCTTCAACCCTATCTATTATATTTAAAAGTTGTAACAACATGGGAGGCTCTGCATATGTGAAATCTCTGTACCTTTTCCTCAATGCTGCTCTGAATCTAAAACTGCTATAAAAGATAATCTTAATAAAAATAATAGATAGGGACATTTTTAAAACACCTATTTTTCTTTTCTGAAAGCTCTAGTTATTTTATTTATTTATATTGGGTAACAAAAGCCAAGTTTTGTTTGTTCATTTCTTGCATTTGAAATACTCCTCGATGATATCCGTGGCCTGAGATCCTTTGCCATAGCCCTTAACCACCACACAAATATAACCACCCACTTCACTGGATTTTCCCTCTCTGTCCAGTTTACAAAGCCTACCCATTCCCCTAACCTCTTGTCATCATTGACCTTAATTAAGATGATTTGATCAGCACGGAATGCCTCTACTAACTTGACCTACATTGGCCCAACACTGTTGGATGCAAGCACACAAAGCTGGGCTTGACACTTGCCTAAGTCTTTGGCAGCTTCGGGAATCCCATGTGCTAGGCCATCGTGGAAAAGCAGGATGAGCGTCCATGTTGCCTCCAGCAGCAGTGCCTTCTTCCGCTATGGAGGTGGGTTACCGGGAGGGGGGTTACTGGTGGAGCTGAATCTTGAACGCACTTCCCAGCAACTGTGGGCCGTGCAGGAAGAGCGAGTTATTGTTTTTTAAATCTACCTAATTTTTGGCATAGTTTCTTATTGCTTACTTATTGTTTTTATCCCATCCTTTATTTCTAAGTAGTTCATACATAGTTATTAAATATTATGCATCTAAGATCCAAAGTTGATGATTGCTATTTTATTTTATTTGTTTATTTATTTATTTTTTGAGGGCAGTGTCACTGGCCCTCATATGTGGGACCTGAACCGGGGCTGCTGGCTTCCCAAGCTAGCGCTTAACCACCGCACCACTCGCGGCTGCTCAGCTCGGGCTGGGTATCGAACTGCTGTTGCTCAGAGCTCAGCTGGCACTCTTTGAGCAAGCTCTTAACCAACTGAGCCACTCGGCTGGCCCGGTGATTGCTATTTTATTAGCAATCTCTTAACATTGTCTTCATATGTGTTTGGTGTTTTTGGATTTTGAGTCCATTCTTAATCTGTGATAGATATGGGAGCTAAAATGGATTGTTACTTCATTCAGAGGTTTAATGTTTGTTTTCTTCAACAACAGGGGCCTTCTGTCCTTGGACTTCTTTGCTCCTTTACATTGTCCACAGTCCTCATGAGTCAGGTTCAGCTCCATCAACTTGCTACTGTCTCCACATTCAGTCTTCCAATAAATGGGAGTTGTCCTCATGAGCACTCTGCATTTTGTATATAGTTAGTGCTCATGCCTGTTGTTTTCACTTCACATTTTTTTCGTAGTGTTTTTGCTTGGGAATTTTCCTTACTTTCTCTAAACCTGGAATTTGTGAAAGTTATATTTTATACAGGATCTTGTTTTGTGATGGGAGAGGCCTTAAGAATGTTTAGTCCACCATACTGACTTGCTGTCTTACTCTTTTTTCATATTTGGAATTTCTTATATTGTTTTTAAGATATTAATAGATACACACTCTATAGTCTATATTTGATAGTTCAAATTGAAAATATTTTCAGATCTAATTTTATTGTCCTTTGTGTCTACTGGCTCTTCCTTGTGGTGTCTTATTTTTTTGTCAAGTTAAATTATTTTACACAATGATCATATTTCTTAAAACTTATCCCTGGCACTTCTTTGAGATCTGTAATACAAGTGCATTTCTCTAAAGCAGATTTGTATTTGCTTATTTCAGGCACTTGGAGATATTACAAGTGTGGGGCCTTTTATAATTAAAATCTCAGGTTGAGGCTTTCAGTCCATCCATAGAGTGATCTCAGCCTGTAAAGATGAGTTTGAGGCTTCGGCTTATCAAGAGATATTTTTATCCCCCATCCACTCAGTGCCAAAGTTCATGAAGGACAATTTTCCTCGCAAGGTCCTGGGAGACGTGCTGGCCCAGAAGGGTAATTTCTGGTTTTCCTTTCCCTGGAACCCCCAGCTTACATGGTGATCACAGGTTTATATTTGGTCTTCTTACACTCAACATTATGGATTGGGCCCAAGCTTTGTATTCTATTCTCTATGTTCATGAAAAACAAAGCTCAAGTTCTGTAGCCTCACTTAGCTGTTTTTATTTCTTTTTTGGTGATTTCTGAGTATGTTTTTACTTTCTAACTAATGGGTATATCAAAAGTTTCAAGATATCTTTTATCCATTATTTTCAGTTGCATATCTTGGGAGGGTCGATCAGAGTATATGGTTGCCAAAGTGCCAGAAATAGAAGTCAACCTATTGACCTAGAAAATTAGATTTTTACCCCAAATAGAGTAAGTCAGTGTTTTTAATTTAATTCACTTGCTTGGCTGGCCAAGAAATTTAAAAAGCTATCCAATCACTTTTCAAATGACAAAAGACCGTTGCTAAACAAACAAACAAACAAACAAATAAATCTTCAGATTCAGTTTTGATCATCTCAGAGAATGTAGAAGTATCATTTTTTTGTGACAAGGTACTGAGCCTGCTTCTCAAAGCTCATTTCACAAAGTAAAAATGGCCCAATGTGAGAGGTGAGCTTAAGTGCTAAAAATGAGTACATACAGAGAAGGTTATACCGCTAATTTTTTTAGGGTTTTTGTCAAACTTGAGCTTGTTATTTTATAATCATAGGGCAGTTTAACACATTATTCTTTCCTAAAGCTGTGGGAAGGGCAAGATGAATAACTGCACACATAGATATAGTGTGTGTGTGTTTGTGTGCCACTATTCATTCTTCTTAACAAAAACTTCGTTGAGATCCTATCATGTGGAGGGTTTGGCAATATGAGGGGTGCATTCCTAGTTGTTCTGCTCTGGGGAAACTGATATGTTTTCTAGCCAATATAGTATATGTGCTCTTCCCCAAACCCCCACCTTCACATTTGCAGTATCTCCACCCATATGCCTGACCTCATTTTCCTCTGGATGGATTGTCTGTGCTCCAACCAGAGGCCGACCTCCACCTATGGCCTATCCAAACCTTCTGTTTAAGGACATCCCTTTGTCAGTTCTCTCCTGTGTCTCCTGCACCATCAGTTTCTCTCCTTTAACTGGGTTCATTCTATTTGATGATTATTGATGTTATTATTTTTGTCTGTGTTTTTCTCTTGAAACACATTACTAGCTATAATCTTTTTCAAGTCTCTGAATACTTCTTCAAGACTTCTCTAAACTGTCTGCAATTCTCCCCTCATGCTCTCCAAAACTCCATTCATTTTTTTTTATACCCACCGTTAACAAAATTATTTTCTTAAGGTCAAACATCATTTCCATGTTGTTGAATACAACCATCGATTGTCAGTCTTCCTCTTACTTGAGTCTGAAGCAGTTGCACGGTTCTTCATTCTTTCTGCCTTGAAACCTTTTCTCCACTTTGTTTCCAGTGGAACAGACTGCATTTCTTCTACCTAAGTGACTACTTTTGCTCAGTTTCCTCTGCTGGTCTCTCCTGGGAGTGTCCCAAGGTTCAGTCCCTCTTCTGTTTGTACATTCACTTGAGGTTCTCACTGAGTATCACTTCTTTTAATGTTATCTATCTGCTGAGAATCCCCAAATTTAAAGCTCTAGCCTGGTCCTCTCACCTCAACTCCAGATCCTTCGCCTAACTGCCACCACCACCACACCTCCATAGGATACTTGCTAATCATATCAAACCCGACATGACCAATTTTGATCATCTCCCTTAAATCTCTTCCAATTAAGTCTTCTCCAGCTCAGCAAATTACAGTTCTGTCCTGCAAATGGCAACCTTGTTCTTCCAGTTACATAGGGAGAAGAAACAAACCAACCATGAAGCAATTATGAATTCTCTGGTTCCCTCATAACCCACATTTAACCTGTCAGGTAATCGTGTGTCATAATCTGTTTAGATTTTACTATTCCTTTTGCTACCACCCAGGTACAAGCTACCATCAATTTCTTACCTGTGTTGTTACTCTAGCTTTTTAACTGGTCTCCCCAATTCTACCTACAATCCATTCTCAACACAGACCCAGAATGATTTTTTTAAATGTAAGTCAGATCATGTCACTTCTCTGCTCTGCTCCAATGGCTTTCCATTTCAGAGGAAAGGAAAAATAAAATCCTTAAAATGGCCTACAAAGCTGTGCACGACCTAACTCCAATTACTTCCCTACCTTATCTCTTTCTCCCTCCCCTTGTACATTGTTTTTAGCCATATCTGCCTATTTCTTTGCTTCCTAGAGCTCACAGAATCTTCTCCTAACTCACAGCCTCTGTACTTGTCATTTTTTCCTGCCTGGAACAGGTTTTCCCAGATTCCCCTGTTACTAACACCCTCACCTCCTTCAGGTCTTTGTTCAAAGACCCTATTTAAAACTGCAACCTGAGTTTCCTTTCTCCCTTCCCGGATTCATTTCTTTCTTTAGTATTATATCCTACATGATTTACTAATTTATTTTATATGTTGGCTGTCTCTCACCACTAAAATCTAAGCTATATTAGAGAAGGGATTTTTATCTGTTTTCTTCAGTACTGGATCTTCAATATGTAGAACAGCGCATAGTGTACAGACATTGCTTAACAAGTATTTGTTAAATTCCCACTCACCTCTTAAATCTCATATCCCCCTCCATGATCACTCTCCAGTGTCTATCTAACTTTATATCTTAGGGCCTTTGTAAATGTTTCTTGCTCAGAATAATTTCTCCAAATCTCCCTGGTGTCTCTCCCATCTTTTCACTTTTTCTAAGAGGCTTTTCCTGTCCCTTCAATCTAGATTAGATGAGGCTATTATTCTATAATGTCTATTATTTGTCTTCATAGAATTTAAGCATGTGTTTGTCATAAGACATCACCAATACATTATTTTATTTAAGCATAAGCTCTGTTTTTTGGTATAAACTCTATACTCAAATACTCTAAGTTGACCAAGCTATGGCTCTTCATATTTAAAGGAAGCTTTTAGAATTCAAAATATTTTTATTTCTCAAGAACCTGGCTAGAGAAACTATAATGTTTAAGGCTTTTTTCACTTCTATAAATTTATAGAAATCCTTTTAGATATTTCAAAAAAGTTGACTTTTTTATTTGGCCTATATCTGTTTTTCCTTGTGGACACTAGTTAGAAAGCCATTGATGGTGTAAAAATAATGGGAATAAGGAAGATAATTATCTGGTTACACAAAGAATGTGGAAGAGGATGCCAGGGGATAGTTAGGTGAGAGGAATAACAAGGAGCAAGGATTATCTATTTGGATAGCATCTACTTCAAAGAAAAATGGAGTTGTGATGGGGTGAGCCTAGCACGGAGGAGCTTGGAGAATGCCAAAACACTGATGGGTTGTATGGTGCAAGGAAAGGGAACCACCCCTCATGGAAAAGAGGAGACAGGAAAGTGGGTGAGAGGAGTGGCTTATTGAGAAACACAATAAGCAGAAGAGGTTTGTTACTATTTCGGAGAGTACAGTATGGAAACACTGGGGCATGTGGCTGGCAGAGGGAAGATGGACCAAGAGAGAAGAGCAGGATACCCTGGCATAGAGTCCTGGGGAGGGTGGAGCCTCGTGTTTTGGGCTGTGATCACACCTTGCACAGGTATGAGGCAGGGTGAGACTGCCGTAAGGCTCCACAAAAATGCCGGGGAAATGTGAATGTTGAAAGGGTTCAGATCATTTTTCTAAGCATACTAATTTCTGGATAACAAGATTGAAATGTACTAAGGACATTGGAAAATGTGGGTACAGATATCAAAGCAGGAATATTCAAAAGGAATTGGCTATGAAACATATGGTTCAGTTGTTTTAATTTCTACCAGGCCCAATGCATGCAAAATAAATAAACAAATATATTTAATGCCCTCTTCAGTAGCCTTAAATGAAATTTAATGATAACCATATATGTATTCTTATAAAAGTCAATATATTACTCTAACAAGTATAATAAATATGAAGGAAAAATACGGTAAAATTAATTTACAAAGATAGTATCTATTTCAATATATATACTTTCTGGATATACCACTAAAATTGTTCCCTCAGGTTTTCAAATTATGCCTCCTCCCCTTGCAAATACTGGTTAACTATATTCTCTTCATCTAATAGTGACCTACAGATAACTTTTAAAATTATTGGTCTGGATAGACCCTTTGAAAGGAGAACAATGGAACGAGAAAGGATAAAGATCAGAATAACAATGGAATGTTTATACAAGCATGAGGAATAAATCCTTCATTTGCTGACTAAGTGAATTATATTACTAGGCACTTTGTTAACCATATTTATGCTGTATCTTGGCCTTGAAATTTGTAATGACATTCCCAGCAAGTAGATACTGTATTATTTTCATTTTATAACTGAGGAAACTTAAGACTAGAGATGTAAAATAACTCAGTTATTGTCAAGTAAGTGGGGGTGGGGGAGATGGGATTCAAACCCACCTTTCTCTGCCTTTAGCATCAACTTTGCAAGGGTTTCATTGTATATTTCCATCAGGGCAAGGGTCCTTGTCACCAGGAGATGATGTTATAAACACTTGTTGAATGAATAACTAAATCAGGATGTAGAGGTTTTGGGAGAAGGACATTCTTGTTCAATCAGTAATTTTAAAAATATTTACTCTGAGCATAAGATTGAAAACCAAAGATAAGAGTGAAGGGCTCTGAGACATGTAAAATGTCTTGGACAATCATTCTATTCTGTCTGTATCACGTCCCAGCCCATGCTTTCTGTTAGACCCTCTAGATTGCACTCCCACAGGAACAAGATCTGGTTTCCGTGCCTTCTGCCTATAGGCAGCCATATTCTCTCAGACTCTACAGTGAACATAGCGAACCCTTTTGGACAAATGCTGAAGAAAGGAAAAATACCTACAATAGAGAGGGAAAAAACAGAGTGAATTATTAACTCGCAGGGTTCTGTTGGTGTTTGGACACCTCTCTCTACTCTCACCAGTAATGAACATGGTCCGCAGAAAAGCTGGTGCAGCATGAAGAAGCCTACTCTCTCTAGAAAAGAAAACATCAGCTACCGGCCTTAGATTGTTGAATCAACAACCATCTGTAGTTTGCACAGACTGACTCCCCTTTTTAATGATTTTTTTGCTTTGCTAAACCAACTGGGTACTTGGAGTGAACTTAACCCAGAGAGACCAGTGATTCAGCCACCAGTGCTGAGGCTGAGGACAGAGCCAGTAAGAGCCCATCTTCTTAGGGGAACTGCCAAGAAGGGAAGAACTCTGGAGGCAAACACTGGACTTGAGAAGCAAACAAAAGCAAACAAAGAACATGCTTTATCTTGCACCAGTGTGTCCTTTTAAAGTTTAGTTCTTACTCTTAACAAAGCGATTTCTTTGACCGCTCGTACTACTATGGACAAGCAATCCTTCCCTCTTTTTTCACTTTCACCTTTGCAAAGCCTGCTAATATGCCATTCTGACCCCCTGGTGACCCCAGTCTTCCTTCCTGTTCCCTCTGCAGCCCAGAGACTATGTCTGTGGAGGAGCAGGCTTATAGGCAAGTGGCAGGGTGATTTAAATCTGCATGGTTTTCTCTACCCTGGGAGCAGGCTGGTCCCTGCAGTGATTCTGGCATCCAGCCTTGAGGATTTTTTTTTTTTTAACCAAACCATCTGGCAGCCTCATTCTCTGGTAATAATTGTGCTACTTACTCCATCTGTACTTATAAGATAACTAGTTGTCGTCACAAATGAAGCCAACCCCATCTGTTTCCCTACCATATAAATGAGCACAAGGGCTCCACATCTCTCCTGGAATGTGGACAACACAAAGCATGGAGAGCCATGGGAGGGAGAGAAGGAGGGTTCCTCTTCCTGCTGCCAGAGAGTGCTGGGGCCTGAGCGCCCGTTTTCTGTCCGGGGTGTGCAAGGATGCAGCGAGTCTACAGTGGGTGCTGTGTCCTGTTTGCATCCAGACTGCTGGACTTCAAAAAAGCATAGTTCCTCTGAGGGATTGGCTGTGAGTAGGCTCTGTGCTCAGTTATGGACCAAGGCAGAAAAGAATGCTAATGCAGTGACCACTGTTTTCTGCAAATTTGGAATTGAGGAAAGGAGAGAGGTTAGGAGAGAAAACTAATGAGACCTTATCAGGCTGTTCTGATCCCCTGGCCACTCTCAATCTGAACCCATGCTACAAAAGCCCAAATTTTGTTTCCTAGAATTGTTAACCTAGAAGAGCTAACATGGTTTTCTGTAGTGACTAACCAAGAGTCAGTGACATATTTTGAGATTCAAGCTTAATATTTGATGTAGCAACGTCGTCTTTTTGCCACCCAAATTTCTAGCCTGGGGACCCCCCCCCCTCCGGGAGCCTTCCCTTGTGTTCCTAGGAGGGTATTAGAGCTTGTCGAAATCTCCTCAGTGATACAGGATAATTTCTTCTTTAAAAAAGTAAAATTAAGCCTCTATCACAAACATAAAGAGAATGCATGTGAATGATTTTAATGATTAACTCATTAATTAAGAAATAAACCAGTAAGATGTTACAACTGGTTCAAAGGAGAATCCAAAGAGCAGACATATTTATAGGCAATTAGGATGCTTAAATGAATTCGCTTAATAGATTCACAACTGACTTTTGCAGTGGGGAAGGAAAAACCATCAGTGCACCTGGACACATCAAAATCTATTTGCATATCCATAGACAAGAATTATTTGCATTATCAGTTGTCTACAATTTGCAGAGCTGTAAACTAGCTCAAAGACAGTGAGACACAGAGACCCTATAAAATCGGGTAGTGAGAAAAATTTTTCATTGAAGACACCCAGAAATCATTTTTGCCCATTCAAAGTTATTTATATCTGCCTTGAGAGTCAGACTGTAAAGTACTGGCTGGGGCCTGGGCTGTAGAGTCAATCACCTGGGTTTGGGTTTTAGGCCTTCATTTATCACCCTTTTAATATTTTAAAATTAAATTTGTTAACTCATATAATCTCTCTCTCAGTCACTGGTTCCTCAACTGTAAAACGGGACTTCAGTACAATATTTACCTCCCAAGGATGCTAGGATCATCATTTACAGAGTCAGGTGTAGGAAGCACTGTGCCATACAAATATTGTTATAAGTCATAGTAACATCTTATCGAATTTTTAGTATGTAACAGGCATTGTTGTCCATAGGTTACCTCATTTAAGCTTCATTTCAACTCTGTGCAATTCTTACTATTATTATTGTCATACTGCAGATAACAAAATTAAGCTTAAAGAGGTGACTGACCACCCAGTGTCACAGCATGGCAAAGCTGGAATGCAAAGGTCAGAAGCCTGAGTCAAAGTCCGTGTTCTTAACTCTAATATCCATATCATACATAGCAGGGATATATATATATATATATATATATATATATATATATATATATATATATATATATATATAGAAGGACTTTGGAGGCTATGCACTGTCTCTTAAAATATAAATAGTTCCTTAGGGATTTGGATAACAGTCCATTCTGTGGGTCCAGTTGGGGTTCTGTGGACGAAAGGATCTATGCTGAAAGAGTGAGTGGAGAAAGCTGACCTTTCTCAATGTCACTTGGATGCGTCCAGTCAGGCTTAGAAAGATCTTCACATTGTGGTATCCACAACTTCCCTTCCCATTTTGGATAATGGACTCCAAGCAGAAAAAGAACTAAGGCTGACATATTTTGTCTGAGGCATGAAATAGATGAAAAATTTGGAATGAATATTTCTACTTTTCCTCACCTGTTATCCAAGAGTTTCCTCTTAGAGTTAGATATTTTCTACCCTCCCACTTGAGAAACTCATTAAAAGTGCACCATTTTAACAGAGCAATTTTACAGCATTGATGATGTCATTGGCATTTATACTGGAGGCATCAATTGGATTATCCTAATATTAACAATCTGTTTTTATGTACTTTGATAAATATGGTTTTCTTTTTCTTTCTTTTTTTTTTTGTATTCACAGATGGAATCATATAAAAATGCTGAGGAAAAATTTATCCCAACTGTTAACATTTATCTCTGAAAAGAAAAAAATAAAAGAAAGATATATATGGGTTTATTTAGCAAAACTCAATGAATTTAATTTTCATTGACATGTTTATTTTTCAGTGAGCTGAATATTTATAAATACTTTCTCATGTGTAAACTTGACGTTTTCTTGAAGAAAAGCAAGAGTGATTATGTTTGGCTAACAAAAAAGTAAAATATAACATTTCCTTCTTGGATTTATTTTGTGTGCTCCCCGGACGTCAGTCAATTTTATAGCATTCCTTCTATGTATTCAGCTGGTATTGAATAATGGACTTCAGAGCTGGAGGGCCAATCTGCTTTTATACTCCATCATTTATTTTA
This sequence comes from Aselliscus stoliczkanus, assembly GCA_033961575.1. NCBI lineage: Eukaryota > Metazoa > Chordata > Mammalia > Chiroptera > Hipposideridae > Aselliscus > Aselliscus stoliczkanus. The sequence goes on along the minus strand of CM066730.1, from coordinate 130,336,364 downwards.
CAGACAGATAACTGAAGCCTAGATTTTTTTATGCATGACATTATTGAAAGGATAAAATGGTTTAATTGCTCATGCTCTGTAAATCTCCCATCATTGTCATGAAATCCCTATTTACAAAAATGACTTACACATTTGTAAAACTAGGCAATTCTGTTTCTTTGCCACTCAGTAAAGGAGAACCATGGGCATTTACTAAATTCTCATGTATTTGTCTACCACTGTTTGATGTCTTTTAAACACTGGTTATCCAGTTTAGGCTTGTTCATTGCATAACTGTCAGTTTCTTCCTCTCTTTTTCTGGAAATGTGATTGTGGAAATGTATAGAATAGCACCACAGTAGAATTCTTCAGGAACGTTCAGAGTACTTCAGAGATTTTTTGAAGCATCATCCATTTCCACCTAAATATTTCAAGCTTGAAGAAATGAAAGCTTCAGTAACGTTTCTGCATTCTAGTGTGTGGTTAGCTCACTGAAATGAGGGTAGCAGGAAGACAGTTTAAAAATATATGGCTCAGGGGGAGGTGGCTTCCTTTCAGACTGAGTGCCAATACAAAGGTATCCCTTTGGAAATTAGAGTTATGGCTTCTGAGGCACGTGCTTGGACAGATGTTAGGGAAAAATCTTCCTGTTAATTTTGAAATCCTGGGTAAAGTAGTAAAGACTGTGATTTTCCCTCCAAACCATAGCAATGTTGTGTTTTAAACTGCATAATGAATTCCTGCAAGAAAAATAATTTGGTTATGTTGATATAAGAAACATCCAAACCTGTAAAGAATATTTATAAGCTTTTGAGCCACTCTGACTACGTATACCAGGAAGCAAGATCTCAAATGCCCTGGAGAATAACAGTTTTGCAGTTTCTTTTATGCATTTGAAAGTAAGGGGGAACGTAAGGAAGATTGGAGAAAGCAAGGCGGAGATTGGATTACAGGATAGTAAAGATTATTTTCCATGTTGAAGGCAGTTAAGTCTTAGAAGGAGGGTTCTGAAAAGGCATTTTTCAATGTGTGTTAACCTAGATGCATGGAACAATAGACAGGGCTTGCTTAAGGCAAAGATAAACCACCTTTTACTTAAAAATTGTATGCCTGAGGTGTGACTACCTACTGTGACCTGCCCAGTTAGGAATTTATGATCAGATCATCCCATGAAATTACTTTCCATAGAACCCCCTTTTTGTCCACAACTATCTCTGGTATATTGCTATATAGTTCAAGGTTCTGCAAAGTTCCAGAAGTTCTACAGAAAGAATGAACCTGAGCATCAGTATGTATGCACATGTGTAGAAACCCAGGGCTCCAGTGGGAGCTGAGAAATGATTCATCACAGAATTTGCTCCAGACTCACACAGGGCCTTCTGGGTAGGCTTTTGTGAATCTTTCATCATTGCCATGAAACCTCTGTCAGCTCTAGATTTTTCTCTCTTGCTCATGCCCCATGTTCTTTCTGTCTCTCTTTGTCTCTGAGAGATTGCTCATGTCTCCTTGATATTTGATTTTCTTTAACCTCGGTTTGTCCTTTACTGATGACATCTTTCAGGTGTTGAAGCAAGTGGACTAAAATCTCTGGCATCGTTCTTTTTTGTTGTTCAGAGCTTAGAACACTGGATTTGAGGTCTGGCAAGCACAGCATGATTTATTCTCTTTTGCTCACCAGCTGTAGGGCCTTGGACAAGCTATTTGACATCTTTAAGTCTCACTTTGCTCACCTATACTCTGAAGTTGAGCGTGTTTACCTCAAGATCACAAGGACTGACTGATGAGAGCTGTGCTTGAGTGAGTGTCTGCTTTTGACAAATACTGTGCAAGGTGTTTTACACACATTTTCCTACCATGAAACAGCTCTCCAAAACAGGCTGTTTTATCACTGTGGGAAGCCAGCCCCCGCAGGGACCAGGGATTCCCTCGGGTGAGGAAAAAGAGACACTGGAAAGAGGTTCACAGGAGTGTCACGTTTTATTGTTAAAGCCTGTCCCCTTTTATAGTGTCTTTTGACCATTATCTCAATCAGTTATATTTCACAAGATCATGATTATTTTCTCTTTCTCAGAACTTTTACAGTCTTTACTTTTTTGTAATTGTATCTTTCCAGGGTATACTGTGGCCTATTCTATGTCAAGGATTTTACTTATCTTCTAAAGAGTGGTTACCATGATTACCTTACAGGGCACATACTTGAGCTATTGCCAAGAGACTAACAGTGGCTGAGTTTAGGGCAAAAACCCATCTAAAGTCTATTTATTTGTGTTTATAATACTTAGTAGCAAAAGGAGTCTCAAACTTTTCCTGTCCTACGAAGGGCTACATATTATTGCAATAGAAAGGGACATCTGTTTCTCAGTCAAAGCTTCAGTATTTGTTGCTACAGCAATGTACAAAGCAAAGAGTTAAAACAAGGCTGCTAATTAACATACCCTATGGTCAGCAAGCTGTCTCTTATCAGAACTCTCATGGCCGAAAGACCTTGGTATCCAAGGTAACCTTTCACAGCTGCATGGGCCAGTAAGCTCAAGAACGGATGATATCACCAGTTTCTCACAGACACTGTCGGTTTCTCATAGGCTGTCAGTTTCTCACAACCAGGCTTTTTGGCCTATGTGACCAGAGGCTTGAGCCTCAGTTTCCAAGGGGCTTGAGTTCCCTTTTTTCTCAGTCCTGGGGTCCAAAAATGGGACTGTAGCCTGCCTTTGGTTGTCCCCTCTCTTAGGACATCGTTCCCGTCATTGACTTACACAGCCATCTCTCATTGGGACATCACAGGGACTTGCCATAAATGCAGTGAAGGTACTGTCTCCCATAGGATCTGATGTGGAGGAAAGGCACATGGGTTCATAGAGACAGGAGATATTACATGACCAACCATAAGGCAGCACCCCAGACATCCAGTGCTGAGCGTGGATCTTTATTTCAATGTGGCCTTGTCAGACACACTGAGGTGCTGTCAGCCTCCGGCATCTCACCATTTTTATGTATGGTGAAACCGAGGGCTGTAGAGGTTCCTCCAGCTACTGAGTATCTGAACAGGATTCTATCCCTGTGGCATTTGCTACCACCATGCAATCCAGGGATTGGTCTCCTGGAACTGCTAGTGTTGCTCCAGGCTTTAAGTACTGCCGATAATCTATCCCTCTAGTCATGACAACCTGAACCATGTGTGATCTTTATGTACCTGTTGGACTGTGGCCTTCAGGTTGTCTGTTTTTATAGCTCTGGCTTGTTTTTATAGCTCTGGCCTTTAGAGCCAATTTATTATATTGCTTGGTCAGGCTTTTCTTATTTTTTAGTTGGTAATTAAGAGCAAAGACTTTGGAACCAGACAACCTAGGTTCAAATCCCAGCTTCCCAGCAGTGTGACCTTGAACAAGTTACTTATCCATATCTTAGCCTTCTCACATGTAAAATAGAGATAATAGTGCCTTCATCAGCGTTGTTGGGAAGATCGAATGAGTTGTTTTATGTAAAGCACTTAGAAAGCTGTCTGCAATGTGGTAAGTGCTGTATCAGTGTTGGCCATGTAATAATTCCGACATGCCCTGCTCTTTCTAAGCCTGTTCGCTGTCTGATCCATCCCGATAGTTTCCTTTCCTAGGCTTCAGTTGTTACCTTTGAAATTTTATTTTTTGAAGTGCAAGGTAGCAGTGTTAGTTACTGGGGCAAATACGTCAGACCTTGATCCCCCCCTTCCTTTGATGTTTATGTAGTTCTGTACATTGTTTTTCAGACTGTGTTCCACAAAGTTGTTAATATCGGGCTCTCGGAAAAGTCATGACTCGTTTTTGCAACAAAAAAACATAAAAAAAATACGTCATGACTTTTCCGACAACCCAATAGCTTATATGAAAAAAAAAAAGATTCTCTTGGTGTCATATAAATGTGTGTAATTTATATGTCAGATAAATTTGGTAACTGCTATAAACTATGACCTCTGCTTGAGGATTTATGAAACATATTTACAAATTTATCTGAGAATTCCTATAGAAATGGAGTCTAATTTTTTTAGAACAGTGTTTCTCAAATAATTCTTCTACTCCTGTCTCCTGTGTTTTAGGGGAATACTCACAGTACTGGCAATGGTAGTCTAGTGGGATCTAGTCTAGTCTAATGGTAGTCTAATGGTAGTCTAGTGAGCAAGGTACTTAGAAACCCTTGTCTTAATTATACACCCTGTAGAAATTTTATTCTTGTAGCCAACGAAATGACCAGAAGTCTACTTGCTTAGCTTATCTTGAGCCAGACTATTGCAGAATTCCCAGCACCACACTGTATTTTAATAATGTGGGCTCTATTTATGCTGAAGATAGAGATAAGAAACAGGCATTTGCAATTCATTTGGGCTATTGTGTTCTTCCATGTTGACACTATTGTCTTTTGTATGGATTAGGGTCTTCTATATGCAGTCTCCTACGATGTATTTTTCTTTAGAATGTCCTCCTGGGAATAACTTTGTTTCTCTTGAAGAACCAAGAGAAACAATATTTTTCTCCTTTCAAATGAGACTCCTTTTCTACAGCAGACTCCCAGAAGCTCAAAGAAATATTTGAAGCCTAACCAGGGCAATTTTGTTGTTCTTTGTATTTGACCTTTTTGTGTTCTTCAATTCCTTGGTCCTGGTTTTCTATTTCCATTGAAAGATATGATTGCTACAACTTTCATTATAAGCCACCTCAAGGTCTTTGTGGAAAGATGTAGGCATATAATAAATATATCAAATAAGAATCACTTTAAAAGGGAAACACTTGCTATCAAAGGAAGCAATTGCAATATAAATTTCTGTGAGAGGCAAGTGAAAAATGGTAGGCAGCTCAGAGGAATTCAGCTGTGGTGGTGGAGGGAGGGGAGAAGCATCAGAGAGGATCTAACATGTGAGGTGCATCATGAAGGGTGAAGCAAAGGAAAAGGTCTTCTTATGAAGAGAAAAGCATCACTGAAGGCAAAGGAGCAGGAAAGTGATGGTACAGCAGATGTGAAAGAGGGCTACTGGGAGCAGTACAGCTGGAGTGTTGAGGGGGGCGCCTTGGAGTGTGTAGTTTCTTTTCATCTCCACAGTGATTAGCTGTGTCTCAGAGTCACAGTGACTCCTGGGTCCTTGAAGAACCACTTCCCTCCCCTGCGCTTTGATGGTGTTTCTGCATTGGGTAAATTCTACGTAAACTGCAATGATGGGTTTTATAATAGTCAAGAACCAACATAAGGATTATAGTGTATGTATTGGATCAAGATTTACATATTATAGAATGATGAGAGTCATGCGTGACCTGTGGTTGTATGAAATGAAATATTCTGGGCAGACATTGCATCATGATAGCATTTTATTTATTTATTTATTTATTTATTTATTTATTTATTCATTATTTTTTTGGTTTGTTTTCATCTGATGCTGTTCTGATTCTACACACTGTCTTACCACAAACCCTTAAGAAGATTTTGTTTTACTAAGAGAAGTTAATTGTGTCACTTTGTACAGGTTTGATCTGCCTAATAACAAAGGAAGATACAGACTTTTTTCTTCTTTTGTAGTTAACTGTATCTTTTGCAAGCTGCTGTTTCATTACATCACTGTCCCCAGGATGATTCCCAGAGAACTCTAACTTTTCCACTGCATGTTGCAGTGAAAAGACATCTTTGTAACTCTGCCAAAAGATGTCAGCTCCAGGGTGGAGCCAGTCAGGGGCGATTTTCTCCAGTTCTTTTTTTTCTTTTTATCAGGGACAATATACTATTTGGGGGTCCCATGTCCTAGCCACAGTCATTACCCCATACCAATTCTTATTTGTTTCTATAATGATGTTTTCTGAATTATTATATCTGGTAACTTCTCTAAAAGACTGTTGTTACCCTTTTTAAAAAATCATAGGATGTATGTTAACAAACAAATGATGGCTCTGATCTATAAGAACTTTGCTTGTATAAAGTCAGTTCCCTGTGGAAAAGTAGTCAATCTACTCTGTTATTTGACATAGGATTTAAGAAGTCTTTCATATTTCCTCCATTATTTTATTTTTTAAGCCAACATTTAGTGTTGAGAAGATACAAGGTACAGTGTAAGTCCATCTATACATCCTAAGAAGAGTATTTGTGATGTCTTTTCAAAATTCTTAGTCCCTAGGATAAATTCTCAGTCTCTTTATGATATCCTCTTCCATCTGACCTAAGACCTTTTCCCAATGCTGGTAGCTTCAGGTGATTGGGATATTCCTCTTATTAATTGCAGCGAAAACCTTGATTTGGAAATCTTTGTAAAAGTATTATTTGGTTTTTGACTTTAGAATAAGTAACATTTTGGGGGCTATTTTAAATCTGTGCCTATTTTTTTTTTCTTACTGAATTTTATTAATTTGAGGGTAATACTCTCCCAAGTTCTACTCTTCCTCCACACATTTTATATGTGTGTTCATACAGGCAAGTTTGAACAGAGTCAAGGAAACTGTATTTAAACCTCTCAGAATATTATGGAAAATTCTAAATAACACAAATCTTGTGTTTCACAATTTACTCTGTATATTATTAGAACAGATATTTATGAACAGATGATAGCTATGTCTGATTCTCCTCTGAAGTATGATTTGGATTTTGATCAATTATTTTTATTCCCATTCTCTGATTTTATTCTTGACTTGTTGGACTTTCATGTACCCGAAGTTCACTGAAGATGGGGGCCATTGTCTCTCATTCTTTGGAATACATGACCTTTAACACAAACTTTTGCTCTTTTAGTATCCCCTCATTTGACCAAGCTAGACTTTTTGCTGAGGAATAGTGAGGTAAAAGGTTCTTGTTATACAGTGAGGAATTATGAAGGTTAATTTAGGGTAGATTTAAACCAAATCATATCAGTATTAACATTAAATGTGAATGGTCTAATACCTCAATTTGAAGGTAGAGATGATCAGATTGTATAAACTTCTCCGCTGCTTGCAAAACACTCACTTTAAATAAAACAACCAAATAGGTTAAAAGTAAAATGATGATAAAAAAATAAAAAAAGTATCATGATTACACTAATGAAAAGAAAGCATGCATGGCTATATTAAGACAAAGTAAATTTTAGAGCAAAGAATATTACCAGGGGAAGAAGGTCATTCCATAATGATAAAGGGGTCAATTCATTAAGAGAACATAAAATAAAAACTTACAAAATTTTTTTTTTTACAAAACTTACACAAAAATTTACACAATCCTAAACATTCAAACCATGGAACAAAAACTGTCAGAATTGTGAAGAGACATAGACTAATTTACATTTATACTTGAGTATTTTAATATCACTCTCTCAATAATCAATTAAGCAAATAGACAAAAAACAATATCAACAACAACAAAAAAAGTAAGGATACATAACATCTTTACAACACTATCAGCAAATTAGACCTAATTGACATTTATAGAATACATCACTTAACTACAGAGAAAAATAAATATTTTTTTCTAGTATACATGGAATATTTACCAACATAGTCTATATTCTCAGCATAAAGCAAGTCTCTATAAATTTAAAAATGATTAAGTCATACAAAATATGCTTTCTGACTATGGTGGAATTAAACTAAATATCAGTAAAGATATCTGGAAACTCTTCAAATATTTGGAAATTAAATAACACACTTGTAAATATCGCATGGATTAAAGGAGTACTCAAAAGAAAATTAAAAAATACCTTGAATGGAAACAAACACAGTATACCAGAATTTGTGGATTACACTAATGCAAGAATGAAAGAAAAACTTATAGATCTAAATGTCTATATTAGGAAAAAAAGGATTTTAAGTCAGTAATCTCAACTTTTAATTTAAGAAACTAAAAAAAGAAGAGCAAATGAAGCTTAAATCAAGTAGATGAAAGGAACTAATAAATATGAAATCATTGAAATACAGAAAAAAAGTCAGTAGAGAAAATCAATGAAACCAAAAACTAGTTTTTTGAGAAGATCAATAAAATTGATAACTCCCTAACCAGATTTATGAAGAAAAGAAGGTAGAAGACAAAAATCAATTACATAAATACATGAATGAGAGAAGTGATAGTACTTCATATTCTAGAGACAGTAAAAGAGTAAAAACGGAATGTTATGAAAAACTTTATGTCAATAAGTTCACCAACTTAGATGAAATGGACAAATTCCTTAAAAGGTACAATCTATCACTGAAGAAGAAATAAGTAAATAATCCAATATTTATTAAATAAATTACATTTTTAGTTAAAAATCACTTACAAAGTAAACCGCAGACCCAGATTGCTTTGTTGGTAAATCCTATCAAACATTTAGGGGGAAACAATATAAATTCTACATAAACTCTTGCAAAAAATAGAAAAATAAAAATAAATTTCATCTCACTCTTTGAGGCCTGAATTACAACTAATATTAAAACCAAAGATGTTTTTAAAACAATAACAGCATATAACCCAAATTAATATAGATGTAAAACTCTTTAGCACAATTTCAGTAAATATAATTCACCAATCTATACAATGGATAATCTTCCTGAGCAAGCGGTATTTCTCCCTGAAATACATGGTTGGTGTAGCATTCAAAAATCAATCATTATTATAGAACTGTACACATGAAACCTATGTAATTTTATTAACCATTGTCATCCCAATAAATTTTAATTTAAAAAAATCAATCATTGCAAGTCAGACAAATAAATTTTTCTCCAATTTTTGCAAGTCAAAATTTTTGCAAGTCAAAAAATAAAAGGCAGAAAAATAAATTTCATTGGATTATCCCAGTATATGCAAGAAAAGCATTAGAAACAATTCAAAAGCAATTAACTGGAAAAAAACCAAACCAAACCAAAACAAAACAAAACAAAAAATCTCAGAAAACTAGCTATCGAAAGATACTTCTTTAACCTGTAAAACAGGAGCTATAAAAAACATAAAGCCAAATCATGATGAAAGACTGAACTCTTTCTCCCATGAGGCAAGGATATCATCTTTCACCAATTGCATTTAACCTTACCGGTGGTTTTAGCCACTGCAGTAAGACAATACAGGAAGAAAAAGGTACCCAGGATGGAAAAGAAGTAAAACTGTCTTTGTTTACACATGATATGATGATCTTTGCAAAAATCTGAAGGAATCTACAAAAATAATACTAGGACTAATAACTGTGTTTAGCACATTCGCAGGGTACAGGATCGATATATGAAGATCAGTTGTATGTTTATACTAACTGCAAACATTTGGAAATTCAAATAAAAAAACATTTACTGTAACAATAAATAATGTGAAAAATTTTGGTGTAAATTTAGTAACACATGTACTGAAAACCATGAAACATTGCTGAGAAGAATTCAAGGTGACCTAAATAATTGGAGGGTTATATCATGTTAATGGATTGGAAGACATAATATTCCAATTCTCTCTTAATTGTCTGCAGATTCAGTGCCATCCCAATCAAAAACTCAGCAGGCTTTCTTTGTAAAAATTGACAAGCTGGGTCTACAATTCATATGCAAATGTCAGGGAAGACCTAGACTTGCCAAAACAACTTTGAAAAAGAAAAAGTTAGAGGTCATATACTGATATTAAAATTTATTATAAGGCTACAGCAAACCAGACATATAGGTCAGGGGGACAAAGTGGAGTCTAGAAATAGACAAAACATAGAAGGTCAACTGGTTTTTGACAAAGACACTAAGGTAATTCATGGATTTATTGAACAAACTCAACAAATGGTGCCAGAGCCCTGGATATCCATGAGAAAACAAACCTCTGCTCTTCTTTAACACTACATATAAAAATTAACTTGAAATGGAACATTGATGTAAATATCAGAACTAATATTACAAAATTTCTGAAGGAAATCACAGGAGAAAAATAGTGTATCTTAGGATACTAAAAACATAACATTAAAAAATGTATTGGGGTTCCTTAAAATTAACAACTTTGATTTTGAAAAGTTACTGTTAAGAACCTGAATAGGTAAGTCACATATTGAGAGAAAATATTTGCAAAACACATATCTGATAAAGGATTTGTAATAATATATAAACAACACTTACAACTCAATAAAAACAATAAAATCTGAAAATTTAGACTTTTTGCAAAGGAACATATAGGAATGGCAAGTAAGCATACGAAAAAATTTTCGACATCATTAGTTATTAAGTAAATGCTAATTAAAACCATGATGAGTTACCACTACCACCACACACTAGAATACCTAAAACGAAAAAGATTAACAAAATTAAGTATTGGCAAAAATATGGAGCAATTGGAACTCTCATACATTGCTGTTGGTAATGCAAAACAGTACAACCGCTTTGGAAACAAGTTTGGCAGTTTCTTATATAGTTAAATGTAAACTTACCAGAGGACCCATTAATTCTACTACAAAGTACTTACCCAAGAGAAATAAGACATAAGCAGACACACACACTTGTTTGTAGCAGCCTTATCCATAATACCCATCAACTAAAAAGCACCCACAGATCCATCAACTGTTAAATGGAGCACACACCAATTGTGGCCCTATCTCAGGTGGTTTTCTTAGCTCATCACAAAATAAGATCTGAAACAAGAGAGGGAGGGGTGCTGAGGTGAACTGCAGAAAAGGCTTTCCCTTATGTGGGTCTTTATCTTATCCTAGACCAAGGTTATTTCTAGAAGCTTTCAGCAGACTTTCTCTAGACCAAACCATTGGTTAAAGAAAACTACAGTTTCTCTCACTGGCTTTTACCATAAATCATGATTCATTTTTTGAATCTGGGGTAAAGTCCCACTATCCCTTAGCACAGGCATGGATTTAACCTTTGTAAAGCCAAAAGGTTCTTCAAGTAAAGGAATATAAAATTCTAAACACCAACTTGCTAAGGCCCCTCTTAAGGCCTTAGAAGCAACCATGCAAATGACGGGCCCTGAAGCTTCCCTGTAAACCCACCTACCCTTGAGTACTTTCTACCCACCCTCTGAACAAATTCAGCACTTTGTTGGCAAGGGTCAGATGGCTGTTACATGGTCAATTAATAGTTTCTGCCACAATTCCCTTCTTAAGGAGTTTTGGAATCTGGAAAATTCTCTAAGGATATGATGATGGTAGATGGGACCTGTAAACTGTTAGGTAGTCACTCCTGTTTAAACCCCTTTCACCAATTAGATGAAAAAATGCTGCTAAATGCAGCCCCTTTGTAGCTCCCATAAAAGCAGCAGCATAAAAGAGTGCAGTTAAGGCTTTGTTTAAAGTTTCCTCTTTATCATTTTCAGTGGCATGACCTTAAGCAAGTTATTTAATATTTCTGGGCCTTAATTATCTTTTGCATAATAGGGATAGTGGTAGATAGATAAAAAGCTAGATTTGAAAGAAGTCTGCTCACTGGTTGGTTACCTGACAGTATTTTTCCTGAGGTTATCATTTGCATCTTGGAAGGAGTATCCTATCTGTATTATGAGGCCTGCTTTCAGTTAATTAAATGAGGACTTTTTTCGTTTTCTTTTCCATTTTCCAGGCCTGTGCTACAAGATGTGTTTTTTTTTGTTGTTGTTGTTGTTGTTGTTGTTGTTTTTAAATGACCATTTAATTCCAAAAACCAAGTTACAGATTGTTGGGTGGGTGGTGAGAAAAAGTATATTTTTCTTTCAAATGCTTATTTAGAGTGATTGTGAACATGTATCCTTAGTGATTAAATCATTAAGTGAGAACACAATTTGTAAAATAATGTTTTCTCAAGCTACTCATTTGTTTTAAAGCATGGCACAATAAACATAAACTCATAGCTTTTATTCTGACTGATCTGAATTCCTGTTACCAAACATTTCATAAATAATTCAGAAGGAAAACAATGGCTAACTCATGTTATATTTTCCTTTCATAAATAATGCTTTCAGACCATTAAGTTGTATCTTCACAGCAGCTTGTGAAATGGAGACTTGCCCACTCTTCGGTTAAATATAATCAGTGCAGCCAGAGAAGATACATAATTTTATATAATAATTAAGACAGGGTGCCTCCATTTATTGAGTACCCTCTGGATGTCAGGCACTATTCTAGGCACTTTACATAGCTTACTTATTTCACTTAATTTTTACGACAGCTCCACAAAGTGAATATTATTTCTTCCATGTTACAAAGGAGGAAACAGAAACAATAAAAGTTACATAATTACCTCCATGTCATGCAGTTAAACATAAATCAATAAATAAACAAAATAAGAGCTGCAAGTTATCTCTGTCTGACCAGCGCTCTTAATCACCATGCCCAGAGCACCTGTCACCACTGTGTGACGTTGCACTTGACAAATGAGTACCTCCTGAAGACGGAAGTTTGCAGTTCTTGGTCCATCTGTCTGGCACTAATTTGTATGGGCTCAGAGTGGGTTTTCATGCCTTACTCTCACCACTCACTCTTTTTCCTTTGTGGGGATTCATACTGCAAGGTCTTAAACCGATTATATACAAATAATTATTTTCATGAGGTAGTGAAGTCCTCAGAATCCTCAAGATTCAGGATGTATAGTCAGTCATAAGGTGCTGTCACGGGAGTGCCAGCATAACCTCCTTCCTGACCACCACCCTGAACAGGGACAGACTGTCTTGCACGCCTGAATGTCAAATTAGAAGCCATGAGACAATTCCCCCAAATGACAGTATGGTCCAAGTGCCAGTGCTTGCTGCAGGGAAGAGGGAAAACTCTAAGAGGAGGTGGATAAACGGCCCACTAAGTGCCTGGTAAGAAGGAATAGGGGAAAGGTTAAAGTGTGAGAAGGCTTCTATAGTAAACAGTCTTTGCCTCTTTACTGTTTCATGCAACACCAAGCAAACGAGGAAGAATAGCGTTTGCTTTGCCCACCCCCGCCCCCAGCAAGGTATTCCTGTCATCTAATTAAACCATGGCTTCAAAAATATGTTTGCCTGAGATAATTTAAAAGAGGATGTTAGTGCGTCATTCACTTAAACCAGGAAACAATATGGTAGAATGAACAAGTGCTTGTTTTCATTCCAGGTCTCTCACTAGTTTCTTGCTCTGGTATTTTAGTATGTCTGAACCTCATTTTCTCATTTGTAAAATGACAATTCCAAAATCTATCCCTTAGAGATATTATAAGAATTGAAAAAAGTAAGGTAAATGTTATCTGGTACATAGTAAGCCCTCAATAAATGTAATCTTTATTACTGGTGTTATTGTTATAAGTAATAGAACATAAGAATCCTTAGAAAAAAATAGGTTTAGACTTGGAAAACCACTACCACAATTAATATTTAGTGAATTCATACTCAATTCCAGGCATACATGAGATGTGAACTACTGTTATACCGACTTTATACATAAGAAGCCTTACAGAGGGTGTTAACAACCCAAGGTGACATAGCTAATAAGGGGTAAAACAGTCAAGTCCTTGTGTTATTTATACCAGCTTGATGAGGTATTGATTATACTTGGATTTTATCAGGTATATGAGAATCTTATTTTCAAAGTTGATATGACCTGAATATACAATTTCTACCTTCAAAACCTCCATGGCTCCTCCTTTGCTGTCAGGGTGGAATAGGAATACTTGGTCCTGGTATTTGACATTGTCAGCACAGCCTCCCTCTCTAACCACATCTCCTGACAGCCCTCCTGATGTCCTTACAGCCCGTTATGCACCCTCCACCTATTCTTAAACTCACACTCCTTGACTAAGACTTGGTCAGATGTTATCTCCCATGGGAAAGGTTTTCTGAATCTCCCACACAGGATTAACCATGTTCTCCTGAGTGCCTAGACGTAGCATTTTCCACATTGTTTCATAAATGTCTGTTTCGTGTCTGCTCTTCTTACTAGAATATTAGTCCCTCAGGAGGGAAGCTCCTGACTTATTCTACTCTGTAGCCTCAGTACTTGCAGTTGACTGTGAATAGGTA